>JABTTQ020003082.1:0-638900 GCA_016081115.2 Rehmannia glutinosa
AGCTCTCAAGTATTTTTTTTTTTTTTGGGAAGGGAAATACCAACTTCTTATTCATAAAATCAAATACTTACATCCACGGGGGACATATTACATAATATTTGGACAAGAAATTCGTGCTCCCAGATTATTTCTCCCTCAACCATACTCCCAAAATGGGCCAAAAATATGAGCGGACATATTTTTTTTAAAAATTGATATTTATTTAAAATATTTTAAATTCCAAAATAAAAAAACTCAAAACTCATTTTAAATTTTAAAAATTCTGGAAATTTCTAAAAATGTTCACATTTTAATATCCCGAATTTTAATGTTCACATTTTAATATCCTCCTCAGTATCCTCCTCGAGGTCCTCCTCGATAACCTCCTCGAGGTCCTCCTCGAGATCCTCCGGCGTCGGGCACGGGTTCCACCTCGGGTGGTGGCAATGGCTGTGCATTAGCCGCAGAGCGACCTCGGCGTGGCGTCTCTCGAGCTAGGGCACGTGTAAGGTCCTCTATCACGTCATCCGCAGTGATGAGGGTCTCTCAGCGCTCAATGGTGTCGCGGGATAGGCGGGCGTTAATCTCCCATTTTGGTGGCGTCACTTGCCCTCTTCATTTTCTCTCGCATATTATCCAGCGCCTCCCGGATATTACATATCGATCCTCCGCTCGTATGGTGTTGTCGCGGTCTGATGATAGTGGTCAACTCGCTTCTTTTCATCTTGGCTCGCTCTGCAGCCCATGTGTCCAGTCCTGTTCATACCCTGGCGCTCCTCGGATAGCTTTGAGGTCGCTCGATCACTCTCCCGGTGCGGTGAATCATCGGTGCCGGTAGTACTCCACAAGACACGGGCATGAAAAACGTCCCCACGAAGGTGGCGACTCATCCCCGATCAAACAAAACTAAGGCGGATCGATCCAAAGGTAGAGGAAAGATAAGCGGGAGAGAATAAAGAAGGAATGAATATAGAAAGTCGATCAAGAATCAACTAAGTCAAGGCAAGTATGACTATGGAACCTCAAAATATGCGTTCTAACTTAGTTCAAACATTAATAAGGCGGTTCTATGCCAATTTGAAATCGATTTCACACTTAATTGGTCAAGTCAGTGCGGTAGATTACCCAAAAACACATCGAGGTCCTATCTCGGTCAAGCAAGTTTCCATCTTACTAACCGAGCTATGATACCACTCTAACTATCATGTCCCAAGCGGGACGCGACGCGATCCACAACTTAAATACAAATAACCAAGCGATCTAGACGAATATCGCCGAGAACCCGATGAAGCGAGTCGATAGCGGAATAAGGAACAAGTACAAATTGCAACTTACAATCCACAATAATCATAATCCAAATTACATCCGATATGATCTAAAAAAAAACAACTTAAAAGTTAAAGGGTCCTACGCCGCCCGATTTACAAACCTAGGAATGAAAAGAAATACAAGAGTCGACAACAAACACAAGAAAAGAGTCCGACAACAAATAATAGTAACAAGTCCAGTGACATCAACAACAAAAGATAGTAAATCCAACAAGCGAGTACAAGGGCTCAATCGTGTGGTCGGTTCAAAGATCTTCAACGAAGTTCTCATCTAAAGGTTAGAAAACATGTGGAGATGAGGCAATCTCGATGGATGGGGTGATCGTATTGCAAGTGTGGCGATATATATAGTTAATGCGAGAAACTTGATTATATGAAAAACGCGTGAGTATAATGCGTGATTTTCACGATCCACAAGCGTCTAATAAATATATTTAAGTAATTTACTTATGATTTGAGAAAATTGATTCATGGTCACACAGCACTATGTGGTTCAGGCAAAGACAGGTAGAAGTGCGTACGAATGTAACGCTAATCCCATGCAAGCGGATAATGGTTGCGTCTGGATTTGTAGCGCCAATCAATACAAAACAAGTAGCGGTTGCGTGCGGTTTGTAGCGCCAACCTGGAAAGCGGGTCCGATAACTCCGAGGAATCGTGTGGATCGTGGCGATTCCTTCGTTCTTCCTTGTAACTCCCCAAAAGGCAAGATGGTCAAGGCGGTCACCTTATCGCTCCATAGCGCAAAGACAAAATCCACAATAGGGCTTGCAAGGCTCGGATCTGTCATAATCATGATTATAACTCAAGTACTACGACCGCTTCCCTTGGACACTCCGTCCCTCGATTTGCGGGATTGGGACGATGGGGCGGAAGAGTGGAATAGCAGCCGAGCTGCCGGTTCCATCCCCGATGTATCTATTCCGACCGTGAGCTCGACACACCAAGTTGACTCAAAGGCGGAAGTAAATCTGAAGTCAAAATGATCAGTATGATTGATTCAGAAGCGATTCCAGGAAAATTTTTGAAAATTCACGAGTAGCAATATGGCATTGGTGGAGTTATTTGGATGAAGATGATTATCGGAAGAATAAGCAATCTTCGATATCTTGAAACATTATGTGGAACATAAGTCCGTTATAGATTCAAAACCACAAGACGAGGAAGTCGCCCGCGATCGGGTATTAATCGGTTGGATCGGCCCGATAAGTCAAGGGTTTCGAGAAAATAAAATACTTTAATTAAGTCTCCAAGTCAGAGGGTCCAGGGCTATTTTAGTAAAAGGGAAAATAATTTGAGTTAGGTCCTTTATAAAAGAAAATTTACAATTTAGCCCCGTTTTGTAAAAACTAAAACTTTTGGGGTTAAAAATTAAATAAATAAATATCCCGACCTTGAAAAATTATGAGGTCAGTTCCTAAATTCTCCAAATTGTCCAGAGATTCAGGTTTTTAAAGTTTTGAGGTCTAGTTTTTATAAAATTCTCACATTGGCCCCAAATTTGTTGAAATTGCCAATTCGGACCTTAAGTTTAAAATAATCGGAACTCACAAACCGGAAGGGATTTTAATGTGATTCCAGTTGGAAAATGTCACTAAGGTTAGTAGGATATTGGGACAAAAGCAGTTTTTAAAAGAAATAAGTGTAGGTCCTTTAACTTTTGAAAATCTCATTTTTGTCCCATTTTGAAATAATTGCCTTTAAGGCTTTTAGGGGTCCAATTGTTATGAAATTTGAACCTTGGGTCCAAAATATAATTAAGTTACAGTTAAGTTAGTATTTACAGGAGCATGGGCTTTATAAGTCCTGGAAATTTCATTTGGGTCCTCAAGTTTAGTCTTTTACACTTTAGTCCCTCATTTTTAGAAAAATTACTTTCCAAGCCCTAAACACTTGGATTTTTGGAATACATTTAAAATATGTCATTTCCAGTACCTTAAGAGTAAAAATTTCAAATTTTAAAGTTAAGGTCTGGTACAGTTTCAAAATTTGCAAAGTAGCCCTTAAACTTTCAAAATTTTACAATCTAGTCCTTGGGCTTTTAAAGGTTGATTTTATTTATCTTAAAACTCTTAAAAATTTATTAAAATGTCCAAAAGTCATTTTTGAACCTGAGTACAGTCCCAAAAGTCGAAATTTGCAGAGGGGTCCTTTAACTTTCATTTTCTTGCAATTTAGTCCACTAATTTTCTATTTTTGCATTTTTAAGTCCAAAATTGAAATTTAATCAATTATGCTCAACTTGTCCAGGTTATAAGTCATCCAAAACATGGATTTCAAAGATCATACACATGCATGTCCAATACATACAAGAATTCATCAAATAGAACATTAAATTGTACATGCATGCACCTAAAATTCAATAAATAGCAATTTTGAGCAACTCTTGAGAATTTTCATGATTTGATACATAAAATTGACATGCAATACATAGAGTATATATCTCAAGGGCTCATGATCAAAATTCTACATGCATTTTAATAAAAACACCTAGAAGTTGGAAAGTATTTTTCCACCCACCTTAAAATTGGAAAATTGTGAAATAAAAGGATAAATTTCACAATTTTTGGATGAGGTCACTTAGGTCAGCCCCTAAGTCAAGAAATATCAAAAATTTGGAGTTAGAAAAATGAGAGAAAAATTAAGGAGAAAAAGAAGGAGATAAGGAAATTGGAAAGACTACACTTTACCTTGTGTAGTAGGTGATTTGAAACTAGTTGAAGCTTCAAATTTGGAAATTTTGGTTCAACTCCAAAATCACCTAAGGTCAGCCCCTATTTCTCAAAAATGAAAAAGGGGTGTTAAAATTTGAAAAAAATAGGAAGAAGAAGAAAGAAGGGCTCTAGTGCCCAATTCTTACCGTGTAGTCCAAATTTCTCTACTAGTTATTCTTCAAGTCTTCAAATTTCACCACCATGCATGCATGTCTCCAAGTGGTCTTCTAAGTACCTCAAAATCCAAAATATAACCTTAAGTTAAGAGGAGACGGTGATGAGTAGTAAGAATTTAAGTTGAATTGAGGAGTGAAATTTCTTACCTTAAGATAGGGGGGTGTTCGAATTTTTTGGTGTTTAAGTGGTAAGATTGTTTGTTTTGGTTTAGATGTTTGAAGAAAGAAAGTATGTTTGATGTTAGGAAGAAGATGTTCTTGAAGATATGAATATGGGTTTGAAGATGTGAAGGACTTGTGTTTGAATATTTGAAGATGTGAAGAAATGGTACTTGAAGATATGAAGAACTTATGTTGAAGATTTGAAGATGTGAAGAGTTGGTGTTTGAAGGTTTGAAGATGTGAAGAGTTGGTGTTTGAAGGTTTGAAGATGTGGATGATTTTGTGTTTGAAGGTTTGAAGATATGAATGAATTTTAGAGAGAGGTTAGAGAGAAGGAGGAGAATTTGCTTGAGAGATTAAAATGTTGGATGAAAATGAACAATTTTTGTTCATTTTCTTCAATGTGGTTGTCAACATTAGATGAGAGGGAGAGAGGGATTTTTTTGATTAATTTTGTGTCTTGCAAATTGTCTCTTGCATGTAGACAATTAGACTAGTCAAAGTATGGGCAAGGTATGGAAAGAGAAGGAATGTTGGGAAGATTCCAACATGTTGGGAAAAATAGTAATAAAGAATTGATGTATGAGATGATGTGTATAATATTTGAATTAATGGTATAATTATACACAAGATGACTAATATAAGGTGTAAGTGTACAAGAGTTTGATGATATTTCTACTCCAAAAATCATCACCACGGCCGTCCACTATAGGGGTACTATGGTAATTCCATATATTTTTTTTTGTCGCAAATTTGATGATAATAGATGAAATATATCAATCTCCAAAATAATTAGTGATTTCCTTGATCACTTATAAGTCTCATGATCACTTAATCTAAATCAAATTCTTAATTCTATAAGGTAAAAGTCTCTAAAATAAATAGTCTCTTAAAAATTCTAAGGTGACTAATAAATACAAAAATAGTAATAATGATAAATCAGGTGATCATAAATGCAAAATAGAATTAAATAAGATCATGATCACAAGTAATAAATGAAATGAAATAAAATACAAAATATATATATTATTAATAATTACCCGTCAAAGTGACGCGGTAAAATAGTCGATCAAATACATAGACGACAATAAGAATCAATTACATGCTCGGAAAATCGGGGGCTTCACAGATTTTTAACCCAAATTTTATTTTTTTAAACAAAATTTCAGATTTTTAAAACATCGCTTAGTTTTAAAACAACTTCTTGAAAATAATTTTGAGTTTTTTTTATTTTATAATAATTTTAAATAAATTTCAAATATTTAAAACAGTGTAAGTTTTTTTTACAATTTTTTTATTTAATTTTCTGTAATTTTAGGATTTTAAAATAACTTCGATTTTTTAAGACAAATTATCATATTTTTTATATTTTTAATTTTTAGATTTAAAATAGTTTTTTGGAATTTTTTATAATTTTTTTTAATAAATTGCAAATAATTTTGAATGTTATTTAAATAATTTTCAAAATTGTTAGATAAATTTTCAGATTTTTCAAATAATTTTTTTTATTAATTTTGGGATAAATGCATTTTTGGTCCCGTAAGAATAGAGTTAACAGATAGTTAAATTTTCTATTAGTTTTGCGGCTAAAACTGCAACCTTTGAATCATATTGGACTAAATGTGCTAAAAAAATCAATTAGGACCAAAAAATGCAAATTGTGGGACTAAAAGTGCTTGACCTCTTATAGGATCAAAAGTGCGTTTCCTCTTGGGAATTTGTAAAATCATGAAGGTGAGTTATAGTTATGGTCTGTGTTTTTAAATGGAATGCAACTCCATTGCGGAGGTGGTTGATATTTTCACGTTTGTAATTCATTTGCATGTAGATGTAGTCTTCACATGCAAGTACATTTTAGTCTAAATTTTGTTTTCTTCTTTAAACGACTGTTGGGTGAAATTTTGGGAAAATGCTTCAATCCATACAAGAAACACTATATTACAATATTGTTAAATAACATGGATATTTTAGATATTTGACACTATTATCTATGTAATCATTGATGCCAAACAATAAATTATAATCACACTCACGAAAATTCTTGATTTTAATCAAACATCCCAAACACAATATTATACCGATTATATAATCCATGAATAGTGCAATCTATCTAATCCTAAAAATTTGTACAATCCCATCAACAAATTGCAATCTATCTAATCATAACACATGTTTTGCATTTTGGCTTAAAGCCCGTGATTGTGGTTTGGGCCCAGAAAATTATCATCTATTCACTTGGTTACAAATCCCACCCTCCCCCTGTTATTATATAATCCCATCATTTTCGAATTCTTGCATTTACTATTTTGCCTTTTAAATTTCAAATCAGTTTATGTCTTTGTCCTTGTGCATCCATATAATGGAGAAGCCTGAAATTTCCAAACCCTATTGATGGCGACGACGACGGCAGCAAAAAGAACAGGTAAGTCTGGTGAAGTCGAACCATGTTTTTTATTCCAAAACTTTATGGGCAATCACATAAGGTCCCTATAAAACAGTGATGATAAGGTTTGAGGAATTGTTTTGCATTGAATGTGAAACGCCAGCTGCAAGATCTTTCTTCACCAAGTCGTGGGGTGCAGCGTTTGAAAGGCTGACCACAAAAAGGGAAGCATCTACGATTTCCTCAAGAATCGGCTGAAGATGAATGAGAAATGTTCTTAATTAGCCTACAATGTTACTATTATTATTTTTTAATTGGGTTTAGGTTGGTTCTTGCTTTTTATGGATGTCTTCTTCGTGACACAATGTTGTCTTAAATGGATTTTTTTTTTGATGATTTGATTTTGATGTTGGTTCACATGCGGACAATTTGATAATATCAAAAATTATATCTTACTATTTCATTCTATTGATGTCTCACTTAATATTGATTTTTGGAGTTTACCAACAAACAACCACATCTCAAAATGAAAACATTGTAAGCAGGGACGGAACTAGACATTTAAATTTCGGGGGAGAGGGAGGGGCTAAATCAATAAATTATAAATATTTAAATACCAAAAATCAATATTAAAAATAAAATATACATAGAATAGTGGAAAATTTGGGGGCGGGGCTAAAGCCCCCTCAACCTACCAAGAGGAAACGCCCCTGATTGTAGGTGGTAGAAATGAAACTCACCACTGATGGAGGGGTGTTCAATTTTGGGATTTTGTGGTGGTGTTCGTGACCAGATGAGGTAAATGATAATTCTGGATTTCTTATGTTTTATTATATTATTTAATAGTGTGGGGGCATTCTAGATATTTTACACATTATCCTACCGAATCATAAATTCTAAACAATTTATTGTAATCCATTTCTCAGAAATAGTCATGATAATCATATATCTCAAACACAATATTATATCAAATTATATAATCAGTGAACAGTGCAATCCTATCACATCCAAAAAAATTATTTAATCCTATCAACAAAGGCAAATGAGTCCAAAGGCAAACGAGCCCAAAGACTTTACAATCTTTTAGCAATAATCCAAGTACTATGTTATGAACTACTTAAACTATCAAGAAAATTTTTAATGTTTAATTTAACGACTAGATCATAAAAAAATCACAACAAGAACATCAATATTCAATTGATAGACTAATTAAATGCAATACTGATATAAAATAATTAACTTGCATATTACTTAAATTTGTGCCTAACTTTCAATAACAAGGAAACTCTTTTGACAATATAAAGAGTGTCACATTAACAGGGTGTTCGGCTAAGCTTATTTAAAACATCTTATAAGCTCCTATGTTTTATAAGATATTTTTAAAGCTTATAAGATGTTAGATCTTATTTTAAGAATAAGTGGTTGAAGTGTTTAGATAAAAAAAAGATGTTATAGCTTTTAAAATATTAACTAGATGAGTCCCCGTTCGATGCACATACTATTTTAATAATCGGTAGAGTTGTTAATAATCAATGCCGACCCCGTGTGTAGGTCTCAAGGGGTGTGAGTAAGGTTTAGAAGCGGGGGTTGAATAAACCTTACCAACTTTTCGATTTAGTCCTTTTAAAGAAATTACAGAGTTAACACAAGCAGCTAAGTCCTTGAGGGACATCTAAGTTGTTTATTCAACAGAGTTAGCCACTCAATGACTCGATAGAATGTTGATAGAATAACTCTTTGTTTAACCCGAAATTCGTGTTGGTTTTATCAGCGGAAGACTTAACACCCTTTGATTTGTTTTAAACTTGTTTCAACACTTGATTTTATCATTTGGTTATTAATCAGTTTGGATAGCAAATCAGCAGATATAAAGTAGATATGCAGAAATATAAATATGCTGAAAAATAAATGACACGGTTAATTTTTATGAGGTTCGAAGATGGGGTAATTCTTCTAATTCTCTCTTCTCCAACTCCTGGAGGAATCCACTAAATAACAGATCGTTTACAAAGTGGTGAAGCAGTCTAGAGACAACCTTGGTCACACACGGTGGCTTCTCATCCGGCTTCTTCTTCACAGGCGTTTTGCGCACTCACTTGACTCACTTTCTCAAGCCCTTGGATTTGATCACGAAGCCCTCCAATAACTTGATACTGGTTCGACCTTGAACCTTCTTACAATCCTCCTTGGAAAGTAGACCCCTTTTGATTCTTCAAAAGTTTCCTCTTCAACAGTTTGAAGTTGTCTTTCCTTCACAACTTTGTGTTGGATCGATTTCCTTCGAGTTTCAGGCTTGAGGATTTGCTTGAATATCTTTGAGAATATTTGCAAAGGTTACGATTTAAATATTGCTTGCTTGTTCGTGGTTCAGGTAACCTTTTCTCAATTAATTTCATCAGCCTTTTATAGTGAACTTTCAAAACGCTCGTTGAATAGATAAAGGTGATTTTCAAAAGACACTTGTGTTTGTTGGCTTGTCTTTTCTTGGTCTTCAATCTTGAGATGTAGACCTTTGCTCGTATTAATTGAATGTGCGGCTTTTCGGGTTCGACACGAGGTGCGGTGCTTTCCATTGGTTTATTCCTTTTGCACATACGGAATGAACACTTTAAGACTGGCAACATGGAAGTATTACTTATTTAAGTAATGTTCTTGACTTACGGCAACGGATTCATTTGATCAACTCCTCTTCGTCGCCTATTTCCCTGGTGACTTGAGTCCGCTCCGGTCATTTAAAGACTCATCTGTACTTTCAACTTATGACTTGGCTTCTTGAGATGAATTTGACTGACACTTCACACAGCTGTACCTCAGCTGATATATCTTCAGTCAAGTTCTCGATCTCCTTTCTTGCCCATACTCAACTGTTCCACATCGGAGTCTTCACTTCAGTCTTCAGTTGACTTCTTGTATTTCCAGGCATAACTGACTTGACTCAGCTTTTCCAGCCTTATTTATTACAATGAAATTTACAAGGAAAATGAGGTGCCAACTTTCTAGTTTAAGTTTTACATGGCATTCATCAAAATCTATAAAATAAATTTCCCAACAATTTCCCCCTTTTTGATGATGCCAAAACTTAAAAACATTAAACAATATGTAAACAACAAAGATACATACAGACAATGCAGTAACAAAGAATGTATGCGTTGAATAGATCGTTTTATTGATCATATCATTCTTGTCCTCTACACAGCTGTTTACATTTAGTATCAAAGCATTCTATATTAAAGTAAAATACAGACGTCTATGCTAGGATATAAGTACAAAGTGAAAAATTACATAAAAACTTCACTAAGTATACAGATGACTTACAAAAATGTATTTACATAAGTAAAATACATGAAGGGTTCACATCAACACTTCATCGCCTTCGTTGCTTCCTTCTTTCCTCTTCAGCTCTATCGAAGTCATCATCTCTTCTTCTCTTTCTTTCTTCTTCAGCTACTTTCTTCTTTTCATAAGCTCTTTTGGAAGCATCATCCTTCCGCTTCATCTCGAGCCATTGCTCTGTTTATCTTCTGTTCTCCTCTTCCTGTCTTCTTGCAGCTTCATCATTCTTCCTAACCACTTCCAAGTTTGCTACTTCATCATACCCAGCCCAGTAGAGTCTCCCTTTCTTTCCGGGATCCACATATTCGATGTTCTTGGGTCTTGGACGAGGCTGAAAGCCTCTTCCTCCACCACTTCTTCCTCCTCCTCTCGGGTGTATCTTTTGCATGAAGTCTTCGCTTGCAATTTGAATGGTGCCGGTAGTCCGCTACTTATCGCCTTCTTCGCACAATTTAAGACCCTTCTCCCAGTACAGATCCCAGGCTTGGGCTACAGACATCTTTTGGAAATAGCCTTCGGATTCGAGCGTCTTGAATTCTTCAATTGATCTTGGCTCGAATCTGTTGTCTGGAATAACATATTGATCCTTCCCTGTCGGAATGCCACCATATTGTTTCAACACTTCTTCAATTTGGGCATCCGTAACTCTTCCATCCCTGCTTCTACAATTCGCCTTTTCTCCGACATTGGCACAGCAGAGTGTTTGATCGGCAGAGTCACTGGAAGTTTGCTGATAATTGAGGCTATAACATGACCCTGCTGAGGGGTTTCAGCTATCATTAACGTCGAATCCTTTGATCGTTCCCCCTCAGCTGCTTTTCCCTTATTTTTCTCAGTTACTGTCATCTTGACTTCCGATTCTTTCAACTTTTCTTCTTCTAAGCTCCTTAGGGACTCCTCTTTCCCCTTTTTGGCATCATCAAAGGAGATAGGAACCCAGGGAACATGTCTGCGAGCATGAAATCGAGTCTGCTGAGAGCTGAGTTCTACTTGGAGTCTATTGCGGCATAAGTTGTCCGAAATTCTGAACAAGTGGCTTTTGACTCGACTGCCACCAGTTTCATTTCAGCCATGAGAAGGCTGAATTTTGCATTCATGGTCTTCTCAAGACGCATAACTTCTTTTTGTTGGAATTCACACAGTAGCTCCATTTTGGTTTTGTGAGAGGCATGCAACCTTTCAATATACGTCTGCATCCTCTGCTTTATATCAGCATTGTCAGCGCTCCAAACAAGCATCTTATTGTATAATGCCTTGAAATAGCGAACTTGCTCGTATCGCATTGTACTCTGCTGTTGAGACCATTCCCCGATCCTTACTACTATCCCTCTCAAATCACGGTTGTGAGGGTGGCATCTCTATTGTCCGGGCGTAAGTCTAGTGAGGCTTGGCGCGTTTGATCTTCTCAATCTCTTCACAGATCTTCTTGAAGACTTTACGAATCTCATGTTGTCACACACGATTCAAGCGTCGGCCATTCGCATCAGTCAAAGTTTGGCACAATAGAGTCGGTAGGGATTAGCAGATCTTTTTCGCTGATGAATCATCGTTGTTCTTTAGCGAGTCTCTTCCTCTAGCTCAGGCAGTTCGATAGAAAAGGGAAATAATTGCTCAAAAGCATCATCTCGCACATATGGGATTATTTGTGCGGTTTGTGCCTGTGATGTTTCTGGTGGAGTCGGTATTCTTTGATTTGCGGAGCACTTGAGATGACTCGGTTTCATTTGGGGATTTTAGAATGGGTTGGTTACCGATCGAGTGACTGCCTTGTGTCTTCTTCTTCTTGGCCTCGATGGATTTTTCTAAATGAAGTACCGGATCCTCTGCTGCAACATCAACATCATCGGATGATGATGAAACCTAGAGGCGTGGTTCATCATCGAAGTTGAAAGTTTGACGAGCAGCTTTGTAACTCGACTGACTCGCATTCTTGAGAACATCCTTAGCTGGGTCCTTTTGATGACGGGTGTGGACTCAGCTTCATCTTCAGACCCAGAAATGATATGTCAGGATTCTCCTGGGAGTCATGAAGTGCACTAATCTCCTTCTCAGATTCAGCACTGTGAACAGGAGGAATGTTCTGAATCTCTTGAGCTTTACCCAGGGAGGTCTCAACTTTCCTTGGGCGATCAACACCTCCAGTTGTCTCAACTGCAGTGAGGCCTTCAACATTCCCTTCGATAGTCACAGCTGTCTGAGGGTCTTCAACATTGGCATCCATAGGAGTCTCAACCCCTTGGATTGCGCTTTCACTGCCCAGAGTGTTAACTCTCGGGGCATTTCCATCCTGTGCCTCGACTGTAACAGCAACGTCATTAGCCTTCAAAGCAGCTGACACTTCAGCTGGGACAGACTCAATTGTCCAAGCTTTGTCAATGTCAATCTGTTGTGGTTCTTTCTCAGTTTCCACTTCGCCACCTTTCTTCAATATAGAGTCATCTGCAGCATCCTCCGACCCTGCTGCAGTGGAGTGAGTTTCCCCCTCAGCTGGCACACTAGCTGAGTGACTGATGATGGGGTCACTCTTCTCCTGACTCGCAGCTTCTTCCATTGAGTGCTCAGCCGCCGGGGCAAGTGGTAAAACACCTTCAGTAGGGGTTGGCTCAACTTGGGTGCCCAAGATCCTAGTTTAATTTCCAATTCCCTTGTTTCCATCTTCCGAGAGTACCAGGGACGTAGCTGCAGCGATGTCTGTGGCAATCTGTTGCACTACTCCCAAAGGATCGATTTGCAGGAGAGATTGAGATGACTCTCCTGGCCCTTCACATAGTTGATGCTCATGCATTGGCCTGGATTCCCTTAGAGCCTGCTGCATATCTGACTTTTCTGCTGCAGCGACGGGATCCATATCTTCATCACTCTCTGAGAACACATCCAAATGAGGGTGAGTGTGTTCTAGAGTTCCAGTAAGCGGGCATACTTGTGCTTCCTCGGCTGCTTTGGTTTGATCTTTCTCCTTGAAGATATGTAGAATATTTAGGCAGTTATCTTCATCCAGAGCCTGAAGCATGGTGTTGACTCCAAGAAATTGCAGTAATTCCTCATCTTTGTCGATAAACTCAGGGCGAGCAAACTGCGCCCTTGAGTGTCCTAGCTTCCACGCCCTCCATTCGCGTAGACGGCGCCGAATGTCTGGATATATAGGAGAACACATGATGACATCATCATCTTCTTGTCCTTCATTTCCTGGGGTTGAAGGCAAGATATTTTGCTGCTCTTCTTCTTCAACAGCATCAGATAACAAGTGGAGAGAGAACATTTTCAGGTGGATGTTCAGTTGTCTCAGCTGCTACATTATCCTCAGCTATCTTCTCCACGATTGGGTCTCTGATGAGCCTCACGATCATCCAAAGCAGACTTGGCAGTTTCATCTATCACCTCAGGAGACTGCACTTCCTGAGTTTCTACAGTCTCTGGTGTTTTCTCCAGCTAAGAGGTAGATTCAGTTGTCTGTTCAAGCTCTGAAAGCTTGAAAATTCTTCTTCTTTTGGTCTTAACCAGAGGAATTTATAGTTATGTTTCTTCTTTTGATTCTCTAGCGGTGGGGACCGAGGCATCCTTCTTAGAGGGAGCTGCCTTCCTGGATTTGGCAGTCCTCTTCTTCCGTATTGTTGGAGAAGGAATTTGGGTTTCTTCTCAACTTCTTCGCAGGGGCGGGAGACTGTTTGCCGCACGGGCAAGAGACTCATTTTTCTCACCGCAAGGGCAGCCTTCTTCTTCAAGGCTGCAGGGCACTTTCTTGGGAGGAGAGGTAATAGTTGTGTCCTCGGGTTCAACTGATTCACCCTCACTTGTATCCACCCTCTTCGCGTGGGCTCTCTTCTGGGCTCCTGAGAGATTCTCCCTAAACATCTTCTTGTTGACATGGAAAGGTTTTCCATGTCGAAGGGGAATGCCCTTCACTTCCATAAGGTGGCCAATCACCAGGCCATAACCAAGAGATCCTCCAAAGGATTCGTCTTCGTTGAATGATCTATTTACAATGTTCTGGCAGAGTCTGTTGTACACGAACTCAACCCAGTTGAATTTCTTACCCTGCATGATCGCAGCTATGACGATCAGCTTAGTCTTTGACAGCTTGTTGAAGCTGCCAAACTTCATGTCTACACATTTGGAGACGACATCCATCAACTTGTAATAGTCGTCCTTTAGCAATTTCTTCTCAGCTGTGTAGACCACCTTAGCAGCACACTCTGGTTTGGCTACCTCTTTCCAAGCAGCAGCCAAGTCAACGTCAACTTCATTTATCTCATTCATGCCTTCCGGTGGCAACAAAAAGTGATCCGCAAGGTCCTTAGTTGTTATCATTATGTCCTTGCGGTGGATAGAAGACTTGATTCCTTCGTCCTGCACTTCCGCGTTGACGTAGAACTGCGCCACCTCTTCTAGGTAGGTGTGCGAGTATTCCAAAGTCAGAAAATCCTTAAGACCTGACTTTTCCAACATTTCAGCAATCTTCCTCACTAGGGTTTCATCAGAACCCTGTTTTACCATGCCTTCGAAATACACTGATGATGCTGAGTGGATTTGCTTCGATAGCTTGACGAAGTCAAACTTAGGTGCCATTTTTAGAGATTTTTACCGAATAAAACTTGAAGAACTGGTTTGAGGACACTTAGGGTTTTCGAGAGAGAAAAATAGCTTGATTTCTATTGCTTGAAGATGAACAATTTCCGAATGTGAAAGGACGGGTCTTTGGATTTTGAAATTTTGATCAAAATCAACGGTTCAGATTTAACACGTCAAACCGCATTTAATTCCTCGCATTTAATACGGCAGCATTTATATCCAATCATATGCTTAATGTGCAGCTTTTGACTGTACCTGTCATTATTACGCTTATGTCATCCTTAAAAATATTGCCGCTCATTTAAAACGACTGCATTTTTGTCATTTAGATCATAAATGACTCAACTTATCTCAATAATGACTTGACTCTTCTTCTCTCTTTTCATTAAGTGACTTAGCTATCAGCTAACTCGATACAGCTGACTTTCCGATATGGTTGTTTCACTTGGCTGATGTGAAAAACTTGTTCAATTCTCACTTTCTCATCTTCCATCTCTTCTGATTGAGTCTTCTGAGTGTTAACTCAGCTCAATTAACATTAGCTCATTCTTAAGCTCTTCATATCTTGATTCACATAGAGGCTTAGCGAATATATCAGGTAACTATTTATCAGTTGAGATATATTCCAAAGTGATGTCTTTCTTTTCAACATGATCTCTTATAAAATAATATCTGAAATTAATGTGCTTTGTTCTTGAATGCAACACAGGATTCTGAGTGATTGCAATAGCACTTGTGTTATCACACATAATTGGAATCTCTTTTTCTTCAATTTCATAATCTCTCGCCTACTTTCTCATCCATAAGACTTGGGCACAACAATCGCCCATGACTATGTACTGCTTGTTTGTGGATGTGGCTATTGAGTTTTGCTTCTTGCTAAACCAGGGAAACTAAAGCTGTTTCCAAACATTTGACATGTACCGGGTACTCTTTTTTCACTAACTCTACATCCAAAGATACCGAGTCCGAGTAACCAATAAGCTTGAATCCACCTTCCTTTGGATACCATAAGCCAACTTCCTGGCATCCCTTAAAATATCTTAGGATTCTCTTAGCTGCGAGTCATGTGGCTCTCCTTTGGTGCGGTCGAAATCTTGCACATACACCTCCGCAAAGGTGATGTGCAGTCTGTCATTGGTTGTTAGATAGAGCGTTGATCCAATAAGTGCTCTATATCTTGTTTGATCTGACTTTACCATCTCGCATCCATGTCCATCTTGATCGATGTGTTCATTGGTATTTTCACATAAGACTTCTCTTCCATACCAAATTTCTTCATTAAATCTCTGGTGTATTTTGTTTGACTTATGAAAGTTCCATCCTTCAATTGCTTAACTTGAAGTCCTAGGAAGAAGGTCAGCTCTCCCATCATGCTCATTTCAAATTTGCCTTGCATGAGGTTTGAAAACTTATCACACAACTCTTTATTTGTGGATCCAAAAATGATATCATCCACATATATTTGAACAAGCAGTATACTCTCTCCATCTTAATTCTGAAGAGTGTTCTGTCCACTTTGCCTTTGGTGAATCCATTATCAGTTAGAAATTGAGATAATGTTGTAAGTCCAAGCGGCTACGATAATCTAGAGGGGGGTGAATAGATTATCTCCATCTTTTCGATTTTACCCTCTTTTTCGAACAAAACAAGCCAAGACAATAATAAAGGTGCGGAATATAAACAACACACGTCGATTCATAGAGGTTCAACCCACCTAGGGCCTAATCCTCTACCACCCCAGTATATCCAGGATGGATTTCAAAAAGAAAAAGAATTTTATTAATTACCAAAATTAATACAACACCAACTTACAACAACACCTTGAAGAGCACCACACTCTTCTTCAACACCACCTTTGAGATTACCACAATCTCTTCTTGAAGATTACCACAATCTCCAACGGCACCTTGTGAAGATTACCACAATCTTCAACCTTGAAGAATACCAAATTCTTCAACACCTCAAAAAGAAGATTACCACAATCTTCTTGCACCTATCACCTAGATCATCCAAGTGTGTTCTTACCACAAAAACACTCACAAGGATATCTTGTGTTGAATGATAACCCAAAATCAAGATTACAACTCGATAATAAATATTACAATTATGAGTGCAAGTGTAATCAAGAAATAAGCCTAGACCTCAAGATGTGAAAGTGAAAGACCTTAGGCTATTACAACAAGAATAATAACAATGAAGAACAAATATGTTTGCTTGAGTGTATCTTGTTGTGTTGTAGTATTCTCTCATGTTGTTGTGCTTCAAATCTTCCTCTATTTATAGGAGATGATTGATCAAACATAGGCTCCTCTTGGGGATTGCAAATCTACAGAAAAATACAATTAAAATCAAAAATATAGCTGTTAGAAATCAATCCCACATTTTAAGGAAATGTTGTCTCATTGTCAAACAATGTAAATTTCTTTGTCAAAACATAGGACGGTCGCGCACAAATAGACGTTTGAAAAACATATTGAGAAACAACACAGGGCGATCGGTCAGAGGGTACTTCGACCGGTCGACCTTAACTCCAATCGGTCCCCCTCAATGAGAAAACAAGAAGGTTTCGTTCTGTTTCAAAACCAATGCCCAGTGTACCGGTCGGCAGGGTGTCGACTTCGGCCGACGCCTGGTCGACCGGTCGACTGGTCTATTCTCCTTCCGTCTCATTTTTTGTTCCAAAATCATCTTCACGGGTTGCCCTATACGGCCGGTTGACCTCGAGACAGAAATGTTGTCCAATTTTTTGTCGAAAATAAAACTCAAGAAATACTCCGAAAATTTAATAAAAACTTTTTAAACCAATCGGGAGTATTTAGACAACATTTAGGAACCTTGTTTTGAAGTAAAAACTTGTAAACATAAAATCATTAAAAGTGTTGTCCAATTTTATCTAAAATAAAACTTGAAGAAATACTCCGGAAAATATTGAAACCATTTGAAATCATTTAGGAGTATTTGGACGACAATTAAAAACATTGTTTTGGTGTAAAAATAAAATCATCAAAATTAAGATAAAAACAAGTATCAAACAATCTCCCCCTTTTTGATGATTACAAACCAAAACAATTTTTAGAAAAATTAGGAGGACAATTTTAAAAACGATTTTCCGGTAAAAACATCTAACCGTTTAGAAGCAACCAAAATTTCCAAAATACATAAGCAACCAAGTAAGGGAGTAAATATATTCAATAATAAGCACAAGCTCCGCCTATCAACAAGCATATCAAGAATAATGTAAAAACAATTAACCATGAGCTAAAAGCTTAGCTTTTACATATTGTTCAAGAGCTTATAAGCTCCCCCTGTCAACAAAACATCATTAGACAAGTATATAAGTCCATCAAGCAACAATTGGACTAAAAATAATTCACAACTTATGGCTTTTAGGAGCCATAGCTTATAGCTTTTATAACAAGCTTTTATTAGCTTCTTTGAGCTAATGAGCCAATTTCCTGTTTCTCCCCCTTTGGAATCATCAAAAAGAATGTTAGGATGATAAAAACATCATACAAGTTTATCAAAGTGCGCCAACAATACGATTTATCAACCATTGAAAGAATTAAGCTTAGAATCCAAAAAAAATGGGAGAGATGTATCATAAGAAATCCATAAGCTCATTTTGTTTGTCAAAAAACATGAACTCAAAAAGATTTTAAGACATTGGAAAATAAGATAATCATGTAGGTGATGAGTCTTTCATTGAAACATTTTATCGAACACTTGGCGGGCGTCAAAATTTGAAGAAAATGTATATAGCCCTTGGAAAAGAAATTTAGCCAAGTTTTTCATATCATCACCAAAAATAATTTTCAACATATATGCAACAAATAATAGGCCTAACAAAGTAAATTCTCAAGGGTTCAACCCAATTGAGATAATTTTAGCCAAATAAGAGATCAAGGCATTACGAATGCCATCAAGCAAAAATTAAAGAGCCATCAAGCATCAAACAATGCATATAAGACATTACAAATGTCCCAAATCATCCATTAAAAAGATCAAGGCATCAAAAAATAAGAGAAGCACTTTTACCATCAAGTACTTCATACCAACAATACCAAACTAGAGTATTTTTACCATCAAATACTCCATCAATATCATGATCATCCAATAGCCATTTTCAACTTGCTATTTTAACCCTTTCAAGAAAACAAGTAAATCTCATTAGTGCAATTTAGAGTTTTACAAGATAGTTCATAGAAATACGAAACAACATGAACAAGAGAAAATGCTAAGATAATAAAGGGGTGGGGACATCATTCTTCGTCCGAAGAGAAGCAAGTTCCGGGAATAAGATATTTGATGAATTTCTTCAACTTGCCGATTGATTTTTGCATTTTGGAGGTCTTTTGCTCCAAAGCCTCATACCTAGCTTCATGATATGTTCGTAGATCATCATACTCGGCTTGGGTGTACCTCCTAGAAGGTTGAGCAGCGGTATTACCCTCTCGGATTGCTCGGTTCGCTTCTTCCGCCAATCTCACGGCCTCGGTATCATCAAAGAAGTCGTTTGGATCTGGGGAACCTTGGCCTCTTCCTCTAGCCATTTTTGTAGGTCGGATGTCCATATTCTTGCGCATAGTGACCATTTGGGAGATGTTATCAATGTCAAAGTCATTTTGAAATACCTCTGAATTACACTCCGACGAAGGTAGTCCCGATTGTATAAGAAGTTTGCAAATCCAATTGCATAACAAACTTCTTATTTTCTTGAGTAATAGACTCAATTAGACATTGAATAAGAATAGCGCCAAAATTAAGCGGTTCCCTTCTAGCAATCTTATAAGTCAAAAAATAGTCCATGTTGCTAGGCATTTTTCCCGCTTTTCCACATATGCAATAGGCGACAATAACCAATATAACCGGTGCTCAAGAGTCATCGCCAACAATGAATACTTTGGCCATACGCTCAAATAAGTCTTGACTTCTCTCATAGTCACCCCCAACATCTCATCATTCCAAATAGCACAAGAGAAATAGTCCCAACCACCTTCTCTTACATGTAAAAGCCGACAAATTTCATTTGGAGTCCACCTAAAATGACGACCCCTTACAAACGAATTCAAAGCAAGAGGCTTCCTTTGAGCATCATATTCAACCCACATATTGGCATAAAAATGAAAAATTATATCATCATCATATAAAACATAAGGATGCTCCCATAAGTGCATCCTTTCGCTCTTCAAAGAATCCTCTAATAGTAGGATATTCTTTGTAAATGAATTAAATCGACAAATCTTCGTACGAGCTATTGATTTTGCACCCATGTTCAAATTTTCATAGTACCACTCCGCAAATTTGTTGATAAAATCTAAAACATTACTGAAGCGAGGAGCTTGAGGTATAAAAGATTTCTTACTTTTTGCCCAACGACAATTGTTGAATGAAATCGTCCCGCGGAGTTCGGTAATTTAAGGATTGGATAGTACCGGGTTTTGAATATCGTCACGTTCTTGAGCCACATTCCTTTGGGTAGCTCGAATATCCCTTTGTTCGGCTTCTTCTTGTCGATTTCTCGAAGAACCCTCTCCGCCCTTTCTACGCTTGGAGGTGGGATTTCGACCGGTAGAATTTCTTGGAGGTTCCACATATGTAAAATTCTTGCAAAAAGAAGTGGATTAGCAACAAGAATCACAAAGATTGATGAAGAATTGAAGATTTTATAGAAAGGGGTGATTGCTTTCTTTGTGAACGAGGGTTTGAAAGATTTGTTGTTCTGTTTTGAAAGTGAAGACAGACGAGTTTAAACCAAAAAAATTTTGCATGGGCGACGGTCGGCCCTGTCTTGACCGCCCCGGTGCAATTTTTCATTCTCCAGGTTTTTTCAAAAATACGATTTTTCACCCCAAAAGTTTTAAAACTTGCAAAAAAAAATTATGGACTAAATCCAACAAATATGGGTTTGAGAAAACACATATACGAGAAAAACAAGATTTAACGAGTAGTGGTCTTTTAAAAAAATCACAAAGTCACTTAATGGCACTAAAGGGGTGAAATGAAATATTTTGAAAGACATGTGCATAAACATGACATGAACACAATATCGAGTTCTAAGAATAATACGAGTAAACATACCTCGATGGTTTAAGAATCTCTAATAGACGATAGCCAATGAATAGGAGATATATAACTTACAATTCTTTAAACAAATTTTGCACTAGATATGATAGCACAAATGTAGGCCAAGTAATAGGAGATATGACAAAAAAATGCTTAGGCTATTGAAATTCATAAGAGTTTAAAAACAGCATGTAAGGTCTCATTTTTCAAAGGATTTTAAAAACACAAATATTTATTGAGGACCTTAATTTTAAAAATAATGAAAACTCATTTGCAATTTAGACACAAATAAAAACATGCATACTAATTAAATAAAATGCATATTTAAGTAGGGAGATACGGTTTACCAATTACGCCATTTCCATGGGTTGTGTCGTTCGCATTGTTGATGATATCTTCCCTTTTGAAAATCATCTTGTTGATGATAGCTTCTCCAATTGTTCCATTTCCAAGCATTGTGGCCTTCCCATTTTCGAAAGTGTCTTTCTCTTGGAAGATCATCTTGTTGATGATGTCTTTGCCATTTCCAAGGATTTTGTTCATCCCATTTTTGATTATTTCCTCTTCTTGGAAAATGACTTTGTTGAAGGTGTTTTTTCCTTTGATCAAATGAAATGGTCATTTGATGTCTTTCTGGCGGTATGAATTTTCTTCGATTATTATTTCACCGGGTACCTAATGTAGAATTGTTTTGTGGTACCCTCAAGTGCTTGGGTCCTTTGGGAATAGTCTTGAGACTTTTAGGTCTCCACAAATAATTAGAGCTATTTCTAGCCCGACAAGAATTAGCCGTATGACCCTTTTTACCGCAATAGTGGTGTTCATCATACCAAGGTTCTTGGCTGATCATATAGCCAACGGGTCAAGGTTATAAAGCTCTAGGTAAGATCAAACTAGATCATCGATCTGGAATATCCGCTGCCTACTTGTATACGTTGGGTTCTTGAATCGATATATTCAATGGGTCCTTCCGCCTTCGTACAATCCGTAATAATTTTTGAAGCATAATGACCAACATGCATAGGGACTTGATTTCTTTTCATAATATTAACAACACTAGGCTTATGATCTAGTCCTTGTTTCAATTTATTACAACTATGAACATCAACAATATCGGTCATTTTATCGGTACTCAAGTTGGATTTTGATAAATCCTTTTTCATGCAATTAATATCCTCAACAAGAGTACTATTTTCTTTTTCAAGGTTTCTAACCTTGTCAAGTGTGGTGGTGTGAGCACATGATAGTGATTCATAGGAAGTAAATAAACTATCCTTATCATTTTTCAAAACATTGAATTCCTTTTTCAAATTTTTGTATTTAACAAGTAAACTATGAAATTCATTTTGAAGGTCATCAAAATCATTTTGCAAATCACTATAATCATTTTGTATAACAATATCATAGGAAGTAGAAGGTTTAAGACATACCTCATTTTCTTCTTCGATGCCCATAAGACAATGTTCAACTTCTTCATAGTTGGAAGTTGTAAGAGGTTTGTTCCTTAGATTTGACATTGTATCCCTTTGAGGAGTAGATGCTTTTGTTTGAGTCCTTTCATTTGCAAATACTCCATAGATGGCTTCTAATTTTTGCCATACTCCATGTGTCGATCGAATTCCTACAATATGTTCATATTCCAAATTAGTAAGTGAACAATACAAAATATTGAGAGCTTTACCATTTAAGGAGATGATTTTCTTCTCTTCATCATTTAGCTCTTTGAGGCCTTTGGAGGTGTGTGGTGTGTCTTTCATCGGAATGGATTCTCCATTTATGACGATGTTCCAAATATCGAACCCGCAACCTTGTAGATAACATTCCATTCTTTCTTTCCAAAATATAAAAATTTTGGAATCAAATAGTGGTGGCTTGGTGGTGGAGGTGCCGGTGAGATGAGCTTCATTCGTAGCCGACGATCGTTTCTCTTCACTCGCGATTTGAAACGAGCTTGCCAAAGAGTTTGACTCTGATACCACTTGTAAGTCCAAGCGGCTACGATAATCTAGAGGGGGGTGAATAGATTATCTCCATCTTTTCGATTTTACCCTCTTTTTCGAACAAAACAAGCCAAGACAATAATAAAGGTGCGGAATGTAAACAACACACGTCGATTTATAGAGGTTCAACCCACCTAGGGCCCAATCCTCTACCACCCCAGTATATCCAGGATGGATTTCAAAAAGAAAAAGAATTTTATTAATTACCAAAATTAATACAACACCAACTTACAACAACACCTTGAAGAGCATCACACTCTTCTTCAAGACCACCTTTGAGATTACCACAATCTCTTCTTGATGATTACCACAATCTCCAACGGCACCTTGTGAAGATTACCACAATCTTCAACCTTGAAGAATACCAAATGTTGAAAAATTCTTCAACACCTCAAAAAGAAGATTACCACAATCTTCTTGCACCTATCACCTAGATCATCCAAGTGTGTTCTTACCACAAGAACACTCACAAGAATATCTTGTGTTGAATGATAACCCAAAATCAAGATTACAACTCGATACTGAATATTACAATTATGAGTGCAAGTGTAATCAAGAAATAAGCCTAGACCTCAAGATGTGAAAGTGAAAGACCTTAGGCTATTACAACAAGAATAATAACAATGAAGAACAAATATGTTTGCTTGAGTGTATCTTGTTGTGTTGTAGTATTCTCTCATGTTGTTGTGCTTCAAATCTTCCTCTATTTATAGGAGATGATTGATCAAACATAGGCTCCTCTTGGGGATTGCAAATCTACAGAAAAATACAATTAAAATCAAGAATATAGCTGTTAGAAATCAATCCCACATTTTAAGGAAATGTTGTCTGCTGTCAAACGGTCAGAAATTTGCTGTCAAAACATAGGGCGACCGGTCGCGCACAAATAGACGTTTGAAAAACATATTGAGAAACAACACAGGCGGCCGTCAGAGGGTACTTTGACCGGTCGACCTTAACTCCAACCGGTCCTCCTCAATGAGAAAACAAGAAGGTTTCGTTTTGTTTCAAAACCAATGTCCAGGTACCAGTCGACAGGGGTGTCGACCGGTCGACGCCCTGGTCGACCTGGTCTATTCTCCTTCCGTCTCATTTTTTGTTCCAAAAATCATCTTCAGATACGGGTTGCCCTATACAGCGACCGGTTGACCTCGAGACAGAAATGTTGTCCAATTTGTTTGTCAAAAATAAAACTCAAGAAATACTCCGAAAATTTAATAAAAACATTTTAAACCAATCGGGAGTATTTAGACAATATTTAGGAACCTTGTTTTGAAGTAAAAACTTATAAACATAAAATCATTAAAAGTGTTGTCCAATTTTATCTAAAATAAAACTTGAATAAATACTCCGGAAAATATTGAAACCATTTGAAATCATTTAGGAGTATTTGTACAACAATTAAAAACATTGTTTTGGTGTAAAAATAAAATCATCAAAATTAAGATAAAAACAAGTATCAAACAAATGTATCATACCATGCTCTTGGTGCCTGTTTCAATCCATATAATGCTTTCTTGAGCTTGTACACCTTATCTCCAATGATCTTCTGCTCAAAACCTGGAGGTTGTTCAACATAGACTTCTTCCTCTAGAAGTCCATTTAAGAATGCACTTTTCACAATGAAGTTCTTGTGTGCAGCATAGACAAGAAACATCCTTATTACTTCTAATCTTGCAACAGGAGCAAAGGTTTCATCAAAATCTATTCCCTCTTCTTGGCAATACCCTTTGGCTACCAATCTTGCTTTGTTTCTTTCCACAGATCCTTCCTCATTCATCTTGTTTCTGAAAACCCATTTTGTGCCAATAACATTTTGATGGGTTGGCCTTTGCACCAATTTCCATACTTTGTTCCTTTCAAACTGATTCAGCTCTTCTTGCATGGCTTGAATCCAATGTGTGTCATCCAATGCTTGAGACACATCTTTTGTCTCTATTTGAGAAATAAAGCAAGTAAACATTGCTTCTTGCTGAGCTCTGGATCTGGTTCTTACACCATCTCTAACATCTCCAATAACTAACTCTGGTGGATGGTCTCTCAGCCATCTCACATCAGGTTGAAGCAAATCGAGTTGGGTTAGATCCTCGCATTTGCGTGCGTTGTCTTGAGCTGTTCTTTCATCATCATTCAGCTGTAGACTTTCCAGCTGTCTTTGAGATTCAACTATCTCATCTTCATCTTGGTTGATTACTCTTACTTCAACTTCAACATAAGGACTCTTCTGTATAGTTGGTTGATTCAGCTTATCAGCTAACTCTTCAATGTCTTCTCCATTCGCATTAGGTTCATCAAAAACCACATGAATAGACTCTTTTGTGACCATAGTCCTCTTGTTCAGCACTCTATAGGCTTTGCTCTCAGCTGAGTATCCCAAAAAGATACGTTCATCAACTTTAGCATCAAAAGCCTTTAGATTATCTTTGTCATTATTGTGGATGAAGCATTTACATCCAAATATTCTGAAATATGCAACATTTGGCTTTCTCCCTGTCCATATCTCATAGGGAGTCTTGGTCAATTGCCTGTTTATCATGCATCTATTTTGAGTATAGCATGCAGTGTTGATGGCTTCAGCCCAAAATCTCTTAGGCAATCCAGCTCCAGCTAACATGGTTCTTGCAGCTTCTTTGAGAGTTTTGTTTCTTCTTTCAGCTACTCCATTATGCTGTGGAGTTCTTGTTACAGATAACTCATGAGCTATACTATTTTCAACACAATACTAAGTGATTATCCCATTGACAAATTCAGTTCCTCTATCAGACCTTATTTTTATAATGGTTTGGCTCTTTTCATTTTGAACTCTTTTCATTAGTTGTGGTAACTTTTGCAAGGTTTCCTTCTTTTTGCACATGAAGATTGTCCATGTATATCTTGAATAATCATCTACCACCACTAAGGAGTATTTCTCTCCACTTATACTGGCTGGTCCAACAGGAACAAATGAATCCATACGCAACAGAAGCAATATCCTTGTTGAAGAAGGACTACGATTCTCCTTGAATGAAGATTTGATCTGCTTTCCCATCTGGCATGCATCACATACATTTTCCTTCTTGTACACTAAGTCTGGCAATCCTTCCACAAGATGACTCCTTGCAAGCTTGTTGATTGTCTTGAAGTTCAGATGACTCAGCTTCTTGTGCCACATCCAACTTGATTCGGCTGTGCTTTTTGCTATGACAGTGCTTGGTGTGGCAAGAGACGATCTACCACATACATATTCTTTCTGTCTTGATCCTTGCAAAGACTATTTCATTTGATTCAAAGATCAGAATCGGCACACTCCCATATTGAATCCAACATTGTAGCCCTTGTCACAGAGTTGGCTGATGCTTAACATGTTGAAGTTGAGGCCTTCAACATATGCAACATCTGTGATTTCTAATCCATTGTTTTTTATGGATCCAGTGCCTTTTATTTCCCCTGGAGCTTCATTTTCTCCAAATATGACTTTTGCACCTCTAATCTCCTTGAATCTTGATAGATTTTTATTGTTTCCTGTCATATGTCTGGAACAGCCACTATCCATGTACCAGGTTCCTTGGCACTCAGTTGTTCCTTGAACCTGCAATCAAGGAAATTAGTTTTTAGGTACCCATACTTGCCTGGGTCATGAGGGGTTAGTGTTGTAAGATGATCCAACCAATCTATAGCCAAATGATTTGACTCTAAGAGGTTGCCATCTATCTATGCCATAATCATAATTCACTTTGGCAAATTGCTTGGGGGCTTTAGGTTATACATCTGTCTCTTTTGTCTGAATGTCTGTGTGTGTGTTTTAGCAATTGCCTTCTTTGTGTAGTTGTGATATTTCTGAGTGTAGTGCCTGGGTGCATATGTGTGATGATAGTAGCTCTTTTGCCTTTGGAGTGACCTTTGTTGAGGTTTAGGTCTTTGTCATCTAGGCTTGTATTCTATTGGTCTTTGCTGATATTTCACATTGTTCCAATCAGCTTGGCTTGGGTAGTTTCTACCATTCCCATCATATGTGTTTCTTTGATGAAACTTCTGGGGTTTTTGGTAGCTCTGTTTATTCTTCACAGAGTACTTTCTGTTTGGAGTTTGCTGAGGAAATCGGCTGGATTTCTTCTCAGTTGTCCTCTCACCATACTCAACTGGTTGTTTTCCTTTCCCTTTATATCCAAGGCCAGTTTGTTGGTGATTGTGCTTTGGGATGAATGTGGGTGCAATATTTGGTGTTTTGGATTTCTGAGATGCTTCATTGCTTGAACATCCTTTTTCCAAAATCACTCTTGGAGTTTGACTGTGCACAAAGGAATTAAATCATATGCCTGTCTTATCTCCACATTCTTTATGGCACATGATAAGTTCATCCAATGATTTGGATGCATTTGTAAATAAGGCAATTACATTTTTAAGATCATTTTCTCTCTTTTCTATAGCATTTATCTCTGCTATCAGTTTGGCATTCTGAGCCTTCAGCTCTTTGTTCTCATCAGCTATGTGACTTAGAGTACTCAACTCCTTAGTAAGCCGTGCGTCATGGCTTTTGAGCTGGTTGTTTTCCTCATTTAAAAGTGTATGTGAGGATTTTATGTGCTCAAAGTCTTTCATCATTTTGCCTAATGAATCATAAAGATCAGTGGGTGATGAAGTGTGTGTGTCACAATCACTATAACTTGAATCTGAATGAGATGAGTTAGAGTGTACCTCATCTTCTTGGTCTGGTTGATCTTATTCTTTAGCCATAAGACAAATCATTGCTTCTTCTTGAGAATCACTTGAGTAGTCGCCTTCACTACTCTCGAGTCGCTTCTTTAGACTTAGTTGTCTCAAATAGATCTCTCGGCCAACATGGCTTTCTTCTTACCCTGTCTTCTTTCTCTGAAGACTTTTCTTTCTTCTTCATTCCTGTATTTATTGACTGGTGGATAGGAACAGGCAATTGAAAAATATCCTGGTTGTCTGCAATTCCAACATAGGTTCTCAGCTCTTTGATCAGCTCTTTCGGTCCTTGGGTTATCAGCTCTCTGATACTCAACTCTTTGATGCTCAGCTCTCTTGGGTGGCCTGTCTTCCCTTGACTTGGAGGGAGCTGAATGTCTCCTGGAGGTTTCACCCTTGTTTCTTTTATAGTTCTTATTGAAGAACTTGTTGAATCTTTTAACCATTAGGGCAATCTCCTCCTGGTCTATGGCTTCCTTGACTTCAGCTCTCTTTCCATCCTTGACTATAAGTGCAGCTGTCTTCGGTACATCTATCTCCGCTTGCTCTTTTCTTCTCAGCTCAAACTCATAAGCTTTGAGATCTGAGAATAGCTCATGATTGGATGTTGTTGTGAGGTTCATTGAATGTCTCAGGGCCATGACCTTCATTTCCCATTCAGTTGGGAGGCTTCTCAGAATCTTCATACACATTTCCTTTTGTGTATATTCTTTCCCAAGTGTTGATAGCTCATTTGTGATTTCAGTGAATCTGGCATCCAGCTCATCCAAGGTTTCACCTGCAAGCATTTTAAAATTTTCAAATTTTTGTACAGCAACAGAAAATTTATTTTCTTTAATTTGCTCAGATCCTTCACAAATTAAAGTTAATTTATCCCAGATTTCTTTTGTAGATTTGCAAGATTTGACTTTATTGAACATTGCTTTGTCCAATGTCTTGTAGAGTATGTCCTTGGCCACATTGTCCAAGTTGTATCTATTTCTGTCATCGTTAGTCCACTCAGTCCTTGACTTTTCAACCATGGCTGGTCTTTCTTCATCTGCTTCTGCTGCTACAGTTGCTATTCTTACAGTTGTGTTCATCTTAAGTATTTGCAGTGGCCCATCTTCTATCACTAGCCACATTCCTCAACAGTGAACATAGGAATGCGTGTTAAATTTGCTTCCATGATAATAACTTTGCTAAAAATGAAAGATTTCGAAAATGCAAGTGTTGAAAGTCTTTTAGAAAATATAGAGATCTAGTTCAGTAACCAGTGCGGTAGGCTCAATGAACCAACCGCACTGATACCACTTGTAGGTATTAAGGGGTGTGAGTAATGTTTAGAAGGGGGGTTAACACAAGTAGCTAAGTCCTTGAGGGACATCTAAGTTGGTTATTCAGCAGAGTTAGCCACTCAACAGACTCGATAGAGCTGTTGATAGAATAACTCAGTTGTTTAACCTGAAACTTAACTTGGATGTGTTGGTTTTATCAGCGGAAGACTTAACACCCTTTGATTTGTTTTAAACTTGTTTCAACACTCGATTTTAGCATTTGGTTATTAATCAGTTTGGATAGCAAATCAGCAGATATAAAGTAGATATGCAGAAATATAAATGTGCTGAAAAATAAATGACACAATTAATTTTTATAGAGGTTCGAAGATGGGGTAATTCTTCAAATTCTCTCTTCTCCAACTCCTGGAGGAATCCACTAAGTAACAGATCAGTTTAAAAAGTGGTGAACAGTCTAGAGACAGCCTTGGTCACACAATTGGCTTCTCGTCCGACTCAGCTTCTTCATAGGGCAGCTTCCTTGCTACTTCAACTCACTTTCTCAAGCCCTTGGATTTGATCACGAAGCCCTCCAATAACTTAATACTGGTTCGACCTTGAACCTTCCTGCAATCCTTCTTGGAAAGTAGACCCTTACCCCTTTTGATTCTTCAAAAGTTTCCTCTTCAACAGTTTGAAGTTGTCTTTCCTTCACAACTTTGTGTTGGATCGATTTCCTTCGAGTTTCAGGCTTGAGGATTTGCTTGAATATCTTTGAGAATATTTGCAGGTTACAGTTTAAATATTGCTTGCTTGTTCGTGGTTCAGGTAACCTTTTCTCAATTAATTTCATCAGCCTTTTATAGTGAACTTTCAAAAATCTGCCCGTTGAAGAGATAGGCTGATTTTCAAAAGACACTTGTGTTTGTTGGCTTGTCTTTTCTTGGTCTTCAATCTTGAGATGTAGACCTTTCCTCGTATTAATTGAATGTGCAGCTTTTCAGGTTCTGACACGAGGTGCAATGCTTTCCATTGGTTTATTCCTTTTGCACGCTTCTGGGATGAGCACTTTAAGACCTGGCAACATGGAAGTATTACTTATTTAAGTAATGTTCTTGACGGCAACGGATTCATTTGACCAACTCCTCTTGGTTGTTGCCTATTTCCCGTGTGACTTGAGTCCGCTCGGTCATTTAAAGACTCATCTGTCACTTTGAACTTATGACTTGGCTTCTTGAGATGACTTTTACTGACACTTCACACAGTTGTACCTCAGCTGATACATCTTCAATCAAGTTCTCGATCTCCTTTCTTGGCCATACTCAGCTTTTCCACAGCGGAGTCTTCACTTCAGTCTTCAGTTAACTTCTTGTATTTTCAGGCATAGCTGACTTGACTCAACTTTTCCAGCCCTATTTATTACAATGAAATTTACAAGGAAAATGGGGTGCCAACTTTCTAGTTTAAGTGTTACATGGCATTCATCAAAACTTATAAATAAATTTACCAACACCATGTGATGCACAAACTATTTTAATAACACTTCCGTAGATTCGATCTCTCTGTAAAATAAATTATATCGACACAATGTAGAATTATTAATAACAACAATTAAAAAAATCTAAACCATACATTGATATCATGAAATATGCATTCAAGGCTTTGCATTTGATTGTTGTCATCGTACGCAGGTTTTTCATGCATTCTCACAAGTCGAAGTTTTACGACCCATTGGGTCTTGCTCATGTTTAGATCACATATTAGTGTAATTATCATATGTCATTTATACATGAATTTTTTGTATGATGGAACAGTCTTTATTTTTGTATTTTCGTTTGAATGTGTAAGTACTAATGAACTTATTGTACATATATATAGGCAATCCAAAAGATAATTATGGTAATATATCAAATCTTATTTATTATGAGTATGTTTCATTAATTTTTGGATAAATTTGAAATATTTATTCAACTTTACCTTTAATATGAGTAATGTTAATAAAATAAGGTATGTTTATAACTACTTGAGTCATAATTATTTTTATTTCATTGAAATAAACGTGGTTCCTTTTTCAATTATATATTCGACCATCAATTTTGCAATACACGAATATTTATAATATCGAATTGAAATTGAAGTCTTATTTTCAGATATATCACAATAAATTGATTTTCTTTCTTTGATTGTTTGTAAAATTAATGCCAATAATATATATATATACATATACATATACACACATTACTTGGCCAATAATTAAAGTCGATTTACTTTTTATAGATTATCTAAATAAGGTAGACAATTTTTATTGATTGAATTTAAAATGGAAAGTCAACTGTTTTTTCAAATCTTAGTGAAATTTGTTACTAATCACATGATTGTTATTGATACAATATTTATTACGAAATAAAATTTTCTAAACTCTATTGGTATCTTACCAAAGTTGACGGAAATAAAAACCTAAAATTTTATTATAGTTATTACAATTTTTAGAAAGCTGCCAGACAAATTTTCTTTTTTTATAAATCATTGAAAATTATTTTTAGAAGGTACTTTTAGGTGGGAAAATATAATATGAACATGTTGCTATATATATATATACTAGTTTTTGACCCGTGTGATGCACGAGATGTAATTGGGTTGTATAAAGTAAATAATTATCCTATAAAACAATATAATGCATATATGAAAAAAAACCATGTCATATCACCACAAAAAAAATTATAAATTTTGGAATACTTCTTTGTACACTACATTATTTGTCTGTTTATCGTTCGATGTATCATCGCCACAAATTAATAATTTCAAGCCTCTAGGTAGGTTATGTTTGATACATGTTTTTATCTTAATTTTGATGATTTTATTTTATTACCAAAACAATGTTTTTAAAGGTTGTCCAATTACTCCTAAATGATTTAAAATGGTTTTAATATTTTCCGGAGTATTTCCCAAGTTTATTTTTGTTAATAATGGACAACACTTTTATTGATTTTATATCAATGTGTTTTTACTCCTATAACTATAACAGGTTCCTAAATGTTGTCTAAATACTCTCGATCGGTTTAAAATGTTTTTACTATATTTTGGAGTATTTCTTGAGTTTTATTTTCGATAAAAATTGGACAACATTTCGTCTGTGGTCGACCGGTCCGCCTCTATAGGGCAACCCGTGCATCGAAGATGTTTTTAGAAACAGAAAATGAGACGGAAGCAAAAACAAGCGGTCGACCGGCCGCTCGGGCGTCGTTGAGTCGGTCGGCCGATGCCGCCGCCAATGATCGACCGGTACCTGCAAGTTTGTTTTTGAAACAGAACAAAATCTCTTCTATTTTTGATTAGGGGGACCGGTTGAGACAGGGGTCGACCGGTCGAAGCCTACGTCGACCGGTCGCCCTGTTGTAATTTTCAAAGTGTTCTTATTTCTCTTATTTCTGTGCGACCGGTCGCCCTGTGTATTGACAACAAAAATATGACCGTTTGACAGCAGACACATTTTCTTAAATTGTGGGATTGATTTCTAACAGCTATATTCTTGATTTTAATTGTATTTTTCTGTAGATTTTCAATCCCCAAGAGGAGCCTATGCTTGATCAATCATCTCCTATAAATAGAGGAAGTTTTGGAGCAACCTATACAACAATTGAGATACAACACAACAAGATACACTTCAAGCAAACACTTGGTCTTTCATTGTTATTATTCTTGTTGTAAAATTGCCTAGCTTATCACTTTCACATCTTTGAGGTCTAGGCTTTTCTTGATTACACTTCGCACTCAAATTGTATTATTCATTATTGAGTTGTAATCTTGATTTTTGGTTATCATTCAAACACAAGATATCCTTGTGAGTGTTCTTGTGGTAAGAACACACTTGGATGATCTAGGTGATAGGTGAAGAAGATTGTGGTAATCTTCTTATTGAGGTGTTGAAGAATTTGGTATTCTTCAAGGTTGAAGATTGTGGTAATCTTCACAAGGTGCCGTTGAAGGAAGATTGTGGTGATCTTCAAAGGGAGATTGTGGTAATCTCCAAAGGTGTTGTTGAAGAAGAGTGTGGTGCTCTTCAAGGTGTTGTAAGTTGAATTTGTATTAATTTTGGTAATTAATAAAATTCTTTTTCTTTTCAAATCCATCCGGATATACTTGGGGTGGTAGAGGATTAGGCCCTAGGTGGGTTGAACCTCTTTAAATCGACGTGTGTTGTTTACATTCCGCACCTTTGTTATTGTCTTTGAGCATTCGATTGCAAAAAGAGGGCGAAAAATAAAAAGATGGAGATAATCTATTCACCCCCTCTAGATTATCGTAGCCGCTGACTTACAAGTGGTATCAAAGCCAAACTCTTTGGCAAGCTCGTTTCACATCGCGAGTGAAGAGAAACGATCGACGCTACGAACGAAGCTCATCTATCCGCACCTCCACCACCAAGCCACTACTATTTGATTCCAAGAATTTTAATTTTTGGAAAGAAAGAATGGAATGCTATCTACAAGGTTGCGGGTTCGACATTTGGAACACCGTCATTAATGGAGAATCCATTCCGACGAAAGATACACCATACACCTCAAAAGGCTTCAAAAAGCTCAATGATGAAGAAAAGAAAATCATCTCCTTAAACGGTAAGGCTTTAAATATTTTGTATTGTTCATTTACTAATTTAGAATATGAACATATTGTAGGAATAAAGTCGGCACATGAAATATGGAAAAAATTAGAAGCCATCTATGGAGTATTTGCAAATGAAAGGAGTCAAACAAAAGCATCTACTTCTCAAGATCATACAAGCTCAAATCTAAGGAATAAGCCTCCTACAACTTCCAATTATGAAGAAGTTGAATATTGTTTTATGGGCATCAATGAAGAAAATGAGGTATGTCTTAAACCCTCTACCTCCTATGATATTGTCATTCAAAATGATTATAGTGATTTACAAAATGATTATGATGAACTTCAAAATGAATTCCAAAGCTTACTTGTTAGATACAAAAATTTGAAAAAGGAATTCAATTTTTGAAAAATGATAAGGATAGTTTATTTACTTCTTATGAATCACTATCATGTGCTCACACCACCACACTTGACAAGGTTAGAAACCTTGAAAAAGAAAATAGTACTCTTGTTGAGAATATTGATTGCATGAAAAAGGATTTATTAAAATCCAACTTGAGTACCAATAAAATGTCCAATATTATTGATATTCATAATTGTGATAAAGGACTTGATCATAAGCCTAATGTTGTTAATCATATGAAAAAGGATCAAGTCACTATGCATATTGGTCATTATGCTCCTAGAATTATTACTTGTTTTTATTGTGGCAAAAAGGGTCATACGGCCAATTCTTGTCGGGCTAGAAATAGCTCTAAATATTGTTGGAGACCTAAAAGTCTTAAAGCTAATCTTAAAGGACCCAAACACATGAGGGTACCACAAAACAATGTGCTATTAGGTACCCGCAAAGCAAAAATCGGAGAAAATTCATGCCACCAAGAAAACATCAAATGAACGTTTCATTTGATCAAAGAAGGAGAAACTACTCTCAACAAAGCCAATTTCAAGAAGAGCATATAATCAAAAATGGGAAGAACACAATCCTTGGAAATGGCAAAGACATCATCAACAAGATGATTTTCAAAGAAGAAGAAACCATCAACCATGGGAAGGTAACCAATCTTGGAAATGGAGAAGTCATCATCAACAAAGTTACATCTCAATGGGAAGATATCATCAACAATGGGAAAGACACAACCCATGGAAACGGCGAATTGGTAAACCGTATCTCCCCATTTGTATATGCATTTTATTTTTAAATCTATGCATACTTTTAATTGTGTCTTAATTGCAAAATGAATCTTCGTATTTATTTTTAATATAGGTCTCTTATATATTTATGAGTTCCAAAACTTTTTGCATGATTTTCTAAAACTCTTGAGCATTTTTTTATTATCTCTTATGAAATCTTATAGCATAGGCTCTTTTTGATATCTCATATTACTTGCCTACACTTGTATTTTCTATGCAAATGTTGTCTAAGAATTGTGTAGGATACATATTTCATACTCATTGGCTATTACGTCATCAAGTTTCTTAAACCATCGAGGTATGTTCGTATTTTTCTTTAAACTCGATTTTATGGTTATGCACATATCTTTCAAGATATTTCATTTTGATCCCTTAAGTGCCCCTAATTGATCTTGCAAATATTTTCTTTTAAAAGGCACTACGTGTTTAGTCTCGATTTTATCGTTTATATGTTTTCCCAAAACCCATATTTGTTGGATATAGTCCAAACTTATATTTTTGCAAAGTTTTAAAACTTTTGGGGTAAAAATCGAATTTCGGAAAACTCGGGAGAAAGAAAAATCACCGGGACGGCCAAGCAGGGCGCCCGCCCCGCACATCGACCGGCCGCCCCATATACCTCGGCCGCCGTGCCAATTTTTCAGGTTTTAAACTTTCTGTCTTCGTTTCAAAAACAGACGCAAGATTTTCCCTAAAACCCTATAACAGCGTAAATCATCCCCTTTTCTCTAGAATCTTCAATTCTTCATCATTTTTCACGATTCTTGTTGCTAATCGTCTTATTTTCACTAGAATCTTACATATATGGCTCCTCCAAGAAATTCCACCGATCAAAATCCCACTTCTAAGAAAAGAAAGGGCGGAGGGTATTCTTGAGAAATCGGCGAGACGGCCGAACAAAGGGATATTCGAGCCGCTCAAAGAAACGTGGCTCAAGAAGGTGATGATGTTCAAAATCCCATTCTCTTTCGGGCCCAAATTACCAACTTCGCGGAACAATTTCGCTCGAAAATTGCCATTGGGCTTAAAGGTAAAAATCTCTTGTTACTCAAGCTCCAAATTCTCGCAATGCTCTTAATTTCATCAATAAGTATGCGGAATGGTACTATGAGGATTCGGGATGGGAGGTAAATCTATTGCTCGGACTAAAATGTGTCGTTTTAGTTCATTTACAAATGAGTATCCTACTATAAGAGGATTTTTGAGGAGCAAGGTTGGATGTATTTATGGGAGCATGCTTATGTGTTGTATGATGATGATATTATCCAACTCTTTTATGCCAATATGTGGGTCGAATATGATAATGATAGAAAGCCGATTGCCGTTAATTCGCTTATAAAGGGTCGTCATTTTAGATGGACTCCCAATGATATTTGCCGGCTTTTACATGTTAGAGAAGGTGGTTGGGATTATTTCTCTTGTGGAACTTGGAATGATGAAATGTTGGGGGTGTCGATGAAAGAAGTTAAGACGTATTTGGGAGTATGGCCAAAGTATTCTTTGTTGGCAATGACACTTGAACATCGTATTTTATCGGTCATTGTCGCATATTGCATTTGTGGTAAGTCGGGAAAGATGCCTAGCAATATGGATTATTTTTTGACTTATAAGATTGCTAGGAGGGAACCACTTAACTTTGGTGCCATACTTATTCAATGTCTAATCGAGTCCATTACTCAAGGTAATAAGAAGTTGGTTATGGGAAATTGGATTTGTAAACTTCTTATTCAATCGGGACTACCTTCGTCGGAGTGTAACTCGGAGGTATTTCAAAACGACTTTGACATTGATAACATCGCCCAAATGGTCACTATGCGCAAGAACATGGAAATCCGACCAACCAAAATGGCGAGAGGAAGAGGTCAAGAGTCTCCGATCCTAATGACTTCTTTGATGACATCGAGGCCGCAAGATTGGCGGAAGAGGGCGAACCGAGCAATCCGGGAGGGTAATACCGGTGCTCAACCGCCAGGAAGTATACTCAAGCCGAATTTGATGAGATGAGGGCTTTTCATGAGACGAGGTATGAGGCTTTGGAGCAAAAGACCTCCAAAATGCAAAAGTCTATCGGCAAGTTAAAGAAATTCATCAAGGACTTAATTCCCGGATCTTGCTTCTCCTCGGATGAGGAATGATGTTACCCCACCCCTTTACTTTCTAGCATTTTCATTTAAGTTGCTTTGTACTTTTATGAACTTTTGTAAAACTCATTTGTACTAATGATATTTGCTTGTTTTTCTTAAAAGGGTTAAAATTGCAAGTTGATAATGACTTGTGGATGATCTTGACTTTAATGGAGTATTTGATGGTAAAAATACTCTAAAGCATTGTTTGATAATTGGTATGAAGTACTTGATGGTAAAAGTGCTTCTCTTAATGCTTTGATCATTATGCTTAGTTGGTTATTTGATACATGTATTGTTTAAGGCATGACTTATTACTTGGTAGATGTTCTAATTTTTGGCATTTGTAATGCCTTGATCATTCTTAGCTTATCTCAATTGGGTTGAACCCTTGAGAATCTACTTTGAGCTCCTTACTTGATGAACTATTGTTGCATTTGTTGCATATGATTTTTGGAATGAGGTTGATTGATGATATGAAAATTTTTGGCTTAAACCATTTACAAAGGTTATATACAACCTCTTCTATTTTTAACGCACACAAGGTGTTTGTTGAAATGTTGCAATGAAACTTTCAACTTCTACATGATTCTCTTGCTTCATAATGTCGTAAAATCTTTTTGAAATCATGTTTTTAGCATTCTAATGAGCTTATGGATCTTTTATGTTTCTATTCTCCAATTTTCCTTGGATTACTATGCTTTAATAGCTCAACGGTTATTAAACCGTCCCTTTGGCGCGCTTTGATATTATTATATGGTGTTTTCACCATCCTAACATTCTTTTTGATGATTCCAAAGGGGGAGAAAAACAGGATATTGGCTCATTAGCTCAAAGAAGCTAATAAAAGCTTGTAATAAAAGCTATAAGCTATGGCTCATAAAAGCCATAAGTTGTGATTTATTTTTAGTCCAATTGTTGCTTGATGGACTTATATAATGATGTTTTGTGACAGGGGGAGCTTATAAGCTCTTGAACAAATTGTAAAAGCTAAAAGCTTTTAGCTTATGGAAAATTGCTTTACATTATTCTTGATATGCTTGTTGATAGGGGAGCTTGTGCTTATTATTGAAAATATATACTCCCTACTTGGTTGCTTTAATATTTTTAGAAATTTTGGTTGCTTCCAACGGTCAAATGTTTTTACCGGAAAATCATTTCTAAAATTGCTCTCTTAGTTTGTGTAAAAATTGTTTTGGTTTGTAATCATCAAAAAGGGGAGATTGTTTGATACATGTTTTTATCTTAATTTTGATGATTTTATTTTATTACCAAAACAATGTTTTTAAAGGTTGTCCAATTACTCCTAAATGATTTAAAATGGTTTTAATATTTTCCGGAGTATTTCCCAAGTTTATTTTTGTTAATAATGGACAACACTTTTATTGATTTTATATCAATGTGTTTTTACTCCTATAACAGGTTCCTAAATGTTGTCTAAATACTCGATCGGTTTAAAATGTTTTTACTATATTTTCGGAGTATTTCTTGAGTTTTATTTTTCGATAAAAATTGGACAACATTTGCCCTCGTCGAGTCGACCGCCCTATAGGGCAACCCGTGCACGAAGATGTTTTTAGAAACAGAAAATGAGACGGAAGCAAAAACAAGTGTCGTCGGTGGCGTCGGCGTCGATCCGACCGGGTCGACGGCCGCCAAATGATCGACCGGTACTGCAAGTTTGTTTTTGAAACAGAACAAAATCTCTTCTATTTTTGATTAGGGGACGGTTGAGCAGGGTCGACGGTCAAGCTAGACGGCCGACCGGCCGCCTGTTGTAATTTTCAAAGTGTTCTTATTTTTCTTATTTCTCGCATGCCGGCCGCCTGTGTATTGACAAAGAAAATATGACCGTTTGACAAATGCAGACACATTTCCTTAAATTGTGGGATTGATTTCTAACAGCTATATTCTTGATTTTAATTGTATTTTTCTCAGTAGATTTTCAATCCCCAAGAGGAGCCTATGCTTGATCAATCATCTCCTATAAATAGAGGAAGTTTTGGAGCAACCTATACAACAATTGAGATACAACACAACAAGATACACTTCAAGCAAACACTTGGTCTTTCATTGTTATTATTCTTGTTGTAAAATTGCCTAGCTTATCACTTTCACATCTTTGAGGTCTCAGGCTTTTCTTGATTACACTTCGCACTCAAATTGTATTATTCATTATTGAGTTGTAATCTTGATTTTTGGTTATCATTCAAACACAAGATATCCTTGTGAGTATTCTTGTGGTAAGAACACACTTGGATGATCTAGGTGATAGGTGAAGAAGATTGTGGTAATCTTCTTATTGAGGTGTTGAAGAATTTGGTATTCTTCAAGGTTGAAGATTGTGGTAATCTTCACAAGGTGCCGTTGAAGGAAGATTGTGGTGATCTTCAAAGGAGATTGTGGTAATCTCCAAAGGTGTTGTTGAAGAAGAGTGTGGTGCTCTTCAAGGTGTTGTAAGTTGAATTTGTATTAATTTTGGTAATTAATAAAATTCTTTTTCTTTTCGAAATCCATCCCGGATATCTCGGGGTGGTAGAGGATTAGGCCCTAGGTGGGTTGAACCTCTTTAAATCGACGTGTGTTGTTTACATTCCGCACCTTTGTTATTGTCTTTGAGCATTCGATTGCAAAAAGAGGGCGAAAATAAAAGATGGAGATAATCTATTCACCCCTCTAGATTATCGTAGCCGCTTGACTTAAAGTTACACGGGAAACAACAACGTATAATTGGTCGTGACTGAAGACTGGATTCTTTAGGTACAAACCGACGTGAGAGAGAGATTGTCCTTGACTTTTGTTTATTGTCATGGCATACGAAACGATAAGAGGAAAAACTGTCTTCACTGGAACTTGAAGGAAATTATGAGATCAGACGGGGTTAGCGTCATTCGAGGAATTAAAACTTTATGACCGACATTTTCTCCTGTAAGAATTTTACATTCAAGTACATGTGCGCTAAGCCTCGTAATGACCAACCTTGTACCGTTGAACAACCCAATTGAATAGTCTATGTTCCTCAGGAGCATTACAGGAGTCCCAACCTTCAAATGCAGTTCGTGATTAGGAACGCTGAAACATCTTATACCATTTAAGAATTCTGGTGTGTGCAGATCATGCAAGAAGTCAACATTTGCATCCGACGATTTGCAAGTGCTATCCGAGCTCAAATACGTATGACCCTCGATTGATGAGTTCATTGAAGTCATATACTGATTTATAGACTCAACGACATCCAGGGTCGGTGCTAAGATAGCTATGTCCTTCATGTATGTCGGATCATCAGTGGCATCTTTAAACATTGGATAAGTGTTTTCGACAATAGTAGAAATTGGATCACCAGATGAGTGGAGCAAATTATCTTCAGGAATATCAATAGTGGCACAACCATCATTCGCTCCTCCAATTATTCCATCTCCAATGCTAGCGATCCATTCAGAAAATCTCTTCAAATCTTCATAATCATCTGTTTCACCCAGACTTTGAAGCCGCATATTTTTCGTCAGTCTAAGAACCTTGCAATCATTCCATAAATACGATGAATTTATCATGGCATTGACAATATCCTGCCGTCTTTCCTTGGGTACAACCGGCAATATATGTCTGAAGTCTCCACCAAACACGACTGTTTTACCTCCAAATAGGACGTCAGGATTATCCGGGAATGTGGCACTCATAATATCTTATATACTTTTGTCCAATGCCTGAATGTTCATCATTGGAGCTTCGTCCCATATTATGAGTTTACAACGAACAATCAATTCGGCAAGCAGACTCCCCATTTTGATTTCGCGACGTGGACGATTCATTTGGATTAATGGATATTAAAATCGAGAGTGTGCGATCCTTCCACCAGCAAATAGAAGAAAAGCGGCTACTATCCCAATGGATGCCACATTCAGTACAATATGCCCTTTAGATCTCAACCCAGAAGATAAAGACCTCCACAAATATGTTTTACCAGTGCCTACGTATCCATACACAAATAACATACGACCTCTATTCGATTGAACAACACACATTATTTTAAAGTACATGCCACGTTGTTCATCGATCATGTTTGAAAGAAGATTATTGTGTTCGACGGCCAGAGCCTTATGATCATAGCGCAATTCATCGTATATCAATCTGTTTTGACTCATATTCATAATATCAACATCCGGAAACGGCATCGTATCAAACTCACGCAAACTCCTACCACGACTGCGCAATAACTTTTCAATCTCGAAAACTGCCAGGTTCTTTATTTGATCCTCACTCAGCACGAGTTCTATTGGAAAAGAACAAACATAAAAATCTTTAAGAATAAATAATTTAATATAAACAAAAAGTATTTTAAAAACAAATATATGAATTTGACACTCAAAGAATAATATCTAATATATAATAACCGGATTAGTACCTTGATGTTGCATAAGAGACGTCGTTTATATAGAATATCATCCGAAAGATATTTGCAACATTTTTCCCACTACCGCCCGCTTCAAAGAATCGACGATAACAATGACACAAATAAAATCGAAGATTTTCAAGACTTGCCCAATTTCGATTCAATGATGCCGTCAATATACTCCCCTATCATCTTCTAATAAACCCAAAGCATAGCAAGCTTCGCGATAAGAAGAGTGTTGAACACCTTTAATCTTCTTATAGTCATTATGACATGTAGCACCACGGACAACATTTATAAGACACCTCAAATAATACATGTCACCACATCCAGGAGGCACGTAGTGCACGCGTCCTATAGTATTCCCTCCCTTTCTCGGCACCCACTTCCTAATGTTTGATTTCCATGTGAATTTCATAGGAGCTTTTGCATAAATCAACTCTCTGACTTCAGGGTATATCTTGTTGGCTTCCATCCATGCCAAAAACATGCTTTCTTTAACGGTGCTTTTGTTAATAACATCGTCTATTATTTCGTCATCATGAAAAATAACACTCTGCTCGTTCTCCAGATGGAAACTTAACCTCTCAACTGAAGGGTATTTATACTGCATCGCGTATCCTAGTAGTCTCCATGATGCCTCACATGACGAAATATATCTACAATCATAATACATGTTGACTTCGTCAATAGGTTTTTCACTGCCTTCATCACCGTTGCTCTGATAGAATGATGCAGTTACACGATCATGGCCTTTATTGACATATTTGAACAAATATTTTATTGATCGTGACTGATTACACCATTCTACATTAAGGTGAGTACCGTACTTAAGTAGTAATCGACAATTATGCGGCACTACGAATCTATTGCCAAGAGGGACGCCATTTTTCTCAATAACTCTGCCATTATTTCTATGTCTATATCGTGGGTATCCTTCTTCATTGATAGAAGTAGTCTCAACAAACTTTTTTGGAAAATGTTTCGTACAACGACCATCAGCCATGCACGGAGAACTTTTTCTTACATCGCCACACGGACCATGAAACATGAAGTCTCTAACGGCAGCATAATAGCACAGATCATCTTTTTCATCTGGTATCTTAGCCGATATGATTTTATCTATATTCTCTGCATTTGGATACTTATCCTCTTTGAACAGAAAGAGCAGAATGTGGGCATGAGGCAATCCACGTTTTTAAAATTCTATGGTGTATATCACTATAAAGCAAACAAAAAAAGGTAAAGAAATGAATTGACAAAACATTAAAATGTAAAGTTATATAGCAAAAATGAACTTATTTTTTTAATAACCTGAGAGTGTTTACTAGCCATTCTTAAATCTTCTCTCTAGCCATTCTAAATGTTTTTACTAAAATATTATTTTCATCAAGCATTTCTTTAAGTCCAGTCATGATGTCTTCGTGTAGATTATTTGTTTCACTTCCTTGCCTAAAACATTGAATAAATAAAAAGGCATTTCATGATAGGAAATATATTAAAATATTAGTGAAACAAATAATTTAACAATAAAAAGAAAAACAAACCTGACATAATTTAGTCTGTGTGATACTTCATTTTCAGTATCATATATGTAAAGTTGTGCAAATATCGGCGTTGATCCATCGGACGACAATAAACTACCAATTAGATGATAGTTTTGCCTATACATTCGAAAGACTGGAGGTCCACCACCTCTGTTTATGTCATTGTCGATCTTACCTCCCATCGATGTGAAACAAAACATACTGTTATAAGATCTAATGGTATCTTGAAAGTGTTTACTTTTTTCACTATCACCAAACAATAATTCTCGAAGCAAAATAGGTGGTTGCTTTAAGGCGGGAAGCTGGATAATCCCATGACTGCAACAAAGAGAATATTGCGGGTTATTAGATTTAACTCGAGCGTTGATTCTTTTATCGTACCAAAACATGGCCGCACAAAACTGACACCTATAGGTTGCATCACCGATATCCCAATAATCTGCCAATTTTAATAGTAATTAATTTAAATTTGTAAAATCTTATAAAATGCAAAACATAATTTAACAAAACACACACACACATAAATATACATATAAATATTTATATCTAAATAATTTGCACTCACCAAAGTGTAATAACGTATTTGTTTCATTTGTTTGAGATGAAGGTGGGTTTGAACCCATAGTACTATGGCTGGATGAGGCATCTTTATCATTCATGTTTGTCTCGACGTCATTGTCAATGGTGAGATCAATTATCATTTTAGAGTTATAAATCTTCTTCGAAGATATCACTGATGCAAGAAAACCACCGTTGTTTGGATTCGAGTAATCTCAAAGCCGAGTGAAATATCTCAGTTAGAAACTTTTAACAAGATGTCATAAAATAAAGGGATAATTACAAAAGGTACCCCGAGGTTTGACCTAATTACAAAAAAACCCAGCCTAACTTTCAAAATTATAAAAATACCCCGAGGTTTGATTCAATGTTAAAATTAAGGGGCATACTGCAATGATTTTATAAATATGAAGGGGGATTTTGAATTTTTTTGCTTATGAAGGGTTTAGGGTTTAGGGTTAAATGCTAGACATAATAAAACCTCAGGGGTACTTTTTGTAATTTCAAAAAATAGTTGGGTTTTTTTGTAATTAGGTCTAATCTCAAGGGTACTTTTTGTAATTAACCCTAAAATAAATGCAATGAAATATTTAGGATATAACAATATTATTTTAGACAACAAAACATTAACTACACCATTTGTAATGTGACAACCTGTCGATTTTGAAAAGGAATAAGCAATGTCGAAAGGCGTATCTTGAGAATGAATTCTCTTACGTAGCTTTCCGAGGTCTATTATGGGCTACTGTCATATTTTCTGTAAATAAAATAAATAAAATTGAAACAAATTACATGAATAATTATTTAAATGCAATAATATTAATAACTAAGTATTAAAAATAAAACTAAATATACCTTTTGTCAAGCCACTACGCAGGGAGCTCGGTAAAAGGTAAGTTGTATTGCTCGATGAAACATGAGAAATAATTATCGATGATGGATTTGCAATGCAATTACCATTTGTGATGTCACTAAGCGGTGCTCTTGATAGCGTGCCAACATTTTGGCTCAATGAAATATCAGAAACAACTCTCGTAGATAGTCTAAAAGACATATTTCCTGATATTGTGATATTCTCTATCAAATTATTGAAAATGATTAGAAAACAAATACCTAAATAAACAATTTTGTTACACAAATATTATAACAAATGTTTTCAAAGTTTATACATTTCTAATATAAAAAATGAATATAAATTCTGAAAAGCGTAACCAATTTTTTTTAACTAATCACTTTTAAATATTACAAAATTTGATATTAATTAATATTAATCGAAAGTAAACTAATCAATATTGGGTAATTATTAAAAATTTTGATTTTTTAATAATTAAGCAAATTAATTCAGTATTTGTCATAATATTTTTCATTCTCGGTTTTTTAATAAAACATCATAATTACATTAAAGAAATTTTAATAATTTTTATTTAGAAAATTATTATGACAACTTTCATTAAAATAGTATTTAAATATTGAATAGTAAACATAAAAAAATTCTTTATAACACGTTAAATTTAAAATATATCTGCAAAAGTTATAAATTTAATTTATAATATAATCTTTTGTTTTAAAAGTATAATAAAAATTTAGAAATAAAACATATATAATTAACTTAAATTAAATTGTAAAAACTAAATCAAAAGCCCTTCTTACTTTAATAACCTAAAATAAAAAACCCACTTAATAAAACCTAACTTAATAGATTACCCAAACCCAACAATTAAACTACCTAAGCCCAAACATTCCTCCACATCAACCCAATTACAATAACCCAATTCATAAAGCCCATAAGCCCATCGGTTGGAACCCTAAGGCATGAAACACATGTGTCGACCGACTTATTAAGATCGACACAAATGGACGGCTAAGATATGGTCATTGTGGATGGAAAATGACAGATTACACATTCAAATCATTTTCATTTTTTAGGGTTTTCTGGTTCCTTCTTGTTTCCTCCACCTCCCTACTCAATTTCCATAACTTTTTTTTCTTTTGTTTTCATTAAATCAAAAAAATGTCTGATTCATCTTTATTTTACAGAGTTTTGCTGATGTTCTATCGATTTAAGAACACTGTGAAATCGGTTCATTTGTGCTCAAATCGATTTTTATAATATATGAAAATCTCCATTTTAGATCGAGCAAAAAAATTTCGTTTCTGTTTTTTTCAGATTTTTTATATTACGGTATACTTTGATATGCTCTTCAAATTGTTGTATAATATTATGATTTTTTTTTCAGATTCTTGTTAATATTATTTCGATTTATGAACATTTTCATCCTTCGTTTATTTTTTCCGATTAATTCTTTTTTTCAATCGATAGCTTGAATAGATCTGTTTTATTTGATTGAGGTTTACATAACCCTTTCGCCCAAAAGGATTCTGAAAACCGAACCCTAACTTTCGCCCAAACTAAAAACTCGAAATCCTCTGAAGACTAGGACCTAATATCTTAGATCGACCCAAAAAATCACGAGGTAAGTTTTATTTTACTTTTAATTTGTCATTTTTTAGCTTCACTCTAAAATAATCAAGCTCTTCGAATATTTTTTTACCGGTTTTTATTATTTTGGTTTGCAGAGGCTATAATGTATTTTAATCGCCAAACATTCAGATTCAAGTTATATTTTTCTATTATTTTGATATGTTATTATTTAGTTTTTTTTTGCATTTTTTTAAGATTTTTGTTGCAAAATTTTTGTTGGTGTTATATATATGGATTTTCTTATGGCTATATTTTTTTTCGATTTGCAGAAGCCTAAAATATTTTTCGAGGTCCCAAAAAATAGATGATAAAAAAGGTATATTTTCATTAACCATATATGTGGCTTAATTTGTGTTTTATTTTTTTATACAAAGATCTGTTACTTATTTCGATTTTTTGGTCGAAATAAAATTTTAAGAAAATTATTATAAAATTTTAGCAGTCTTATTGTTTATATTTTTGAAGAATAAATGTTAATTTTTGGATTTGCAGCGACTATACAGTTTCTTGAGCGGCACAATATCGAAGGTATATTTTCCTTTTGCTATATCTATATCTAAATTGTTTTTTTCATTTTTTATTTTTGTAATCGACATGTTAATTAGATCTTTTTTTTCATTTTTGGATTTTTTCATTTCACATCGGTGGCCATACGGTTTCTTGAGCAACACAAAAATATCGAAGGTATATTTTTCTTTGCTATTTCTTATCTTAATGGTTTTATTTTTTTGATTTTTGTAATCTGATATGTTAATTAGATCTGTTAATAATTCGAGTTTTTGTTAATATCAAGATTGCTTGTTGTTATTAACCATTTCTATATACAATTATACCTTTAATCACTTGAAAATCCCACATATATTCTTTTTTTCTAATTTTCTGATTTTGTATTTATATCAGAAATCAGTTATTATTTCGAGTTCTTTGTATTTTTTTAAAGATAACAGTAGTAAAAAATAAAGATGTGAAGTTAATTATCATTTGTATGTGTGATCTATCTAAATACGATATGTGCTCAAGTTATTTTTTTTACTGAATTTGTATTAGTTTACAGATGAATCATGAATTTAAATGCAAAAGAAGTCTTACATTTATATTATTTATAGATATTAATTGTTTATAATTTTTTATTAATATTTCTTTATTGTGTCCTGTTCAATATAAACCATATGTTTGGAGAGGAAAAATTCCAAAACACACTGTTTGATAGTAGCTGAGTCACTGCTCGCAGCAAATAATCACAAGATAAGTTGACATGACCCTAATTATTTACTGTTTTTGTCAATTAAATGATAAGTATTGTCACTAGTTTAACTTCTTGATGTATTCCAGGTTCTATGTATGTTGATTACACAGAAGAATAAATCACCATAGCAGACAATATGTGAAGCCCTCGATTTTTATTCGAACATGTACTCATATCACGTATCGTCTTTGTACTATTTGACAATTCTACCGCGTCGCTTTGACGGGTAAATATTAATGATAAATACATTTAATCTTTAATTTCTCTTATTTATTTCTTGTGATCATAATCATTTATTAATTTTATTTCACATTTATGATCACTTGGTTGATCATCATTATTATTACTTGTGTATTTTTTTGTTACCTTAGAATTTTAAGAGACTAGTTATTTAGAGATTTATGCCTTATAGAATTAAGAATTCGATTTAGATTAAATGATCATGAGACTTATAAGTGATCAAGGAGATCACTAATTATTTTGGAGATTGATATTATTCATCTATTATCACCAATTTGAGACAAAAAAAAATTTGGAAATACCACAAATACCCCTTGAGTGGACGGCCATAATGGGAATTTTGGTGTAGAAATATCTCCCAACTCTTGTACATGTACACCTTGTGTATTCATCTTGTGTATTTTTACACCATTAATTCAAATCTTATACACAATATCTTATACACCAATTCTTTATTATAAACTTACCCAACATGTTGGAGGCTTCCCAACACCCCATGCCAACATTCTTCTCAATCCCTTCAATTTCATCCTCCCATGCAAGACCTCATCTTGACCAAGGTCCTTGTCCCTCATGCAACCTACACCTTTCAAGACTTGGAACAAAACAAAATTTTTGTCTCCTTTTCTCTCCAAGGGGACGGCCATAATGGCCTTGTTGAGCAAGGATTTTGTTCAAGTTTCTTCCTTCACATTTCATTTCACCAACACAAATTATCCTAAGTCTTGTATTTTCTCTTCTCTCTCTCTAAAATCCTCTTACATCTCTCTCTACAATTTTCTTCTCTTCTCTTAAACACTTAGTGAAAATACAAGAACTTTTTCTTCTACTCCATCACAAATTCGAACACCCCCCTTCAACAAGGTAAGAATTTTGTTCCTCTTCTTGTCTTGATATCATCTAGCTATCTCCTCTCACTTATTAATGTAAGTTTGGATTTTTATTTTTGAGGTTTACATAGAAGACTTGGAAGATACTAAGAGTCTCACCATCACCTTGAAGAGGACTTCTAGACTTGAAGAAGATTTGAAGAATTTGAACTATAAGGTAAGAAATGGGATTTTTGGTACCTTCTTCTTCTTCCCTATTAATTTCGAATTTTAACACCAAAATTATCATTTTGAGGTGGTTAGGGGCTGACCTTGGAGCTTTGGTTAAGAGGTGATTAAGTTCTTAAGAGACTATCAAATTTTGACTACAACTTTCAACTACACAAGGTAAGTGTGGTGCCTTTGGCCTATTCCTTCTCTTTTTCCCTCCTTAGTTCAAATCTTCATTTTCTAACTCAAAACTCCTTGTATTATTTGACTTAGGGGCTGCCTTAAGTGAGGATTAAAATCCTCAAGGTCTAGTGACACCACTTTACACCAATCAACCGAACAAACAAGGTGGGTGGAAAAATCCTTTCAACTCCTAGGTGTTTTAATTCATAAAAATGCATGTAGTATTTTGTTATTGAGCATTTGAGATATATATTATGTATTGCATGCTATTTTCTTGTATCAAGTTGGAAAATTTCTCAAGTGTTGCTCAAAATGCGATTTATCGAAAATTAGGACATACATGTACACTTTATTGTCATATTTGATAAATTCTTGTATGAGATGGTTATGTATGTGTATGACTCTTGAAATATATGTTTTGTATGACATATAACCTGGAAAAGTCGAGCATAATTGATTAAATTTCGATTTTTGGACTTAAAATGCAAAAATGGAAAGTTGGTGGACTTAATTGCAAGAAAATAAAACTTAAGGGACCTCTCTGTAATTTTCGATTTTTGGGACTGTACTCAGGTTCAAAAATAATGTTTTGACATTTTAATAAGGTTTTAAGAGTTTTTAGATAATTAAAATCAACCTTTAAAAGCCCAAGGACTAGATTGCAAAATTTGAGAAGTTTAAGGGCTATTTTGCAAATTTCGAAACTGTACCAGACCCAAATTTTAAAATTTGAAATTTTAACTCTTAAGGGACTGGAAATAACATATTTTAAGTGTATTCCAAAAATCCAAGTGTTTAGAGCTTGGAAAGTAATTTTATGAAACTTGAGGGACCAAATTGTAAAAGATTAAACTTGAGGACCCATATGAAATTTCCAGGACTTATGCAGCCCATGCACCTGGAAATACTAATTTACCTATAACATAATTATATTTTGGACCCAAGGTTCAAATTTCATAACAATTGGACCCCTAAAAGCCTTAAAGGCAATTATTTCAAAATGGGACAAAAATGAGATTTTCAAAAGTTAAGGGACCTATACTTATGACGTTTTAAAACTGTTTTTGTCCCAATGTCCCACTAACCTTAGTGACATTTTCCAACTAGAATCACATTAAAAAGCCTTCCGGTTTGTGAGTTCCGATTATTTTAAACTTAGGGCCCGAAATGACAATTTTAACAATTTTGGGGCCAATGTGAGAATTTTATAAAAACTCGACCTCAAAACTTTAAAAACCTGAATCTCTGAACAATTTAGAGAATTTAGGAACTGACCTCAGAATTTTTCAAGGTCGGGACATTTATTTATTTAACCTTTAACCCCAAAAGTATTGGTTTTTGACAAAACGGGGCTAATTGTAAATTTTTTTTTTTAAGGACCTAACTCAAATTATTTTCTTTTAAAGAAACAGCCCTGGACCCTTTGACATTAATATTTAATTAAAATATTTTATTTTCTTAAAAAATCCCTTAGCTTATCGGATCGTCTTGACCGATTAATACCCGATCGCGGGGCGACTTCCTCGTCTTGCAATTTCGAATCTATAACGGGACTTATGTTCCTCCTAATCCTTAAGATATCGAAGAATACTTATCCTCCCGATATTTATCTTCATCCCAATAACTCCACCAACGCCATAACTATCTTGTGCAAAATTTGAGAACTTTTCATGAATCGCTTCCCTAATCAATAATACTTTCATTGCCTGGTTGACTACGAACGAACGTGTACTTAATTTCTCGCTGAGTCAACTTGGTGTGTCGAGCTCACAATCGAAATGGATACGTCGGGGATGGAACCGGGCAGCTCGGCGCTATTCCACTCTCCGGCCCCATCGCCCTAATCCCGCAACCGAGGGACGGAGTTTGTCCGAGGAAGCGGGTCGTAGTACTTGAGGTATAATCATGATTATGACGAATCCGAGCCTTGCTAGCTCCAACGTGGATTTTGTCTTTGCCTACGGAGCGATAAGGTGACAGGTCTTTGACCATCATGAACGGGGAGTTACAAGGAAGAACAAAGGAATCGTTTTGTCTAATCCACACGATTCCGAAGTTTAACGAACGGGTTGGCGCTACATATCAAGACGCAACCACTAATTGTCTTGCATAGGATTGGCGCTACACTCGATGACGCAATCCCATGTCTTACTTGAACCATAGTGCTTGCGTGACCACGAATCTGTTTTCTTAAATCGTATAAGTATATTACTTAATATATTTATCACGACGCTTGTGGACTATGTGTGAACACATGCATCATACCTCACGCGTTTTCATACAACCGTTTTCTCGCATTAGCTTTATATATCGCCACACTCACACACGATCACCCATCCACTGAGATTTTTGTCTCATCCCTCCCGTTTTCTAACCTTTAGATGAAGAGTTCGCCAAGACATCGAACTCATCTTTGTAGATTGAATCCCTATCGGTGATGTGGAGCGACATTTCCTTTTACTTTTATTTGTTGTAGGACTCCTTCATTTTATTTGTTTAGATCGTAAGTTAATTCGGATAATCTTTTGGGTTGTATTCGGATACCGCTTGGACTTTAAGATGTAATTTGTACTCGTGTTTATTTTAATTCATTTGTATTAGACTCTATTTCACTTGGAGTTTTGTATCTTTGGTTTAGACTGTTGATTTATTTGTTTTTAAGTGATTGATCGTTGTCGCGTCACGTTTGGGCGTGCGATTGTTGACGTGCGTTTTGGTCAACAAGCGTAAATATGTAAAAGATTTAACACGTGAAAATGTAAACGCGTGCGTAACGTGTGTTTATTTCGGCTAAGCCACTCGCCTTTTTTGCATAATGCCGAGCCGGATTATTGAGGTCCGTCTTTATTACAATCGTCCTCTTTTCTCTCTCCTTTTTCTTCCTTTTATGTTTTCTCTCTATCAGACTTTTTATACCCCTTCGAGTAAGTGGGTTTACAATAGTCATCTTTGCACTAACTAGTCATTAATTAGTAAAATAATTAAAGAAAGACACATGTCCCTCTCTAACTGTGCATGTCAGTCAAAACTTGCCACTTGTCGACTTCTCTTTATAATTCTCTGACATGTGGCAGTTTCTGATACCAATAAAGCGTTAAGCATGGGCGTATGATTATTTTTATGAGTCTGTCGCGCATGCGTTTCCCGTCGAAATTTGGGCTCGGGGCTCGGCAGCCGTGTTGCGGTTGGGCTCGGTAGCGGGCGAGCCTAATTCGTGACGTGTCGCCGCGCACCGTTGCTGACGTCACCCGCAGGTCGCCTACTCGGACGTGTGCTGGACTGATGACGTGGATTAATTTCTTCCAGCTCGGCTCGGGTGTCATCAAAGGCCCCCAAGTTTAATTCCGAGAGAAGAATTTCTGAAATCGGAGTTAAACTTTAATGCTAATGATGAACATTTAATGGGGAAATGGATTTCTCAAAGGTTTTGTTCATTCCGACATATCCGTCGCGTAGTGATTAATGCCCGAAACGGCGCGCATTAATTGGGTTGCCATGATGACAGACACGTGGCATATTGTGGTTGGACCAATCTTGCGCAGAATCGAAAAATCGTACGCGTCGTGAGCGTGGGGACGCGACGTTTTCGGCTGAGGTTTGACGGCTTTTGAGTTTTTAAAAGGTGCGTCTTTTCGAATAAACGTTTCATTTATCGAGGAACTTCATCTATAAATACCTCTTTTTTTCCTCCATTATACATTTTCGCATCCATTAACCTTTGAGCTAGAGTAACTAATATCGAGCGTAAATTTCGGGTTGGCTTCTACTGATTGAGACTTCAAACTTAGGTATTTTTCAAACACTCTCTCTTTACCTATAAAATGTCTTCTTTTGAAGATAGTAGGAGTCGTAGTTATAGTGTAGAGGTTGAAATCGAAGATCCTCCCTCTCGAACCTTCTCGTTTATTTCTCACCAAAGACGGCGATCTTCGTCTCACGGCCCGAGCATTATTCCGGATATCTTCTCCAGATTCTTCACGAGGTGGAACGTCTTTGGAGCGGACGATACTATCTTTGACCCGACTCCGGTGACCGTTTTTAGAGAAGGAACGGTGTATCGGCCGGCCGAGGGCCGCACAAGAGAGTTCGGTGAAGAATCGCCAAGTGTTGATTTTAGACAAAGACCGGCGGAGTAAGAAGAAAATATGGACCCATCGGAGCCGGGAGCGTGATAACGTGGAGCGGGTAGATGAACCATCCGGTGATTCGAGGCCGAGAGGCCACTAGGGCCCATGGGCCACCGTAATGGCGACGGCGGGAAGGAGGAGGCCCTCGTCTTCGTGTCGAGCCTCGGTGACGCCGAGTGATATAAACGATATCCCGAGCATGTTGATGATTCGGGAGGTGGAAGAGTTCGGTGAGGTACCATATTCCAAGTGGTATCAATTTTTGGGTTTGGGACGACGCGGAAGTTCCCAGTACCCACCAGCGGGTTGCATGGCTGTATTTGCCGCCACCTTCTATACGGTTTGAGATTTCCACTGGCTTTCCTTACGCGGTGGTTTTGCAAGTGGGGCATGCATCAGACCGGGTGCACCCTATTTCTTGGGGCGGATCATCGGCCTCTGGTGATGTTTCACTGGAAAAATATCCTCGCCCCAAATTTAAGGAGATGAACGAGCTCTTTGTATGGCGCGAGCGACTCCTTCATCTCTGGGTCACCGGTCAGGGTGGTATTATGTACTGAGACCCGACTGGGGTATCCGGACGGCTTGCAGTGGAAGGTCTCCTTCTTCTCGGAAGGAGTGGAAGGATAAATGGCTCAGGTGAGGCGAGTGGCAAGCTCGCGTGGGAGATGGAGAAAGGAGACCGTTCTTCATCCCCCATCAAATTTTATTTTCGATTCTGATAAATCTTATCTTTTTCCTTTTCTGCTTTTGCCATCATTTCTTTATTTCCTTTTGTAATTGTCTTTTCTTTTCACCTTTATAGGGAGGCAGGGGCGTCAAAGGGCCTCTGCCGCCACCTTTATTCGAAGGTGGAAAACATCCGGGCTCGGGGCATCATGGATAGGCGGATTGAGAGGTTGGCTCCGAGGCTAACTTGGCCGCTTGGTGGCTTGAGGCCGCTGCTGCTGCCGACCCCGAGGCCGAGGGGCGGCTCGGGATAAGGTGGTGAGCGGGAGGTGGAGGTTGAGAGAGAGCCTCAGCGAGAACCCTCCGGTAATGAAGAAACGGCCCCATTCTCCGGGGAGCAATGGCGAGACAGAGCGAGCCGCACCGTCTCCCGCAACGGTTAGTCTGTGGGCGATTGTCCGCACCCGTTGGGCAACGCGAGACTCGAGCCGCCTTAGAGTGCGGCCGCCGCTCGAGTAAACATTGTATTTTTTACGATTCCTTTTGAAATGTTATTTCGTTTTCTTTTGACCTATTAACGGTGGTTGTTTTGTAGGCGCGGCTTGGATTTGCGTGCACACCTTCGGCGTGAGGAACACGGCCGGGCTCGGCAAACTCGGCGCTGCCGGTCACCTGCAGATGCGGGAGGCGGCTCGGAGAGGCGATATCCGGCGGTAAACGTCCCCGTGATGGAGTGCGGGGAAGCGGTGGAGCCTCCTCTTCAAAGGAGAAGAGGAGGAATTGTGATAGAGGAGCCTCGATCGGTGAAGGGGTTGGTCGAGCGGCGCGCTAGGAACATCTGAAACGACCCAGGAAGAGGGAGGTCCGCGAACTTTCTCGGATGACCTCGGCGGGGAAGGTCACTTCATCCCTCCAAGTCAAGTGAGGGATGAATATTGCGAGGGAATGATTGGACTACGCCCTCGATGGTTTGTGGAATTCATTCGATGTGCCACGCCAACGGAGGAGCAATCGAGATTACGGGAGGCGGTCGGGCCGCGATGAGTGTCCCGGCTCGTGCCTGGACAAAAGGCATCGAGCAGTGCCCTTTCAGGTGGCCGAAGAACAAATTCGAGTATGCCATGGCAATGTGCGGGCGGATGATTGGGCTTCTATGGCATGCGATCGGGGTACTCGCGAGCTAGAGAAAAAATATGCCCGATCGGAAAGGCGGCACGGGGACTCGCAAGAGGCCTATGCTACCCTTCAAGGGTACAAGAATCGTTAAAGACCCTAGCTAATGAGGCTTGGCCCGGGCCAACTACGAGAGAGAAATTGCAGCGAGGCCGAGGCGGAGCGAGATCGAGCCCGCGAGGTTGAAGAGGAGCTTAGGGCTAAGGTTGCCGAGTTGGAACGTGTTGCATTGCCGGCCGAGGAAATAGAGAGGCGTCAGCCGATGTGTGCAGAGAAGCCGAAGAGACTACTCATCGGCAAATTGAGGCGGCTCGTACACACAGCCGTTGAAGCTTATAAGGACTACGAGGAGTATGCATTTATGTTAACTGCGGCCACGCGACCAGCCTCGAGAGAAATTCTCGATTTGGTTAAGGCGGGCGTCTTGTTGCTCGGCAGAGGAAGATCTAGCCCCTGGAGGCTGATCTCGATGCTCTTCGGCCGAACTTTGTCGAGGCTCCTAATGCTCGGGCTCTCCTCCGGATGTGGAAGAAGTCGCCTCGGCGGTGCCGTCGAAATTCCACCCCCGCTTTCGATCTTGACGTTTGTCTCTTTTTGTTTACATGCTTTCATATGTACTCATAGGTAGGTAACTTGGCTTCGTGCCTTAAGATGTAATGGGCTCCGGCCTTCCTTACGTAAATACTTTTGAAGTAGAAATAAACTGTTATTTTCCTCACTGTGTATACGTGTTTCAAGTTTTTTGCATATGCTTGGCTCTTTTTGTTTTTGTAAGATTGTTGCTGTCTTCTTTTTCCTTTTATATTCCCAAGACGGGGCTCGGTTCCCAGTCTTGAATAAGGGCTTTACTTGCTTCAATTGATTTCTCGTACTAGGTATATGAACCTGCTCTTTATTTTGTTTTTGGTACTTAGTGTATAAACCAAGTTTTCATTTTGCGCCTGGTGTGTACATCGAGTCTTTGATTTGCGCTTGGTGCGTAACCAAGTCTTTGATTTGTGCTCGATGCGTAACCAAGTCTTTGATCTGTGCTCGGTGCGTGAATCGAGTCTTTATTTTGTGATCGGTGCGTAACCAAGTCTTGGTATTGTGCTCGGTGCGTAATCGAGTCTTTATTTTGTGCTCGATGCGTAACCAAGTCTTGGTATTGTGCTCGGTGCGTAATCGAGTCTTTATTTTGTGCTCGGTGCATAACCAAGTCTTGGTATTGTGCTCGGTGCGTGACCGAGTCTTTATTTTGTAAGGATAGATCCGTCTTGTGGGCGTGTTGCCCTTTTTCATCGTGCAAAAGGCGCACGAGATGACGTTTGGCCTTCGACTTAAGCCGAGGCAATTTTCTTGTCCTCGGCACATAGCCGAGGTGAGTAAAAACCGTTTCCCTTTAGAGAGCTCACGAAATATCGATGAAAGGATAATTCCTTGGAATCCTATCCGGATCATAAACCGAGATCTTTATTGATAATACCGCTTCAGGTATGCTACATTCCATGGATGCATAAATTTTTCTCCACTCAAATATTCTACCGGCTGACGCCCCACCGGATAAGGCGTGGCTAACCGAAATGGGCCCTCCCGGGTTGGCTTCAATGGGTGGGTTGAACGCCAGATTATCTTTTTCAACACAAGATCGCCCGACGAAATCTTATTTCCTTTACTTTCGAATTGTAGTACCTTTCACTCCTTTGTTTATACACTGCGTTTTTCATCTCAAAGATTGCACCTTTTTCTTGAGCAAGTCTAGCTCGGCTCGAGAGCGGCCTCATTGCGATCTTGAGAAAAATTTGCAGTCAAGGTAGGGGCTCCAATCTCAACGGGGAATCACCGCCTCGGCTCCATAAGCTAAAGAAAAAGGCGTTTCTCCGGTGGCGCTCGTCGTCATTCTCAGTATGACCATAGTACATTTGGGTAGTTCCTCCGCCAATTACCTTTAGACTCCTCCAATCTCGCTACTTCAAGGTATACTTGAGTATTTTATTAACGGCCTCAACTTGTCCGTTTGGTGGGGATGGTATGGAGTTGAGAAATGGTTTTGATGCGGAAACCTTTACAAAAATTTGAAACCTTCGGTTATCGAATTGTTTTCCATTATCTGTAACAATCGAATTTGGTATCCCGAATCTGAGATAATGGATTTCCATACAAAGCTCACAATCTTTTCCTCATCTATTTTGCGGAGGCTCCGCTCGCCCATTTTGTGAAATAATCCACCGCCACAATGGCATACTTGACGCCCCCTTTGCGGTGGGGAGTGGTCCGACAGTCCATTCCCATTTGGCAAACGGCCATGGGCTAAATACGGAGGTAAGTTGCTCGGGATGATATCCGACTGCGGTGCAAATTTTTGGCACCTCTCGCATCTTTTGACGAGGTCGGTTGCATCCTTTCTTAGGGATGGCAAAGTAGTATCCTTGCCGTATTAATTTATAGGCCAACGCCGGCCCCGGCGTGGTTCCCGCATATTCCCTCATGAACCTCTCGAAGTGCATAATCTGCGTATGTCTCGGAAAGGCACCGTAGGAGTGGGACGGAGTATCCTCGTTTGTATAGTATCCTCGTTCGTAGTGTTACGGCTTGACTTTGTTTTGAGTTGAACTCCTTTTCTAAATCTCGAACGATTGGGGTCATCAAGGTCCGCTCGGCGGTTTGATTGTATATATTTTCTTTGCGCCAAGTGATGGGGACAGTTTGTGTGTGATGACATCCGCGATGGCATCCTTCCTCTGGATCGAACCGAGCCGAGCTAAGGCATCCGCTGCATGTTCTCGGCTCGGGGCACATGTAAGACTTTTGTCTTAAAGTGTGATAATCTCTTCTTGACCAAATCCAAATATTGTGCAATTTTTGCTCTTTCGATTCGTACTCGCCGTTGATTTGATGAACGACCAGGTGAGAATCTTTGTGTACCAATAGTTGTTTTAGGCCCATAGAAGTTGCCATCTCTAAGCCACGCGGAAGTGCTTCGTATTCGGCCGTTGTTCGTTGCGGGAATCGAAATCGCACGGCCGAGCAAAGTAGCACTTTTCATTTGGATTGATTATCACGATTCCGCCCCGCTCGACCTGCGGTGGAAGAGTCGTCAATGAACAATTTCCATTCTTGGTCTTCCATAACTTCCAATCGTATGGAAGGTGTGAATTTGGCCACAAAGTCGGCTAAAGCCTGTCTTTTTTATTGCGGACGTGGTTCGTATATAATATCAAACGATTGAGTTCGACGCCCATTTGATCATCCGACCGAAGTATCGGGTCGGTGTACTACTTGCTTGAGTGGGTAGTTCGTCAAGACTATAACTTTGTGCTCTAGAAAATATGGACGGAGTTTTCGCGCCGCAGTGACTAGCGAATAAGCCAATTTTTCCATTGGTGGATAGCGGAGCTCGGCATCATGTAACGCTTGGCTGGTGTAATAGACCGGATGTTGAATAGAACCATCTAACCTGATTAACACCGAGCTGATAGCGTATTCGGATACCGCCAGGTACAAATACAAGTCCTCCCCTTGGGTAGGCTTTTGCAATATAGGAATTGAAGAAAGGTCTTTGTTTGAGGATTCAAAGGCGATCTGTGCTCGCTCATCCACTCAAAATTTTTACTCTTTTTATAATCTCAAAGAAAGGTTTGCACTTGTCCGTGGATCGCGAAACAAATCGGTTAAGGGCGGCCAATCGGCCTGTTAGGCTTTGTACCCTTTTTACAGAGTTCGGGGGTTCTAGATCAATGATGGCTTTTATTTTGTCTGGGTTGGCTTCGATTCCCCTTTGGCTGACCATATACCCCAAAAATTTACCCGAGCCGACCCCAAACGTACACTTTCTCGGGTTTAACATCATCTTGTACTCTCTCAAAACAGCAAACATTTTATTAAGATCGTTTAGATGATCGGATATGTACAGTGATTTTACCAACATGTCATCTACATAGACTTCCATAGTGTGACCTATCATTTTTTCAAACATCTTATTCACTAACCTTTGGTAGGTCGCACCAAAGATTCTTCAACCCGAAGGGCATCAACTTGTGTGATAAATTCCACGAAGCGAGAGAATAATGATGTATTTTCTTCGTCTTCTGGGTGCATTCGTATTTGGTTGTAACCCGAGTATGCATCCATGAAGCTCATCAGTTCGTGTCCTGTTGTGGCATCCACCATATAATCAATATTTGGCAATGGATAACTGTCCTTAGGGCATGCCTTATTCAGGTCGGTAAAATCCACGCACAAGCGCCACTGGCCATTGCTCTTCTTTACCAATACAGGATTGGCAACCCATCGGGGATAGAGGGCTTCCCGGATGAATCGATTATCTATCAACTTGTTAACCTCGGCCTCGAGTCGCTTGTCTGTCGGGCCGAGCTTACGCCATTTCTCGGATAAATGGGCGTAACGTTAGATCAATATTGGCGGTGACACGCATACTTAGGGTCAATTAGGGCATGTCTGCATGAGTCCATGCGAAGACGCCAAGATTACTTCCCAAAACTCAATCGGCTCGGTTCGATATGGTTCTCGGGGAGATCATGACCAATACGTAGTTGGCGCCCCCGCTTGGCCTTCCGACATTGATTGTATCAACCTGTTCTCTTTGGTTCCGCCCGTTTTCTTTTCTTGCTTTGCCCCTCCTCGATCTGCGGGGGTAATTCATCTTCGATGGCGGCTCGTTTCTCGATCGGCCGCTTCTTCCATCATTGGCTCCTTCCGGTCGACGACCTGGATTATCCTCTGAACGATCACCACTTTCCGCTCGTACTCTCCTTGGGCGGGGATCGCCTTGTGTGGTTCCACTTTGGTTTGTCCTCGTTCGCCACGTTAATCTCTACCGGTCGGAGTTTGAGAGAGCATTCTCGTGACTCCTTTGATTCCCTTTATGTATAGCCTCGCCATCGGATGTTGGGAATTTTATAGAAAAATGATATATTGAAACGGCCGCTTTTATATGGTAAATCAATGGCCTCCCAATGATAGCATTGTACTACGAATCGGCATTGATTATTTTGAATGTTGTCATGACGGTCCGTTTATGCAACCCTTGTCCCATTTGGATGGGCAAATCAACTTCCCGAGCGGGACTATCCTTCCTCCTCCAAACCCTGGAATGCTATCGTTGCATGGACGGATATAACTATCGTCCACGTTCAATCTTCGAAATGCTCGGACATAAATGATCGACGAATAGCTTTGAGTCGATTAAAATTACGTGGACCGGAATACCCAAAATCGGTGCAAGAATGACCAGGGGGGGTCGAATGAGGATGGACCACCTGGTCGGCATCCGCATCCGAGAACACAAAGTAGTAGGTGGGTTGGCCTTCCTTGATTTCCGCCACCCAAACTTGTCTTTTGGCGTTGGTTACCTGTCTAACATCGCCTTTCCTTTTTTTCATTTGGAGCGTCTATCCTCATTTGTGTTAGTATTGATTCGATTGACACTCGACATCATGAGGATCTCCCTCCCCGGTTTTCGCAGGGTGGCGCAGGAGAGAGCTGGATTGGTTACGCGCTCCGGATTGACACCTTGAGCGAGTCTTGGTGGGGGCGGTAGTTCATGAAAGTATCTTTTAAGACCGCCTTGCCAAACAATCCGCATAATTTTTCGATTAGATCTCGGCACTCATCGGTATCGTGACCAATTGATTTATGATAGGCACAATATCGGCGTGAATCTAATTTTGTCGGCTCGACCTTCAAAGGCCGAGCCGGAGGTAACAAATTTAGACCTTGTACTTCATTCCATATGGGCCGATGGAGTGTGGGTCAAAGTACTCCTCGGTGCGGCAACTTCGGCTCGCGCTTCCCGGGCGAGCCCTAAATCCGGTGGTCGGGTTTTCGAGAACGGCCGGAATCCCGACCCCCAACCTGCTAGTTCTTTCCTTCCGTCCTTTCTCACGCCCTCGGCGGTGCTCGGGCGTTACTTTGCCATGGCTTCTTCCGCGCAAATATGGCGTTCGCGCGGACCGTAAATTCTTGATACGAGGTCGCCCCGATTCATGGATGGAATAGTTAAACCAAGTCTCTCGGGGCCATCCGGCCATGGTCTGCGATCAAAATGGCATCATCCGACACCAGTTCCATCTCTCGAACTTGCTTGTTGAACCGAGAAATATAGCTTTTCAGGGCTCGTCCTTCCCTTGTTTGATGTTCACGAGCGAGTCTTTAGGTGCGGCTCGGACTTTGGACATTAAGAAATGCGTCGTAAAGGCAGAGGCCGATCCTCCCATGCCCGAATGGATCCCTGCGGTAGGGTCCTAAACCAACGGTGGGCTCGGTCGCCCAGTCGATGGGAAGGCCCCGCAAAGGATGGCATCACTAGACATGTACAGTTCCATCCATGCTAAGTACTTGTGAACGTGAGTGGTCGGGTCGGTTTCCCATTGTAGAGACCGACACGGGGATTTTCAACTTTGGCGGTAATGGGGTCGCCAGGATTCCAGGGGAAAATGGCGACATAACAATTTGGTTGGTTCATTGCTTGGGGCGGTCTTCGAGACGTCGCCTTCCGACCGCCTTCCAATTCGTTCAAACGACGACGCTTGGCGGTGTATTTCTACATCCGTTCTGCCATAGGCTAGGGTCTTGGATCCGATTGACCCTAAGCCGCTCCCGCTCATCCGAAACCCGAGTAGGGAACTTATCGATCAGTGGGCAAAAAGGATCAACTCCCAATCGCCCGCGAACACCGAGTGGGCATGGCGATGTCGTGTTGGCTCCGGTAGTGACTCGCTATACGACTTTGCCCTTCCTCATCTTTCGCGGCGCGTTCCTCGTCACGACGGACGCGTTGTTCATTACCCGAATCGGCTTCTTGGGCTTCATCATGAGGAAGCCCGGAATTTGAGGATTAATATTAACATTTAGTTGTGGGTTGAGTGGGTTAGTATTTGCAAGGAGTGGAGGAGGTGCTTGAGAGTTTGTGGTAGCGAGAGTTTGTGATATGAGTTGGTTCATTTCTTTGTACAAAAGTTGGGTTGGCAATTAGGCGAGCGAAAGGAAATAAAGTAGTGCTCCCCGCTTCTGTTTGGAGCATATTTTGGCCATTCGTAGTCCGGCGGTTTGGTTGTTCAAATGTTGCTCTTCAGTCAAACGGGCATTTCTCGACTGTTGACTCATTTTGTCTATTATAAAAAGGTTAAGCGTTAAACTTTACCTGGTTTTTACTTAACTTGCTTTTGCTTGGAACTCTGACTGGACCAATACGGCCCTCCTTCTAGCGCCAATTTGTTGACGTGCGTTTTGGTCAACAAGCAGAAATATGTAAAAGATTTAACACGTGAAAATGTATACGTGTGTAATGTGTGTTTATTTCGGCTAATTCCCTTTTTTGCATAATGCCGAGCCGGATTATTGAGGTCCGTCTTTATTACAATCGTCCTCTTTTCTCTCTCCTTTTTCTTCCTTTTATGTTTTCTCTCTATCAGACTTTTTATACCCCTTCGAGTAAGTGGGTTTACAATAGTCATCTTTGCACTAACTAGTCATTAATTAGTAAAATAATTAAAGAAAGACACATGTCCCTCTCTAATCTGTGCATGTCGATCAAAACTTGCCACTTGTCGACTTCTCTTTATAATTCTCGACATGTGGCGTTTTCGATACCAATAAAGCGTTAAGCATAGGCGTATGATTATTTTTATGAGTCCTGTCGCGCATGCGTTTCCGTCGAAATTTGGGCTCGGGGCTCGGCAGCCCGTGTTGCGGTTGAGCTCGGTAGCGGGCGAGCCTAATTCGTGACGTGTCGTCGCGCAAGACCGTTCTGCGATGTCACCCGTAGGTCGCCTACTCGGGCGTGTCTTTGGATCGATGACGTGGATTAATTTCTTCAGCTCGGCTCGGGTGTCATCAAACAGTTTATGGTATCGAGTCAGGTTAGTAAGATGGAAACTTACACCGAGCTAACCCAGGATAGGACCCTCGGATTGTGTTGGGTAGTACCGCGACTTGACTAATTAAGTGTGAAATCGATTTCAAAAATGGCATAGAACCATATTATTGATGTTTAGGTTAAGTTAAAATTTATACTTGGAGAATCCATAGTCATACTTGATTTGACTTTTGACTGACTTTCCTTAGTCATTCTTTCCTTGTTCTCCTTATCTTTCCTTTACATCCGTCTAATCCGCCTCAGTTTTGTTTGACAGGATGGAGCCGGCACCCCCAACCTGGTGGGACGTAATAGAAGCTCGTTTTGAACGGGATCACTATAAGGCCTTAGAACTTCATTGGCGCCAGGTATTCCTTCGGGCCGACTCCGAGCTAACCAGGGAACGACAATGCACTCGTGAACTAGGACACCTCGACAAAGAGTCAAGAGGAGAAGAATAACCTTACTCTCCTCGTTAAAGATCGCGAGGACACCATCCGCTCGCGAGATCAAATTGATTGATCCAGAACGCCTGGATAATACTCGCGAGAAGATGGAACGTGCCAAGGAAGGCCGCGGAAAGTGGGAAAGGGAGGCATACATGTCGAGAGGCACCATCGACCGTCTCAAGATACTATCATCAAACAAATGCGGGTGATAGAGGACCTCACGCATGCCTTAACTCGGGATGTTGCTTTGGAGGCTGCCTTAGCAGCTAATGCGCCACCGTTGCCACCACCCGAGGCGGAACCAATGCAAGACCTCGAGGCCGATAATGAAGAGGATCCCGAGGAGGATCCTGAAGAAGACCAAGAGGATCCCGATGAGGATCCAATGGAAGATGAAGAGCTCGAGGCGCTTGAAGCCGCCCCACTCGATGATGCTCGGGACTAGAACAGTGGCTAGAAGATTTCGCTAAGCGGCCTAATCCGAGGTGCTACCTCAGCCCGATCAAGTTTTCGGTTCGACGAGGCCGCTAGTGATGATGACGGCAACCTCACTTTGAATAGATAGCTTTTGTGATAGATAGTATCCGGCGCATGTTACCTTCCGTTGTATTTTGCTTTTTCGTTGTACCATGATTTGGATGTACCATCGATTCGTAGTCTATTGTATGAACTCCTTTGGATGTATTCAAATTTTCACATTAATGGATATATCCTTTTACTTATTCTATGTCTTGTGTACTTGTGTTGCTCTCCTTGCGATATAACTTGTTTTACGCGAATATTTATTGGAATCATTCATTTTTGTATTGTAGCTAAACCCCAGATACATGGCTGGAAATCGTGGACGCGGGAGACCCCGCCGTATACCCCAAAGGAACAATGATGCGCAAAGGGATCGGGCACCCTCCCCCGAATTGCCACCACCTCCTCCGCCAATCGCAGGAGATAACCTAACTGCAATAGCCCCGCAATGAGATATTGTTTTCATGAGGCAACAAGCAGAGCCTCGTCGGCTAACCATGAACCCGTTTCGAGAGACGAATGACCGCACCTTGGAGCGGTTTCTACGATTCGACCCCCCGACTTTCTTAGGGGAACCAGATGACATAAAAGCAGAAGAATGGATTGAGAAGATAGAGAATATCTTTAATGCCCTTCAATATTCCAAAGAACATAAGGTTACACTCGCAGTGTTCCGCTAGAAGCGGCTGCTCGGGATTGGTGGAGAACAGTTGAAAGAAAGTGGGAACAGGATCAAGTTGATAGAACATGGGAAAATTTCCTGGCTGAATTCAATGAGCAATACATACCCCAAGTCGTGAAGGAGGCACGCCGGGATGAATTCCATAAGTTGAGACAAGGGAACATATCTGTGGCCCAATATGAGTCTCAATTCCATCGGTTATCCAAATATGCCCGGGAACAATCAGACGGAAGAGGACAAATTGTATAAGTTCACACGGGGATCAAGTCGAACTCGAAATAACTTTTGATGTTGAAACAACAACATACTCGGCCCATGAAAAGCGGCTCTCCGTATTGAGTCGGGACTTAACCGCATTGGTCGATTCAACTGAATAGGCCATCAAACGATCTCAAAAGGACAGCGGTGGGACAACCATCAAGGCGCTGTTAAAATTCGAGAAGGGGGCGATTGTTAAGAGAAAAGGAAAGGACCGTCGCAGGAAAACCAAGCCAAGTATGTGCACATTGCCAAAAACCGGACACACTTGTCAATGATTGTTGGCGCAAACAGGGGAGATGTTTGCTATGTGGCGAATCAGCACCAATGAAGGATTGCCCAAAGTACGGGATCGCACGAAACAAGTCTTTGCCGACAAAGCCGGGTAATGGCCGGGGAAATCGGGCAAGGATGCCTGCCGAGCATTTGCACTAGCCGGACACGAGGCTCCGGAGGCAACGGGCGTGGTAGAAGGTACGCTTCTAAGATCTAGCCATTACGCTAAAGTACTATTTGACCATGGATCAACGCATTCATTTGTCGCACCACATTTTGTACACAAGTTGCATGCATGCATGGATCATATGCCTATAGGTTTAGAAGTGTCCACTCCTATGGGAACAAGCCGATAATGTGATATTATCTATAATGCATGCGAAGTTAAGATTGATGAGATAAACTTTCCTGCGATTTGATCTTGCCGCCTATATCCGAATACGACATTATATTGGGAATGAATTGGTTGTCCGCACACCATGCACAAATGGACTATCATCGCAAGTCCATTAAACTATGTGAACCCTGCAGTAAGCCGAAGTGGAAATTTCGGGAAGAGCACGAGTTAAGATTGCCCCAATCATTTCAAAGAATGAAAGTGAGGAAGACGATCACTAGAGGGGCACAAGGGTACTTGGCGTTTGTAATTAACAAACCTAAGGTTGAGACACAAATTAATCGAGTACCTATAGTATCGGAATATAGAGATGTGTTTCCACAAGAACTCACCACTTTGTCCCTCCGGATAGGAAGTCGAGTTCACCATCGGTATTACCAGAACCGCCCGACGCTCGAACGCCGTATAGAATAGCTCATGTTGAGTTACAAGAGTTGAAAACACAATTACGTGTTCGATGGATGTGGGATTTATCCGACCAAGCACGTCTCCTCGGGAGCAAGTCTTATTTGTCAAAAAGAAAGATGGCACATTAAGACGTGTATAGACTATCGCGGACTTAAGCGTGACCATCAAGAACAAATATCCTCCCGAGGATAGACGAACTGTTTGACAACTTCAAGGAGCGACGGTGTACTCAAGTTTGATTTACAACAAGGATATTATCGATTAAAGATCCGTGAAGAAGACGTTTCCAAAAAGCAAAGATTTCGGACGGATATGGACACTACGAGTTTGTAGTGATGCCTTTGTCCGACAAACGCACCAGCGGCGTTTATGGATCTAATGCACGAGTCTTTCAACCTTATTTGGATCAATTCGTAGTGATATTCATTGATGACATACTCGTATACTCTAAGTCTAAAGAGGAGCATGAGCGTCATCTGAAAATTGTTTTAGAGACACTACGAGAGCACAAGCTGTATGCCAAATTCAGCAAGTGCGAATTTGGGCTTAATGAAGTCGCATTCTTGGGACACGTAGTATCCGGCACCGGGATCGCCGTAGATCCTTCGAAAGTACAGACAGTGGTTGAATGGAAACAACCCGAGTCTGTAACGGAGATCAGAAGTTTCTTAGGACTAGCTGGATATTATCGAAGATTTATCCAGAATTTCTCCAAGATAGCCGGACCACTCACTCGACTAACCCAGAAGCAAGTCAAGTTTGAGTGGAATGACAAGTGTGAGGCTAGTTTCCAAGAGCTGAAGAAACGACTTACCTCAGCTCCAGTCTTAGCCCTACCAAAGGGAACAAAAAACTTTGTCGTCTACAGTGACGCATCAAAGGAAGGACTATGAGCGAGACTCATGCAAGAAGGAAAGGTCATTGCTTACGCATCACGGAAACTCAAGCCGTATGAAGCCAATTACCCAACGCATGACTTGGAATTGGCAGCAATAGTGTTCGCGTTAAAGAAATGGAGGCACTATCTCTACGGAGCAACATTCACGGTTTACACAGATCATAAGAGCCTAAAGTATCTATTCTCTCAGAAGGAACTCAATTTGAGGCAACGAAGATGGATGGAGTTAATAGAAGATTATCACTTTGATATTCAATACCATCCCGGGAAAGCTAACGTAGTAGCCGACGCCTTAAGCAGTAAAGGCGAGTTTAGCTAGACTAAATGATTCGAGAGTGGAGATCATTGGAAGAATTGAGCACTGAATCCGATGAGAACCAAGTACTCAAATTTCATGTGCTAATATTTGATTAAACCCGATCTGTTGAACGAGATCAAAGTAGCACAGGGGACAGGACGTGCAACTTCAAAAACTAAAAGAGAAGATACTTAAGGAGAGAGATCGGGAATTCTCGGTACATGAAGATGGAATCATCGATTTCGGAGTAGAATTTGTGTACCGAAGGACGAGCAGATTAGGAGCGAGAATCCTCTCGAAGCACACCGTTCGAAATACACCATACATCCTAGAGGAAACAAGATGTATAAGGACTTGAAACGACATTGGTGGGTAAACATGAAGAACTGTAGCGAGTTCGTTGAGATGTTTGACTTGTCAACGAGTAAAAGTCGAACACCAACGACCATCCGGTTTATTACAACCGTTGAGAATTCCCGAGTGGAAATGGGAACACATAACAATGGACTTCGTGACGGATCTACCAAGGACCGGACGAGGCGATGATGCTATATGGGTAATCGAGACCGACTCACGAAATCGCACATTTCTTACCCATGAAGAAAAACCGACAAACGCTTGCGTAAACTTGCGCAAATTTACATCCGAGAGATCATTCGACCGCATGGAGTGCCGGTCGACATAGTGTCGACAGAGACCCGAGGTTTGTCTCCGATTCGGAAATGCTTACATGAGGAATTGGGTACCTCGCTAAGTTTCAAAGACAAAGAAGACATCCGCAAACCGATGGCCGGCCCGAGCGAACAATTCAAACCCCTGGAAGACATGTTGCGAGTCCGCACATTGGATTTCCAAGGAAGTTGGGATTCGCACTTACCATTGGCCGAGTTCGCTTATAATAACAGCTTATCGGCCACGATTGGGATGGCACCCTACGAAGCCTTGTATGGACGAAAGTGTAGATCCCCTCACATCGGGAGATTGATGACCAATGGACTCGAAGGGGAAACGGAAGTCACCTCGATTCCAAAGGTCGACTTAGTTCAGACGCCATGGAGAAGGTCAAGTTGATCAATGAACGGATCCGCACGGCTCGAGCCGCCAAAAGAGTTACGCGGACAAAAGGAGAAAGGACTTGGAATTTGAAGCTAGGAGATGAAGTATTTCTCAAACTCTTGCCACGAAAAGAATTGATCAATCCAAGGAAAGGAGGCAAATTGAGTCCGAGATATATTGGACCTTACAAAATTTTGCGGAGGATCGGAAAGTTGGCCTCTACGACTTGAGTTACCAAGACAAAGATGCGGGAATGCACGATGTATTCCATGTATCAAGGTTGAAAAAGTATCAACCAGATCCCGAGCATATCATCACTCGTGATGCTCCTCCTCTAATGGAGAATTTATCATACACCGAGGAACCAATCGAATCATTGACCAAACAGAGACACGTCGGTTGCGTGAAGAGAGAGATTCCAATGGTTAAAGTTGTATAGCGAGAACCACAACCGAGACGAAGACGCAACATGGGAGATGGAAGAAGACATGAGGAATCAATATCCGTAACTATTCTCAAGAGAATTTGGGGACCAAATTTTTTAAGGAGGGGAGAATGTGAAGCCCTCGATTTTTATTCGAACATGTACTCATATCACGTATCATCTTTGTACTATTTGACAATTCTACCTAAGCGTCGCTTTGACGGGTAAATATTAATGATAAATACATTTAATCTTTAATTTCTCTTATTTATTTCTTGTGATCATAATCATTTATTAATTTTATTTCACATTTATGATCACTTGGTTGATCATCATTATTATTACTTGTGTATTTTTTTGTTACCTTAGAATTTTAAGAGACTAGTTATTTAGAGATTTATGCCTTATAGAATTAAGAATTCGATTTAGATTAAATGATCATGAGACTTATAAGTGATCAAGGAGATCACTAATTATTTTGGAGATTGATATTATTCATCTATTATCACCAATTTGAGACAAAAAATGGAAATACCACAAATACCCCTCGAGTGGACGGCCATAATGGGAATTTTGGTGTAGAAATATCTCCCAACTCTTGTACATGTACACCTTGTGTATTCATCTTGTGTATTTTTACACCATTAATTCAAATCTTATACACAATATCTTATACATCAATTCTTTATTATAAACTTACCCAACATGTTGGAGGCTTCCCAACACCCCATGCCAACATTCTTCTCAATCCCTTCAATTTCATCCTCCCATGCAAGACCTCATCTTGACCAAGGTCCTTGTCCCTCATGCAACCTACACCTTTCAAGACTTGGAACAAAACAAAATTTTTGTCTCTTTTTCTCCAAGGGACGGCCATAATGGCCTTGTTGAGCAAGGATTTTGTTCAAGTTTCTTCCTTCACATTTCATTTCACCAACACAAATTATCCTAAGTCTTGTATTTTCTCTTTCTCTCTCTAAAATCCTCTTACATCTCTCTCTACAATTTTCTTCTCTTCTCTTAAACACTTAGTGAAAATACAAGAACTTTTTCTTCTACTCCATCACAAATTAACACCCCCTTCAACAAGGTAAGAATTTTGTTCCTCTTCTTGTCTTGATATCATCTAGCTATCTCCTCTCACTTATTAATGTAAGTTTGGATTTTTATTTTGAGGTTTACATAGAAGACTTGGAAGATACTAAGAGTCTCACCATCACCTTGAAGAGGACTTCTAGACTTGAAGAAGATTTGAAGAATTTGAACTATAAGGTAAGAAATGGGATTTTTGGTACCTTCTTCTTCTTCCCTATTAATTTGAATTTTAACACCAAAATTATCATTTTGAGGTGGTTAGGGGCTGACCTTGGAGCTTTGGTTAAGAGGTGATTAAGTTCTTAAGAGACTATCAAATTTTGACTACAACTTTCAACTACACAAGGTAAGTGTGGTGCCTTTGGCCTATTCCTTCTCTTTTTCCTCCTTGTTCAAATCTTCATTTTCTAACTCAAAACTCCTTGTATTATTTGACTTAGGGGCTGCCTTAAGTGAGGATTAAAATCCTCAAGGTCTAGTGACACCACTTTACACCAATCAACCGAACAAACAAGGTGGGTGGAAAAATTCTTTCAACTCCTAGGTGTTTTAATTCATAAAAATGCATGTAGTATTTTGTTATTGAGCATTTGAGATATATATTATGTATTGCATGCTATTTTCTTGTATCAAGTTGGAAAATTTCTCAAGTGTTGCTCAAAATGCGATTTATCGAAAATTAGGACATACATGTACACTTTATTGTCATATTTGATAAATTCTTGTATGAGATGGTTATGTATGTGTATGACTCTTGAAATATATGTTTTGTATGACATATAACCTGGAAAAGTCGAGCATAATTGATTAAATTTCGATTTTTGGATTTAAAATGCAAAAATGGAAAGTTGGTGGACTTAATTGCAAGAAAATAAAACTTAAGGGACCTCTCTGTAATTTTTGATTTTTGGGACTGTACTCAAGTTCAAAAATGATGTTTTGACATTTTAATAAGGTTTTAAGAGTTTTTATATAATTAAAATCAACCTAAAAAGCCCAAGGACTAGATTGCAAAATTTGAGAAGTTTAAGGGCTATTTTGCAAATTTCGAAACTGTACCAGACCCAAATTTTAAAATTTGAAATTTTAACTCTTAAGGGACTGGAAATAACATATTTTAAGTGTATTCCAAAAATCCAAGTGTTTAGAGCTTGGAAAGTAATTTTATGAAACTTGAGGGACCAAATTGTAAAAGATTAAACTTGAGGACCCAAATGAAATTTCCAGGACTTATGCAGCCCATGCACCTGGAAATACTAATTTACCTATAACATAATTATATTTTGGACCCAAGGTTCAAATTTCATAACAATTGGACCCCTAAAAGCCTTAAATGCAATTATTTCAAAATGGGATAAAAATGAGATTTTCAAAAGTTAAGGGACCTATACTTATGACGTTTTAAAACTGTTTTTGTCCCAATGTCCCACTAACCTTAGTGACATTTTCCAACTGGAATCACATTAAAAAGCCTTCCGGTTTGTGAGTTCCGATTATTTTAAACTTAGGGCCCGAAATGACAATTTTAACAATTTTGGGGCCAATGTGAGAATTTTATAAAAACTCGACCTCAAAACTTTAAAAACCTGAATCTCTGAACAATTTAGAGAATTTAGGAACTGACCTCAGAATTTTTCAAGGTCGGGACATTTATTTATTTAACCTTTAACCCCAAAAGTATTGGTTTTTGACAAAACGGGCTAATTGTAAATTTTTTTTTTTTTTAAGGACCTAACTCAAATTATTTTCTTTTAAAGAAACAGCCCTGGACCCTTTGACATTAATATTTAATTAAAATATTTTATTTTCTTAAAAAATCCCTTAGCTTATCGGATCGTCTTGACCGATTAATACCCGATCGCGGGGCGACTTCCTCGTCTTGCAATTTCGAATCTATAACGGGACTTATGTTCCTCCTAATCCTTAAGATATCGAAGAATACTTATCCTCCCGATATTTATCTTCATCCCAATAACTCCACCAACGCCATAACTATCTTGTGCAAAATTTGAGAACTTTTCATGAACTGCTTCCCGAATCAATAATACTCGACATTGTCGGTTGACTACCCGAACGTGTACTTAATTTCCGCTCGAGTCAACTTGGTGTGTCGAGCTCACATGTCGGAATGGATACGTCGGGGATGGAACCAGGGCACTCGGCCGCTATTCCACTCTCTGGCCCCATCGCCCTAATCCCGCAATGGCGGGACGGAGTTTGTCCAAGGGAAGCGGGTCGTAGATTGAGGTATAATCATGATTATGACGAATCCGAGCCTTGCTAGCTCCAACGTGGATTTTGTCTTTGCCTACGGAGCGATAAGGTGACGGGTCTTTGACCATCATGAACGGGAGTTACAAGGAAGAACAAAGGAATCATTGCCCGATCCACACGATTCCAAAGTTGAACGGAACGGGTTGGCGCTACATATCGAAGACGCAACCACTAATTGTCTTGCATAGGATTGGCGCTACACCTCGACGCAATCCCCATGTCTTACTTGAACCATAGTGCTTGCGTGACCGAATGTTTTCTTAAATCGTATAAGTATATTACTTAATATATTTATCACGACGCTTGTGGACTATGTGTGAACACATGCATCATACCTCGCGTTTTCATACAACCGTTTTCTCGCATTAGCTTTATATATCGCCACACTCACACACAATCACCCATCCATCGAGATTTCTGTCTCATCCTCATGTTTTCTAACCTTTAGATGAAGAGAGTTCAAGACATCGAACTCTCGCAGATTGAATCCCTATCGGTGATGTGGAGCGACATTTCCTTTTACTTTTATTTGTTGTAGGACTCCTTCATTTTATTTCTGTTTGGACTGTAAGTTAATTCAGATAATCTTTTGGGTTGTATTCGGATACCGCTTGGACTTTAAGATGTAATTTGTACTCGTGTTTATTTTAATTCACGCATTAGACTCTATTTCACTTGGAGTTTTGTATCTTTGGTTTAGACTGTTGATTTATTTCTGTTTAAGTGATTGATCGTTGTCGCGTCACGTTTGGGGCGTGACACAATAAAGAAAAAAAATGCATTGGTAAGTCACTAAACTAACCATGTTAATTCACTTAGATATCAATTTAAGAATACATAAGTAGTCCATAAAAAGTTTTTATGAAAAAATATTTTGCAAAGAAACATGTAATACCGTGTTCGGTATATCTGTCTCTTGCATTTTTTTTCCCAAAACTATCTTTCCCGTTAGCTGCTTCATTATAAACAATGTTTGCTATGACAACTGATTATTAGACACAATTTTTCTGCTTAATATTGACTGTTTCTTTTGGACTTTGTAAGTTTTTTTGTGAAAATTGTAGTTAGTTCGATTTCAATGCATGCATAATGAATGATCTTTCACCGTTTTATACTGTCACATATGTGTACTGAATATGGTAATAGTAATTATTATGGAAGAATATCATGTATATTTATATATTAAGGTGTGTGGTAATGTTTGAAAATATATTTGAATTTAAATCATGTTAAGAACAATCATTTCCAAATTTATGATTTTGACTTTTAAATGTATATATTTCTAAAATTGAATTTGGATTAAGTTTTTATTCGACTCTTTGCGTACTTCATAACATATCATTACTTCGCAGATTCTAATTTGTACTTTTTGCTGGTGGTATAATTGTCCTAAAAAACTGCTAATATTATGTTGTATTCACTCGTTTTATTTAAGTTACCAATTACCAATTAAGAAGACCATTAGCTAAAAACCCACTTGACCCTACACCATGAGTGTAGTGGAATCCTAATGGTGCTGGGGTCTTCAATTAAAATATTTTATCTCTTGTACTTGTATCATTTTTATCTATCTAATTTATTGAGTAATTGGTACATTTTAAATTATTTTATTAAGCAAAATACAAATATAATAAATATGTATTCAATTTTTCAACATTTTTTGTAAAACACTTGTTGTTTTTTAGCAACTATATAAAGTGGTGTTCAGATTTTTAATAAGTATATATTTATATACATATATATTTAATATATATAATAATTATCTAATTCCAATATCTCAAATGAAAAAAAAATGCCGATGCAATTATAAAACTGATTAAGCTCGAAAAAAATACTAAAACAATCAAATTATATTAAAAACTACAATCCAAAATCAAATATTCAGCGTACTCAACCAATCAAAACAACTGAAAATATCAAATAATCAAAACTAATTATAAAAACCTAACATTATGCATGTCATCCATAATTCTTACTTCTTCAGATCTTCTTCCTTAACTGCCTTAAGCTTCTTTGCGTTATTACTTGAGGACAAGTCTTCGAACAATTCTCGCTTAGTTGATGGACTTTTAGCAACATCATCTCTAATCCTTTTCAACTTGTTCGGAGTATTGACTTCATCCTCCGAAGGAGACTCCTAAAAAATAAAAGTCAAATGTAATTTCACAATTTCTAATGTTTTTAGTTAAGTATATTTATGATGAAAAATATATACCTTGCCATCTGATTGTTCTTCTCTTTGAAACTTTGATAGGTAGTCGGAATCCTAAAGTTTAAAAAATAAAAGCAAATGTTATATTTTATTTTATTATTATACATAATAATAAAATCTCATAGACAAACATGTATGTTTCAAATGATTTTTTTGAGTACTTGACTCTCAGGGCCAGGATAAAACTTCTTAATCAATTCAGAATCGGCAGTCAGTTTGACAACTGAAAATGATCCGTCATAATTATCAAGTTGGTTTGCCCTCACTTGAACCTTGAAAAACACTTGTTTATCAATCAAACTTGCTAGGTCGTCTGGTATATTCTGCCATCTTCCTTCTGTTTATTTTTTTTTTGAAAAGAACTAAATAAAATAATCCTAAACATTATAATTGGATACAAACTGAAATAAAGAATAAATTACCTCAGTGTACTCGTTTCTCAATTCAGAACATGTTTTGCCTATTAATAGTTGACAATCTCTATCCCAACACACAAAAGTTGTATTTTCGATATCATCAATAACCTGAATATGAATTTTGTACCTAATAATTGAAATTTCCAAGTCAGATGTAGATTAATATCAAATCTATATACGTGTTTGGAAATTATTTAAATTTACATTATTGAATTGTCTAGAATAGAGTAATATATATTTAACAAAATAAACAATTTTACGAAATACTTGAAAACACCAAATTGATAGAAAGTGTCGCAACGTTCGCAGTAAAATTTATCTGCTGCCTTTGTAAGTTTCTTGGGGCATCTCTTGCATGAAAGATACCACCAATCTCCAATAAATGAAAGAATAGTTGCACACACCCAAAAACTTCCAACCTAAAAAAAATAATTTCAACATAATTATATATACAAAAAACACAAAAATATATAATGTATATATTATAATTATAATTATAATTTTATTTTAATAAAACGTAATAACAAAAAAAAGTTAGTTAATTTACTTCTTTGTTCCAATACAATTGGTCAATCATTCGAACGGGTGATTCTCCGGATGTCAAATCTTCAGCAATTGTTCGGATAGTCGGCACACTAACATGACTAATTGAAGGTGTTGCCCTGTTGCTGCTCATAAACCTAAATATTTTTTTTAAAAAAAAAAATAGATGTTAGATTCAATAATAATAATCATCTAATAACACAAAGAACAACAAATAAAAATGTAATCTATATATGTTCTAACCTTTTCTTAAAGTCTCCAATCTCTTCCAATTTGGCATAAAAAATCATCTTAGTAACATCATATGTATTCGATACATTCACTCTCTCTACAATTTAGTAAAGAGTAAAAAAAATCTGATTAAAAATCAAATATTCATATGGCTAATCTATATTAATGTTTATAAATAAGTAAAATTAATTAATTTACCACGAAATACTTTAGCTCTGCACATTTGCAGAATCACGATGATAGGTTCGAATCGTCCCTCTTCGAGATATGGTAATATCTCGTCAACATACTCCTCCCACAATGTGCAAGTGATGCGATTATTCCTATGAAAGGCGTAAACTAATTTTTTTTGTTATACTTGATGATTAAACGTAAACAACATTAAAATTTGTTAATTTAAATTACTCCAAGTCTTCCAAAATTAGTTCTATGAAGCGAGTGCTCTTCCGGCAATCTCCGTGGTTTGAGTCGAATGCATTGATAAAATTCTGCCGATAACGTCTGCTCATAATAAATTAAAAGGAAAAAAATCAGACCAAATAGTAACATTTATTGTTTTAAATTTTAAATGTAAATCGAAAGCACTACAATATTTCTTGCCAAAAAGTGACGTCTCATCCACATTGTCTGCAGTGGCCAGTTCACTGAAATCTTTGAACTGAAACATAAATCGAGGAAAAAATTTGTCGAACATCTCAAAAATCTGTGTTTTCCCATGAAACAGAATTTTTTGTTTTGACAAACATGTTCGATATTTATCTGAATAAGGGGCAACAATAAAATCCCTAATCACATAGATATGTTCTTCGATAAGAATCTTCTTAAACTGCTGAATATTGTGTTTTCTTATAGTCCCTTGAATCCTGTCACCCTGCAATTTGTATAATTCAAAATATTGATTAGGTAGTTAAATATAATTTATCTAACCAAATAATTTATTAGATAGTCATGTATTGTGCATCATACCTCGTAGTCATGGAAAATGCACTCCAAACTTTGCACCTGCGTTTTGTCATTATACTGAGGTTTTTCGTAAAGTCGCACAAGTCTGAGCTTCACATTCCATTGGGTTTTTGATGAATTCAGATTCTTGATCAAAGTCAATATGGGCGCCATTTTTTTTTTTTGTATGTGAATGTAGTTTTTGTTCAAAGTCTGATGAATAAACTGCTCGCTGGATGAATGAATATTGTAAAAATAAACTTACACGACATAACATATATATATAGGCGAGTAGTGTGGCTTTTATATGGAAATATAAATCTTAGCAGATTTTTTTTATTATGTTTTTTTCTCTCTTTTATTACCAGAAAGGAAATTATTGCATATATTCTGAAAAATATTAGCAATTTCGAGAATTTGAAGGAATTAATTGATTTTATTATGCCTTTTTAAATTTGACAGATAATTAAATCTGTTATTCCATTATAAATTTTCATATTTCTTAAAATATAATTTTTGAAGAAAAGGTTTTTTCGATAGTACAATGAATTTACAGAGATAATGCTTGCAAAATTAACTGAGTTATTACCATTTATATATCAGATGACAACTGATGTTGGTCAAATCAATTTTTTATTGCAAGGAAAGTTAATAAAGGTGAAGTTTACTATAGAAAATAAACTTTTTTTTTGTAAATTTAATTCTTTCATACATTCCTATTTTAAACGTTTTGTATGTCATTTTAAACTTTCTTAATTTATTAAGATTAATTTGGAATACATGTTTCCACTAATTAAGTGAATTAACGGAGATGATGTTACCAAAAATAGTAATATACTTACCATTAACTTTTGAGATTACAAACTTGATTTTCAAGTAATTTATTATAAGAGTTTTAATCTTGGTAATTTAAAAACATTCCAAACATAAATAGCCGAACAGCAGCAAAGCATCCAAATCAAGGAAAATTCTAGTTGGATTAATTAAAAATTATCCCAACTATAAATAATGGCGCGTTTATTGAGAACATGAGTATATCTATTTATATTAGGAAAAAGAGGAAAAATTTTGGTTACTATTTTAAGAAGCGCTTGTTATTATATATTTATATATATAGATATATAGATAATGACAATTGTGTAATTAAAATAACTAAAATTAAAGGAGATTATTGAAATAAGATCTTATTTTGAAATTAACGAGGGTGTCCCCAACATGGAATTTGAAGGATTTTTTAATCAATGGAATTTCATAGATTTTTAGAGAATTCTATGGATGCCATTATGGATTTCATCAGATTCTAATGGAATTTTATTCTATGGAATTATGTAGATTTTAGTAGAATTTGTTGGATTATATAAAAAGTATATTTATTGATATTTTATGAATTTAGCAGCATAACTTCATGATCATGAAAAAATAAAGAAATCTGAATATTCAAATAAGTCAATAACAAAAAAAAAAAAGATTAAAAGACAATACGTGAGAATAGATGCAAGTGATAAAAATATGTTAATTTTTTTACTATAGACAATTATTATTATTATTATTATTATTATTATTATTATTATTATTATTATTATTATTGGAAAAATAGAATTTGAATTCTGTGGGGGGAAGGTGGGAATTTGTCCTTCATAAATATTGCTTATAATTCCACCAAATTCCACCCAAATCCATTTATCAAAGAAATCCATGGAGTTCAATAAATGTTTGAGGATGTAGGATTTTCGTGGAATCCATTAAAATCCAAGTTGAGGACATCAAGATTTAATGGATTTCATAGAAATCCAAATTGAGGACACCTAGAATGTTATGGAATTTTAAATTCCATTAAATTCTATGATTGGGGACACCCCCTAAGTTGAGATTCCCAATTTTTTTAAAAACAATTTATAAACTCTTAACTTCTAATTTTAGGAACTTATAAGATCTTTTTTTAAAAGGTTACCAAACAAATTTAAACAACTTCTCTTCCAAACACCCTTTAAAAAAGCTAATAAATTGAAATAACAAAATTAGCATGCTATTTACCTAATTCAGGAAAAAAGGAAAGCAACAGCAAATCAGTAACCGCCACGCGTCCGTCCTAATGGTGTTGATAAATATTGGCTGCAGGAGAATGTATCTCCTTTGGCTTTATTTTCTTCTTCCAAAATAAATAAATATATATATGTCATTCATGTATATGCGCTTACATATGTGTGTGTGATTTGTGTGATTTGTGTGTGTGGGTAACGCACAGCTACTTTGTGTAGTGTGTACTGCGGCCGAGGGGTTTGAAATCAGAAGGTTTTCGCACTCTAGGGCTCGCCTCCATTTTCATTTTTTCAAGAGAATTCTACTCTTATGTGCATATATTACTTATTCTAGGGTTTTGCTTTATCGGTGAATTTATTTTCGCAAGTTTACCAGAATGGCTGGCAAAACTGTGATCTCCGATGACGAAGGTATAATATTCAGCAAAAATTACCGCATTTCGGCGAATTTTTTTGAGAGTTGCAGTAATTTTTTGCTAAAATCTGGAACTTCTTGGGTTCTTTTTTCGTGGAATCTTTTATCGCAGATGAGATTGGGGTTGAAGAAGAAGAGAGAGACGAAGAGCCCTATGGAAACCAAGGTGATGATCGTGAAGAAGATGAAGACGAAGAAGAAGATGGTGCGATATTCGACCCAATTTCCTATATATTTACATGCGTAATTTGTTTACTTTTATTTATTTGTTCTTTTTTTATTCTCCTGTGTTTCATTGATCCTAGGGTTCAATGTTTTGCATTTCTCTTGCGACTTTTCTGTACGTCGGCAACAAATTCTTTCTAGGAGAAATTTCTTTTGGGTTTGGGGTGGGGTGGGGTGGGGAGACAAGATGGTATTTTTTACTCATTTTAGTTCAAGAACTCAGTTTTGTTGAAGCATGTTGGCATTCAAGTGCATGCAGTTACGATTTACCTCTTTGTGCTTCATAATTCTTTTGATTGTGAGTGATTTCTGTGTCTCTGATGTGTATGTTTTCTCTTTCTTATTTGGAGCTTACTGGTAAAATTGGTTGTACTTTTAGATTCTCATCATTGTGACTGGTTTATTTTTAAAATCCATGGGGAGAATGGGCTTTTCAATGGAAACACGAGTGTGACTGTTCTGGAATATGTTAGGGAAGAAATTTCCTTTTGATTTACATTGTAGACATCTTATCTCATTTACATATTGGCTAAGCACCGCACAATCTTTTCTTTTCTTTTTTATTCATGTTTTTGTTGATTGATGGGAACTCTTGTTGTATTTTGAGTAGAAGGACAGGATGAATATGAGAAAGATGGATTTATAGTGGATGATGTTGATGAGGAAGAGGAAGAGGAAGAGGAGGAAGAGAATCGAGTTGATAGTGACGAGGAGAGGCAGAAGAAAAAGAAACGGAAGAAAAGGTACTTATATTCTTCCTTGTTGGATTTGTTTTTATAGAAATCTCATGTTAATAAACCTTCAGTCAGTATTTGTCCTCATAATGATGATTCATTTGATGAATTATAGGGAGTCAGAGAGGAACTATGTCCTTGATGAGGATGACTATGAACTCCTTCAGGAAAGCAACATCTCCGTTCCTCGTCCAAAACTTGTAATTTTCTATTTGTTTGCCCCTTTTGGTGTTTATTTTGGCATTTACATCTTGCATTATGGAATATGCCAATCAGTTGATATCTCTTGGCTTGTTCTTCAACTAATAGGAAAGTAAGAAGTTTAAGCGACTGAAAAAGGCTCGGAGGGATACAGAAGAAGAGCCCTCTGGGCTTTCGGATGAAGAGGAGGCTAATGGCAGTGGGAAGGGCGGGCGTACAGCTGAAGAAAAGCTTAAACGCAGCTTGTTTGGTGATGATGACGGTAAATCTTGTTTGGATTATTTTCTTCCACCACCATTTAAATAATTGTTTTCTTGTTGACGATTTGGGTTATCCTCGACTAATATAGGGCAACCGCTTGAAGATATTGCTGAGGAGGATGACCAGCTGGAAGAAGAGGATGCAGACATCGGAGAGGAGGATGAAATGGCAGATTTTATTGTTGATGAAGAAGAAGTTGATGAGCATGGGGCTCCTGTGAGGTATATATTATTCACCAAATAATTGTGATGTGTGGCTCTAGATTTCAATAGTAAATATATATCGGCAATCTGTATGCAGGAGGAAGAAACCGAAGAAGAGTAGGCAACGACCAGGAATTTCTTCATCCGCACTTCAGGAAGCACACGAAATATTTGGTGATGTCGAAGACCTCCTGAGAATTCGCAAGTTGGAAGTGAGCGACAGGTATGGTGAAACTGCTGAAAGGAGCCTTGAAGATCAGTTTGATCCTAGTATACTTTCTGAGAAGTATATGACGGGAAAGGATGACCAGATTCGGGAAATAGACATTCCTGAGAGAATGCAGGTTGATTAAGCATTATTGTGTGATGTTTGTCATTTTCCATGCTGAGGTTTTAATTGTCGATTTATTTCGTATCCGTCGTTGTAGATATCTGAGGAAAGTACTGGCCATCCCCCAACAGATGAGATTAGTATCAAAATGGAGACGGAGTGGGTATACAATCAGCTTGTCAGTGGTATGGTACCTTTGTTTAACAAGAGCGGTTCCACTACTGAAGAGGTAGATGATGAACTGAAACGCCACATAGCAAGATTTCTGGAGTTGATGCACGTTCAGAAGTTAGATGTACGTGTTTTTCTCATTTGGTGCTTCATTTCTCAATGTTGAGATGAATACTCCAATTAGTTTATTAAACTGTTTATCTATGTTGTAGGTTCCATTCATTGCTATGTACAGGAAAGAGGAGATCTTGAGCCTATTAAAGGATCCAAACGAGCCTGAAGCCGACATTGAAAATGATCCTAACCAAAAACCTACTCTGAAGTGGCACAAGGTCGGCATTTGGCATTACATTATGTATCGCATGTACTGCATCAAAACTTTTTCAGTTAAATGGGTTTTCTTTCTTTTAGTATAAAAGTGTTCAACTAATATGTTATTTTATTATGAAAAAATATTTAAGTGATATAGTTTCTCATATAGTATTATTAGAAGCCTTTTTAGCTTAAAATCATAAAGGTTAAGATGTGGTTGTGTAAAAACCTGGAGGTGGGAAGGGCACACAGGAGATTTCACCCATGTTCAAGCGATGTTGTGCTGCAGGTGCTTTGGACAATCCAGGACTTGGATCAGAAGTGGCTTCTTCTCCAGAAAAGAAAGAGTGCACTCCAATCGTACTATAGTAAGCGTTTTGAAGAAGAGGCTAGGAGAGTATATGATGAGACGCGCCTCCATTTGAACCAACAACTTTTTGAATCAATCACTAAGTCACTTAAAGCTGCTGATTCAGAAAGAGAAGTTGATGATGTAGACTCGAAATTTAACTTGCACTTTCCTCCGGGCGAAGTTGTCCTAGATGAAGGGCAGTTTAAGAGGCCAAAGAGGAAATCACATTACAGCATTTGCAGTAAAGCTGGACTATGGGAGGTTGCAAGCAAATTTGGTTATAGCTCTGAACAATTTGGTTTGCAGATTTCTCTGGAAAAAATGGTAGGTTTGATTTGATTTCTGATTGTCCTTGTTTTAAGCTTAGATTAAATGGTTTTTGTTCGGCAGAGGATGGATGAATTGGAGGATGCAAAGGAAACGCCAGAGGAAATGGCTTCTAATTTCACCTGTGCTATGTTCGAGACACCTCAAGCTGTGTTGAAAGGCGCAAGGCACATGGTATGTGGAAGTTCTATTTGAATAGTTCTGTTATTTGGATAGTTTCAATACGGTTAGCAATTGTACTGGCTAACTTTTTATGATAAAATCCAGGCATCTGTAGAGATTAGCTGTGAACCATGTGTACGGAAGCATGTCCGTAGTATATTTATGGATAATGCTGTAGTATCAACTAGTCCTACACCTGATGGAAACACAGCTATTGATTCATTTCATCAGTTTGCTGGAGTCAAGTGGTTTGCGGGACAAGCCGCTTACCAGATTTGAGGACGCTCAATGGCTTCTGATTCAGAAAGCTGAAGAGGAGAAGCTCTTGCAAGTTACTATCAAGCTGCCGGAAGTAGTCCTTGATAAGTTAATTAGTGATTCGAATGATTATTATCTGAGTGATGGTGTTAGTAAATCTGCTCAGTTATGGAACGAGCAGAGGAAACTGATACTTCATGATGCTTTTTACAATTTTCTTCTACCTTCAATGGAAAAGGAGGCGAGATCGTTGTTGACTAGTAGAGCAAAAACCTGGTTGCTCTTGGAATATGGAAAGCTATTGTGGGATAAAGTGTCTGTTTCACCTTATCAACGGAAAGAAAGTGATGTCAATTCAGATGAAGAAACTGCACCCAGGGTCATGGCTTGCTGCTGGGGCCCTGGAAAGCCAGCTACGACTTTCGTGATGCTGGATTCATCTGGAGAAGTTTTAGATGTACTGCATGCTGGTTCCCTCAGTGTTCGTGGGACAAAGTAGTGTTGAACAAAAGCAACGCAAGACAAATGATCAGCAGCGAGTGCAAAAATTTATGATGGATCACCAACCACATGTCGTCGTCCTAGGCGCTGCTAATTTGTCTTGTACGCGACTGAAGGAGGACATTTATGAGGTATTCAAAGTTGAAATATCTTTGGTTATAATTGTCACTTTTAATGTATTTGAAACATAATGTATCTTCTTGCATTCAGAATCATTTCTGGCTTGAAAATTTATGGGTATTTGAGGTCATTTCTGATGTTTTAACCCCTCTATAATCAGATCATTTTCAAGATGGTGGAACACAATCCTAGAGATGTTGGTCACGAGATGGATAATCTGAATATTGTTTATGGTGATGAATCTCTTCCACACCTGTATGAAAATTCCCGCATATCGGTTGATCAGCTTCCTTCACAAGAAGGTATGCATGCCATAATTTTTAAGGATGATTATCAAACCCCTGAGGTCTGGGTTATTGACAAAAAAACCTAGAGAAGTTTCAAAATTACAGAAATCCCCTTGAAGTTCAATTCCATTTTAAATCTAAGGGAGTACGTGTAATATTTCTATTAACGTAAGCAGGGTGTTTGAAATGTTTTTTGCTTATGAGATGGTAAAATATAAGACGGAAGGGATTTCCGTAAATTTGAAACTTCTTTGAGTTTTTTTGAATACCCCAAACTTCAGGTGTTCCTTTTGTATCCCTAAATTTCATTTTAGATAATCTGTAGGATAATTTTGGAGAAGCTCCTGTTGTCTTTTATTTTCTGTCATTTGCGTTTTGTTGTTATTTACTTTTCCTGAAAATTTCCTTTACATCCTTTTTATGCGATATTATGGAGATTACATTCATTTTCTTATTTTAGGTATTATTAGGCGTGCTGTTGCTCTTGGTCGTTATCTTCAGAATCCTTTATCCATGGTTGCCACATTATGCGGACCAGGTAGGGAGGTATTATCTTGGAAACTAAATCCTTTGGAGAGCTTTCTTACTCCTGATGAGAAGTATGGGATGGTGGAACAAGTTATGGTGGATGTAACGAACCAAGTGGGTCTTGATCTTAATTTGGCTTCTAGTCATGAATGGTTGTTTGCTCCTCTGCAATTTATTTCTGGTCTGGGACCCAGAAAAGCAGCTTCTCTGCAAAGGTCCCTAGTAAGAGCAGGAGCCATTTTCACTAGGAAAGACCTGTTGACATCCCATGGTCTTGGTAAAAGGTTTTTATTAATGCTGTTGGATTCCTGAGAGTGCGCCGTAGTGGATTGACTTCGAGTAGTAGTCAATTTATTGATTTGTTAGATGACACTAGAATACATCCAGAATCTTACAGCCTTGCACAAGATTTGGCTAAGGATATTTACAGGGAGGATGGCAATGATGATGCAAATGATGATGATGATGTGCTGGAAATGGCTATTGAGCATGTAAGAGAGAAGCCTCATTTATTGAGGGCTGTGGATGTTCATGAATATGCTGAACAGAAAAACCGTCTGAACAAAAAAGAAACCCTTAATGACATAAGATTGGAGTTGATGGAAGGCTTTCAGGATAGGCGCAGACCATTTGTAGAACCAAGTCAGGATGATGAGTTTTACATGATATCAGGGGAGACTGAAGAAGCACTGTCTGAAGGAAGAATTGTGCAAGCAACGGTGAAGAAGGTGCAACCTCACAGAGCGATTTGCGTCCTTGAATCTGGATTGACTGGCATGCTTAGTAAGGAAGATTACACAGATGATTGGAGGGATGTCGATGAATTGACTGAGAAGTTGCATGAAGGTGATATCTTAACTTGCAGAATCAAATCAATTCAGAAGAATCGCTATCAGGTGTTTTTAACTTGTAGAGAAAGTGAAATGAGGAATAACCGTTTCCAGAACCATCGTACGATGGATCCTTATTATCATGAAGAACGCAGCACCTTACACACTGCGCAGGAAAAAGCTCGTAAAGATAAGGAGCTTGCAAAGAAGCTTTTTAAGCCAAGGATGATTGTTCATCCTCGTTTCCAAAATATAACAGCTGATGGAGCAATTGAGGTGTGGTATAATATTCTACCAGAGTTTATTGTGATTCACTTGCGGGCCTCTATGGCATTTGCATGCGTTTTGATATTTGAAGCGATACACGATTATTTTTACATAGATTTGAGATAATGTGATAATTTTTAATGTATGAGTGGACTTAAACATGAAATTAAGACATGTCAGGCATTTTATAACCTTTGAAAGTTGGTTATGAATTATGACCTAAATTCTGCTATTATGCTAAAAGCACACTCCTATTGTTGTATAAAAAGCTTCTGCATTTGCCACTTCTTCTTATTTGATCAATGTGTCCTTTTGTCTGGAAAAGTTAACAATTAATGCAATAAGTATCTAGATTTGTTTTTATGATGCAAATTTTAAGTTCTTTACATAAAATGTTTCTTTTATTTTTGTTTACAGTTTTTGGCGGACAAGGATCCTGGTGAAAGTGTTATCCGTCCTAGTTCTCGTGGACCTTCATTTTTGACTCTAACGCTGAAAGTTTATGATGGCGTGTATGCTCACAAGGACATAGTTGAAGGTGGGAAGGAGCACAAGGATATCACAAGCATGCTTCGGATAGGGAAAACTCTGAAAATTGGAGAGGATACATTTGAAGATCTTGATGAGGTAAGGTCTAGAGCTTTTATTTTGGAAAATTGAAACAATTCTTGGTTGTCATGAAATATATCTTAACAATTCTTGAAATGAAGATGGCTCTCGAAGGCTATGAGCCACACACAGTTTATTCTCCATTAAAAATGTTTTTGGATGTAATGAAGCTGTGTCTATGTATTGGGACAATATTTTCATTGGTTTTTACATGATGCAGGAGGATAGAAAGGAAGCAGTTTTTTCCTCTCTTTTTCCTGTGTGCATGTTTCTTTGCTCTTCTTAAGCTTAATTTGTATTCATAACATAATCTAATCAGGTGAATTTATGTCTCGACTTAGTATTGTTGAATTAGTGTGTTGAATTTTGATCGCGACATGTTGCTCAGTCTAAATCATATTCTTTGTTTTCTATATTACCTGCATAAATTAGGTCATGTCTTATGTTAGGCCAGATTGGATGTTGTCTTTGCACATAATGACAAAAATCAAATTATCCAATGTTTTTCATTCAGGTAATGGATCGATATGTGGATCCATTGGTAGCTCATTTGAAGGCAATGCTAAATTACCGTAAGTTTAGGAGGGGTACTAAAAGTGAAGTGGATGAGCTTCTCAGAATTGAAAAAGCCGAGAATCCAATGAGAATTGTATATTGCTTCGGCATATCTCACGAGCATCCTGGCACATTCATACTGACTTATGTATTTAAGTTCTAATCCACACCATGAGTACATAGGTGTATATCCAAAGGGATTTAAGTTCCGGAAGAGAATGTTTGAGGATATAGACCGTCTTGTTGCTTATTTTCAAAGGCATATTGATGATCCGTTTGATTCTGCACCGTCAATTCGATCAGTTGCTGCTATGGTGCCAATGAGGAGTCCTGCAACTGGGGGCTCATCTGGGTTTGGTGGTGGCTGGGGTGGTTCATCCAATGATAGTGGTGGCTGGAGAGGAGGCCAATCTATGGATAGAGATAGGAGTTCTGGTTCTAGATCAGGTAAGATTTAAATGCTTCAATTCATTCATGTTGCATATATCTTTCTTTAATTGAACCCAAGGCTGATATCCATATGTGCTTTTGATACTCCTTGGACTCGTTTTGTCATCCTGCCTTGAGATGTTAAATTTGGTGCTGACATACATCTCCAGTTTTGCTTTTAGTTTTCAAATTAATTGGTGGTTATATTAATATTTGTTTGTATATATTGTCTTATATTATTTACCCTTTGACCAAAAATTTATCTGAATTTAATATTCAGAATAAAAGTAAATTGGACTTTGACTATTAGCAGTCTGTAGAGCAGCTGTCTTGTTTGTGAAAGATGGGATAATGATTTCTTTATATTCTTTAGGGATAATTACAAAAAAACCTGAGTTTTTGAAATTACAAAAACCCTGTTGAGATTTGATTCCATCTTACATTTTCCGTGTAAGCAAAAAAAAAAAGTTTAAAAATCCCCTTGATATTTATAAAAATATTACGGTTAACCCTTTAAATTTAAGACAAAATTGAACTTGAGGGTTTTTCCTCTAAATCTTGAAACACATCTGGGTTTTTCTTATTATTAGTCCAAACCACAGGGGTATATTTGTAATTATCCCTATTGTTTAATATATGGTTCTAATTTGGTTTCTCATCGCAGGGAGAGGTGACTACAGAAATGGTGATGGACATTCTAGCGGAGCACCTAGACCATATGATGGGCGTGGGCGTGGACGTGGCCGTGGACGTGGACGTGGCCGAGACTCTTATGGTGGTGGCAGGGACGACAGGCAGGAGTCGGATCGCGGTGGTTCACAAAAGTGGGGTTCTTCTAAGGATGGCGATAGTGGGGGATGGGGAAATTTTCCTGGAGCTAAAGTCCAGAATTCTCCAGATAGGGATCCTTTTCCTGGTAGCTGGGGAGGTGGTGGTAGTGGCAGTGGCGGTGGTAATGCCACCGATGGTGGTGGTGGTGGCAGTGGTTGGGGTAACTGGGGACAGGGAGATGGTGGTGGTGCCGATGCAGGTAATTCAGGGTGGGGTGGTGGTGGAAGTAGCAAGAAGAGTGATGATGGTGGAGGTTGGTGATGAGTATGTGTGACTGACTTGGCTGAGCTAGCTTGCGACACTTTTGTTATCCCTAACGATGCTGAAATGCATATTTTCTCATTTAATTGTAACGTCAAAGCTTTCAGCTGTACTGCACTTTCTTTGGTGTCATGGATGAATTAGTTAATTTTGGATGAATGATGCCAATGGCAGCTTCATTTATTTTTAAAGTTTTGTTTCTTTGGTAATTATTTAACCGTATAGTCATTTTTTGTTGGGAATGTTAGATAATTACATTCCCAGTGCGACTCTTTGGAGGTTTATCAAACGCGGCTATAGTACTATGTGAGTTAATATCAATTATAGATAATTCTTAATTTTTTTACATACTTCAACACGCACGATCATTTCTTAATATAAGAATATAAACTTAGCTTGGCACCGCAACTCTGGAAAAATATTTAGACATGGTGTCTGCTATAAAATTATTTTCTCCAAAAGCAAAAATAATTGAAAAGGTTGCAACAACAGTAATTTTTAAAAATGAAACAATTTTCGTTCTTCGCAACACGCAAAATCCCCGTTTTTTCGGAATATTCTTCTTCAAAATGTCTACATAACCAGAAGTGGCTAAATACTTAAAATATTAGTATTTGTTTGGATATCATCTTCATAATATTTGGAAACATTTATGTGTTTTGAGTTATTAAAAGTATAGTTTACTAATTGCTGGTTAACAATTATGACATACTTGGTGATTTATTACAAAACCAGAGAGGAAACTAATAAAAATAAAAATAAAACAACATTCAAGAAAATATATATATATATATATAGGATATGGATCAAATAGACCTCCCATTTGGGGTGAGTCCATGGATCCAATCCTGTCCACAATATTAATATTTTTAATGGTTGAGATTTTTTAGGGGTTTTATATTTATTTTTTTATTTCAACAACTAAAAAGGGTAGATGGTAATTTTTATAATATAAAATTTATTTAATTTGATGAGATCTCAATCACGTTCAATTTGAGAGAGAGAGAGAGAGAGACGTGGAGAGAGAGATTGGGCATCATATCCGGGAATGTTCACTTTTTTTTTATCTCCGCCGTGAAATTTATCAATTGAAAAACCTGGTTTATGTAATATAATCATAAGCATGTGTAGTATAAAATTGAGTGTAATTTAATCATATTTGTATTGCATAGTTTGTATATTTGTTGCTCCAATTTAGTATAAGGTTGTTGCTTATTACTTGCTTATATAGTTACTTATTTGAGGAAAGTGAAATAAATTTCATGTGTAGTAGGGAGAGAGAACGGTGAAAGAAAAGAAGTTAATGTATCGTGGTGCATTTGTAGAATGTTATTCATTAAAAATATGAAATGCAAAATTGAATCAAATCTAAACTATAAAAATGGTCAAAATGTAGTTAATGTCATGGGCAAAAGCAGCAAATCAAATTTGATTGCACATAAAAGCCGCTGATGATATGTAATATGGGGTTGTTGCTTATGACTTGCTTATGTAGTTAATAGGAAGACGCATAAGATGTATGATTCGTTTGCTTATGTAGTAGTTTTTCCGCAAAAAGTATGGATTTGTTGCTAATGACTTGCTTAAGTAGTTAATATATCTAAAAGCACGACACATCTATATAAGCAACAAATTACATCTTCATAAGAAAGATATTTAGATGTGTTTTTTTAAATAGTTAATGTTGAAGATGTATTTATGTAGGTTTGTATACTTATTTTTTTTGAGATTTGGAAGGATTGTTGAATCACATGCGTTTTGTTGTATACTTAATCCCATGAATATTGATTTGAGAGGATGACTAATTTACATGTGTTTAATTAACAAGCTTGTAATTTGTCAAATATTTGCCTCTTAAATGCAACCCTTGAAAAATTAGATATTTTCTCTCTCTAATTGATTTACTTAATGGACTTCCCCAGGTGTTCTCATATAACCTCTCTCTATAAATGATTATATGAGTAACCTGGTCCGCAGCATAGTTTTGTTTGACCATTTTAATATACAATAAAATTATGTTAAACATACAACAAAATATTTTAAGTATAAAAATCATTAAATGTTGGTAATTAGAGAAAGGGGTAAATTAGTTATCCTACAAAATTACCCATATGATTTTTCTCTCTCCATGCGATTTTCTCTCTCCCATTATGATTTTCTCTCCTATGCAAATCTCTTCCGTGAAATTCAATGAACCCCACATGTATCTTTCTTTGACAATTATACCCTTATTGTAATCATTAAATGTTTAATGTAATTTTAACGCACTATTTATCTTAAAATATATAGATAATTTGGAGGGTTGAGATGACTTGAGTTCAAAGTTTGCTTATGAAGATGTAATTTATTGCTTGTGTAGATCCTGGTTTATATACCATTAACTACATATAGCAAGTCATAAGCAACAATCCGATACTACATAAGCAACAATCCGATACTACATAAAACAAATATACACTACGTATGCACCCTTAATACATTAACTACATGCAAGTCATAGCAACAAAACAAACTCATACCGGGTAGTAAGTTTTTTTTTTTTTTTTTTTACATAAATTGGCAATTGTATGAATGCATCTTGGTGGGGACATGGGGTAGTTCTTTAAATGTATATATCACTCCATTTTGTTTTCTTAATTAAAACAAAAAGCAAAGGCACTATGCCACCATCTAATTACCAAAAAACAAAACCATAATATAAACAATACAACATAAACTAAATTAGGAATCATTCCCACCTAAAATATGCATATATAAATAATATAATGATCATCAATGTGATTATAAAATGAATACAAACCCATACTAATTATAAATATAATACTACACATTTACATAAGCGCTAAAATTGTCACTTTATAACATAAGCCACATCAACATTTAAACGATACACTAATCATTACATTAACAATACACAATAATTTAACCAAATCACTACATAATAGTCTAACAAAACACCATTCTACCATAGTCCCATAATTTTTTTTGAAACACAATCACTACATAATCACTTTGGGAATTTCTTTTTTTTTTTTTTTTTGTATTAATATATCGTGAAAGAGGGAATGAAATCTTAGGTCGATTTTTTCAAATTACCACCCTACCCAATTTTTAATCGGAAACAAAAAAATAAACATAAAAAATTTAAAATACTGACCACCCAAAATCGGTTGATTCTATAATCGGATGGTCCGGGACCAAACCCAAGAATCCTAATGATCCATATATATATATATATAAAAACAGATGAAATTTAGAAATAATTTGCATTTTTTTTACAGCCGAACCCCAATAATATGCACTGGGTCTGTGCTCTTTTGTAGGTTCTCACTTTCTATTGTGACACTCTCTCTCTTAGGGTTTTCAATCCGCTCTGTCGCCTTTTCTTCACTTATTTTCTCTCTCGATTTTCTGCCTTTTTTCCTCCAAGAATCAATCATGACTCAGTCACAAGAAGAACTATTGGCCGCTCATCTTGAGCAACAGAAGATTGATGTAAACCCTCTCTCTCTCTCTCTCTCTGATATTCCTATTTATGCGCACATTTACACAGATTTGATTTTATGTGTGTTTTTAAATATATTTATTTGTTGGGTAATCGCGGTCCATAATTCACATGGGCTTTCTTTAGTTCAATTTTGTATTATAAACAGGTGGTTTATTTTTTTTTAGCAACAGCTTGCATCTTCCAGCAAGATGGGAGGGCTATATGGTCTTTGGAATATTAGTTTTAGATTGTCAATTTCAAAGTCCTTTGAATTTAGTTTTTAGTCTGTATATTTTAATTTATGGGTAAATGTAATTCCAGGTTTCACATAAAAAAGGTTAGATTGAGGGTCTATTCCTCCAAGACATACAAAAATAAAGGAAAAACAGAAAATGAAATATTGGTGAGAGTCAGAGTAGTTTTAAAGATTGTTTGAATGATAAGGAAATGTTTGTTGGAAGGCGGTGGATGGAAAGTAAAAGCTTTTTAGTTTGCAAGATGTTAATATTTGAAATAGCAAAGCTTTCAAGTGTGAAGTTGTACTTAAACTTCAATTATTGGAACAATCTAATAAATCTGGAAGGTCACAAGAAGGAGCTTAAAAATAGATTAATAGTCGTTTGGTGTTTTACTTTATTGGGTTCTTCACTGTCGTATTATCTGATGAATTGGCATTACATGATGATGATATACCAATCATGGGATGCATTAATTGTCGTAGAATACTGAACTATAATTATTATCCTAGTATGTGTTGCTTTTCTGATGACTGTTGTATACAAACCTGAACAGCAAACTATACAGTTCTTTGGAGAATTTATTTCAAAGATGTGATTTGTTCAGTTTATGTTTGTGACACATCGTCTGGCATATTGTAAATCATGTACCTTTACTGTGTTATAAATGAGCAAGATTATGTTCATTATATGCTGCCTTTCCACTTGTAAATCTAAAAATAGAAGAGAGTTTCTGATATGAGAGAGTGAATAAAAGGAGAACGAGTGAAGAAAATTTCTGAGATATGAGATTAAGACAGTTGGTTTGGCTGTATTTTTGTGTTGACATGTATCTTTGTGACCCACGTACCCCCAGCAGGTGAAAATAGCTGCATGTGCTATGAAATGAAAAATCAGTGTAACGTTAAATGGTTATTTGATGAATTCAATAATTGCTTGCAGCATGACGAGCCTGTGATTGAGGACGAAGACGATGATGATGAAGATGATGAAGGGGATGAAGATGATGCTGAAGGTATATATACCACCTTGGTTCAGGGCCATGTTGACCCTGGCTTATAAATTTATCCATTTTCCAATTTCGCGTTAAAGCTAACTGAGCTGTAGATATTCGGTTGTGGACATTACTTAATTTTTAAAAGTTCTGCTTGCTGCTTCTTTGGATTTTGGAAGTAGGTGTAGAAAATCATATTTGGAGGTTCTTATGAGCATCATAATAAGGAAACAATCTAGATGATTCCTTTGTGAAGATCAGAATTAAAGTTTAAGTTTCAACTCTGCTATCATCAAACTGGGGCCTATATAAAGTTGCTTATAATTATTTTAAGCAGTTCAATTCAGTTTGTTAAAACATTAATGCTAAAATAGAAATATGAGTGACGTGAATTACATATAGGTGCAACTGTGCAAGTGCTGAAACATGTCATGTGTGTGTTTGAAGAGAGAAGCAAGCCATAAAGTAAAGTATTTCACTCAGATAATTAAATAAAATATAAATTTAAAAGACATAGCAAAACTAAATGTCATCTTTTGAAAGCTCCCCAGCCATTCTTTCTCTGCTAACCAAACCAACCCAAAAAAATAACCCATTTCAGTGATCTGCTAATATACTGATTTTTCTTGCAGATATGGACTAATAAAGCAAAACTTCAAGAGTTTTCTGATTTTTAAAATAAATTCTGTATTTTGATCATTCTTTAAAGTTCATTTTTCTTCCATTTTCTTCTTGTGTTCATACTCTTCAAAATGGTTGGTCCTTGTTTCAAAATAAAAAAATTATTTTGTTCAACTAACAGGAACTTTAACCAGAAGATGGCAGTGGGAGGTCAAAGGATTATTATTGTTAGGGTTTGAAAGGGTATTTTGGGAATGAGAAGAAGAGCTAAATAAAATTAATGTATTTGAAAAAATTTGGAAATGAAACCCATCCCTCAGATGGTAGAAAAATATAAATCATAGCATCTTTGAAAGCTCACCATCTAAAGAATTGAGCAAAAATGGACTAGCAAGGTTTTCTTTAATTCTTTTTCATTCTTGAAAGGTTATATTTTCTTGTTTCTTTTTCCTTGTTTCTTTTGGCAGGACCAGAAGATGGCGGGATAATTAAGCAATGCTAAAACTTGGAATGAAACCCATGAGGTTTAGCCAAATTACAAAAAAGCCTTTTAGTTATCTTTAAAAAAAATGTTTGCAAATACAAAAGCCTTTAATTATCTTTCAAAATTGTGGTACAAACACCCAATCTAGGTTTGTAAAATTACCTAGGGGGTATTTGTAAAATAGAAACAAATGTCAAGACGGTATTTGTAATTTTGAAAGATAATTGTTTTTTTGGTAATTAGGCTAGACCTCAGGTAGCTTTTGTAATTATCCCCAAGTCTTATGCTTTAAGCAGGAACTCGTAACTTGGTTTCTGTTTCTGACTGAATATTCCAGATCCTGTTTGTCATATCAAAGCCCGACATTTTCAAAAGCCCGAATTCAGATACATACGTTATCTTCGGCGAGGCAAAGATCGAGGACTTGAGCTCACAGTTGCAGACTCAAGCTGCAGAGCAGTTTAAGTCTCCTAACCTCAGTAATATCATGCCAAAGACTGAGCCAGCAACTGTAGCCCAGGACGATGAAGAAGTGGACGAGAGTGGTGTCGAACCGAAGGACATAGAGCTTGTGATGACGCAGGCTGGGGTTTCTAGAGCTAGGGCTGTCAAAGCTCTCAAGGAATCAGATGGAGATATTGTCTCTGCTATTATGGAGCTCACTAACTAAGATAAATTTTCACATTTTAAGATTTCTCTGTGGAAAAAATTTGAAAATGCCTGAGACTTTGGATTTATTGAGGCGAGGTGAACTTCTTTCCTTTGTTTTTCTTGCTCTGTACAACACCAGCCACTGGTGGTCATGAAAATTGTTTGGAGTCATAAAACATTTACAATTTTGCAGCTCCTTTATCATTTATCTTTCTGGTAATAGATGAAACTGCTATGCCTTATAGGTTGTTGATCTGCTCTAGAATTATCTCTCAGCAGTCACTATTCATGCATATAAAGCATTGAAGGCTATGATTGAGGCAAAGCCTTGGGATTTCACCCCCATTTTGGTTGGAATTTCCAGATCCCCGAGGTTGATAATATTTGTTCATTCCTATTAGTTACACTGTCTATCAGTAGTTCATGACTTTGTCTAACGGCATCAATGGCGGAGAAACCCATCCCACGGGGGTGGGGGTTGATACTGTTCCAGCCCAGGCAGTGTTAAAAAATTAAAAAAATTAAGTTGGAACTTACATGGTTCTTTTTGAGTTTTCCAGTCGGCTCACTTCACTTTCATGTGCTGGCTCTACCATTAAACGGATTATATAGAATGACACAAGGGTCTGATGCATATTAACGTCCAGAATTGATTAAGCAGAATGACAAAGGGGTTGATGCATACTCTGACAAATACGCTCATTTTTATTGTGCAAGTTAATGAATTTTGTGGCTTGTGTGTATTCCATTATATATGTCAACATCTGATTGTGCCAAAAAAAGAAAGAGAAAAAAGCGTCATCGGAGTTTGAGCCGGAGATTTCCATTGTTCCATTCATAAAAGTTTTAAAAAGAACAATGTACAAAGGGATTTATTCAAGGGAAGCTTATAGGGATAGAAGTTCTTGTACACATTAAATTAATTTCCAAAGCCAATGAAGCGTGTAGATTTTTCAAACAAAATTGTTGTGGAAGTGTAGATGACTTCGTATTTTATTTTTGTTTTATGTATGTGGAAGTGTAGAGATGGATCCAGATCCTCTACATTTCTATTCGGTAAATTTCTTTCCTCTCTCTCCAACTACAAAAGAAACTCACGCAAGCTAAAAGTAGAGTATCTATTTCCGTGTAGAGACAGGTTAATGACAGAGTTTGTTTAAAAGTTAAAACCCAGCTGTGAGGGTGATTATCAGAAAGCCACTCCCATCAAAAATTAGTTATAATATTTAAATTAAATTTACCCTATTTGAGTTGCAGCAAAAGGCAACAAAGAAATTGGGGAAGTTGGGAGCTTTAGGCACCCGAAACACACAAACATGGTCAACAACAAGAGTTAGTTATAAAAACTACCTCTGAGGTTTAGCCAAATCACAAAAAGATCACCTCTAAACTTACAAGAACCCCCTAAACATTTGTTTTTCTCTTACAAATTTTACTCTCAATGAATTCTCAAGAGAGGGTATTTGTAAGTTTGAAAGATAAGAGTTTTTGTAATTATGTTAAACCTCAAGTAGTTTTTATCCCTAACAACAATTAAGGTAGAACATGTTGTTCAGACATAAAAAGGCTATTCATTGACCATTATAGAAAACAATAGTAGAAATCATGATCAACCATTCTCTTGTACTGAAACATGTTTTTATTTGTTCACATAGAGGATAAACTTTAGGATCACAAAGAATTTGAAAAGCCACCACGGATGTTCAATACTCAAAAGGCCAATAAGAGTACTCTGCATTCTGGTTATCATGACGGTCGGAAACTGAACTCCGTTCGACCGTTTCCCTATGGTTAGAATCCGAACGAGACGAACAAAAACGCCACAAAAAAGACCACCGTCTCCTTCTCCTGCTTCTTTTGCTGTCATTGCCTAATCGCTGACCGCTTATCTCCTGTCGACAAACGGGACAAGAACTGCGTTGTTCTAACCATGGTACGATACAATCAGAGTGGTACAAATGCTTACACGGCAGTTTTCTCACTCGAGAACCCAACTCAAATATCTCTTTACAGACAGCACACGTCGAGTCCGTTTGGACATGCTTTCTCGAAATCTTGATTGTCGGTAAGGCATCGATTGAGGATCTTGATGCGGGGGGAGGCACGTTTGAGTCGTTAAGGTTAACATGTTCGAAAAATTCTTCGACTCCTGGTCCGATAAAATAATCGCCCCCGTTTTCTCGTCTGAATCCGAGAGTTTCGTTAAGAAACTCAAAGAGCCCACCATTGCCAGGCATTCTGACAGGCGTATCTCCACTAAAAACTAGGAATGAATTGTTACCACCATGTTCAGACATTCTTCTGACATCTGATATGTTGCTCCTAACAGACAGATGTTGTGTAAGGAAATTTGAGACGGCGTCCATAAAGGTTGGTCGTTGGTTGTGTTCTTCGGTGTTCGTGCTTACATCGTTAATATCTTGAACAAAACCTCCTTCACAGTTGGGGCACACCGGATTCCGTCCCCGAAGATTTACGGGTTCGCCACAACTATAACACCAATGAGTTTCCCCGTCGATTGACATTTTAGTCCTCTTTAGATCCTTCTTAGTTTACATCCAAGCTTAAACTGTTAGGTAACAAAAATTTTGCATGTTAGGATGCAACCTGTTGAGAATGCACAAAGAAAAAGTAACTAAAAGTAACACAATTCATAAGTTGCAATGAAATGTACAGAATTATCCACTTATGACAAAAAATGAGGTCAAGAAAAAGCCCATCATCCACAGTAGTTTAGGAATTTCCTCATCTCATTTAGAAAGAAAGTTAAAGGGGGCAATTGGATACAATAAATTTTCTATTTTTGTTCCGCTAGAGAAACTTTTTTATCCCTACATGCGATTGCTTATGAAAGTTTTAACAAACGACATTATTCAATCACTTTCATTTTTTTCACCCACCAGTCACATCTAGTCATTTTTTCAAAGAAACCATCAAAATCACTAATTATTATTACATATTTTTATCCCAAATCCCACTATAAATCCACTTATACATTTCCAATCACCAATTATTATTTCATAATTTCTATATCGAATCAACTTTTATCGTTACATTTTCATCTCAAATCCAACCACACTCTCAAAATTCATTTGTTTTCGTTCAAATTTCTTTTATCACCTTTTATCACTATTCTCTAAAAAAAGAATTTTTAAAATGAAATGATGTCTAGTCACTCCTTAAAAGGTTAGAATTTTTGAAAACTATGATCAATGGAGAACATATGAGCGTGATTTCTAACTAACCATTTTGGTCCATTAATTCCTCACAACGAATTTTTTACAGCAAAAAAGTCCGGTCAATTATATATAGCACGGCCAACACAGTTAACTCCAAGAAACACAAAAACAATGAGAATTGCCAAAAGAGAGAAAAACCAAAGGAGCCAATAACCGAGTTACACATTTTTTCTTTAATTCTCTAAAACCGTTTAGATGCAAAAAAGCGATCACCTTTCAATCAATAAGTTCGCAATGTACTCCACCCTCTCCAAGAAAATGCACACACTTAATTTGGAAAACATAACAAGAATTCACTTTTCCTATACCATCCAAACAACCCATAACAAATCAAGCAAAGGGAAAAATAAAGAAACAAAAAGAAAATGAAAAATGGAGAAAAAGATAAGCTAGAATGTTCATACCTTTGATCCAGAGGATGAAACGACAAGAACAGAAAAGACCCACATGGAGTGTATACATATATAGTTAATAACTATGTATTATATGCAAAAGAAACATATATAAATATTTATACAGAAAAGGTTTTTTGTTGAGATTGGAGATTTGTAGAAAAGACTGCAAAAAGTGTGAGATTTGCGTGACTGTCAACACTCAACAGTGTTTTTTAGTTAAAAACTCAAGTATAATGAGAGTGAGTGCTGTCTTTATCTGTCACTTTTGTTGTGGGATAAGGAGGAGGATTGGGCTGCACGTGGCTCATAAAATGGGCTTCTTCCATATCTCTTAATCAAGAATTGATGATCAAAAAGAGCCCATTTCCTGTATTTTTGAAATATTAATGGGATATTGATGGTGGAATAATGTGGTTGGCCTAATGAAAGTAGTTTGATGGAAGCCCATTCAGATTTTTCATTTTCTAGCTATTTTCTTTTCTTTTTGAAAATTGAATTTCAATTCTAACTGTAAAAATAAATTTTAGAACGAGTTTGCGTATCTACCGCTCCATATGACGTGGAACAGGAAATCTCAATCCATGACTGGTATGTTGAAATGGATTGGGATTTCTTGTTCCATTTTTTTGTTTCATTTCCTGTTCCACTATATTGAATAAGTGATACGTGTATAATTATGACATCATCTTGTACACGTGTTATTATCTAATATAGTGAAACATGAAATGGAACAAAAAAGTGGAAAAGAAGATATGTTCATGGTTGAAACTATGGATGTCCATGGGACATATAGGGGGTTTTAAGTATATAAATGGGTATGGGTTTGGGTCTATGTATTTCTTTTCTGAATTAATTGAAAACCCAATCCATAGACACCCCTAATTGAAATTTTATTGTTGACCATTGTGCAGCTTTCTGCTTATTATTTCTTTGGAAACTTTCATGAAGAATATATTGAAATGTGATTGATTCAAAACATTAATCGAGACTACTTTGTTACATAGTAATGTCTTTTTCGAAGTGCATGTAAACTTGACTTTTTTCTTCTTCTTTTGTGTTTTGTTTGTAAATATTTTGATATGCAGATTCTAAGTACAAGTTCTCAAAACCAATTTTGTAAAGGGTGGCGCTTATTCACACCTCAAAACCTCTAAAGACATCCATTTTCTTAATATACCCCCACCCCTTTTTTAAAAAAATAACCAATTCACTTAATGAACCCCCAATATTTCCAATTTACCATTCCCTCAATTAAATTCTAATTCTTTTCCCAAAAACATAAACCCTTTTTCCAAAATCATCATCTTCAAAAGATCTCTCTCCAATGCTTCCACCCCTTCTGTCCCTGTGCTATTTTGTTTCTGCATTTTCATTACCATATACATATGGGCTACTTGAAACACGCAATTAAAACAGAAAATTAAATAGTCATTCATTTTCCAACTGTAATACCTCTACATCATATATATCATGGAGCAGCCTCTTCCAATGATAATGGCATTAAAATCCAACTTTAGAACACACCTAATTTGAAAAAAGTATTCTGATGAACGAAAAGAAAAATTTACATATCTGGAAAAAATCCCCAAAAATGAAAATTTGACATGTGTGCATAATTTTACCGCCCTTCAGATTTTTCTCAAAAATTTATAATTTGGTTTGTTAATAAAAAATATCATCAACTTCTATGAACAATTAATCTTGATGGCGGTGGCACAACAAAGGATGGGAAATTTAATGTTGATATAAAAAAATTGCAGTTTTTTGGAGAAGAAAAATATCGATGAAATGGGGAACAAGATTATAAGGTCCTAAAAAGAGGAAGGTGTATTTGAAAATTTGATAGGTGTATTTAGTATTTGGTAGGATACTAAGGGCATTGTAGTCTTTTAAATTAATGGCAATTATGTTATTAAAGAGATTGGGTAAATTTAGAGGATTTGGGGGTGTGAATAGCGCCATCCTTTTGTAAAACCTTCTCAATTTTTTTTGAGAGATCTAAAACCTTCTCAAATTACTATACATCAGTTTGGGGAAACTTTCACATATGGGCTCTATGTTGGAAAATGTAATATGACCACTTTTCATTCTTGTGCACATGATCATAGAGGTTAATTAAACCCTGTTGCCAAGTTTGTTTCCAAGAACACTAATGGCCCAGAAAATTACTCAAATTTCAAAATGTTATGGGTTTTTGAGAATTTCGATTTCGCTTTCATTTAAAATTATATAACAGTTTAAAGGTGATGTATGCAAGGGCGTAGTCAGGATTTCCGGCCAGTGCGGTCGGAAATTTCATCCCTTCAGCATACCGCTTCTCGATCGAAATTTTAATAAATAGAAAATAAGAAATATTTGTTGGAAAACTTGAATGGAAATTGTGCTTTGGGCATAATTTTCTTGGACAATATTTAACTCCAATAGTGTTTAATTTTGTAACATCTAAAACTCCCAACTCATGGAGTAGTGGGAGAGTGATAACACTTGAAACTCCCAACTCATGGAGTAGTGGGAGATTGATATCACTTGAAACTCCCAAGTCATGGAGGAATGGGAAGTGAATGCCCCAAGTCATGGGGTAGTGGGGAGTTAATGTGGCTTGATCTTGAAGCCTATAAAAAGGAGGTTCATGATTTTCACAATCTACACAACTCAACTCCTACACTTGCATAACAAAAGTTCTTGCACATTGCTCTTTTATTCTTTGGCTTCCAATTGCATTTTGGTGGTGATTTCCAAGCATAGTCTTTAGTTCGCCGGAATTGAGGTAATCCGGTTTTTCCGTCTTATCCTGGGAAACAGACGTCCAGAATAGGGGACGAATCTGTTTTAAGGATAGTGTGTTCAACACACGATTCGGGCCAATTTTATATTGTGTTTATGTAATTTCTGTTATTACAAATTTCTGTTGATGTTCTATAATTTGTAATTCCATTTTCTATTGTGTAATACAAACTGTACTAGAAATATTCTTCGTATTTTGCCTACAAACTTAAAACAAATTGCTTATAAATTAAATCTAGTATAGTTTGGTTGGTATCTAATTTGGAATTACAATTTCCAGTACAATACAATTTGGTATTCAAATTCAGTAAGCTATCCTGCAAAATTTCCGAATCTGGCTAAGGTTGCAATTTTAAGGATGAGCTTAATAATTTGGTTTTGTTGTAATCAACAATATACTGTTGGCAATTTGTGATTCCAATTTATGGAAGAAAAAGAACTAACTGAAGCTCTAGATTTGCAGATTGTTCCTTGTTCTTACTGTTAATTGGTTGGCTTGAATTCTGATTTAGAATTCAAACTCTATATCATTTTCATGAGTTTTGGCAATTGTGATTAGTTGTTTACTGTGTTATAACTATTATAATATGCTGCTCAATTTCTTGCTTAACTTGTCACTTTCATTATTTGTTTAATAACGTGGCTTGTTAGTTGATAAGTTGGTGATGTTTATTTTCTGGTATAATTCATTCTGGTATGCAGCTTATTTGGATGAAAGAATGAATAAGTAATTTTCCATTCCATAATATAGTACTACTGCATATGCTACTACTGCTTCTTGCTTTGTAAGTGAAATTATATATTTATTGATTTCTATTGCAAACTGTTTTAAAAAAAAATCTTTTGCAATACTAAATTCTTTAGTATATTTACTAAAGTTGATTTGAATATTTTCTTGAACTCTGGAAATGCATGATCAGTTTGGTTGACTTTTAAATTAAAATTCAATTGTGGTTTATATTCTGGATTCAATAATTAATTTACTGTATACAATCTGCATATATATCTGACTTTGTCATTGTCTTGATTAAATTGGTCCGAAATTTATTATTTTGGACTAATAAGAATAATACCTCATGTATATTCGGAGTGGAAGGAAACTGAAATTTTGGACTTCATAATAAAGCTTGAACAAATTCTTAATAAATTTGTTATTATCGATTTTGTTCCGATAGATTGAAGTGCTAAATTTTTTTTGTTATTTGTTTCAGAAATGGCATCTGATTCAAACAGTGGTGGGTCTAACCCCGTGGCACCAACTCCGGCTTTTTAGCCAACCCCACGTTTAATGTGCCGGTTAATCATGGCAAAAAACGAAAAAAGTTTAATGGTTTGAACTTTAAGCGGTGGCAGCAGAAGATGCTCTTCTACTTGACCACCTTGAACTTGGCGTGGTTCTTGATAGAAGATCCTCCACAACTTAGTGAGGATGAGACTGATGCACAAACGGTTAACGCTTTGGATGCTTGGAATCATGTTGATTTCTTGTGTAGAAATTATGTCATGAATGGCCTTGCAGATTCGCTTTACAACGTGTATAGCTCTAAGAAAACTGCAAAGGAACTGTGGGCGTCTTTTGACCACAAGTATAAGACTGAGGATGCGGGTGCGAAAAAATTGATCGTAGGCCGCTTCTCTGATTATAAAATAGTGGACTCAAAAACGGTCATCAGTCAAGTACAAGAGCTTCAGGTGATCATACATGATATTCATGCCGAGGGAATGGTTCTTAGTGAGACTTTCCAAGTGGCTGCAATCATTGAGAAATTGCCACCAGCTTGGAGAGACTTCAAGAACTATTTGAAAATTGCCACCACTTGGAGAGATCAAGAACTAAGCGAAAGGAAATGAAAGTCGAGAACTAGTTGTTAGACTTCGCATTGAAGAAGACAACAAAAGTTCTGAGAAGAAGTAGTTCCATCATGAGGTGGCTAAAGCCAATGTTATTGAACATGGGCAAAGTTCCAAAGGCAAGAATCTGGGCCAGCGGGAAAAGGCGTTAAGTTGGGACCCAAAGGAGGCATTTCCAAGAAGAAGTTAGAAGGAAAATGCTTTAATTGTGGCGGGAAGGGTCACAAGGCTTCTGACTGCAAGAAACCAAAAAGGAACAGAGAGGCTAACATGATTGAGGAAATTTTTCAAGAGGTGTCAGATATGAACCTGGCTGCAGTGGTCTCTGAGGTGAACTTGGTGGGTTCAAACCCCAAACAGTGGTGGATTGACTATGGTGCTACTAGACACGTGTGTTCTGTCAAAGAAATGATTAATTTCTTTGAGCCAGCTGAAGACGGCGAGAAGCTGTATATGGGGAATTCAGCTACCTCTGAGGTCAAAGGGAAAAGAAAAGTGGTTTTGAAGATAACGTCCGGGAAGGAACTGACTCTCAACAATGTGTTGTATGTGCCAGATATTCGAATAAATCTGGTGTCTGGTTTGCTTTTAGATAAGCATGGTTTTCGCATTGTTTTTTAGTCAGGGGTTGTAACTTTGATGAAAAATGGAATGTTTGTAGGAAAGGGTTATGCTTCTGATGGGCTGTTTAAGCTCAATGTAATGGTTGTTAAACCAAAAATCAATGAAATGAATAACTCTTCTGTTTACTTGCTTGAGTCTTCCAATTTGTGGCATGGTAGACTAGGACATGTTAATTATGATACTCTACGTAAATTAATTAACTTGAATTGTATTCCAACATTCCATATTGATTCCAAGCACAAGTGTGAAACTTGTGTTGAGGCAAAGTTAACAATGACATCATTTAGAAATATTGAAAGAAATAATGAACCACTTGATGTAATTCACACCGATGTATGTGATTTAAAATCGACACAAACACGTGGTGGCAACAAGTACTTCATTACTTTTATAGATGATAACACAAAGTTTTGTTATGTGCATCTTCTTAAAAGTAAAGATGAAGCTATAGAGAAATTTATTCTCTATAAAATGAAGTTGAGAATCAGCTCAATAAGAAAATTAAGGTGTTAAGAAGTGATCGTGGAGGTGAATATGAATCACCATTTGCTGAATTCTGTGCCCAACACGGAATTAGACACGAAACAACATCACCTTATTCACCTCAACAGAATGGCATTGCCAAACGGAAAAATCGTACACTTAAAGAAATGATGAATGCCATGTTATTAAGTTCTGGCTTGCCTCAGAACATGTGGGGGGAAGCCGTCTTGACAGCTAATTACCTTTTAAATAAGGTGCCCCGTAAGAAATTAGATAAAAGTCCTTACGAGCTATGGCATGGAAGAATGCCATCCTACAAATATTTACGAGTGTGGGGGTGTCTTGCTAAGGTTACTATACCTACACCAAAGAAGGTGAAGGTAGGTCCCAAAACTGTTGACTGCATATTTATTGGATATGCACATAACAGTGCTGCTTATCGGTTTCTTGTGCATGAATCTAAAGTTGAAGATATACACAAGAACACGATAATTGAATCGAGAAATGCCTCGTTCTTTGAAAATGTATTTCCGTGCAGATTGAGAGAAGAAGCAAGCTCTTCTAAACGGATACATGATTCAATAGAACAAGAGCAAGGAAATAAAGAAGAAGAGGTAGAACTTAGACGCAGAAAACGAGCTAGGATAGAAAAATCTTTTGGTTGATTTTCTAACCTACATCTTTGGAAAGTGAACTTCAAAGCTACATGAGAAGCTATAACTTCTTTCGAAGGACCATTATGGAAAGAAGCCATAAAAAGTGAAATTGATTCCATCTTGCAAAATCAGACGAGAACTAGTGGATCTTCACGAGGAAGTAAACCACTAGGTTATAAATGGATTTTCAAGAAGAAAATGAATGCGGATGGAACAATTGATAAGTACAAGGCTAGACTTGTAATTAAAGGTTCTGAGACAAAAGGAGGGCCTTGATTACTTTGATACGTATTCTCGAGTTACGAGAATAACATCCATTAGATTGGTACTTGTAATTGCTACTTTGCGAAATCTTGAAGTACATCAAATGGATGTAAAAACTGCTTTTTTAAATGGAGATTTAGAAGAGGAGATTTACATGGAACAACTGAAGGATTCTCAAGACTGGGCAAGAGAACAAGGTTTGTAAACTGGTCAAGTCATTATATGGCTTGCAAACAGCACCAAAACAATGGCATGAAAAATTTGATAATGCCATGAAAGAGTGTGGATTTAAAATCAATGAATGTGATAAATGTGTTTATGTTAAAGACACTAAAAATGGCTATGTCATTTTGTGTCTTTATGTAGACGACATGCTTATCATTGGAAGTAATGATAAAATAATTAAATCCACAAAAGATATGTTGAACTCGAGGTTTGACATGAAATATATGGGTTTAGTTGATGTGATCCTCGGAATAAAAATTTCTAGAACTTCAAATGGATTGACACTTGATCAGTCACATTATGTGGATAAGATTCTAGAAAAGTTTAGTAAGGATGACACGTCATTAACTAGAACTCCTATAGACACGAGTCAACATCTATCGAAGAATAGAGGTGAGGCTGTGTCTCAATTGGAATACTCACGAGTCATAGGAAGTCTGATGTACTTAATGAGTTGTACAAGACCAGACATTGCTTATGCAGTGAGTAAATTGAGCAGATACACGAGTAATCCAGTGCATGAACACTGGAAAGGTATAGTGAGAATACTTAGGTATTTAAGATACACTCGTGATTTTGGACTACACTATACAAGATATCCTGTTGTTATTGAAGGATATATCGATGCTAATTGGATATATGATATTAAAGACTCTAAGTCTACAAGTGGATTTGTATTCACTTTAGGAGGTGCAACCATATCGTGGAAATCTTCTAAACAAACAGTTATAACTAGATCCACAATGGGGTCTGAATTTATAGCTTTAGACAAGTGTGGAGAAGAAGCTGAATGGCTCCGGAACTTCTTAGAAGATATTCCAAAATGGCCAAAGCATGTGCCAGCAATTTGTATACATTGTGATATCAATCAGCGATTGGCAGGGCACGAGCAATATGTATAATGGTAAGTTTAGCCACATACGTCGTAGACACAATACCATTAGACAACTACTCTCAACTGGTGTTATCTCTATTGACTATGTGAAGTCAATAGATAATTTAGCGGATCCGTTAACCAAAGGGTTAAATCGAGAGTTAGTTGTAAAATCATCAAGAGGAATGGGACTTAAGCCTCTGGAAAAATGAGTTGATACAATGGAAACCCAACCTAGTTGACTGGAGATCCCAAGATCTAGGTTCAAAGGGACAACCTATTTGTAAAAAGACTCTAGGATCACTGTGGGGGATTTTTCCTTGTCCATTCCTTAACAGTGAAGCCCGTGAAAAGAAGGATAAGCATTTAGCTTTTAATAATTCTTGTGTCGGTAAGCCGTAAGTGGGTAGTCGGGCTACTCTTAAAGAAGAATCACCTATGTGAGAGAGAAGTGGGGCCGCTTCGAAGAGAATAGTGTGAGGTTTAATTCTTAGAACCTCTTGCAGAACCAGGCATATGTTCAGGGCCATGAATGAACATAACAATGAGAACTGAAGTATGTTAGGAAAAATCCTGTGTGAGATATATCATCGTTTACACAAAAGGCAGAACAATTCAAAGACATCGCGTCTACTGATCAACTAGTAAAGTAAATATATTTTCACAAGGGAAGGTTCAAAGGGTAACACCTACCTATCTTATGCGGTGCAAATCGCTTTGGATTTTATCACCAAATCTTTGTATCTTGAATTTCCATTCATGTGGGGGATTTTTGAAAACTTGAATGGAAATTGTGCTTTGGGCATAATTTTCTTGGACAGTATTTAATTCCAATAGTGTTTAATTTTGTAACTTCTAAAACTCCCAACTCATGGAGTAGTGGAAGAGTGATAACACTTGAAACTCCCAACTCATGGAGTAGTGGGAGATTGATGGCATTTGAAACTCCCAAGTCATGGAGGAGTGGGAAGTGAATGCCCCAAGTCATGGGGTAGTGGGAGTTAATGTGGCTTGATCTTGAAGCCTATAAAAAGAAGGTCCATGGTTTTCACAATCTACACAACTCAACTCCTACACTTGCATAACAAAAGTTCTTGCATATTGCTCTTTTATTCTTTGGCTTCCAATTGCATTTTGGTGGTGATTTACAAGCATAGTCTTGATTCGCGGAATTGAGGTAATCCGGTTTTTTCCGTCTTATCCTCGGGAAAACAGAGGCGTCGAGAATAAGGGACAAATCTATTTTAAGGATAGTGTGTTCAACACACGATTCGGGCCAATTTTATATTGTGCTTATGTAATTTCGTTTATTACAAATTTGTTGATGTTCGTAATTTGTAATTCCATTTTCTATTGTGTAATACAAATTGTACTAGAAATATTCTATGTAAGTATAATCATACAATCATGTTTCTACATCCAAAAAGAAACATGTATGGGAAGCTTAAAATAGATCAACATACCTCCGGCCCATTGCTTTTTCTACGATCGAATTATGGATGTTTTCCACTGGATTTCACTTGTCTCCTCTCAACAATAGATGGTGTATTTTGCAAGATCAAGAGTGACAAGAGGACCCATGAGTTTGTCTTCTTATATAGTTATTTTCCATCAAAATAACTTATCTGACATGTAACAACATACGCATGGTAATTCCATGCTTAACATAGATGTTTGCACCATTTATGAAACATTAATGTAACATTACATTAATATGAGTTTGTAACTCATGTTACATTAATGTTACATTTGTAACCTTTGTTCATTAATGTTACATTCTCCCACTTGGTGCAGATATAATTAAGAAACAAAATACATGAATCATAGAGATATATCCTTTATATGCGAGTAATATCAACTATGTATTACAGTGTATTATATTTCTCAATTTCTTTATGTGGTTACAAAACTTAATGAATAGACCCTATGTTTATTCTAGGTCCAAACATTAATGATATTTTTCAAAACAAATGTGCACACAAAATCAAATGAAAAATATCAAAGAATAAGAGTTCCAATAAATTACTTTACTTTAACTAAGTCCCATTCATACTACATGATCCTTAAAACTCTTTGGTGGCATGCCTTTAGTTAAAGGATCAACAACCATCAATTCAGTGCTAACGTGCTCAATGACCACTTTCTTTTCTTTAACACATTCTCTAACGGCTAAGTACTTGTTATCGATGTGTTTACTTCGACTACCACTTTTATTGTTCTTAGCCATAAATACCATAGCTGAATTATCACAGTACAATCTTAATGGCCTAGAAATAGAATCCACAACTCTAAGCCTAGTTATGAAACTCTTCAACCATACACCATGACTAGTAGCTTCAAAACACGATACAAACTCGGCTTCCATGGTAGAAGTAGCAGTCAAAGTCTGATTTGCACTTCTCCATGATATAGCTCCACTGGCAAGCATGAAAACGTATCCAAATGTTGATTTTCGTGAATCAACACAACCAACAAAATTCGCATCAGAGTAGCCAATCACTTCCAAATTATCGCTCTGTCTATATATGAGCATGTAATCTTTTGTCCCTTGAAGGTATCTTAACACCTTCTTTGCAGCTCTCCAGTGGTCAAGACCTGGGTTACTCTGATATCTTCCTAATATTCTAATAGCAAATGCAATGTCCGGTCTGGTACAGACCTGGGCATACATAAGGCTTCCAACAGCTGAAGCATATGGAATTGTTTTCATATGTTCCCGTTCAAGCTCATTTTTTGGACATTGATCCAGATTGAATTTATCACCCTTCACAATAGGTGCTACACTTGGTGAACAATCCTTCATATGGAATCTCTCTAGAACTTTATTTTTTTATCTCCTGCGACAAAACCAAAATGCCTCGAGATATATCTCTATGGATCTTGATGCCAATGACATAAGATGCCTCGCCCATATCTTTCATATCAAAGCTCTTTGAGAGAAATTGTTTCACCTCATATAGAAAACCTTTATCATTAGTAGAAAGTAACATATAACACTAGAAAACAAATCTTGCTCCCACTAACCTTCTAATATATACATTCATCCATGATGTTCTCTTCAAAGCCAAATGAAGTGATAACTTCATGGAACTTAAAATACCACTGACGGGAGGCTTGTTTCAGTCCATATATGAATTTATTAAGCTTGCAAACTAATTTCTCACCTTTACTAGAGGAGAAACCTTCAGGTTGTTTCATATAAACAACCTCCTCTAGGTCACCATTGAGGAACGCTGTTTTCACATCCATTTGATGCAATTCATAATCAAAATGGGCTACTAATGCCATAATTATTCGAAGGGAATCTTTCTTAGATACAGGAGAAAAAGTCTCTCTATAATCAATTCCTTCCCTTTGAGTGAATCCCTTGGCAACAAGTCGTGCTTTATATCTCTCTATGTTGCCTTTTGAGTCTTTCTTAGTTTTGAAGACCCACTTACAACCGATGGTTTTCACACCACCAGGCAACTTGACGAGATCCCAGACTTTGTTAGATGCCATAGAATCCATCTCATCTTTCATGGCATTGTACCATAAGTTTGATTCCTTAGAACTCATGACCTGTGAAAATGTTTCAGGATCATTTTCGACTCCAATATTGTAGTCACACTCTTGTAGATATACAACATAGTCACTTGGAACTGCTGACCTCCTCATTCTAGTAGATCTCCTTAACCTTTCATCAACATTTTCCTGAATATCAGGATTCTGTTGTTCAACTGGTTGTTCAACAGGTTCAGGTATATGTTGAACTTCAGGATCTACAAGATTTGGTTCAACATCTTGTGGAATATCCAGGACCGGTTGCTCAACATGCACTTGATCTTGAGGCGCATTATTAACAACAATGATCACTCCATTACTTGAAGTAGGATAACGAGTATACGAATGATCTTTCTCGAATCGATATCCGTAAACCGACCACCCATCGATCAAGTCATTTTCAAGAAATTTTGCATTTCTTGATTCCACAAATCTAGTGCTATGTGATGGACAATAGAATATGTATCCCTTAGACCTCTCGGCATATCCAACAAAATATCCGCTTATGGTCCTCGGGTCCAACTTCCTTTCTTGAGGATTATAAACTCTTACTTCAAACGGACATCCCCAAACGCGTACATGTTGCAAACTTGGTTTCCAACCCTTGAATAATTCAAATGGTGTCTTAGAGACTGCCTTTGTTGGAACTCGGTTTAATATGTACACTACCATTTTAAGAGCTTGATCCATAAGGACTTGAAGTTTGGAGTAGCAAGCATACTTCATACCATGTCCATTAATGTTCGATTTCTTCTTTCAGCTACACCATTTTGGTCCGGAGAACTAGGCATGGTATATTGGGCAACAATCCCATTCTCTTGAAGAAATCTTGCAAATGGACCGGATGCTTGTCAACTCTCAGTGTATCTACCATAGTACTCACCACCTCTATCTGATCTCACGATCTTAATTTTATTTTTCGCATTGTTTCTCTACCTCAGCTTTAAAGATCTTAAAAGCATCTAGTGCTTCATTCTTATTATTGAGTAAGTAGAGATACATATAACGTGAGTAATCATCTATGAAGGTAATAAAGTACTTATCACGATACGCTTCTATATCTGGACTACAAATATCTGTATGAATAAGTTCCAATATTTCAGAACTCCTCTTAGCATCCTTCTTTGACTTGTTAGTCTGCTTGCCTTTAATGCAGTCTATACAAGTCACAAAATCGGAAAAATCTAGAGTACTAAGTACCCCATCATTTACCAATCGTTTAACTCTATCAATGGAGATGTGTTCCAATCTCCGGTGCCACAACATTGAGGATTTTTCATTCATAACACATCGCTTAATACCAACAGTATCATGAACGTGCAAAGCAGTACATTTATCATCATTTTGCAAATTAAGACAAAAAAGACCACCAGACATAATACCGCATCCAATAATATCAGATCTATAAGATAAACTAAAATAAGAGTCTGGAAATTTAAAGGAATACCCAGATGATACCAGTCTTGAAACAGAAATCAAATTCCTAGCAAAACTAGGAATATAAATAGTCTTTTCCAAAAGCAAAATAAAACCACTGGAGTAGATGCTTTGCTCACTTCCCACTGGTTTCCGCAGGTTTTGCAATCCCTGCAAGGAATTCATAACATGGATTGTTGAACCAGAATCAATCCACCATGTGTTATGATTAACATCAATCATATTGGATTCACAACAAACAAATGAAAGTTGAGTACCTTTCTTTTCAAGCCACTTCAAGAATTTAGGGCAATTCTTCTTTATGTGCCCTTTCTTTTTGCAAAAGTAGCACTTGCCTTCTTTTTTGATGTCCTTCTGGGGAGGAATCTTGTCCTTTCCATTGTCATTGGCCTGATTTTGCTTTTTCTTTCCTGATGTTATTGCCATATTCACTTTATCACCCTCCTCCATAGCCAATCGTCCCTCCTCCTGAACACACATGGTCATAAGTTCATTTATTGACCACTTGTCCTTATGTGTGTTATAGGAGATCTTAAAGGACCATCTTGTGGAGGAGAGTGCACAAAATAAAGTGAAACAGGAAAGAATCTGACATCTCAACTTCTAATGCTTTCAGCTGAGTTGCAATGTCCCTCATTCGCATGATATGTTCGCGTACACCTCTAATCCCGGTAAGCTTTATGGATGAGAACTGCATTATTAGGGAGCTACCCAATGCTTTGTCAGAAGACACAAACTGATCATCAATTGCCTTCAACAAGGCACGAACATTGTCATATTGCTCGACTGAGCCCCTAATCCCATAAGATATTTTGGTCTTTATGAACATAACACAGAGACGATTAGATATCTCCCATTTTTCATAAAGATCAACTTCATCTGGGATGCTATTTTCAGTTATAGCAGGGGTTCATCTTTCCTGATAGCATAGTCAATGTCCATCCACCCCAAATGGAGAAGAATTCTCTCCTTCCAAATCTTATAATTGTCCCCATTGAGCTCAGGAACATCAAATTTCATATCAGAGAAGTTAACAGGTTGAATAACTGCATATAACATAAACATACTCATATTATCAAAATTGAAGCTATTTTAAACCATATAACATGTTTTACCAATGCAAATCATGTTGAAACATGAATCTAGAGACATAAAACTTGCCTGTGGGCCAAAGTTTTAACTCAATTAGATTCATTTTAATTTTATGACAAAACTATCAAATTATGTCCTTTTTATAATCCCTGTGGGTAAATTAGAAAATCTAATTTGATATTTTATCCTGATCAATTATATAAATACAATAAAATTTCCTGTGGGATAAATTTTATCATATTACATATAATTACCACAATTTATGTCTAAATCCATATGTGATCATAAATACCAACTTAATATATAATTTTTATTTATAAAAGATGCTGTGGCTACTCTTTAATCAATAAAAATTATATTAACCACTTAGACATTTATCTTAATGAGAATTAGATTTTACAAATTCCAGCAATATCTAAGTAAAAAATGACATGCAAAAAATTTATAATTAAATTCTTGTGAATGAAACATAAATTGCATGATTATACAAAATATCATGCACTTAAATAAGTTATATGCATTAAAACATTAAGCATATATGAACATTAATAATATTTCAGAATATCACAAAAAAATATTCAATTGTGTATCAAACTAATTCTGGATGAAGTTTACATTATTTAATACTATGCCCAAACCGATCAGATGCCGAATATGTATCATAAAATGAAAGTCATTGACCAATAACATTCACAACACAATTGGTTATAATGCACAAGCCAACACTTGCCCACCCAGGTTCGAAACTAGGCCATTGCATTTTATTTTTTCGAAAAATTCTTCTTCGTTAAATGGCCAGTCCAAACAGATGAGATAACTTAAATTATTAACTGGAGACTTTTAATGAATAAAACAACAACCATACTGGTTACGGTATGCAAATGAAATTCTGCTTACCCAGGTTCGAATTTGGGCAGAAGCAAACAATGTTTTTTTTCCTTTACAGAAAATGGGTCAGCCCAAATAAATTGCAGACCCAGAAAAACTGAAATTTCACTATTGCAGACTAGAAACTGGATGACTTGGGGACCCGAAAACATTTTATTTAATCTAACTTAAACCATGTTACCCAAAAACTTCATGAACATGTATTCAAGAATTGATTTATATATCATTTTTGGTTATCAAAACCACATAAAATCTGCAATATATATTCCACAAAATCCATCTTTGAACCGGATGAAATGAGATTTTTTATTGACCAAAATTTGAATATATGAACAGTAAACAAAAATCATATATTCGAAAAAGCAAGGCAGAGGTTAAACTCTGCTTTGATACCAAATGTAAGTATAATCACACAATCATGTTTCTACATCCGAAAAGAAACATGTATACGGAAGCTTAAAATAGATCAACATACCTCCAGCCATTGCTTTTTCTACGATCGAATTATGGATGTTTTCTACTTGATTTTAAGAATAATACCCCGAGCAATATTTGGAGTGGAAGGAAATCGATATTTGGACCTTAAAAATAAAAAGTTGAACAAATTTTATATATTCGTTCTTATCGATTTTGTTTCGATAGATTGAAGTGCTAAACTTCTTTTGTTATTTGATTTAAATGGCATCCGATTCAAACAAGTGGTGGGTCTAACCCCGTGGCACCAACTCCGCTTTTGTAGCCAACCCCACATTTAATGTCCGGTTAATCATGGCGAAAAACCGGAAAAGTTTAACGGTTTGAACTTTAAGCGGTGGCAGCAGAAGATGCTCTTCTACTTGACCACCTTAAACTTGGCATGGTTCTTGATAGAAGATCCTCCACAGCTTAGTGAGGATGAGACTGATGCACAAGCAGTTAACGCTTTGGATGCTTGGAATCATGCTGATTTCTTGTGTAGAAATTATGTAATAAATGGCCTTGAAGATTCGCTTTACAACGTGTATAGCTCTAAGAAAACTGCAAAGGAACTGTGGGAGTCTTTAGACCATAAGTATAAGACTGAGGATGCAGGTGCGAAAAAATTCATCGTAGGCCGCTTCTTGGATTATAAAATGGTGGACTCAAAAAACGGTCATCAGTCAAGTACAAGAGCTTCAGGTGATCATACATGATATTTATGCCGAGGGAATGGTTCTTAGTGAGACTTTCCAAGTGGCTGCAATCATTGAGAAACTGCCACCAGCTTGGAGAGACTTCAAGAACTATTTGAAACATGAGCGAAAGGAAATGAACGTCGAAGAACTTGTTGTTAGACTTCGCTTTGAAGAAGACAACAAAAGTTCTGAAAAGAAGTGGTTCAATCCTAAGGTGGCCAAAGCCTGTGCCAGCAATTTGTATACATTGTGATAGTCAATCGATTGGCGAGCATGATGAGCAATATGTATAATGGTAAGTCTAGACACATTCGTCGTAGACACAATACCATTAGACAACTACTCTCAACTGGTGTTATCTCTATTGACTATATGAAGTCAAAGGATAATATAGCGGATCCGTTAACCAAAGGGTTAAATCGAGAGTTAGTTGTAAAATCATCAAGAGGAATGAGACTTAAGCCTCTTGAAAAATGAGTTGATACAATGGAAACCCAACCTAGTTGACTGGAGATCCCAAGATCTAGGTTCAATGGGACAACCTAATTGTAAAAAGACTCTAGGATCACTGTGGGGGATTTTTCCCTTGTCCATTCCTTGACAGTGAAACCCGTTGAAAGAAGAGGATAAGCATTTGGCTTTTAATGATTCTTTGTCACGTGGTAAGTTTTGGGTAGTGCGGGCTACTCTTAAAGAAGAATCACCTATGTGAGAGAGAAGGGGCCGGAAGAAGAAAATTGTGTGAGGCTCAATTCTTAGAACCTCTTTGCTTTTTTTATTGAGAACCAGGACATATGTTCAGGGCCATGAATGAACATAACAATGAGAACTGAAGTATGTTAGGAAGAATCCTGTGTGAGAATAAATTCAGATTTCATTGTGGATCTGGCTATAACCGTCTGCTTAGAATATTATAATAAAAATAAGTAAGTCTTACTTTACAATAAATATATATACTCTTCAAACTTGATCTCTCAAGCCATTAAAATCATTACTTAGTTATTTATTGTTATAAAAAATAAAAATTTTAGACTTGAAAATGACTTTTTTTTTATTGAGATACTTTAAAATGTTTTCTGATGCTGAAAACATAGTTTTATGCTAAAAAAGGAAGACAGAGAAGGGCAAGAAGAAAGAGATGAAAATATTATCCATTGATTGTGGTGTGTGGGATTTTCAAGAGAGTCCATGAATGAGTCTTGATATATTTAACTAATTGCAATTGCCTTTTGTCCCTCAACAAAACCATAAAGTTGTTAAAATAGGTTTTCTTGTGGATCGTGAGTATGGGCATTTTTTTTTTGAGTGTGGGCGCTTTAGTCTTGAATAGAGAGAAAATATTTTTTATTTGTTTAATATAATAAATAACTATGGCCAACCTAATTGAGTGCGGTCCATAGACCGCACTAGGCCTATGCTGGCTCCACCAATGGAAGTATGGGTATGTTTTCAAACCCCATTCTATTTTTCAACTATTCATAACAATTAAATCATGTTTGTTTATCAATAAAATCCCATTGAAATCACCTATACATCTTCTCAATTTCACATAAAATAACATTTCAACTCATATAATTCCAATTTTTAACCATAATATATCACTTTCCAATCTTTATTATCATATTTTCATTCAAATCAATCTAGTGAGTATCTACTTAATATACTAGTTAGGTGTATCATATTTCGTTGCAACGTAATCCAAATAATTTTTTTTTATTTAACTAAAATTAAAATCTTAAAAATGGAATAATTTTGTTAAATGATTATATATATATATATAGTAAATGTCACTTGTGTAGTTTGTTCCTAAAAAAGAAATTTGCAAAATTAAAATTAAACTTATTAGTAAGTGAAATATGGTTACAATATTTTGAACCCGAAACACGATACTTACATGATATTATTATTGAACAAAATACCATGGATTTTAAAAAACTAAAGAGTAATTAAAAAATATATTCTAAGAACTCATTTTGCATCAATTCAACTCTTGTTTTATACTTTTTAAGTGTCTCAATCTTCTTTACATTTGTCTTTGAGATTTTTTTGCAACTTTTTTTAATGCACTCTTAGCCCAAGCATGATTGATTATCGTATGAATGTCTTCCTCTTTTTCTCCATCTCCGAAATGTGTGTTGTCTCTCGACTATGCTATAACATTAAGTTTTCCATTCACCACCCGTGCCTTTGCTTTTTTGTTAAGAGTGATGAGCAAGTGGAGTTCCTTTCCGTATGTTCTCATTTTCAAACATCTATTTCAGTTTTGTACTATTCATAAAATCAAAAATATTTCGGTTTCAAGTGTTTTTACTAAAAATAACTTATTTTAATCTAATTTTCAAAGTTAATTTTCTTACCTATTCTCCTACGTTGTCATTTAATCACATCTATCAAACTTACATCACTAACTTATATCTCCCACTTTTCACTAAAAAATCAATTGGTAGACCAACCCCAACTTACCAATTATATTTTTAATAATAAAAGGTTTGTAAAATTATTTTCAAATACATAAAAATATATTTTTATTTTCAAAATTTGCCATACAACCAAACATATTTTCAATTCTCACGTGAAAACCAACACACACTCTCAATGAACATAAAGGAAATAAAAATTCTTAATTGAAATGTGTCCATATGAGCCCTTAGCTCCATATAATGTTCTCGCTCATGTTGTCCCTGATTAAATTAAATATTTATATATTAGAAATATTGAAGAAAAAATAAGCTAATCAATTGCAATTAGAAATGGTCAATAAATTAATTTAAATTGAAAGAAAAGTCGTATGTTTATATCATATAAATTATTAAACCACGATCCATTTTCATATACTATGCAAACTATATATCACTGAAAAGGAAAAATAGAAACATGAAGGAAGATAAGTAATCTATAATATAATATTATTACATATTCAATCAATGTTGAATATTAACTTATTGGACATCCGATATATATAGTCACTGCCTACTCATACATAAATGAAAACACCTTGTACGACATTCAATAGTAATTTATATTTAAAATTAATGTAATTATAATTAGTATTTGATGGATGAATAATATATTTAAGTACTTTAAATATTATTAATACATTGGTGTTGTTTCAACATCTTCCTCGTTACATTTATTGTAAGTGATATTTTCTTTATTTTTCAGAATTGATCCAAAACCATGAAGATTTTCTGCTTTATCAACAAGTTCTTTGAAATAGTAACACATATCCTCTAAATAAAAATTAGTTATTATACTATACAAGTTAATTATATATTATGAGTACATGTATAACATTGTTGATATGATTGTTAAATTTTCAATGGTGTTTCAATATTTAATTTATTTTTAGTAAGTATAGAACGTAATGAATTATTAAATAATTATTTACATACCTCAATTCAAGAAAAACTTAAAAATATATAAAACTATATAGGTTTTTATGTTTAGTTTATAATCAAAGTTTCTCTTGTTTAGTTTTTATGGTTGGAGACATTTTTTTTAAAATTATTTATAATATTTTTTTTGCATTAGATGCATTATAAATAATTAATTTTATAATTTTACATGATAAAATTTGATAACCCAAGTTTTTGCATTAATAAAAAAATTAAATCTAAATCATGTTAAATCGTATATCCGTTATTACAAAAAAATAAAAAACATAGATAAAGATTAACGAATAAAGTTTGCATAGCAAAATATTTTTTTCGATTTTTTTTAATAAGTTGGGAGTAGTGGTTAAAAGAGAGTAGATAAATTTCAAAGAAACTGAAAGATGCAGGGTTCGAACTTTGGTCAACATTCTTACAAAAGGTGAGCGATACCACTTGAGCTACAAGCTCGTGGTTTTTCGAAATTTTATTAATAACTTATATTTCACTAATCTTAAAACTATTTATTTTTAATTGACACATACTTCTATGTAATTCTCAATGGTCTCAAATCCCATCTTCACGTATCCAAAAAAATTGTCATTTACATCTTCTGTCGCGTCTTTATTTGTCATTTGGCTCTTGACATACCTATTGGAACGTGATATCATCTTTTATCTAATTTAGCTATGTTTCCTGCATAAACACCTAGAAAATAACAGTACCACGCCCAATAAGAAAAACCAACCTAAACACGCTAGTTGCACATGCAAATATCTCGATTATATACAATATTATACCCCGAAATGCATGCATAATAACCACTTATATGAGTTCAAACCTTAACCATCACAGAGTGAGGGGTTGTGGTTTGTCCCTCCTCCCTCAGAAATTAGGGCCATTCCTGGAAATGACGGATATCCATAGTCCAACGGAAGTGTAGGGTCTGTATCCCCGACTGATGTGGGGTACTCTGGATCTTCAAAAAAAAGAAAAATTGCCAAAGCTTCAGAAAATCTTAAATCCTCCTTTTGCACTTTGCATGCCTGTTAATTCTTTTTCCGGCTTCTCTTATGAATGGGTGCTATTTTTCTGAGTCACATGCAAACGGTCTATTACACGAACTACAACCATGCGAACTTAAGAGTGAAGACTTTGCATTGTGATTCTTTTTTTTTTTTTTTTCCGTTTTGCTAGAGGATTTTTTTGATCCCAACATACAATTGCTTTATGAAGCTTTTAAAAAAATGGGCGGCGCTATTGACACCCCCTTTTTTGATGAATACACCCACCTTCTAAGTACATCATCCCCTACTTTTTTAAATATGGGCACAATTGATGAGTTCACCCCCTTTTTTTTCCAATTTTACCCTTGCACTTATTTTCCCTCCCAAATACACCCAAAATGATAATTAACCCAAGGCGCGGCGACGGCGACGGGAGAAATTCCATCAAACTTTTTTGTTCCGGCAACGAAAAATATGTAATATCTTTTAGATTACACATTTTTTTAATTTATTTTAATTTTAAATTTAATACTTTAATTTAATTACACACTTATAGTTGGATTAGTTGGGTAATTGTATTTGTTTGATTCTAGTGTTACTATTTTTTTTTTCTGGTTTTTGACTGAGTTTGGGGAAGAAGACGACAAATGGCACGATGGTATACTCGATCGTGCCATAAGGCACGGTCGAAAAATAACTACGATCGTGCCATCATGCAAGCGACACGATCGAAAAGTAACTACGATCGTGCCATCATGCAAGTGGCACGATGGAAAAGTAACTACGATCGCGCCACACGAGAAAAATTTTAACTACACTGCGATCGTGCCAAGTATCGCACTTTTGTTATTCAACAGTAAATTTTTAGCTGTAAAAATGAAAAAATAACACACTTTTAAGTTGCAAAATTAAGGATATACTTATATTATTCGACAAAATTAAATATTTTCAATAATGTGAGTGTTTAAAAATATAGGGTTTACAAAAAAAAATCATTTTTTTACAAGAACGTGGGTGAGTGTGAGGAAGATGAAGTGTATTGGAAATTATTTATTTAAGTAAGGGTATTATAGTCTTTTAAACTAATGACATTTTTAAAATTATATAAAGGGGGTGTACTTAACAATTTTGGGGGTGTCAATAGCGCCACCCTAAAAAAATATATCGTTCACTCATTTTTACTTTTATCTCACCAATCACATCTGCTCATCTCTTAACAAAAAAACACACACTCAAATCACCAATCATTTATTACATATTTTAATTTTCACAAATTCTGCTATTCACTCATACACATATTTGCCATCACTAATCATATTCAACCATTATTTTACTATTTTTATATAAATCAAGGTTCATCATTACATTTTCATCTCATATCTAATCACAACTTGAATGTTTTGGACCGGAAACTAGATTTAATTTAGAGCTTAATGGATAAACCAGAGATTTCAGACTCAAATTTAAGCCACCATTGAAGAAGACTAAATGTATCAAGAAACTTTCCCTACGGACAACATTATTCAGCAAAACCGCGGCGCATCATCGGCAAAACATTTAGATGTTTTGTCTTCACGCATATCAAACATATTAACAAAACTAAGCATAGAACAACAACGAGCCAAACGACACTAAGTCATAGAAATTACAGGCCAAATCACATCAACTAACCAATAGTTTCACTCGTCAAAGTATATCTGCTTTGTTATAATCACATAACAATGTTACATTGTTTGTCCGTTGCTATAAACTTCCAAAAGTGGTAAGTAAAAAAAGACAACAAAAATACAAATCATAGAGATCATAAGTTTAAGGACTTGTCCCAATATCATATACTTCCAAATTATAAATAAACAACAAATAAATGTGAAACATAGAAATCAACAAGACAAGTACAAAGAAATTTCAACTGTAATTCAGATATATATTTCATGCAGCTGATAAATGGACTAAAACTCATCTATTTCTTTAGATTCAAACTCTCTCTGTAGCTGCCCTCATAATATACTACTTATTGAGGCTGCAATTTACGTACCGTTGCATTATTGTTGGTATATGAATCCTTCTTGCGTATTTTGTTTACTTAGAATCTTTCATAACATGCTTTTATTCTTAGTTGAAAACAAGAAAGTTCTCATCGGCAAAGTCCCTAGTTACTAAGCAATCAACTTAGTTATTTCCTTTATGTTTATTAAAAACTGACCAAAGTTGTTAGGTGATAAAAAGGTTGTAAACTAACTGATTTACTTATGTAAAGGTACAGTACTATATTTCGTCTGAAACAAGAACAATGTCAACGAACACTCATCGCGTCCTAATTATCCAAGACGCTTCAAGGGCACTTTGTATCAACTCTGTAAGGCATGTTCTAAGCGGATTGTCGCTTAGGGTTGGCGACACAATCAAGGTTCTTGGAATAATTCAAGCTTTTAGGAAAAACACCTCTAAGAAGTGTGGATCATGGCTAAGTAAGAAAGAAATGTTTTTTCAGCTCTGTTTAGTTTTTGCTTTCTTTATGAAAGTTCATGAATTGTTATCCTGTTGCACCTCTGGAAAATATTGTTGTTCTATTTAATTTATGTACTTTTAAATATACGTGAGAACGCAAAACCAAGTTGCATTCAAGCGCAACAATCAACAAGCACAGGGAAGACATCAAAGAGGAAACTCAGAAGACTCTGGAAAGATACACAAACTGTAAAGAAACTAAAGAGATGCTCAAGATTGCTCAAACGTTACAGGTGATAATCTTCGATACATTTTTTTTTCTTTTGGCTCTAATAGAGGAAAAAAAAACCTTTTCGTCCGACTCTTGAATTAAGCAGAATAACAAGTGGAATAAGAATACAGAAAAGGGAGGGATAAGCTGAAAAACTAAAAATGACTAAATGGTGAAATTTTAATTACATGTACATAGGTTGAATTCGAGATAGCAGTGGAAGCAGGTTTACTGAAAGAGGTTGCTGTAGAATACGCCAAGAGTTTCCAGGCGACGCATGTCATTCTTCACAGGTACTTGTAATGTTAGTTTTACTTTTATGATATAAGACTAGTTTTAATTGCAAATCTAATAATTAATACTATAAACTTGGTTATACCAACCTGATACTTGCAGGCAACATAAGAAAAAACTAAAGTACTTCACACAGAACCTGTCTTGTGGAATATCTATGATCAAATTTGACAACAGCATTAAGATTGTAAGAGCACCTCTAGCAGATGAAGTTGGCACAGTTCATGAGGCTACCCCAAACCTGGAAACTAGTAAGTGACTATTGCCTACTAAGTTCATATGAAAATTTCTTTTTTTTTTTTTTGGGATAATTGCAAAAACTACCTGTGAGGTTTGGGTTAATTACGAAAAACTCCACAGTTTTTTGAAAATAAAAAAAACCTCCCGAGGTCTGATTCCGTATTACACTTGACCTCTTTCACAAGTACAAATATATCAAACACCCCTTATATTTGTAAAAATATTTCAACTACCCCCTTTAATTTAATACAGAATGAAACCTCAAGGCCTTTTTGTAATTTTCCAATATTTATGGTTTTTTTTGTAATTACCCCAAACCTCAGAGGTAGTTTTGGAATTATTCTTTTTTCCCCATAATATGATGAGAAAACTGATGAGAAAAACTTCCTGTCATTGGAGGCTCAGGGGAACAGTGGAGCAATGCATTTACCAACTCCACTTGTTCATTGTGCATAAACAGAAGGCCAAGGATTGGACTAAAGAAAAAATTCACTTATGCTGAGCTTCAACTTGCCACAAATGGTTTTTGCCAACAAAATTTAATGTCTGATCATGGAAGGAAAATATATCTCGGTTTATTGAATGATCAGAGGAAAACTCTAATCAGGGAGAACCCTTCAGTAACAATCAAAGATGAGGAATTTAAAAGAGAGGTTCAAATCCTTGAGGGGATCAGACATGAAAATGTTGCCTTGCTCTTAGGATCATGTTCAGAAGGACCACACAGGTTTCTTGTGTACGAATACGTTTGCAACGGTTCTCTGAATAGACATCTATCAAGTAAGCGCATAAGCTCTCTATCTTATAAGTTGTTTGAAAACTTATAAATTTTTAAAAATTTGGTAATTTTTTTCGGAAAGAACTTATAAGATCCCAAAACAAGCTCTTTAATAACTGATAAGCTCTTTTTAAAAATTTAGGAGATGCATCTTTTTTCCAAAAAAGATCTGATTTTAACTACATTCTTTAATTTTGACCATTTTAAGCACACAGCTGTTATTAATAACATGTTAAAAGCTCCATAATCTAATTTTATCCCAACAATTCATTAACTTATAAGATCTAACATGTTATAAACTCCAACATCTCATAAGATGTTTTTGGAGCTTATAAGATCTTTTAAATAAGCTAATCCAAGCACCCTCTTAATCATATGAATTGTGTGCAGACAAAAGCAGGAAGCTGACATGGGAAAGAAGAATAAACATAGCACATGGAGCAGCAAAAGGTTTAGAATATTTGCATGGAGAAAGAATTTATGGAAGCATGAGGCCAAGCAACATCCTCATCACTCATGATTATCGGCCATTGGTAAGACTATTGTTATCACCTACTAAATATATAATGACTAATTAATTAGACAAATGATTGCATCTCTTATGCCAACAACCTTGTGACATATGGATCAGCTTTCTTACTATGGCCTCTCTGCTAATCAATATGAGGCCTTAGGCCAATCCTGTGAAACCACAGTGCTGAGGACTTTTGAATACTTGTCACCGGAATATGAAGAAACTGGTATAGATTTAAGCAAGGCAGATGTTTACTCATTTGGGGTTGTTCTTCTAGAGCTCATCACTGGCAGAAAGACTATAGAGGATACAGATGGGCAAAGCTTCTTAAGATGGGTAATTTTATGTTTAGGATAATTGCAAAAATACCCCTGAGATTTAACATAACTACAAAAAAACTTCAGTTATCTTTCAAAGTTACAAAATGATCTTACTTCATCTCTTTCCAGGCAAGACCCCTTTTAAGGCAAAAGAAATACATGGAATTGATAGATCCTGTAATACAAGATAGTGTTGATCTTTACCAGCTATACTGGTTGGTTCGTGTCGCAGATAAATGCCTAAGCTGGGATCCTAAGAGTAGATACTCAATGAAGAAGGTAATGCTCATAATTTGCATGCTTTTGGTTGAAGTTTTAGAATTTCGAATATGAATATAGATCATTCACCAGCATAATTTACTAGTTCAGCCATATACCAAAAAAATATGACCTCTTTTGCTGGATAATTATGACACAGGTGGTGACAGCCCTGTCAGGCATTACTAACCGTTGTGGAGTCGAAGATTTCTCTCCTACTGAATCTGAGTTGTGACTCGAATCGCAGGGTAGTCTAGTGGTTGGAAATAAGCCGGCAACCACTTCAAGAATTTCAGATTTTTCACCATTTTCGAATGAAAGCTGCTGTTTTGACTGTGATCATGTGAATTATTCTTTACCTACTGCTTATGTGGGGAAAGATTCTTGAGCTCAAGGGTAATGTTTTCTGATTATGGAGATAAAACATCAAGATGAGTTTCTTTTGAGGCCAATTGTTAGTTTTCTTGATGATGGAAACCATTATAAAACATATAGTTTGGATTTATCATTTATCATATTATGCATCTGCTACACTTACTTTTAGTATAGTACTGCTAAATAAAGAATAGCCATAGAGTTTTGTATCTTCTACTTCTATTTTCTGCCTCATGGAACCATATGTTGCTCCTCAAAGTCAATTCATTCTTCTTCTTTTTTTTTTTTCTTTTTTCCAACAATGGGTTCTCTATGCAATGTAGTTGTAGTATAGTTCTTTTGCTTCTAAGAACCCTAGAGCTATCAAAACCAGTCCGGCTCGATGGGCTAGCCTGAGGCCGGATGATAAGGCTGGACTGAGCCGCAATTTCATAAACCCAAAATGAGCGCCCAACTGGTCTGAAAAGACCGTCCCGGAGCAATTTACTTGTAATTTTAAAGCACAAACCGGACTGTGCTCCAAAATGGCGGACCAGCCCAACCCGACCCGTCCCACTTGACAGTTGTAAGAACCAGATCTGATTCATCAGGATATATTATTTTGATGAAGCCTCTCTTTGATACTTTAACCTTCTAAGGACTTCACAATTATACCATGTTGAAGTCAAGAAAATCCAGAAAGAAACTCAAAGATGACAAAACAGTATATTTCTTCCATTTATCAACAGAAGCAAGGAACTCAAGATTACTATTAACTGGATCAGCACTAATCTATGTAATACCATGTACTCCATTCTCTACTCTCACATGAAAAAATTTTCATGGTAGATCAGTTTATTTCCATTTAATAATCATCAGATGTCTAAAAATATGCACTTCAAGGAGTTTCGAGTTGGCTAGTAACAGAAAACCATTGCTGAGGAAAGGATCACGTAAAAGAACTGATGTTTCAATGACAGCCATCAGATTTCTACAATTTCCCAGGCAAGCAGTGACTAGCTTTCCTATCATTACTGTCACTGAAAACTATTACATTTTCATGAGAAATAGAGGAATAAATAAGAATAAATATCAACAGCCTGTCATATCACAATTCACATATCAAAACGATGCATTAGATTTTACACTTTGATCCATAAACCATCAAGATATGATATCATATCTCACAGTATATTCATCAACATCAACTCCAGGAAGAGTGAAGGCTGTCCTTGTTAACAGATCCCTTGCTATCACGTACATATTAGACCAAATAAAGCATGTCTTAAACCACAAGAACGTAAAAAATTTAATTTTTTAAAGAAATCTGTCTTAAACTTCCACGACTATGACTATACTGCAGAAGTCAAGTTTACAAGTTTAATAGGCACAGCATAAATTTTCACTTTATTGGCAGAACTCCATTACGAAACTGCTCCAGTTACGACTGGCCTCTAGAAATATACTGCATAGATAAAACAGAAAAAAGACATTCGTAAAACAAGTCACAAATTTCTATATGCAGTTTCCACTAAGAGTTTAAGCTAACAGAAGATAAGAAGCCAACAACAACGAATCCACGTAAACATGAATATAAATATGCTGATACAACGAATCCAGTCGACTATGAAATATGGCTAATAAGGTTGAGAAGACATTCTAGAAAAAGACAGCGGGGAGGAAGTTGACACGTCTTGTTAGAATTATATATACCCCCTCCCCAGTCACTGTGGCTGGGTTTAATTAACCATAGCAAGTTGTGCATGCTATTCTCGACAAGTTATTTTTTTTTTTTGTTGCTTTGTGTAGTTTAATGCTTGTTTTGATGCTCTCCGTGGCAGTTTGAGAGTTTTATGGAGGGAAATTCTTGTTTATTCACCTATGCATGTCGTTTTTTTTTTTTTTTTTTGTCAACTGATTTGCACTTTAGTTTTCCTCTCCTTTTTACTGACAAATGATAACTGAATTATTATCATCTTCACCTGTTTTTAAATAAGCTGCACAAACACTGGATACATTAAGGAAGGAATGGGTACAGTACTCAGTTGCACAGCATTCTGCTTTTATTATTCATTGTGCTGAGTGCTTTTTATCAATCTTTTGCTATTGGGATGAAGCAAACCAGATTGTGGCTGATGACCGAAATTTTATATCTGCAGTGTCTGCTAGATCTATATATATAGTAAAAGTTTTTGGTTGACTCTTTTAATTTCTTCAAATTCTATAGGATGTTCATCACGGTCGGATAAAACCCACCCGTTACTTAGCTAGAGCAAACCCATCCGCGACTTAGCTACAACAAATCCAACCGTGAATTAGCCACAGCAAACCCAACCGTAACTTATGGTGTCGCTTGAAATTCTAGAGGCCTATTGAGTTCACAAGAAAAATGAGTTGTTAGAGTTGATTAATTTCAAATAGAGGTATAGTTAAAAGTGAACAGTGAAGCATATGGTCTATATGCATCTAGTTCTATACGGTGCTCGGGATAATTATAATATTCTGTGGATGCTAAAGAGTTTGTTTGATATTATCCCAAACGAAACTCCAAAAATTCAAAGTGTAAGAGAACTTGTTAAAGGTAATCAAATAACCAATTAACCCAAGGTGCAAGAAAATGCCATTCATATCAAACTACAATGCAGTTGGCACGATGTTTGTTAGAATAAGTAAAAGCAACTACATAATTTACCATGACCAATCCTTTTCAAGATATTTCGTTTTATTATGCTACTACATTATTTTCATGATCTAACTATGCTAAAAGAATTGTTAAGACAGCTAACAGCATGATGGAAGCTGCTTATAAGTACACACAACAGAGTGGTACCGAATACCAGCAAATATTAAAAACTATTTCAACAGTCTTAATTGTTTATTTTGAAAGTTGGACAGTGGAAAGGACAAAAAAATTTAAACCCCAAGTAAGGAAAACAGGGGAATAACAGACCTAAAGTGAGAAGAAAAAATCAAGAATATTGCTATCTCATTCAAAATATATTGCAGTAGAAAATTGGAATCAACATTGCGCCATGTAGCTTTCTTTGAAGCAAAAATATTTAGATAGTTGCACCTGAAAAATTGAAGTTTAGGTCTTCTCCACGGAAAGAAAGGCAACAAGATTTGCAATCTAAAGCAAGATAATAGAGAGATGGAAACTAACATAAAACCAAAGACAAGAGAACTGCATAATTCCACTCTTTAAGCCAAAATACGACCAATTCAAGAAAACAATAGATTAAAAGAGTCAACACAAAGAATCAAATTAAGAACTTCTACATAAATAACGTGATCAGGTCACAGTTGATTACGCACAACCCTAAAGCAAGAATAGCATTTTATGGGTTCAAGAGCATGAAGGACGAAAGAAGTTGAACTCTATATTTTCATTCAATAGAATGGCACAGTGCAGATTTACGCCTGCGAACCCAAGGGTCCTCAAACTGACCACCTACCCTTCATTTCCAGGGAAGTTCGTAAATGCGAGGAAGTGTACGTGAAAGTGAAGCAAACAAGCAAGGGAAAAGGCATGTCCTAAACCACAAGGATGTAAAAAAATTTAATTTTTCAAAGAAATCTGATATAAACCACAAGTCAACTTTCTATGCAAAATGGCACAACATCACTTTTCACTTTATAGGCAGAACTCCAGTATGAAATTGCTCCAGTTACAACTGGCCTCTAGAAATATAATGTATATAGATAAAACAGAAAAAGACATTCGTAAAACAAGTCACGGATTTCTATTTACAGTTTCAACTTAGAGTTTAAGCTAACAGAAGATAAGAAACCAACATCAATGATCAAACACACGCATCAATATGATAGAGTAAGAACTACCTGAGCCAAAGGTGACAACCGAGGACTGATGCCTTCTTCACGTTCCCACATGCTAATCTAAAGATAACGTTTCAACATCAACATATATGTTTTTAACAAATGCAGTCTCTCGCCCTCCATCCTTGGAGTACCACTCATCCATTTTAGGGCAGTAACATAGTATGAAAGATTCAAGTGAATGTGACAATTAAGGCAAACACTTCAACTGCATGCAGGATGGTCTATATGCATCAAATAAAATTTCCCATTAAATCATCAGATCTTTTCACAAATTATTTGAAGCAGGTTAAGGTGTTGTATGTGGTAAATTTTTTGTACGAGACTCCGGTGGATTTTGTTGAAAATGAAAACATTCACGACCAATTTACGTGGGGATGTATGGAGCGTGGGATTGTGCATTCTTAAGTTGATCCATGATATGAATTGGGTTCCTAAATTGGATTTTGGTAATTTTATTTAATGTTGTATGCAAACAGAGGTTGGAGTGTCAAATAGATGGACAACGGTGGAACTTCTTGGTCATTCTGTTTTTCGGCAACTCTCGTCCGGTTCTTCATTTATCGAAAAGGTTCAATTCCAACTTATTAGCAACTAGTGCTTTAATAATAGAAAATTTGAATGTCTTTAGTTATGTTGTATTAACATAGCATGTTCAATTTACTGTTTTGCGTAGCTAATATAAAAATACAACATAAAGAGTACACAACCTTGTTGGCTTATTTTTTTCCATCATTGTGTCTGCTTTTTTTCCCATCATTGTGCCTACAGTGTGAAACTTAAGTGATTGAAGATGTGATAACATATCAGATGAAGTTTACAAACATTAATAACTTGGAAATTTTATGTATTAAAGACTAACTTGTGAAACTTACCGTTTAAAGGGAATTATGGATATCGTGGTTTTCTTTTTTGGTTCTCTCTCCAAGTAACCAATGTGTCATTGATTCCTTTTGCAGAGAAGGATCGCTTCATCTCTATCCCCGTCATCTGAAGCAACTCCATCATATGTTGGAGATGAGCAAATTAGTCCTAAAACGAAAAGATCAAAAATTTCTAGAGAGAGTGAAGATGAAGATCTTAGTGAAACAATACATCTTGTGCATACTGGAAGATGCATTCAACATTGCGCCCTATTGTCTTCAGATTGTGAATTTGAAAAGGATAGACTCATACAGATGTGGATCGCGAAAGAAAGTATCAAACTTGAAGTGACAACAAGAAGAATGGAGGATGTGGCTGATTTGTATTTTGATGCTTTAGTTCATCAGACAGTTAATACCTTCAAGGTTTGATAACCGTACTGAAAAGATGAAATACAAAGTCAACATGGCTCAAGCTTCCAATTCGTTCTTGGAACAAACTAATTATACCAGAATCAACGAAAGAAATTTGGATAAGATCTACGGAGAGCCACTACACTTAATATGGCATTGTAAGAGAGTTGATCAAACACTAGTTGAAGTTCTTAAGAATTTCAAGCAATACGCACACTTAGAGTACTTAATGATTCCAGTGCTTTAATCAATGAATTGCCCGCCGGTGTGTTTTTGGACTTAAAACTCTTAAGGACATTAGATTTGAGCCGCACCCATATAGCAAAATTACCAGAGTCCATTAGACTATTTGAATCATTGCGATTGCTTGACGTCCTTGAGACTCCCATCAAACAGTTACCCGATTCAACGAACCGTCTTCATTTTTTGCAAACACTAAGGCTTGGGAGTTGTTTCTTCTTTCTGCTCTACCAAGGGAGTTGGGATTTTTAATTGACCTTCGCCATTTGGATCTTTCTAGCATTTTCGGCCGATTAAAGTCCGTGCCGAGAACAATGGGAAATTTGACAAAGCTTCAAACATTGCATCCATTCGTTGTTGGAAAGAATGAAAGATGTGGCATAAGAGAGCTAAGAAACATGAATGACATTACTGGATCATTTTGTATCTTAAAGCTTGAAAATGTCCCAGGTGAAGAAGAAGCAAAGGAAGCAAGAAACAGCACTGAGTGATAAACGACGGATAGAGAAGTTGGAGTTGAGGTGGAAAAATGACAATTCTCACAATGCTGCAGAGATATTAGAATGTTTGCTTCCTTGGTGAACTTCATTCTCTCAAGATTCTCCGCATTATGAGGATGGAAAGTTTGAGGGTTATTAACAACATATTTTCTAGAAAAAATGGAACTCAAGGTGTCAATGCATTTCCAAAGTTGGAGAAGTTGATACTCGATGATATGCTAAACCTTAAAGATTGGGCTGGAATAGAGGATGGTGACTTTCCATGCCTTAGCCATATTTCCCTAAGATTCTGTCCAAAACTTATAGCTCTTCCACCTCTGGCACATGTGTGCACCCTCCAACTTTTGGAAATAACCTCTTGCATGTAGTTGAAGATTAATTGTAGTTAGCAATCATGCCAAAGTTTCAAAGGACGATATACGCATTACAGGGTAGCCTCCAAACATTCATGTAGGTATCACTTTGTTTTATCAGCCGCATGCTAAAGATAAAGCAAGAATGGAAATTTATGGGTTCAAGAGCATGACGGACCAAAAAAGTTGAACTATATATTTTCATTCAATAGAATGACACTGCAGTTTTATGCCCGCGAACCCCAAGGTCCTCAAATTGACCAGCTACCCTTCATTTCCAGGAAGATTCGTAATGCGAGGAAATATACGCGAAAGTGAAGCAAGTGAGCGAGGTAAAAAGCATGTCCTGAACCACAAGGATGTAAAAAAGTTTAATTTTTCAAAGAAATCTAATATAAACCACAAGTCAACTTTCTATGCAAAATGGCACACCATAACTTTTCACTTGCAGAACTCCAGTATGAAACTGCTCCAGTTATGACTGGCCTCTAGAAATATAATGTATACATATATAACAGAAAAAGACATTCGTAAAACAAGTCACAAATTTCTATTTACAGTTTCAACTTAGAGTTTAAGCTAAAAAAAGATAGGAAACCAACATCAATGTTCAAACACAAGCCCTAATATGATAGATTAAGAACTACCTGAGCCAAAGGTGACAACCGAAGATTGATGCCTTCTTCACGTTCCCGCAAACTAATCTAAAGATAATGTTTCAAAATTAACATACATGTTTTTAACAAATGCAGTTTCACGCCCTCCATCCTTGGAGTACCACTCATTCATTTTAGTGTAGTTACTTAGTATGAAAGATTCAAGTGAATGTGGCAATTCGGACAAACACTTCAACTGCATGCAGGAGGTTATTTCCAAAAGTTGGAGAGTGCACACATGTGCGAGAGGTGGAAGAGCTATAAATTTTGGACAGAATCTTAGGGAAATTTGGCTAAGGCATGGAAAGTGACCATCCTCTATTCCAACCCATTCTTCAAGGTTTAGCATGTCCTCGAGCATCAACTTCTCCAACTTTGGAAATGCATTGACCCCTTGAGTTCCATTTTGACTAGAACATATGTTGTTAATATCCCTCAAACTTTCCATGCTCATAATGCGGAGAATCTTGAGAGAAGGAAGTTCACCAAAGGAGGGCAACATGCCACAGTTTAGGCAACGAGAAAGAGTGATGGTGGCCAAATCAGTAAATGATGGATTGCTTATCCAACTCGGAAGCCTCAAACCACAATAAAATGTAATTTTTAATTCCTTCACCTGAAAATGTGGCTGCAAACATTCTAATATCTCTGCAGCATTTGGAGATTGTCATCTTTCCAACTCAACTCCAACTTCTCTATCCGTCCTTTATCACTCAATGCTGCTTCCTTTGCTTCCTTTTCACTGGAGACATTTTCAAGCATTAAGATACAAAATGATCCACTAATGTCATTCATGTTTCTTAGCTCTCCTATGCCACATCTTTCATTCTTTCCAACAACGAATGCATGCAACGTTTGAAGCTTTGTCAGATTTCCCATCGCTCTTGGCATGGTTTTGAAAATCGTTCGAGGCGCACGCCTCGAATCGAGGCGCATATTGAAGGATTCGAGGCGTATTTAAATGTTATATTATGGGGAGGCGTGCGCCTCTGATAAAAAAACAGAATGCCCTGAGGTATGGGCTTTTGTTTTATCAGAAAACCTCTTTTATTCCCATTGGGCCAATAAAATAATAAAAAGCTGATTCTTTACTCTAGAATCTAGGTTTATTTTATAAAAAGCATTGAGACAATCAGACAAAATAAATCATAAAGCCCATGCTAGAATAAAACAAAAAACAAGACTCTTCCTCAAAGAACATTGATCTGCAAAAAGCAAGAAAATAAAACAGCCTCTCAACTTTCAGCACTTCCAGAGAAGAATTGAAGTTGATAGTGACAAAGAAGATATTCTAGAAACCAGACTTCTTGATGATGATGACCTAGATGATGCTAAGGATAGTGATAACAAAAGTAGTGAATGAATGACTTAAAAACTTTAGAAATTAGAATCCTCTTAAGTAATGGACATATATTTACTTCTATTTTGTCTATTTATATCTATTTATGTTATGTATTTTGGGAAAAACTCTAAGATTGATAGGATTATAATTTTGAGCTTTCATGACGAGGCTTACGCTCGAACCCCCTCGAGGCTTACGCCCCGCTTCATGGGGAAAACCGCCGCCTCGATTCTTTACGTTTTTCAAAACCATGGCTCTTGGCATGGACTCTAATCGGCCAAAAATGCGAGAAAGATCCAAATGGCGAAGGTTAATTAAACATCCCAACTCCCTTGGTAGAGCAGAAAGAAGAAAGCAACCGCCGAGTCTTAGTGTTTGCAAAAATAAAGACGGTAAGTTGACTCGGTAATGTTTGATGGGAGTCCTAGAGACGCTCAAGCAATCGCAATGATTCCAATAGTCCAATGGACTCGGTAATTTTGCTATATGGGTGCTGTTCAATTCTAATGTCCTTAAAACTTTTAAGCCAAAAAACACGCCGGTGGGCAATTCATCGATTAAAGTACTGGAATCAATAAGTACTCTGAGTGAGCGTAATTGCTTGAAATTCCTAAGAGCTTCAACTAGTGTTTGATCAACTCTTTTACAATGCCATGTTAAGTGTAGTGACTCTCCGTAGATCTTATCCAAATTCCCTTCGTTGATTCTAGTATAATTAGCTTGTTCCGAGAACCAATTGGAAGCTTGAGCCATGTTGACTCTATATTTCATCTTTTGACTATGGTTATCAAACCTTGAGGCTTGAAGGAATTATGACTCCCTGATGAACTAAATCATCAAAATATAAATTAGCCACATCCTCCATTCTTCTTGTTGTCACCTCAAGTTTGATGCATTCTTCCGCGATCCCGTGCACCTATTCTTTTCAAATTTACAATCAGAGAAAATAGGGCGTAATGTTGAATGCATCTTCCAATATGCAGAAGATGTATTGTTTGACTAGGACCTTCATTTTCATCTTCCCTCACTCGGGAAATATTTGATCTTTTAGTTTTAGGACTAATTTGCTCATCTCCAACATATGATGGAGTTGCTTCAGATGACGGGGATAGAGATGAAGTGATCCTCCTCTACAAAAGTAATCAATTACACATTGGTTACTTGGAGAAAGAACCAAAAAAGAAAACAACGATATTGAAAATTCCTTTTAAACGGTAAGTTTCACAAGTTAGTCTTTAATACATGAAATTTCCAAGTTATTAATGTTGGTAAACTTCATTTGATATGTTAATATAGCTACATATCACATCTTCATGTTAGATAAATGTTTTTATCATGATTTTGATGATTATGTTCGATTTTGTTCAAATGAGTTTTTAAACCAAAACAATATCCCTAAATGTTGTCTAAATACTTCCGATCAACTTAAAATGTTTTTACTATTTTTCGGAGTATTTTTTGGAGTTTATTTTCGATAAAAAATTGGACAACACATTTTTGTTTCAGTTCGACCGGCCGCCCATAGGGCAACCCGCACTGAGTTGAGCCGAGAAACAGAAAATGGGGCGTAAGAAAAATAGGGCGGGCGACCGGTCGACCGGCCAGCAACCTGTACCTGGGAGTTGGATTTTTGTTCCAGACTTCTCTGTTTCGTAAATTCTTCAGGTCCAACCGGTCATAGCTTAAGAGGCGACCTTGGTCGCACCCCCTTCGACCGGTCCCCTGTGTAAAAATTCGCAGAATTCAATTTCAATCTTATCTCTACGCGACCGGTCGAACCCCTTGTTTATCAAAGAAACTATCCGTGCGTTTACTTATGCATGACTTTTCCCTATTTTGTGGGATTGATTTCTAAACTATATTGATCTTTTTAAATGGTTTCTTTTGCAAAGCAAATCACTCCCCAAGGAGGAGCCAATGTCGGAAATGAAAGCCAAGTCCTCTCCTATAAATAGAGGCTTCATTCAAGCAACAAGATACAACACTCAATACAAGCAAAAAGAGCAAACAAAGCAAACACTTCTATATCTTGTTGTATTAGCCAAGCACTTTCACTTGCACAAATTTGAGGTCTAGGCTTTCAATTCTTGATTACACTTGTACTCATATTGTTTCAATCTTTATTGAGTTGTAATCTTGATTTTGGTCATCATTCAACACAAGACATCCTTGTGAGTATTCTTGTGGTAAGAATACACTTGGGTGATCTAGGTGATAGGTGTTTGAAGGTTGTGGTAATCTTCAAAGGTGTTGTAAGAGGGTTGTGGTAATCCTCAAGGTGGTGAAAGAGGGTTGTGGTAATCCTCAAGGTGTTGTATTAATTTTTGGTAAATTAATAAAATCTTTTTTCTTTTTGAAATCCATCCCGGAGATACTGGGGTGGTAGAGGATTAGGCCCTAGGTGGGTTGAACCTCTTTAAATCAACGAGTGTTGTTTATTTTCCGCATTTACATTCTTGTCATTTACTTGTTGTTTCGAAAAAGAGGGTGATTTGCGAAAAATCGGCATAATCTATTCACCCCCCTAGATTATCGTAGCCACTTGGACTAACACTTCAACCACTTAAATTTCACACTGTGGGCACAATGATGGAAAAAAAAAAAAGCAAACACAATGATGGTAAGAAAGAAGCCAACAAAGCTGGGGAACTCTTAATGTTGTAGTTTTATATTAGCTAAGCAAAACAGTAAATTGAACATGCTCTATTAATACATAACACAACTAAAGACATTCAGATTTTCTATTATTAAAGCATTAGTTGCTAATAAGTTGGATTCGAACCTTTTCCATAAATGAAGAACCTGATGGCATTCTTGTACCTGTCACAACATTGAAAGATTCAATGAGTGTTTCAAGGTTTTTTTCTGGTTTGGTCATTTGTTTAGTCCAACAATATCATTCTAATTAATGGATGTAGTACTGACAACATATTGTTGCTTTGTAGCCCCCATAAGCCACAAACCTAAAATGTGGGCGATTTTGGGTGGAGGGCAGGATATACCCAACTGAAGCTGATGGAACTGTATGCCTAAAGTTCTAAATAGGAAAAGAAAAAAAGGCATTTTTATTGGTGTCCAAAATCACAAGTGACAATAATTTGCCAGCAACATGTTCAATCAATTTCTACTCCAGTAATATAATTTTTTTCTTATACCGTCTTTCATTCAGGTCGACAACCCATACGATATGGAATCTATATCTATATATATAAAAGCAAGAAAATATACCAATTTTGGCAAAATCCCGCCAAAACCAACTTGCCAAAAATGGAAAGTCTCGAAAAATGAAACAAAAGAAACAGTTGTTAATCACAATAGTGAAGCGTGGAATCATTTAGTCATTACTGTATAAATAATACCTTGCTTTTACAAAGTTTAAAATAGCCAGCATGCTTTTTTATTATTAATTTCGGTTGTGTTGTTTGGAAAGGCAAAAGAGAGACTACATACTTTGTAAATAAACTGAAGAAATAATTTGAATTTTGAAATTGCACCATAATCAAGATTTGTGTATTGAAATTATAAAAAGTCGTTTCAAGATTATAAAAAGCTGTTTTTGAAAATATCTATATACTAAAGCTTGTTTAACACAATACACATCAAGGCCTCTAAAAAGGTTTTCAACGCCTCTTTTTTTGGTCAGTCACAGATATACTATTATAAATAGTGTCATCCCAATTAACAACACAATTCCTGCAATTTCGTTTAGAAGAAGAAAAAAGGTTCTACATCGAATTACATTACTTTAGGAATAACAGGAATGTTTTAAAGATTAGGATGCATTTTCGATGAAACAGAGGTACGTTTGTTAAATTTAGTTAACTATTCGTCCTTTACAGCTGCAACTGAAATTGATAACCGTTTTTTCTCATTGTTTTCATTAGGCTACGAAGTTCACGCTACAATCCGAAGACAACAGGCTGAAAATTTAACAAGAAATAGTTATGAAGAGTACAGAACAACTGCAACGGAAATGAGTTTGGATACTGATACTACGAAGGTAAAAGAATTAGATGTTTATCTCCTAAATTATTTAGTTGTTGAATGTCTATCCAAGTTGTGCATAAATGTTGTCTTTTTATTTATGCTTATAAATAAAAAATAGCTAATGATTTTCAAATAGAAATACGTCTATTTCAGGGTTTGGAAATGAACATAATCAATTCGTCTAATAGTATTATATTTTTTAAAACAAGTTTAAAATATATAATAAAAATCCAAAAAAACTACATTTGAATAGATTACGTTTTTATCGAGTGCCATTCGAATGGATTTGTGGAAAAATATAAGTATTTATTTTTTGTTTAAACCACGAAAATTGAAGTATTTGAATTTTTCTTTAAGAAATTTTAGAAAATAGGAACATAATATGTAAAAGAAGAAGAAAATAAAGAATATAGATCTAAGCATGAATAAATAAATTAAATCAATTACCGATCATATTTTTCAGATCTGTATAAAATAGCATGGATCTGAAAAATGCTGGTTTGCTTCCTACAGATCGAGTTAAAATAGGTTTTAAATCTTCAGTTTTTTTGAGAATTTCCCGTATTTTCGAAATTGAATATTCAAAAATACATTTGTATTGGAGCTGAGGAAATCGGATGATTATGCGAAGCATTTGACGAGGAATGAATAGTGTTCTGAGCGAAGTTAAAAAAATTTTGGAGAGAAATATTGTTGAGAGAGAATTTTTTGTGAGAGTAACGAGTAATGACTACATGTCTTCGAGGTCAAACAAAAACCTAAACGTAGGAATTAATGAGTACGACCAGTTGCGAATTTGTTATCGTCCAAAAAATTTGCAGACCAATTTATTTTTGTTTTGTTGTTTATTTTTTTTATTAAATTTTAATCCTTTGGTCCAATAATGTTGGCCCAATAACTACGTTTGTATGAAAAGTACCTTCCAATTAATTCATTGGGCCTAATATAGTATTGGAAATATACAAATACCTATTAGACTTTTGGGCCGATTTTTTCGTTAATTTTTTCTTGAGTATTTTGAACATTTAGTGTCTTAATTTATGCATTTAGGCAATTAATTGCCTGTTAGGACAAGTTTTTGCTTTTCATGTTTATTTAATTGGTAGAACATTCTTGAGTTACTAATCTGAAAAGACTTTAAACTGTGATATGTGGTAGTGATAATAATTGTACTTTAAATAATTTTTATGATTATTTTTTGGATTGGATATTGAAAAATTATGATCATATATTAAATTATAGCCCAAAACATATGCATATATATGTATATTCAGTTGGGCATTAATATTTTTATATGTAATAGGAGTCTCTTTTTATTGTCTTAGAAAAACACTATTTTCTTGTGTTTTGTTCAATAATCTATATAAAAGAAAGTCTCCTGTAAAGGAAAGTTCCCGCTAAAGTATTAATCCCAAATATGGTATGACGTGTTAATTAATTATACGGCCTGTTTTAAATTGAAAACGTGGAAAAAAAATTCATTTAAATATCTGAACAGCTTTTTTTTTCCTATTTAACAAATTGTTATTTTTTTCATTCAAATATATGAGCAGCCTTTTTTGTTTCCTATGCAACTCATTTTTGTTGTTTTTCATTCAATTATCGAGCAGCCTTTTTTGTTTCCTATGCTGCTATGCAACACATTTTTTTTTCATTCAAATATCTTAGTAGCCTTTTTCGTGTTTCCAATTCAGATTAATTAATTGTTACTCTAACTGATTGCGGCATTGGAAAATCTTTTTATTTCTGAAGAACTCTTAGTATTCCGACTGTAAGAATAATTGTTTATTACATAGAAACTGTTCCAAATAAAAGTTCAGGCATTGTGCAGCTCAAAATTAATTACAAACACTTCAAATTTCAAATTGTTTTTCGATAACAAAATGAGAAATTATAGATTTATATTGTTGAGTTCATATAAATTGCAAGTTGTATTGGGCATCCAAAAGTAATCCTTGAAATTTGACGTGAAATATGTCTATTCTCTCTTCTAAAGAGTGCACATTGTAAGCAAATAGAAAAAGAAATCAATATACAGCTAATAATTGATTGCTGCAACAGGCCCCTTTATCAATTCAACCACTCTGCAGTGAGCATTACCTGGATATGGAGGCGGAAACCATTCAACTATTTTCAGTTTATAATTCATTTTTCATGATGCGAAAAGTTTGTAATTACATTATATTTCCCATATGGAAAACACATTAGTTACAAGACTAGAACGAGTACATTAAAAAATCCTATTTTTTGAATATGTAAAAATTAAAGTATCAATGTTTACCTTAAAAGTATCATATTTATTACTCAAAAATATCACTATTTTCGGATAAAGTATCACTTCCGATTTAGAGAATTTATATTTTTAAAATGAAGGGATGATAATGAAGCTTTATATTCATGGTTATATTCAAGGTTATACTAAATATGCACAACAAGAACCAGTGGTCTAGCGGTAGAACACCACCTTACCTTTATTAAGGTCGCGGGTTCAATTCCCCTATGGAACTCCTTTTTTTTTAAATAAGACGGGCTGGTAGGGTGGGCTGGTGGGGGGGGCTATTAGTTGCAGTTTTTTTTTTAAATATTTACCGGGTCCAGCGGGTTGGGCGGACAGGCGGGCTGTAGGATCCGTAAGACGGTCCTATATGAGTTTTTGCCCACATAAAAATGGATATATGAACTCAGAAATGTCAGGAAAACATGTTGATCTAAAGATTTTATAGTCCGAAAAAATCCATTAAATATAATTATAACAAGAATTGTTAGAGAAAAAATACAGATATGGAGTTTTACTACGATTTAGGTCTTGAAACATAAACTCGGATTGTATAAACTTTCAGATACGCGAGGCACTCCATTTTCTATAATGAGAACTGAAGCTGAAAGGATGAGGTAAGAGAATGAAAATAGTTTCTAGGGTATTCTGATTTTTTTTTTTTCGCTTAACAAAAAAAAATGGCTTTGGCTAGAGAAAATCCTAAATGGCAGTATAGTTTTGATTTGTTTTTGGCATTTTATGGACTAAAAGCATGCAAAATACCCAATCACTTTTTTCTCTCCCAATTGCTTTGATCTTTTTGTGCATAGAGGTATGGGCCAAGCCTATTTGTGTTATTTTATTTAACTTCTCGGCCATTGATATTAAGCCCAAACAAAACAGGTATTTTAGTTGTTATGAAAAAACCACATATTTTAGTTGTTATAAAAAAACAGTAATTCATATTTTTTGGGGAAGGCAGTATAATTCATATTAAAACAATGAAATATAAAATTGGGCCACCGGCCACATGTCAGTTATAATTTTGTTGGAAATCATATTATAATTTTGTTGGAAATCATATTATGATTTTGTTTAGTTATAAATGATTTTGATCCATAAATATTTTATAACTTGGCTAAATTATTGAGTAATTAAATTATTATAGAATTGTTTAGGTTTTCTAAATTTTTTTAATGTATAATTGTATTATTAAACTCTATTTTTATTTATTTAAATATATAATTTTTTTTCTAATATATTTTTTAGGCTCTTATAATTTATTGTTCTATTATTCGATCTTATTTATTTCTCTTTACATCCAGTTTCTTATCAAAATCCAGACATTATATTCTTTAAAATTTTAAATTTTTTTTAATATACGTATCGTGCATCGCACGGGTGGAATACTAGTAATCATAAATGCACTAATTAAAGTGAAAGTTAGAATCATGGCGAGATATACCACTGCATTTAAAAATCATATTGCATATCTAATAAGCAGAAACATCAGAAATACCCAATGGGAATTGCAAGACTTAACAGCAGATTCCTTTGGTCGATGAATTCAGAATTCTTAGAATTAAGAATTGAGAAAAACAAACCAAAATGAAATTCTTAGAATTAAGAATTGAGGAAAACAAACAAAAATGAAAGATTCTAAGATAGTATATCGAACCAATATGCCAGTGGAGAAGATCCCTAAATCGCGACAAAACGCTTGCTGAGTGTGGGGAAATAATTGTAGGGTGCATTTCAATTTGACCTCAATCATACGGAAAAAAATTAATTTATCCTCACTACTTAAAAATATAATATTATATTTTCCATGTTGTATATCTTTCGAAAAACATAAAACAAAATGAAAATGTTAAGAGAGTGCGTGCTTGTGAATGGTTTTCATTCATTTCACTTTTTGGACAAAATTTTGCATGAATAAGTGATTGTTTGTGAAAAATTTAAGAAAAATACTCTATCATTTACTTTTCTTATTTTTCAAATCATCAATCATATTCATTTATAATTTAAACAAAAAAAATCTCATCAACCATCATTATTATACAATCATATCACAAATATAATATCACTCTCTTTTATTTTTTAAATCACCAATAACATCTAATCACCATTATACTAATAAAATTATCACATCAACTATCATCATCACATTTTCATCTTATATCCAATCACACTCTCAAAATCTATTCTTATTTTTTAAATAATCTTTTCAAATTGTTCTCTCTAAAAGTAAAAAAGAACGGAATGAAAGGTCAAACAATCACTCCCTAAGTCTTTTTAACATGTAAAATAGACAAAAAAAGAAAGAGAATTCTAGATTTTTTTTAGAAAGTTCGTTCAGTCGTTGTAGGTACTCGAACCCATATATTTCTTATTGTAAATAGGGTAAAATACAATTAACCCTCAACTTGACCATACGTAGCATTCACCCTTTAATAAAATTATATGTATATTGTACTCCCTCTAATTCACGACAAATGTCGTTTTAGAAAATATCACACATATTAAGGAGCATGTTAAAATACCCTATATATACCCTTAATTCATGTTAGTTGGAAAATGAAAAATAATAAATACAGTTACTAGATTATTTAATAGATATAAGGGTAATTTTGAAAAATCTTAATCATTAGTCTTGATAATGTCAAAATGTCACTTTTTTAATTTAATTATTTACCACCCAAAACGACATTTATTGTGAACGGGATGGGGTATATTCGAATACTAATCCCTCAAGTTTTTATTTTGTACTTTTTTATTAACTAGAAAAATTATGGCGCTTTAGCTCACTCTTTGGCCGACTAAATGAGTTTTATCACACATGCAACACACACTCTAACAAACATTTTAATATTTTTGCGCTTACTAGAGTAGATCAATTACAAATTCATTCTTCTATACTATAACAAGGGAGTGTTAAACACTAAAACCAAGTGATTTTAAGCTTTTAGTGAAAAGTCACTTTGAGTGTTTACAAATGCCAACTTTTGTTTCATTTAATCAAAATATAAAAGCTGGGGGTGGGGTGTTCCTGATTATAGAAAAGTGCTTTTGATATTTTGGAAAATATGAAGAAATTATTTTGACATTCGTATCCTGAATTTTTGTCATGTAGGTAGAAACGCGAGGAAAATGCAAAGACTTTGAGGATGGTTGTTCATTTGTTTCTTTGCTTCGCCCGCCATTCACATCATCCTTTTTCTAATTATACCCACATCTCTATAATTACATAATTGACATGAATTTGAAATACTATAATGTCATCACTACCTAAAACATGTGTCACACGATCGTGCCACATATGCATGTGCTACATAATCGTGTCACGTTGACATGTACCTTACCATCGTACCATAAAGTCATGTGCCACACGATTGCACAACATGACTTTATGGCACTATCATGTGTCACATGACTATGATGGTTTTACTACCTAAACAATGCACCACATGTTCATGTCAGACGATTGTGCCATAAAATCATGTGGCACATGATAGTGTGTAGGGATGGCAATGCGACTCGCCAGGGGTCACGGGCGGGGGCGGGGCGGAGCAGAGCAAAATGGGTTGCTCGTGTTGAATAAGAAAAAAATATTATTATATCATAAAATACATAATAATTCAAATAAAAATGAAATAAAAGGAACAATAATCAAGAAAGATAAATTACTATAAACTTGTAATATGTTTATAAGTTTTTAATCTTGTTTTTTATTATATATATTATTAAGAAAAAATGTCATTTTTAATGTATATTTGGATATAATATTAAGTACATAAAAATTGTATTATCATACATGTGAAATATATTTTAAAAAATAAAAATACTATAGGCAGGGCGAAAGTGATACTCACTGCCTCACGGGGAGGGGGGGACCAAACACATCGGATCAGGGCCAAAACTGTCATCCCTAATTTTGTCTTATATATAAGGGAACAATTGTAATATTTTTATAAATGGTAGGATGATTTTCGAAATGTTTTTCGTTTATGAAGAGGGAATTGCACGACGAAATCAAACCCCAAAGGATTTATTGCAATTATAAAAAAATATATTGGTTTTTTGTAATTAGCCCAAGCCTCAAGTTTATTTTTTAATCATCCCTTAATTACTTTTTTTTTATTTTGAATAATTAATCACCCCTTAATTAAATTCAACATGCCCATGCATATTTCAATTTTCATTAACAAAAAGTTCTCACTGGAAAACTTATGCCTTCTTTTAAGACACAAAATTCATAGGGCTTTAGACAAGAAATCCTTTTTTCCCGTGAGATGGCTGCATGCTCCTCGCTAGATTGATAAGAAACCCTTATGCAAGTGAAAATGCATTTTCATCAACTAAGCAAGATAGAAGTGGAAGGTAAATGCATATTCAATAACTAAGCAAGAAGAAAAGCAATAGAGTATTAGCAATATATTTGATAAGTAGCAATTCATTTAATAGAGTTTAGTTTGAAAATCTAATGGGTAGTGTAAGCCCATGAAAGAATTTTAATTACTGACTTCTTGGATTTTATTTCATGCATGCATCCACTAGACTTGATTGTTTTTATTGGGTAGTGTAAAGAAAAATCTTTATTGACTTTTTGGTTGAGTTCTTGGTTTTTCTTTCCTAAGTATACCCACTAGACTTGATTGTTTTTATTGGGTAGTGTAAAGAAAAATCTTTATTGACTTTTTGGTTGTGTTCTTGGTTTTTCTTTCCTAAGTATACCCACTAGACTTGATTTTTTTATTTAGGATCTCTTTTATTTTTCTTCACATGATATGATTGTCATTGTATTTTTCTATCACAGATTGATCACTTTCCGCAATTGATTTTCTGTTGGTGTTAAAGATTGAGACGGGCCAAAAAAAATCTGCAATTAATGGCATTGGACATTATTTTCGGGGTGGGGATTATATCGGATCAAGTACAACTGATACTTGACAAGTTTGAAAAGTCGGTTTCAAAAGTTTTAGATGTGAGGTATTTATCAAAAATAACTTCTGGAAGGTGGATGGAAGTTGGGTTGGAACATACTCCTAATACATATGTTATATGAATGCATTTTATAAAAGACATAATTTTCCTCCAATATTAATATATATGAGAAATTTCTAAACTTTTCCACTTGATGTTAGCTTTGATCATGAAACTGATTATGTTTAAGATTAACAACCATGAAAATAATTACATTTTAGTGTGATTTACCTTAATAATTATTTTGTCGAGATTCATATTTTAAACAAAAAAAAACATTTATAAATGATTTTTAGTTGAGCATTATGACCTATGTGCGTACATATATTAAATAAAATATTTTCAAAAATATCACTGGAGATGATTCAAGAAGGTTTAGAAAATTTTAATATATGTATAGAAATGTGTGCATTCTAAATTTTTTTACACAGATATAGAATTCCATGAAAAGTTATTTTAGATAAATTTAAACTTTGTTGATAGTTATAGAAAATGTGTAGATGTGGTGAAAGAAGTTTAAATTCTTAAGATGAAGTAAAATGTTTTGGAAGAGACCCCAAGAAAGTTCTAAATAGGTGTGTAAACTTGACTTCCATAAATAAAATTGTAAATGGTCTCAGAAAGATTTAAAAAATCTCCATCGATACCGTTCATCTGATGAGTTTCAAACTATAAATTAGTAGTATATCCTCATTTTGTTAACATAGAAATTTGAGTTTAGTTAGTTTTTATTTCGTTTAGTCAAGCAATAGGAAAGTAAAATTTTATTTATAAAAATATATTTACTTCCAAAAAGTGTAGGCACAAACCACATGGCGAACAAGTTCCTCGGTAATTCATCAGCTTACTTACCTTCATCAAGTTAAAAAACAGGGATCAAACCTTTTCTTTCAATTAACTATACAAAAATTGTTGAAAATAAAGATGACCAAGAACTCGAAAAATTTCATGGTTGTCCATTTATTTGATAAACACGTAACGCTGAATAAACTTAATTACCATAAGTTAGAACTCAACTCGTATCTTAGAACAATTTAGAATACATAATTTTATATTCTATACATCGCAAGTAAAATCGTCATGAATATTTTGAATTTCATCCCCACATAAAAAAATCCCAATTACAAAACCTTGATATGCTCCATCCGAAATTTTATTTTGGTGAAAGATATTTGGAGCTTTAATATCTCCATCCAAAATTCTTTATGCCACATTGTGAGAGTTGTCATTTCCCCACCTCAACTCCAATTTTTTATCGTCATTTATCATTTATTGATTCTTCCTCCTGCATTGGAGACATTCAATATAATCAACATTCTTGTTTCTTAGCTTTCCTATGCCATATCTTTAATTTTTTCCAATTATGAATACATGCATTGTTTGAAATTTAGTTAAATTTCTCATCCTCCCGACATAGATCATAATCGGCCAAAAATAGTATAAAGATCCGATGGTGAAGGTTAATTAAACATCTCAATTCCCTTGGTGGTAGAGCGTAAAGAAGAAACGGTCCTCGAGTTGTAATGTTTGCATAAAATGAATATAATCATTGACTCAAGTATTTTTCTCATGGGAGTCATCTCAGAGACATCAAACAACCTCAATGCATTGATCCAACTACAAATAGCATAAGAGAGACAAGATTGAGAGAATACCCTTGATTTTAATTTCAATAATCAACCACCCTAAAAGAATAACAAAACAAGTATTTATAGGATTAAACTCCTGCAACAATAAAACTCCTAACTATTGAAAACTTTTAAAAGATACTAAAGTATCATATACTTATACTAATCTTAAAGATATTTAAATCTTATCTTAATCATTATATCCGGGGTCGATACAATTAATCCTTGAATCAGTAGGGAGATCGATACTAGAAGAATTGTCAATTTATGGAGGAGCACAATGAGGACGAGATGGAAAAACATGATGAATATTAAAATATATTATAACTGGATCAAAAATAAAATAATTCAGGTTGAACTCTAGAAAACTTTCTCCATTGTTCCAAATCAATGGTTTAATTCTAGTGCATCCATCAGACCAATCATGAATATGCTATTTTTTCCAAATTTTAGAGACAACAACAGATACATTATGAATTTTATTCCTCATCCACGATGCCTTATCGTTATTTGTTTTCTCTATAGTTTTAAGTTGAAGACCCTCACTAATATTACATGAGAAATTCCTGAGGAGCATGCTTCCAGCTAAGACCTATAGATGCATTCCGTGACTGTTGCTATTCATTTTTAGCAATAACTTACTAGAAATAGACAATAAGAAAAGGTAAAACACAACCCATAAGAACATGTAGATTAAAGTGAAATCATCGAACAAATCAGTAACAGGGTTTATCTTGATTTCAATCCATTCAAAACACGTAACATTCTTTTCCCTTTTGAATTGGTCTACCCATAAAAGAAAAAGTGTGGAAGACAACAAGCAAAGCAAAACATAAAGCTCGGCGGTGAATGCAAAAATACTATTTCAAGTTGACCCATATGTCATGTGCCTTAATCTAAAGATGATGTTTCAAAATCAACCAATATCTTTTTAACAAATGCGATCTCTCGTCCTCCGTCCTTTGGAGTACCACCATCTCCCCGTCCCGAAAGCATTTGCAGATTGTGACACACCAAGTCCAATCGACTATGAAATATGGCTAATAAGGTTGAGAAGACATTCTAGAAAAAGACAATGGGGGGAGGAAGTTGACACGTCTTGTTAGAATTATATATACCCCTCCCTACCACCGTGGGTCTGGTTTAATTAACCATAGCAAGTTGTGCATGCTATTCTCGACAAGTTATTTTTTTTTTTTGTTGCTTTGTGTAGTTTAATGCTTGTTTTGATGCTCTCCGTGGCAGTTTGAGAGTTTTATGGAGGGAAATTCTTGTTTATTCACCTATGCATGTCGTTTTTTTTTTTTTTTTTTGTCAACCGATTTGCACTTTAGTTTTCCTCTCCTTTTATCGACAAATGATAATCGAATTATTATCATCTTCATTGTTTTTAAATAAGTCGCACAAACACCGGATACATTAAGGAAGGAATGGGGCAAGATTTGTTGCACAAAGATTCTCGCTTTTATTATTCATTGTCTTTGAGTGCTTTTTATCAATCTTTTGCTATTGGGATGAAGCAAACCAGATTGTGGTGATGACCGAAATTTTATATCCGCAGCTGTCGCTAGATCTATATATATAGTAAAAGTTTTTGGTTGACTCTTTTAATTTCTTCAAATTCTATAGGATGTTCATCACGGTCGGATAAAACCCACCCGTTACTTAGCTAGAGCAAACCCATCCGCGACTTAGCTACAACAAATCCAACCGTGAATTAGCCACAAAGAAACCCAACCGTAACTTATGGTGTCGCTTGAAATTCTAGAGGCCTATTGAGTTCACAAGAAAAATGAGTTGTTAGAGTTGATTAATTTCAAATAGAGGTATAGTTAAAAGTGAACAAAGTGAAGCATATGGTCTATATGCATCTAGTTCTATACGGTTCCTGGATAATTATAATATTCTCGTGGATGCTAAAGAGTTTGTTTGATATTATCCCAAACGAAACTCCAAAAATTCAAAGTGTAAGAGAACTTGTTAAAGGTAATCAAATAACCAATTAACCCAAGGTGCAAGAAAATGCCATTCATATCAAACTACAATGCAGTTGGCACGATGTTTGTTAGAATAAGTAAAAGCAACTACATAATTTACCATGACCAATCCTTTTCAAGATATTTCGTTTTATTATGCTACTACATTATTTTCATGATCTAACTATGCTAAAAGAATTGTTAAGACATTTAACAAAGATGATGGAAGCCGCTTATAAGTACACACAACAACAGTGGTACCGAATACCAAAAATATTAAAACTATTTCAACAGTCTTAATTGTTTATTTTGAAAGTTGGACAAAGTGGAAAGGACAAAAAATTTAAACCCCAAGTAAGGAAAACAGGGGAATAACAGACCTAAAGTGAGAAGAAAAAAATCAAGAATATTGCTATCTCATTCAAAATATATTGCAAAGAGAAAATTGGAATCAACATTGCGCCATGTAGCTTTCTTTGAAGCAAAAATATTTAGATAGTTGCACCGAAAAATTGAAGTTTAGGTCTTCTCCACGGAAAGAAAGGCAACAAGATTTGCAATCTAAAGCAAGATAATAGAGAGATGGAAACTAACATAAAACCAAAGACAAGAGAACTCGCATAATTCCACTCTTTAAGCCAAAATACGACCAATTCAAGAAAACAATAGATTAAAAGAGTCAACACAAAGAATCAAATTAAGAACTTCTACATAAATAACGTGATCGGTCACGCTTGATTACGCACAACCCTAAAGCAAGAATAGCATTTTATGGGTTCAAGAGCATGAAGGACGAAAAGAAGTTGAACTCTATATTTTCATTCAATAGAATGGCACAAAGGCAGATTTACGCTGCGAACCCAAGTGGTCCTCAACCGACCACCTACCCTTCATTTCCGGGGAAGTTCGTAAATGCGAGGAAGTGTACGTGAAAGTGAAGCAAACAAGCAAGGAAAAGGCATGTCCTAAACCACAAGGATGTAAAAAATTTAATTTTTCAAAGAAATCGATATAAACCACAAGTCAACTTTCTATGCAAAATGGCACAACATCACTTTTCACTTTATAGGCGTAACTCCAAAGATGAAATTGCTCCGATTACAACCGGCCTCTAGAAATATAATGTATATAGATAAAACAGAAAAAGACATTCGTCGTAAAACAAGTCACGGATTTCTATTTACGTTTCAACTTAGAGTTTAAGCTAATGAAGATAAGAAACCAACATCAATGATCAAACACACGCATCAATATGATAGAGTAAGAACTACTCCGAGCCAAAGGTGACAACCGAGGATCGATGCCTTCTTCACGTTCCCACATGCTAATCTAAAGATAACGTTTCAACATCAACATATATGTTTTTAACAAATGCGTCTCTCGCCCTCCATCCTTGGAGTACCACTCATCCATTTTAGGGCAAAAGAACATAGTATGAAAGATTCAAGTGAATGTGACAATTAAGGCAAACACTTCAATCGCATGCAGATGGTCTATATGCATCAAATAAAATTTCCCATTAAATCATCGATCTTTTCACAAATTATTTGAAGAAAGTTAAGGTGTTGTATGTGGTAAATTTTTTGTACGAGACTCAGGTGGATTTTGTTGAAAATGAAAACATTCACGACCAATTTACGTGGGGATGTATGGAGCGTGGGATTGTGCATTCTTAAGTTGATCCATGATATGAATTGGGTTCCTAAATTGGATTTTGGTAATTTTATTTAATGTTGTATGCAAACAGAGGTTGGAGTGTCAAATAGATGGACAACGGTGGAACTTCTTGGTCATTCTGCTTTTTTCGGCAACTCGTCCCGGTTCTTCATTTATCGAAAAGGTTCAATTCCAACTTATTAGCAACTAGTGCTTTAATAATAGAAAATTTGAATGTCTTTAGTTATGTTGTATTAACATAGCATGTTCAATTTTCTTGTTTTGCGTAGCTAATATAAAAATACAACATAAAGAGTACACAACCTTGTTGGCTTATTTTTTTCCATCATTGTGTCTGCTTTTTTCCCATCATTGTGCCTACAGTGTGAAACTTAAGTGATTGAAGATGTGATAACATATCAGATGAAGTTTACAAACATTAATAACTTGGAAATTTTATGTATTAAAGACTAACTTGTGAAACTTACCGTTTAAAGGGAATTATGGATATCGTGGTTTTCTTTTTTGGTTCTCTCTCCAAGTAACCAATGTGTCATTGATTCCTTTTGCAGAGAAAGATCGCTTCATCTCTATCCCCGTCATCTGAAGCAACTCCATCATATGTTGGAGATGAGCAAATTAGTCCTAAAACGAAAAGATCAAAAATTTCTAGAGAGAGGGAAGATGAAGATCTTAGTGAAACAATACATCTTGTGCATACTGGAAGATGCATTCAACATTGCGCCCTATTGTCTTCAGATTGTGAATTTGAAAAGGATAGACTCATACAGATGTGGATCGCGAAAGAAAGTATCAAACTTGAAGTGACAACAAGAAGAATGGAGGATGTGGCTGATTTGTATTTTGATGCTTTAGTTCATCGACGATTAATACCTTCAAGGTTTGATAACCGCATCTTGAAAAGATGAAATACAAAGTCAACATGGCTCAAGCTTCCAATTCGCTTCTTGGAACAAACTAATTATACCAGAATCAACGAAAGAAATTTGGATAAGATCTACGGAGAGCCACTACACTTAATATGGCATTGTAAGAGAGTTGATCAAACACTAGTTGAAGTTCTTAAGAATTTCAAGCAATACGCACACTTAGAGTACTTAATGATTCCGCTTTTAATCAATGAATTGCCCCGGTGTGTTTTTGGACTTAAAACTCTTAAGGACATTAGATTTGAGCCGCACCCATATAGCAAAATTACCGAGTCCATTAGACTATTTGAATCATTGCGATTGCTTGACGCCCTTGAGACTCCCATCAAACAGATTACCCGATTCAACGAATCTGTCTTCATTTTTGCAAACACTAAGGCTTGGGAGTTGTTTCTTCTTTCTGCTCTACCAAGGGAGTTGGGATTTTTAATTGACCTTCGCCATTTGGATCTTTCTAGCATTTTCGGCCGATTAAAGTCCGTGCCGAGAACAATGGGAAATTTGACAAAGCTTCAAACATTGCATCCATTCGTTGTTGGAAAGAATGAAAGATGTGGCATAAGAGAGCTAAGAAACATGAATGACATTACTGGATCATTTTGTATCTTAAAGCTTGAAAATGTCCCAGGTGAAGAAGAAGCAAAGGAAGCAAGAAACAGCACTGAGTGATAAACGACGGATAGAGAAGTTGGAGTTGAGGTGGAAAAATGACAATTCTCACAATGCTGCAGAGATATTAGAATGTTTGCTTCCTTGGTGAACTTCATTCTCTCAAGATTCTCCGCATTATGAGGATGGAAAGTTTGAGGGTTATTAACAACATATTTTCTAGAAAAAATGGAACTCAAGGTGTCAATGCATTTCCAAAGTTGGAGAAGTTGATACTCGATGATATGCTAAACCTTAAAGATTGGGCTGGAATAGAGGATGGTGACTTTCCATGCCTTAGCCATATTTCCCTAAGATTCTCGTCCAAAACTTATAGCTCTTCCACCTACGGCACATGTGTGCACCCTCCAACTTTTGGAAATAACCTCTTGCATGTAGTTGAAGATTAATTGTAGTTAGCAATCATGCCAAAGTTTCAAAGGACGATATACGCATTACATGGGGTAGCCTCCAAACATTCATGTAGGTATCACTTTGTTTTATCACCGCATGCTAAAGATAAAGCAAGAATGGAAATTTATGGGTTCAAGAGCATGACGGACCAAAAAAGTTGAACTATATATTTTCATTCAATAGAATGACACTGCATAGCTTTTATGCCCGCGAACCCCAAGGTCCTCAAATTGACCAGCTACCCTTCATTTCCGGAAGATTCGTGAATGCGAGGAAATATACGCGAAAGTGAAACAAGTGAGCGAGGTAAAAAGCATGTCCTGAACCACAAGGATGTAAAAAAGTTTAATTTTTCAAAGAAATCTAATATAAACCACAAGTCAACTTTCTATGCAAAATGGCACACCATAACTTTTCACTTGCGTAACTCCAAAGATGAAACCGCTCCATTATGGTAGCCTCTAGAAATATAATGTATACATATATAACAGAAAAAGACATTCGTAAAACAAGTCACAAATTTCTATTTGAGTTTCAACTTAGAGTTTAAGCTAAAAAAAGATAGGAAACCAACATCAATGTTCAAACACAAGCCCTAATATGATAGATTAAGAACTACCTCGAGCCAAAGGTGACAACCGAAGATTGATGCCTTCTTCACGTCCCGCAAACTAATCTAAAGATAATGTTTCAAAATTAACATACATGTTTTTAACAAATGCGTTTCACGCCCTCCATCCTTGGAGTACCACTCATTCATTTTAGTGCAGTTACTTAGTATGAAAGATTCAAGTGAATGTGGCAATTCGGACAAACACTTCAATCGCATGCGGGAGGTTATTTCCAAAAGTTGGAGAGTGCACACATGTGCGAGAGGTGGAAGAGCTATAAGTTTTGGGAGTAATCTTAGGGAAATTTGGCTAAGGCATGGAAAGTGACCATCCTCTATTCCAACCCATTCTTCAAGGTTTAGCATGTCCTCGAGCATCAACTTCTCCAACTTTGGAAATGCATTGACCCCTTGAGTTCCATTTTGACTAGAACATATGTTGTTAATATCCCTCAAACTTTCCATGCTCATAATGCGGAGAATCTTGAGAGAAGGAAGTTCACCAAAGGAGGGCAACATGCCACAGTTTAGGCAACGAGAAAGAGTGATGGTGGCCAAATCAGTAAATGATGGATTGATTATCCAACTCGGAAGCCTCAAACCACAATAAAATGTAATTTTTAATTCCTTCACCTGAAAATGTGGCTGCAAACATTCTAATATCTCTGCAGCATTGGGAGATTGTCATCTTTCCAACTCAACTCCAACTTCTCTATCCGTCCTTTATCACTCAATGCTGCTTCCTTTGCTTCCTTTTCACTGGAGACATTTTCAAGCATTAAGATACAAAATGATCCACTAATGTCATTCATGTTTCTTAGCTCTCCTATGCCACATCTTTCATTCTTTCCAACAACTAATGGATGCAATGTTTGAAGCTTTGTCAAATTTCCCATTGTTCTCGGCACGGACTTTAATCGGACTTTAATCGGACTTTAATCCCAAAAGCTGATTCTTTACTCTAGAATCTAGGTTTATTTTATAAAAAGCATTGAGACAATCAGACAAAATAAATCATAAAGCCCATGCTAGAATAAAACAAAAAACAAGACTCTTCCTCAAAGAACATTGCATCCGCAAAAGCAAGAAAATAAAATGACCTCTCAACTTTCAAAGCACTTCCAGAGAAGAATTGAAGTTGATAGTGACAAAGAAGATATTCTAGAAACCAGACTTCTTGATGATGATGACCTAGATGATGCTAAGGATAGTGATAACAAAAGTAGTGAATGAATGACTTAAAAACTTTAGAAATTAGAATCCTCTTAAGTAATGGACATATATTTACTTCTATTTTGTCTATTTATATCTATTTATGTTATGTATTTTGGGAAAAACTCTAAGATTGATAGGATTATAATTTTGAGCTTTCATGACGAGGCTTACGCCTCGAACCCCCCTCGAGGCTTACGCCCCGTTTCATGGGGAAAAACCGCCTCAGTTCCTGTTTACGTTTTTCAAAACCATGGCTCTTGGCATGGACTCTAATCGGCCAAAAATGCGAGAAAGATCCAAATGGCGAAGGTTAATTAAACATCCCAACTCCCTTGGTAGAGCAGAAAGAAGAAAGCAACCGCCGAGTCTTAGTGTTTGCAAAAAATAAAGACGGTAAGTTGACTCGGGTAACTGTTTGATGGGAGTCCTAGAGACGTCAAGCAATCGCAATGATTCCAATAGTCCAATGGACTCTGGTAATTTTGCTATATGAGTGCGGTTCAATTCTAATGTCCTTAAAACTTTTAAGCCAAAAAACACGCCGGTGGGCAATTCATCGATTAAAGTACTGGAATCAATAAGTACTCTGAGTGAGCGTAATTGCTTGAAATTCCTAAGAGCTTCAACTAGTGTTTGATCAACTCTTTTACAATGCCATGTTAAGTGTAGTGACTCTCCGTAGATCTTATCCAAATTCCCTTCGTTGATTCTAGTATAATTAGCTTGTTCCGAGAACCAATTGGAAGCTTGAGCCATGTTGACTCTATATTTCATCTTTTGACTATGGTTATCAAACCTTGAGGCTTGAAGGAATTATGACTCCCTGATGAACTAAATCATCAAAATATAAATTAGCCACATCCTCCATTCTTCTTGTTGTCACCTCAAGTTTGATGCATTCTTCCGCGATCCTGTACCAGTCTATTCTTTTCAAATTTACAATCTGTAGAAAATAGGGCGTAATGTTGAATGCATCTTCCAATATGCAGAAGATGTATTGTTTGACTAGGACCTTCATTTTCATCTTCCCTCACTCGGGAAATATTTGATCTTTTAGTTTTAGGACTAATTTGCTCATCTCCAACATATGATGGAGTTGCTTCAGATGACGGGGATAGAGATGAAGTGATCCTCCTCTACAAAAGTAATCAATTACACATTGGTTACTTGGAGAAAGAACCAAAAAAGAAAACAACGATATTGAAAATTCCTTTTAAACGGTAAGTTTCACAAGTTAGTCTTTAATACATGAAATTTCCAAGTTATTAATGTTGGTAAACTTCATTTGATATGTTAATATAGCTACATATCACATCTTCATGTTAGATAAATGTTTTTATCATGATTTTGATGATTATGTTCGATTTTGTTCAAATGAGTTTTTAAACCAAAACAATATCCCTAAATGTTGTCTAAATACTTCCGATCAACTTAAAATGTTTTTACTATTTTTCGGAGTATTTTTGGAGTTTATTTTCGATAAAAATTGGACAACACATTTGTTTCAGCTCGACCTGGTCGCCTATAGGGCAACCCGCACTGAGTTGAGCCGAGAAACAGAAAATGGGCGTAAGAAAAATAGGGCGGGCGTACCGGTCGACCGCCAAAGCAACCCGTACACGGGAGTTGGATTTTGTTCCGACTTCTCTGTTTCGTAAATTCTTCAGGTCCAACCGGTCACAGCTAAGGGCGACCGGTCGCACCCCCTTTGACCGGTCCCCCTGTGTAAAAATTCGCAGAATTCAATTTCAATCTTATCTTTACGCGACCGGTCGAACCCCTTGTTTATCGCCAAGAAACTATCCGCTTGCGTTTACGCGACTTTTCCCTATTTTGTGGGATTGATTTCTAATGACTATATTGATCTTTTTAAATGGTTTCTTTTGCAAAGCAAATCACTCCCCAAGGAGGAGCCAATGTCCGGAAATGAAAGCCAAGTCCTCTCCTATAAATAGAGGCTTCATTCAAGCAACAAGATACAACACTCAATACAAGCAAAAAGAGCAAACAAAGCAAACACTTCTATATCTTGTTGTATTAGCTTCAAGCACTTTCACTTGCACAAATTTGAGGTCTAGGCTTTCAATTCTTGATTACACTTGTACTCATATTGTTTCAATCTTTATTGAGTTGTAATCTTGATTTTGGTCATCATTCAACACAAGACATCCTTGTGAGTATTCTTGTGGTAAGAATACACTGGGTGATCTAGGTGATAGGTGTTTGAAGGTTGTGGTAATCTTCAAAGGTGTTGTAAGAGGGTTGTGGTAATCCTCAAGGTGGTGAAAGAGGGTTGTGGTAATCCTCAAGGTGTTGTATTAATTTTTGGTAAATTAATAAAATCTTTTTTTCTTTTTGAAATCCATCCAGGAGATCTTTGGGGTGGTAGAGGATTAGGCCCAGGTGGGTTGAACCTCTTTAAATCAACGAGTGTTGTTTATTTTCCGCATTTACATTCTTGTCATTTACTTGTTGTTTCGAAAAAGAGGGTGATTTGCGATAAAAATCCTATTTTTATATATGATACTATATATCTTTATATAATAAATACATTAGTATTTGAATTGACTTAGTTTATATTTATATTTCCCATATGGAAAACACATTAGTTACAAGACTAGAACGAGTACATTAAAAAATCCTATTTTTTGAATATGTAAAAATTAAAGTATCAATGTTTACCTTAAAAGTATCATATTTATTACTCAAAAATATCACTATTTTCGGATAAAGTATCACTTCCGATTTAGAGAATTTATATTTTTAAAATGAAGGGATGATAATGAAGCTTTATATTCATGGTTATATTCAAGGTTATACTAAATATGCACAACAAGAACCAGTGGTCTAGCGGTAGAACACTACCTTACCTTTATTAAGGTCGCGGGTTCGATTCCCCTATGGAACTCCTTTTTTTTTAAATAAGACGGGCTGGTAGGGTGGGTCTGGTGGGGGGCTATTAGTTGCAGTTTTTTTTTAAATATTTACCGGGTCCAGTGGGTTGGGCGGACAGGCGGGCTGTAGGATCCGTAAGACGGTCCTATATGAGTTTTTGCCCACATAAAAATGGATATATGAACTCAGAAATGTCAGGAAAACATGTTGATCTAAAGATTTTATAGTCCGAAAAAATCCATTAAATATAATTATAACAAGAATTGTTAGAGAAAAAATACAGATATGGAGTTTTACTACGATTTAGGTCTTGAAACATAAACTCGGATTGTATAAACTTTCAGATACGCGAGGCACTCCATTTTCTATAATGAGAATCAAGCCGAAAGGATGAGGTAAGAGAATGAAAATAGTTTCTAGGGTATTTCGATTTTTTTTTTTTTTTCGCTTAACAAAAAAAAAAAATGGCTTTGGCTAGAGAAAATCCTAAATGGCAGTATAGTTTTGATTTGTTTTTGGCATTTTATGGACTAAAAGCATGCAAAATACCCAATCACTTTTTTCTCTCCCAATTGCTTTGATCTTTTTGTGCATAGAGGTATGGGCCAAGCCTATTTGTGTTATTTTATTTAACTTCTCGGCCATTGATATTAAGCCCAAACAAAACAGTATTTTAGTTGTTATGAAAAAACCACATATTTTAGTTGTTATAAAAAAAAGTAATTCATATTTTTGGGGAAGGCAGTATAATTCATATTAAAACAATGAAATATAAAATTGGGCCACCGCCACATGTCGATTATAATTTTGTTGGAAATCATATTATAATTTTGTTGGAAATCATATTATGATTTTGTTTAGTTATAAATGATTTTGATCCATAAATATTTTATAACTTGGCTAAATTATTGAGTAATTAAATTATTATAGAATTGTTTAGGTTTTCTAAATTTTTTTAATGTATAATTGTATTATTAAACTCTATTTTTATTTATTTAAATATATAATTTTTTTTCTAATATATTTTTTAGGCTCTTATAATTTATTGTTCTATTATTCGATCTTGTTTATTTCTCTTTACATCCAGTTTCTTATCAAAATCCAGACATTATATTCTTTAAAATTTTAAATTTTTTTTAATATACGTATCGTGCATCGCACGGGTGGAATACTAGTAATCATAAATGCACTAATTAAAGTGAAAGTTAGAATCATGGCGAGATATACCACTGCATTTAAAAATCATATTGCATATCTAATAAGCAGAAACATCAGAAATACCCAATGGGAATTGCAAGACTTAACAGCAGATTCCTTTGGTCGATGAATTCAGAATTCTTAGAATTAAGAATTGAGAAAAACAAACCAAAATGAAATTCTTAGAATTAAGAATTGAGGAAAACAAACAAAAATGAAAGATTCTAAGATAGTATATCGAACCAATATGCCAGTGGAGAAGATCCCTAAATCGCGACAAAACGCTTGCTGAGTGTGGGGAAATAATTGTAGGGTGCATTTCAATTTGACCCTCAATCATACGGAAAAAAAATTAATTTATCCTCACTACTTAAAAAATATAATATTATATTTTCCATGTTGTATATCTTTCGAAAAACATAAAACAAAATGAAAATGTTAAGAGAGTGCGTGCTTGTGAATGGTTTTCATTCATTTCACTTTTTGGACAAAATTTTGCATGAATAAGTGATTGTTTGTGAAAAATTTCGAAAAATACTCTATCATTTACTTTTCTTATTTTTCAAATCATCAATCATATTCATTTATAATTTAAACAAAAAAAATCTCATCAACCATCATTATTATACAATCATATCACAAATATAATATCACTCTCTTTTATTTTTTAAATCACCAATAACATCTAATCACCATTATACTAATAAAATTATCACATCAACTATCATCATCACATTTTCATCTTATATCCAATCACACTCTCAAAATCTATTCTTATTTTTTAAATAATCTTTTCAAATTGTTCTCTCTAAAAGTAAAAAAGAACGGAATGAAAGGTCAAACAATCACTCCCTAAGTCTTTTTAACATGTAAAATAGACAAAAAAAGAAAGAGAATTCTAGATTTTTTTTAGAAAGTTCGTTCAGTCGTTGTAGGTACTCGAACCCATATATTTCTTATTGTAAATAGGGTAAAATACAATTAACCATCAACTTGACCATACGTAGCATTCACCCTTTAATAAAATTATATGTATATTGTACTCCCTCTAATTCACGACAAATGTCGTTTTAGAAAATATCACACATATTAAGGAGCATGTTAAAATACCCTATATATACCCTTAATTCATGTTAGTTGGAAAATGAAAAATAATAAATACAGTTACTAGATTATTTAATAGATATAAGGGTAATTTTGAAAAATCTTAATCATTAGTCTTGATAATGTCAAAATGTCACTTTTTTAATTTAATTATTTACCACCCAAAACGACATTTATTGTGAACGGGATGGGGTATATTCTGAATACTAATCCCTCAAGTTTTTATTTTGTACTTTTTTATTAACTAGAAAAATTATGGCGCTTTAGCTCACTCTTTGGCCGACTAAATGAGTTTTATCACACATGCAACACACACTCTAACAAACATTTTAATATTTTTGCGCTTACTAGAGTAGATCAATTACAAATTCATTCTTCTATACTATAACAAGGGAGTGTTAAACACTAAAACCAAGTGATTTTAAGCTTTTAGCTGAAAAGTCACTTTGAGTGTTTACAAATGCCAACTTTTGTTTCATTTAATCAAAATATAAAAGCTGGGGGTGGGGTGTTCCTGATTATAGAAAAGTGCTTTTGATATTTTGGAAAATATGAAGAAATTATTTTGACATTCGTATCCTGAATTTTTGTCATGTAGGTAGAAACGCGAGGAAAATGCAAAGACTTTGAGGATGGTTGTTCATTTGTTTCTTTGCTTCGCCCGCCATTCACATCATCCTTTTTCTAATTATACCCACATCTCTATAATTACATAATTGACATGAATTTGAAATACTATAATGTCATCACTACCTAAAACATGTGTCACACGATCGTGCCACATATGCATGTGCTACATAATCGTGTCACGTTGACATGTACCTTACCATCGTACCATAAAGTCATGTGCCACACGATTGCACAACATGACTTTATGGCACTATCATGTGTCACATGACTATGATGGTTTTACTACCTAAACAATGCACCACATGTTCATGTCACACGATTGTGCCATAAAATCATGTGGCACATGATAGTGTGTAGGGATGGCAATGCGACTCGCCAGGGGTCACGGGCGGGGGCGGGGCGGAGCAGAGCAAAATGGGTTGCTCGTGTTGAATAAGAAAAAAATATTATTATATCATAAAATACATAATAATTCAAATAAAAATGAAATAAAAGGAACAATAATCAAGAAAGATAAATTACTATAAACTTGTAATATGTTTATAAGTTTTTAATCTTGTTTTATTAATATATATTATTAACAGAAAAAATGTCATTTTTAATGTATATTTGGATATAATATTAAGTACATAAAAATTGTATTATCATACATGTGAAATATATTTTAAAAAATAAAAATACTATAGGCAGGGCGAAAGTGATACTCACTGCCTCACGGGGAGGGGGGGACCAAACACATCGGATCAGGGCCAAAACTGTCATCCCTAATTTTGTCTTATATATAAGGGAACAATTGTAATATTTTTATAAATGGTAGGAGGATTTTCGAAATGTTTTTCGTTTATGAAGAGGGAATTGCACGACGAAATCAAACCCCAAAGGATTTATTGCAATTATAAAAAATATCTTGGTTTTTTGTAATTAGCCCAAGCCTCAAGTTTATTTTTTAATCATCCCTTAATTACTTTTTTTTTATTTTGAATAATTAATCACCCCTTAATTAAATTCAACATGCCCATGCATATTTCAATTTTCATTAACAAAAAGTTCTCACTGGAAAACTTATGCCTTCTTTTAAGACACAAAATTCATAGGGCTTTAGACAAGAAATCCTTTTTTCCCGTGAGATGGCTGCATGCTCCTCGCTAGATTGATAAGAAACCCTTATGCAAGTGAAAATGCATTTTCATCAACTAAGCAAGATAGAAGTGGAAGGTAAATGCATATTCAATAACTAAGCAAGAAGAAAAGCAATAGAGTATTAGCAATATATTTGATAAGTAGCAATTCATTTAATAGAGTTTAGTTTGAAAATCTAATGGGTAGTGTAAGCCCATGAAAGAATTTTAATTACTGACTTCTTGGATTTTATTTCATGCATGCATCCACTAGACTTGATTGTTTTTATTGGGTAGTGTAAAGAAAAATCTTTATTGACTTTTTGGTTGAGTTCTTGGTTTTTCTTTCCTAAGTATACCCACTAGACTTGATTTTTTTATTTAGGATCTCTTTTATTTTTCTTCACATGATATGATTGTCATTGTATTTTTCTATCACAGATTGATCACTTTCCGCAATTGATTTTCTGTTGGTGTTAAAGATTGAGACGGGCCAAAAAAAATCTGCAATTAATGGCATTGGACATTATTTTCGGGGTGGGGATTATATCGGATCAAGTACAACTGATACTTGACAAGTTTGAAAAGTCGGTTTCAAAAGTTTTAGATGTGAGGTATTTATCAAAAATAACTTCTGGAAGTTGGATGGAAGTTGGGTTGGAACATACTCCTAATACATATGTTATATGAATGCATTTTATAAAAGACATAATTTTCCTCCAATATTAATATATATGAGAAATTTCTAAACTTTTCCACTTGATGTTAGCTTTGATCATGAAACTGATTATGTTTAAGATTAACAACCATGAAAATAATTACATTTTAGTGTGATTTACCTTAATAATTATTTTGTCGAGATTCATATTTTAAACAAAACAAAAAACATTTATAAATGATTTTTAGTTGAGCATTATGACCTATGTGCGTACATATATTAAATAAAATATTTTCAAAAATATCGCTGGAGATGATTCAAGAAGGTTTAGAAAATTTTAATATATGTATAGAAATGTGTGCATTCTAAATTTTTTTACACAGATATAGAATTCCATGAAAAGTTATTTTAGATAAATTTAAACTTTGTTGATAGTTATAGAAAATGTGTAGATGTGGTGAAAGAAGTTTAAATTCTTAAGATGAAGTAAAATGTTTTGGAAGAGACCCCAAGAAAGTTCTAAATAGGTGTGTAAACTTGACTTCCATAAATAAAATTGTAAATGGTCTCAGAAAGATTTAAAAAATCTCCATCGATACCGTTCATCTGATGAGTTTCAAACTATAAATTAGTAGTATATCCTCATTTTGTTAACATAGAAATTTGAGTTTAGTTAGTTTTTATTTCGTTTAGTCAAGCAATAGGAAAGTAAAATTTTATTTATAAAAATATATTTACTTCCAAAAAGTGTAGGCACAAACCACATGGCGAACAAGTTCCTCGGTAATTCATCAGCTTACTTACCTTCATCAAGTTAAAAAACAGGGATCAAACCTTTTCTTTCAATTAACTATACAAAAATTGTTGAAAATAAAGATGACCAAGAACTCGAAAAATTTCATGGTTGTCCATTTATTTGATAAACACGTAACGCTGAATAAACTTAATTACCATAAGTTAGAACTCAACTCGTATCTTAGAACAATTTAGAATACATAATTTTATATTCTATACATCGCAAGTAAAATCGTCATGAATATTTTGAATTTCATCCCCACATAAAAAAATCCCAATTACAAAACCTTGATATGCTCCATCTGAAATTTTATTTTGGTGAAAGATATTTGGAGCTTTAATATCTCCATCCAAAATTCTTTATGCCACATTGTGAGAGTTGTCATTTTCCCACCTCAACTCCAATTTTTTATCAGTCATTTATCATTTATTGATTCTTCCTCTGCATTGGAGACATTCAATATAATCAACATTCTTGTTTCTTAGCTTTCCTATGCCATATCTTTAATTTTTTCCAATTATGAATACATGCATTGTTTGAAATTTAGTTAAATTTCTCATCCTCCCGACATAGATCATAATCGGCCAAAAATAGTATAAAGATCCAGATGGTGAAGGTTAATTAAACATCTCAATTCCCTTGGTGGTAGAGCAGAAAGAAGAAACCAGTCCTCGAGTTGTAATGTTTGCATAAAATGAATATAATCAGTTGACTCAAGTATTTTTCTCATGGGAGTCATCTCAGAGACATCAAACAACCTCAATGCATTGATCCAACTACAAATAGCATAAGAGAGACAAGATTGAGAGAATACCCTTGATTTTAATTTCAATAATCAACCACCCTAAAAGAATAACAAAACAAGTATTTATAGGATTAAACTCCTGCAACGATAAAACTCCTAACTATTGAAAACTTTTAAAAGATACTAAAGTATCATATACTTATACTAATCTTAAAGATATTTAAATCTTATCTTAATCATTATATCCAGGGGTCGATACAATTAATCCTTGAATCAGTAGGGAGATCGATACTAGAAGAATTGTCAATTTATGGAGGAGCACAATGAGGACGAGATGGAAAAACATGATGAATATTAAAATATATTATAACTGGATCAAAAATAAAATAATTCAGGTTGAACTCTAGAAAACTTTCTCCATTGTTCCAAATCAATGGTTTAATTCTAGTGCATCCATCAGACCAATCATGAATATGCTATTTTTTCCAAATTTTAGAGACAACAACAGATACATTATGAATTTTATTCCTCATCCACGATGCCTTATCGTTATTTGTTTTCTCTATAGTTTTAAGTTGAAGACCCTCACTAATATTTTCAAGGTTTTTCTTACCAAAAATGTGTGGGCCATCATAACCACTATCTCCTCGTCAATTTTCGGCTATTTTTCTTAGTCAACTCTCGAAATTGTCTAGTCATCTTATTAAAGATATGTGGCATATCATATCCACCAATCTCCTTGTCAAAGTTTAGAGGTTCTTTATATCCAACATTGTTATAGTGTCATCACTTTTTTCATCAAAAAATGGTGGTCTATTATAGTCACCATCTTCAATGTCACTAGAGAGTAAATTATTTATGTCCATGGATTTGGTTTCCAACGATGTGAATTGAATGGGCACAACATCGTAGGCAAACCAACAACTATCAATTTGTTTTGCCAGCAAGTCAATCTGCTGAAGAATCTGAGCAGTATCTTTGCTCGTAGATTCAAAACTCAAGAGGTGTTGAGATGACATATTAAGAATCGTAGTCGATCTCTGGATACCGACTGATTCATGCAGAAATATGAACAAAGATAAAACTCACCTCAAAATGTTGATTCAACTATGAATACCATAAGAAACACAAGAATTGAGAGAATATCCTCGACTTTTAACTCAATTATCAACCACCCTAATAATAATAATAAAATAAATATTTATAGGATTAAACTCCTACAAAAATAAAACTCCTAATTATTGAAAACTCTTAAAAGATAATAAAATAACTTATACTAATCTTAATAGATATTTAATGTTATCCCATTATTCTCACCGGGATCAATGTGCCAAGAAGAAGGAAAATCTTATCATTGATGTCGAAAATTTCGTGACATTTCCCGATGTTTAGATGATCCAATTTCTTCAGCATCTCAATTCATGATTGATTTTTCAAGATAACTGGAATCATAGACAATATTGAATTCCTTCAAGATGTAGATTGTGCTAGTGAGTCGATCGACAATTTTGTACACTTGGTAATAATTTCTCCTTTCATATCTAAATTGATGAAATTTATCTCGGTTGTTCGATTATGGTTTTGTTTTTCAAACTAGGAGAAGTTTTTGTGGTTTATTTGCAAATGAGTAATATTGATGGTTGGGGGTTCTTTTAGGAAATAAAAAATAAGTAATCTTTTTTTTTGTCATACCAAAGAAATAAATATATTTTGTATGGTTATTGCAATTCACAACTATCAATGATTGTAAAAGTACATTATAAGACTGATTTATGTGTCATATGTATTAATGCAATGATAATGTTCCAATTCAACCAAAATATTTTTTTATATGTAATCTCATGCCCTATAACGGAGTATCAATCATTCATTTAATGTAGTAATGTAGTATTAGAGATTCAAGTGAATGTGACAATTATAGCAAAAGACATCAACTATGTGCAAGAGGTCATTTCCAAAAGTAGGGGAGAGCAAATATGTGATAGATGGAAAAACCAAAAGTTTTGGACGTCTTATTTCCTATATTCCAACCCATTCTTCAAAGTTCAGGGTGTCATTGAGGATCAACTTCTCCAATTTTGAAAATGTGTTGACCCATTGAGTTCTATTTTTTTCTAGAGCATATGTTGTTAATATCTGTCAAACTTTTCATCCTCATATTGTGAAGAATGTTAAAAGAAAGAAGTTCACCAAGTGAGGGAAAACTGTCACCTGTCACAGTTTAGGCAACGAGAAAGAGTGATGGTGGCCAAAAAAAGATGGCCAAGAAGTTCCAACATTGTCCATTTATTTGACACACCAACCTCTGTTTGCATATAACACTGAATAAAATTATTCACCTCTGATTTGGGAACCCAAGTCATATCTTCGATCAACTTAAGAATACACAATCTTATACTCCATACATCCCATATAAATTGGTCGCGGATGTTTTCATCTGCAATAAAACCCACCAATGTCCCAAACAAGAAATTTTCACATAATACACCTTAACCTGCTATGAAAATATTTGATAGTTTAACATCTCCATGGAAAATTTTATTTTTGTGAAGGTATGTCAACCCCGAGAGAACTTGATGGGTGACCCTAGATAGAGATGATTCACTGGAGACGTGATCGACAATGACGAATCTACAATCCATATGCACCATGAGAATGAAAATTATGTCACCAGTATCCAAAACTAAGTGGCATTTCAAAATATTCGAATGATCCAATTTCTTCATAATGTTGATTTCGCTACTGATTTTTGCCTTATGACTGGAAACATAAAACATGTTGCATTCCTTCAAGGTGTAAATTGCATTTGTGCCAATCCCAGACTTCGTAGAGGTCGTCCTGAATTTTGCCTTTATTTTCTAAATCCAAGAAATTTATCGATTGTTCGATTAGGGTTTCCATTTCCAAAGCATGAAGTCTTTATTGATTTCTGTAGATCGAATGAGTTATACAATACTAGGGTACTTTTAGAATATTAAGAGACTTTTCAGGGCAATACTATTATGGGCTCATGACCAAGTTGCTTTCCTGTGGATGCGTGATCAAGAAATAAATTAATTTTGTGGCACTCGATTTTTAAAAATTCATATTTTAATATGTTCATATGTATAAAGTTGCCTACAATTGTAAAAAAAAGGACTAGATTATTTAGCGTAAAAATTTATCATGATATTAATCAATAAGACTATTCTTCAAGTTTCCGATTTTCAGATTTATTGAAAAACTACATCAAAAATTCAGAAAAATACTAATCTAATATCCTAATCAACTTAAGAATACACCATTGTACACTCGATACATCCAATATAAATCAATCATGAATGTTCTCATTCTCAACAAAAATCCATTGGAGTCCAAGACAAAACATTCCCACGTACAAAACATTAACATGCTTTAAAGAATTGGTGAATATAAGGAGGATATATGCTCCGATTGTTTATAAAAAAAATTTGTTTTCGTTAAAAAAAAATTCCCACGTATAAAACCTTAACATGCTTTAAAGAATTGGTGAATATAAGGAGGATATATGCTCCGACTGTTTATAAAAAAATTTTATTTTCGTTCTGCTAGAGATTTTTTTTATTATAAAAAATGAGAATGGTTATGAAAGTTTTGAGAAAATATACTATTTGTTCTATTTCACTTAATTTCTCCCATCAGTCACTTCTACTCATTTTTCAAAAAACTCATGTAATCATCAATCATTATTACTCTTTTTTTTTCCAATAAATTCGACCATTCATCCACTCACATATTTTTAACTATTAATCATATCCAAAACTTATTTTACTATTTCTATATCAAATCAACTTTCATAATTACTTTTTAATCTCATATCCAATCACACTCTCAAAATCTATGTTTTATCTTTCAGTTTTCCCCCCCACTATTCTTTAGCAAAAAGAAAATTTTCAAAATGAAATTATATCCAATCACACCCTTAACATCTTCATGCAAAATTTTATTTTGGTGAAAGTATACAAAACCCAAAAGAACTTGATGTGCTATACTAGTGAGTTCGAACTCACTAAAGATGTGTTTGACGACGAGGGATTCACAATCCATGTATCCAGAAGAAGGAATATCTTGTCACCGATGTCAACAACTTTGTGACTTTTCCTGATGTTTGAATGATCCAGTTTCTTCATCATCTCAATTTCTTGGCTGATTTTTGCACGATAGCTGGAATCATAGATGCATTGAATTCGTTCAACATATAGGTTGTTCCAGTGAGCCGATCGAAAACTTCGTACACCTGATCATTGATTTCTTATTTCATCTCTAAATTGAAAAAATATCGATTGTTTGATTAGAGTTTTCTTTTTCAAACTAGGAAAAGTTTTTAAGATTAATTTTATCAAATAAGTAATAGTGATAGTTGGAGGTTCTTTTAGAAAATAAAAAATAAATAATCTTTTTTCTTTGTCACACCAAAGAAATAAGTAACATATTGTATGGTCATTGCAATTTACAACTGCAAGTGATTGTAAACATACATTATAAGGTTGATTCATGTGTCATATGTCTTAATGTAACGATAATGTTTCAAATCAACTAATATGTTTTTAAATTTAATCTCCTGCCCTATATCATAGTACCACTCATTCATTTAATACAATAATGTACTTTTATAGATTCAATTGAATGTTTCTAGCAAAAATATCAGCTATGTGCAAGAGGTTTTAAAAGTTGGGGAGAGTGGAGATGTGACAGACAGAAAATGAAGTTCACCAAGAAAATGAAGTTTTCTAGAGCATATGTTGTTAATGTCAGTCAAACTTTTCATCCTCATAATGTGGAGAATCTTCAAAAAATGAAGCTCACCAGGAGAGAGAATAATGTCATAGTTTAAGCAACAAGAATGAGTGACAGTGGCCAAATCAGTGAATAATGGTTTACTTATCCAACCCGAAACCCTCAAACCACAATGAAATGTGATTTCACCACTACAAAATATAGATTTGACCACATGAACATACATCAATTGTTTTCCTAATTGATGTAAAAAAAGAGGAGCTGACATAATGTAAATATATTTAAGAATTCTACAGCAGTTTAATTATTAAACGATGTAAAAGTTTGTTTTTACCGCGGTTCTTTCTACTAACCAATGTAAATCAAAAGATTTCACAGCAGTTGCTTTGTAAATGAGGTAGGTTTTCTTTCTATTTACGTTTTTTACCTACTGTAATCAAATTTTTACATTGGTTGGATTTATTAACCGTGGTAGGTTAATTATACTTATAATACACAATTATCTTATTTTTGCCCTACCTCTCCCTTCGCTCACAATAAACATCCTTTTCTATCTTCCCCGTTCTGCACGTTGCTCTCCACCGTTTGCCACCAATTGGAGTTAGGCTCGTCTCCACCTTATTGCCACCGGTTAGAGTCGGACTCCTCTCCTCTCACCCAAATTTGTGGTAATTTTAAACCCTAACCTCTAATTGAACATGTGAGATATTATGATTTTATTTTTCTTCAGATATTCGAAATTGAATTGTATTTGTGGTGAAGAGGTGCCCATTTATTTTATGTACTCTGGTTTGGTGTGTGGTGGTCTATTCGAGTTTCTGGGGCTGGTGCAGTGTATTTTGGTGTCTGAATTGTTGTATAATCTTTGATAGATTTTTTGGTCCTAAAGTTTTTAACCCCTTTGCATGTCTGTGGATTTTTATGGAGTTATTGGAAGTATTTGATTCAGGTTCTATGAATGAGTTACTTTTCTAACTTCATGCTTCTTTATACTTCGATATGTTTTTAGGCTGTGATGGAACTCAGAGGTTTTGGATTTCGGTTTTTAGACTTTGTTCAGAAAAAAGTATATGCAACTTGTGTGATATAGGGTGCAAATTCTAATATATTGTAATAAGCCTATGTTCTGCTCCTTCATTTTGTATATAACTTAGTACACTCTTCCATAATAGAACAACTTGTGTCAATGATTATACGGACGTTAGGATCTCAGCTGGTGTATTACTAGTCCTAATGAAAAGTATATTGCGTAAGGCTCTTGATGAATATAGATTGAAAAATGAACTCACCATTTTCATGGATTACAGCCTGTCAATTATACATCAATTAACATATAAGTTACTTGGATAAAAACCATCTTACTTGTTTATGGATTATAGCCTTCATAATGACTTTGTATTCCTCTGTATCACCAAGTTCTAACACATGGGCACAACTTATTATTGAAGATTAATGTTTAATTGTGCTCAGATTTTATAGTGGTATCTCTGTTCTTCCTATTGTGCATATTTTAAAATATGTACTAGATTGGGATGACAATATCTAGTCTTTCTATTCTTCTGTTGTTCAAGACAATGTATAGTTTTTTTTCCATCTGATTAATGATTTTTAAGTTTTTGAATTATGTCGTGCTTTACCAATAAGTGATGGGCATAGCAACAAAAGCTCATTGTAGTTCCCCTATTAGTTTTGCATTCTTGTAAGCAGTTAGAATTGTGAAACATATAAATGCATCAGGTAAATATTTTAATTTTAGGAAATTCGGTTATTTGATTATCGAAGTTGAATTTTAAGATATCATAGCCAGCACATTTCAGTACTATTTGCTGTTATGGTCTATTGAGGCAATTCCAAGTATGTCCACCCTTTCTGTTTATATTCTTCTCCATGTATTGATACATAATACTGTAAAAAGAAAATTAAAGTTTATAAAAAAGCTGGATAATTTTTTTTTGAACACGGTTTGCATCCAATATAACCAGTTTCCTTTAGTATGTCCAGTGCATATTTTCTTTGACAAATGTAGATACCTTTGGATGATCTTGCTACTTCAGTGTCCAAGATATACTTAAGAGTACCAAGATCTTTAATGGTAAATGTAGCATCCAAATGAGATTTGAGCTGCTGTATTTCTTGTAGATTGTTGCCTGTTAGTATTATATCATCTACATAGACACATAGAACAATTATTGAATTGTAATTAGACTTAAGAAAAAGGGAACAATCTGGCCTTAATTGGTTAAAACCATATTGAATGAGACAAGAGGTAAGTTTTTGGAACCATTGTCTTGAAACTTGTTTGAGGCCATATATGCTCTTAGTCAGCTTGCATACCCTTATATCATTTGGACTGCAATAACCATGGGTGGTTTCATGTATATTTCCTCATGTAAATCACCATGTAGGAAGATATTGTTCAAATCCAATTGGTATAAGTAACAACCTTGAGCTGCAGAGACAATTAAAACCAGTCTTACTGTTGTGATTTTTGTTACTGGAGAGAATGTGTCAAAGTAATCCAAGTCTTCTTCTTGAGTATAACATTTGGCTACTAGTCTAGCCTTGTATCTTTCTATGGAGTCATCAGATTTGTATTTCACTTTAAACACCCACTTACAACCAATACAATGATGGTATGGAGGTGACTCAGTCATTACCCAAGTTTGATTCTTTTCTAGAGCATATGCCTTAGGCTCAACTATCTGAGTAATATTAGCTGTGAAAACTCTATGGCTTTTAGACAAATTGTCAAGTGATAAGTACTCGAAAATTGGATATTGTTTTCCTGAAGATACAGACTGTATTGAAAAGTTATTAGTCAGAGAAGAAGGAAGATTATAATTGTAAACCTGAAGATAATTAGGAACATTTCTATTCCTATAAGATCTCCTTAGACTTATAGTCTCATTGCCCTGAGTTGTGATTGGGGATTCATTCACAGAACTTCAGATCTCTAACTCTATCTTGAGGCATATTCATATTAGCATCAGTAAGATTGATACGTGTAAAATATACATGCATCTAGGGGTTTAATTTGATATATATTTGATGCATTTGCATGCATATTTAGTGTATTTTACTTGGTTTCCTTAGAAGGGCATGATACTGCGCATTCTTGTAGTTTTTTTTACAGGAAACAGAGCTTAAATGGAAAGATATCAGTTAGAAGGCCCAGACAAGATTGAAGAATATAAAGAGATGATCGAATACGTGAAGAAAACAGAGAAAAACAAGTTACGTGGTCTGACCATGTAACATGCACACGACCGTGAGGATTTTTCCCATGTGTTTTTACACGTTCATATGACTTGTTTGAGGGAAGAATTTCAGAGACACATCGCACGACCTGACCGTGTGGAAGGCACACGGCCATGTGGTTTGGTCGAAGCAAAAACAGAGAGCAAAACACATCACACAGCCGTGTTTGGTATGGGTTCAATCCCGATCAAATGGGTCCTGAGACGGGTCAGGGACATGGTCAAAGAAAACCCACCGGGTGCGGGGTGGGTAACAGGTCCTTATGGACCCGTCCTGTATACAATTAATTAAGTCAAATTTTATTAATTTTTAGTCAACATATTGTGACTACTACTGTTTTCTTCGTTGGTCCGACTCTGCATTAGCAAATTTTAGGGTTCTCAATTTCCCAGCCTCACTTTGTCACTCGCGAAGGGCCCTGCCCCCTCCAGACTGCCCCAACGAATTCCCTCTGCAAGCGGTCGCCGCGTCTCTGATGGACTGGGCCTTTGTGATCCTTAAAAATTGTTTGCAGAATATATTAAAAAAGCTCGATCAATTATTAATCAAAGGGGCACCACCATTTTCACATGTTTGAATGTCAACTTTTTGTTATATTGAGAAATTAATTATAATTTTTTATATAAATTAAAATTTAAAAATTACATTTAAAAAGTGAGAAAATTTGATAAAACAGCCATAAAGTGGAATGCGAGTGACTGATCAAAAAAACATTGGCAGCAAGACTAAATTTCAATGCGGGTCCGGTGGGTTCAATCTGCTAGGTCGCGGGTCTAATGCGGGGCAGGGCGTGTCTCGGGATTATGTTTTCCTTCGCGGTGTGGGTCTCCGGTTTGGCTGAAACCGTCCCAGACCCGCTTCGTTGCCATCCCTACACATGGTCAGGTCGTGCGATGTGTCTTTGAAATTTTTCCCTCGAACAAGTCGCACGAATGTGTAAAAACACACGGGAACAATCCACACGGTCGTATGCATGTTACACAGTCAGACTATGTGACTTGTTTTTCTCCGTTTTCTTTGTGCACTTGATCATCTCTTTGCATTCTTCAATCTTGTCCGGGCCTTCTAACTGATATATTTCCATTTAAGCTCCGTTTCCTGTAAAAAACTACCAGGATACGCATTATCATGTCCTTTTAAGAAAACCAAATAAAATATATTAAATGTGCGTGTAAATGCATCAAATATATATCAAATTAAACCTCTAAATGCACGTATATTTTACACGTATCAAAGATCAATAGCCAAAATATGTGGAATTGGAGAAACAATAGAATCATGACAAAAACTTGTTTCTTCTGGTATGAAAAGAGAAGTAACTTTATTTAACTCTTTTCATGTCAATCTTGAAAGGAAATAAAATTTCACAGAAAGTGATATTTCTAGAAACAAAAACATGTTTGTTTGTAATGTCATAGAGTTTATGACCTTTAGTGCCAAAAGGGTAACGAATGAAAACACATTTAGCGGCTCTATGTTGGAATTTGGTTCTTTGCCTTGTTAAAGTAACAACATATACTAAACAACCAAATACTTTGATATGAGAATAACTAGGAGTCTTTTGAAAAAGTTTTTGAAAAGGTGTTAAATTGTTAAGGACATAAGTAAGAGTCCTATTGATAATGTGGGCTGCAACAAGTATACATTCTACTTTTAAATGAAACATAAAAGCTCTAGCAACATTGAGTAAATGCTTATGTTTTCTCTCTACAAGGCCATTTTGTTGTGGAGTTTCTACACAAGTGGTTTGATGAATAATACCATGAGAAGCATAAAATTAAGATGAATAGAATTTTGTACCATTATCACTTCTTAGAATTTTTATTTTACCATTAAACCGAGTATTTATCATTCTGGTGAAGGCTAATAAATGAATTATAGTGTCAGACTTATGCTTAATCAAATAAACCCAAGTACATCTAGAATAATCATCAGCTATAGTAGGAAAATACTTAAAACTATTATGAGACACAACAGAAAAGGGACCCCAAAGGTCACAATGAATCAAATCAAATAAACCAGCTGAAACAAAACACTTTTATTGAAAGTGAGTTTCATGTGTTTAGCAAGATGACATATGTCACAACTATCAAACTTATGATTATTCTGATTACTGGAATTAATATGAGGTAACAAGAATCTAGTTGAAGCATGGCCCACTCTATAGTGCCAAAGAGAAATATTAGAACTAATAAAAACATCCACTGAATTAAACTTGAGGTCGTAAAGTCAATTTCTCTCCTCAGCAAAACCAATCTTCTTGAGACTTTTCATGTCCTATAAGACACAATGTGAGGCTCGAAAATGCAAAGTATAATGGAATGTTTGGTTACGTGGGAAAAACAGATGTGATTAAAAGAAAAGGAAGGAACACACAAAACATTATGTAAAATTAAGGCATCAAATATTCCCACTTTACCAATGTGAGTTGCTATCAGAGTAGAGCCATTAGGTAAATGAATAGGAATAGTAATTTTAATAGGTTTATCAGTAAAAAGAGATATATTACAAATCATATGGTTAGTAGCACCTGTATCAAGTATCCACTTGTCAGTAACTTTACTTACAACACAACATTGAGAAGGAATACCTAAAACAGAAGCTACAGCAGAATGAGGAATGCCTGTAAGATTTGTAGTGTTGTGATCTTTGGTATATGCCAAGAATTTCTCCACCATTGAATGTGAAAATAAAGGTTCGCCACTGAAAGAACCAAAACCAGACTCTTGTTTAGGAAGAGAATTCTGAGAATTCTGTACTGCATGAAACATTTCTTTAGCTTGTCTAGGGCCTTTAGGTGTTGAATTATATAAACTTATTTTATGTTTAATTGTGGTAGATGAGTTTGGTAGTTGAATTTAAGTTGTTGGTATGGTAGGTGAATGTGGTAGATGGAAATAAAAGATAACCATTGGATTAAGGTTGGTGAGAATCAATCTTGACCATTGATCTATATGAAGTTTTAGTATAAATAGGTGGTGTTGTTGGTTCATTTTGTATCAAGTTAAGAAAGAAAAACAAGTGAGTGAGAAGCAAAGCTTCTAAGTAATATTTGAGTTTAAGTGAAGTTGTGGTGAGGTGTGTCTTGTAATATTTGAGTGATCAATAAAATTATGTCTTTTAAGTGGTAAATTTCCAACAAAGTGGTATCAGAGACACGGTTGTAAAATCTTGTGAAATTCTAAGTATGCTCTGTGGTTGCAGCTTTGACTGATCTTCCACATCAGAAAAAAAATTTCTTGAGATTTTATACATAGTGAGATCTGGTTGAGAGTATTGAGTCAACTCATAGATTTGACCAAATCAAGTTGATAGTTGACCGTTGACCAAGTAAAAAAAATTCCAAGATTTTTTTTTCAGTCCATTTGTTAGTCAGAATCTTCAATTCACATGGCGAGTGTGACATCATTCCAAGTTCCACAACTTAAGGAAACGACTTTGGCGGAGTATCAAAATGAAGGCACTTCTCGGAGCACATGATGTATGGGAAGTCGTGGAAAAAAGTTATGAAGAAACTAAAGGCAGTCAACACTATCCTCTCTGAGAAAAGGATAGTTTGAAGGACTCGAGAAAGAAAGATAAGAAGGCTTTCTTCCTCATCTACCAAGCTTTAGATGATGATGGCTTTGAGAAAATCTCAAGTGCTACCTCCGCTAAACAAGTGTGGGATAAGCTCCAAGTCTCTTACAAGGGAGAAGAGAAAGTTAAAAAGGTACGACTACAAACATTGAGAAGAGAGTTTGATTCACTACAAATGAAAGAAGGTGAACTTGTTTCTGATTACTTTTCTAGAGTTTTGACCGTTTCTAATCAACTAAAAAGAAATGGTGAAAAACTAGAAGATGTAGTCATTATGGAGAAAATTTTACGATCTTTGGATGCAAATTTTGATAGTATTACAACTATCATCGAGGAAACTAAAGACCTCGAAACTATGACAATTGAACAACTTCTTGGTTCACCTGCAAGCCCATGAAGAAAAGAAGAAGAAAAAGGGTGTTGAGATCAACTTCTTAAGACAAAAGTCCAAAGCAAACCAAGAATGAAGAAAACTTCCACAAGAATGAAGTCAACGTGGAAGAGGTCGTGGACAAAGGAAGAGGTCGTGGTCGTGGACGAGGTTGGAATTCAAATAATAATTTCAACAACAACTATATGCAAGGAGAAAGTTCCACAAGAGGCCGTGGAAGAGAAAATTCATACTCGAGGTATGATAAATCTCAAGTTTAATGTTATAATTGTCAAAAGTTTGGTCATTACGCTAGAGATTGTAGAAATCCCAATACTCGAGTTAATTAGAGAACCAATTTGGTGGAAGAAAAGAAAGAAGATGGTGCTAATGTTTTGCTTCTAGCACGAAACGATAACGGTGAAGGTCAAGATGACACATGGTACCTAGATACATGTGCTAGCAATCATATGTGTGGGAGACGAACAATGTTCGTAGAACTTGATGAATCTGTAAGTGGCAATGTCTCTTTCGGTGATGATTTTAAAGTAGTAGTAAAAGGAAAAGGTACAATCCTTATTCGCTTGAAAGATGGGAGACATCAATTTATTTCTAATGTTTATTATGTACCCACCATGAAAACAAATATTTTGAGTCTGGGACAACTCTTAGAGAAAGGTTATGATATTCATTTGAAAGACAATAACCTTTCTATAAGAGACAATATGAATAACTTGATTGCCAGGGTACCCATGTCAAGAAATAGAATGTTTCTGCTCAACATTCAAATTGATGTAGCAAAGTGTCTCAAGATGTGCTATAAAAATTCATCATGGTTGTGGCATCTAAGATTTGGACATCTCAAATTTGGAGGACTCGAGTTACTATCCAAGAAGAATATGGTGAGAGGTTTACCTTGTATCGGCCCATCCCGATCGCCTTTGTGAAGGATGTTTACTTGGGAAGCAATTCGAGGCAAAGCTTTCCAAAAGAGTCAAACTCCGGATCTCAAAAGCCACTTGAGCTCATACATGCTAATGTTTGTGGTCCTATCAAGCCAAATTCATTCGGTAAAAGTAATTACTTTCTACTATTCATTGATGATTTTTCAAGAAAAACTTGGGTTTATTTCTTGAAGCAGAAGTCAGAAGTGTTTGAAGCATTCAAAAAGTTTAAGGCGGCAGTGGAGAAAGAAAGTGGTCTTCACATTAAAGCCATGAGAATCGATCGAGAGGAGAATTCACTTCGAAGGAATTCCAAGAGTTTTGTGAAGCAAATGGAATTCGACGACCACTTACTGTTCCCAGATCCCCCCAACAGAATGGAGTTGCAGAAAGAAAGAATCGAACCATTCTCAACATGGTACGAAGTATGCTCAAAAGCAAGAAAATGCCAAAGGAGTTCTGGGCAGAAGTTGTGGCGTGTGTGGTTTATCTGTCAAATCACTCACCAACAAGAAGCGTGTGGGGCAAGACACCACAAGAAGCATGGAATGGGAGAAAGCCTGGTATTTCTCATTTAAGAGTTTTTGGAAGCATAGCTCATGTACATGTACCAGATGAACAAAGAAACAAGTTGGATGATAAAAGCTAGAAGTTCATCTTCATCGGCTACGACAATAACTCCAAAGGCTACAAACTATATAACCCCATCAATGGGAAGATAATCACCAGTCGAGATGTTATCTTTGATGAAGAAGGCGAATGGGATTGGGGTACACATGCCAAAGATTACAACTTCGTTCCTGAATTTGAAGATGATGAACAAGTAATTGTTGAGCAATCGGGAGAAGAACCCATTACACCACCAACATCACCAAAGCATTTTCACAATCACCACCATCTTTCCTAGTTGAGAGAAATGAAGAGCGTATAAGAAGCACGGGAGAGCTCTATGAGGTAAGCGATAAGCTCGAAAACCTCACCCTATTTTTTGTCTTTTTGTAGATTGTGAGCAGTGAACTTTGAAGAAGCTACTCAAAATAAGAAATGGGAAGATGCAATGGATGAAAAATTAAATCCATCAAGAAAAATGACACTTGGGAGCTTGCTCAACTTCCCAAAGGTCATAAAGCAATCGGTGTAAAATGGGTGTACAAGGTGAAAAAGAATGCCAAAGGAGAAGTTGAAAGATACAAGGCGAGGCTTGTTGCAAAAGGTTATAGTCAAAAGTGGCATTGACTATGATGAGGTATTTGCTCTGTTGCACGCTTAGAAACCATAAGACTAATAATTTCTTTGGCAGCCCAAAATAAGTGGAAAATACATCGAGATGGATGTAAAGTCGGCGTTCCTTAATGGAGTCTTTTGGAGGAAGAAGTCTACATTGAACAACCGGCGGGCTATGTGGTTGAAGGACAAGAAGATAAAGTCTTGAAGTTAAAGAAAGCTCTCTATGGATTGAAACAAGCACCGAGAGCATGGAATAGTAGAATTGACAAATACTTGCAAGAGAAAGGCTTCACAAAATGTCCATATGAACATGTTGTTTACATCAAGAACAAGGATAATGATGTTTTAATTGTTTGCTTGTACGTTGATGATTTGATTTTTATAGGGAACAACATAGGCTTGTTCCAAGAATTCAAGAAGGCAATGACAAAAGAGTTCGAAATGACTGACATTGGGTTGATGGCTCACTACCTCGGAATCGAAATCAAGCAAAAGGATGATGGGATTTTTATCTCACAAGAAGGCTACACAAAAGAGATCCTGAAGAAGTTTAAGATGGATGATTGCAATCCAATAAACACACCAAGTAGAATGTGGATTGAAATTGTACAAGGATGATGAAGCAAATAAAGTGGATCCAACATTTGTTCAAAAGCCTAGTTGGATGTTTGAGGTACTTAACTTGTACAAGGCCCGATATTCTATACGTGATTGGACTTGTGAGCCGCTATATGGAAAATCCAACCACCACACATTTCAAGGCGAGCCAAGAGACTTCTTCGTTACCTAAAAGGTACAATCAACTTTGGTCCGCTTTATTCAGTTTCTAATGATTATAAGCTAGTTGGATACATGATAGTGATTATTTGGAGATCCGATGATCGAAAAAGTACAACGGCTTCATATTTTTCATGGGAGATATCTTGCTTTCACTTGGGCATCGAAGAAACAACCAATAGTCACTCTTTCAACATGTGAAGCGAGATGCGTGGCAGCTACATCATGTGTTAGTCATGCAATATGGCTAAGGAATTTGTTAAAAGAATTAAGCATGTCACAAGAAGATCCAACAGAGATTTATGTTGATAACAAGTCAAGCAATAGCTTTGGCCAAGAATCCAAAAGATTTCATAATCGGAGCAAGCATATTGATACTCGATACCATTATATCGAGAGAATGCATTTCCAGAGAAGAAGTTCAAGTGAAGTACGTGAAGTCGCAAGATCAAGTTGCTGATATCTTTACCAAACCATTGAAGTATGAAGACTTTGCAAGATTGACAAGTTCACTTGGGATTATAAAATAAGTTTAAAGGGGATTGTTGAATTATATAAACTTATTTTATGTTTAATTGTGGTAGATGAGTTTGGTAGTTGAATTTAAGTTGTTGGTATGGTAGGTGAATGTGGTAGATGGAAATAAAAGATAACCATTGGATTAAGGTTGGTGATAATCAATCTTAACCATTGATCTATATGAAGTTTTAGTATAAATAGGTGGTGTTGTTGGTTCATTTTGTATCAAGTTAAGAAAGAAAAACAAGTGAGTGAGAAGCAAAGCTTCTAAGTAATATTTGAGTTTAAGTGAAGTTGTGGTGAGGTGTGTCTTGTAATATTTGAGTGATCAATAAAATTATGTCTTTTGAGTGGTAAATTTCCAACATTAGGTCCTTTTCAGTTTGGAGGATAACCTATACGCTGAAAGCATTTGTCAATTGTATGACATGTGAGCCACAATGAGTGCGTTTTGGCTTCTTTCTATCTTTATTGTTCTGAAACTGGAACTAGATGACTGTCTAACCAACATTGCCATGGATTCAAGAGGCAAATCAGTGGAAGTGTTTGTCAAACCTCTTTGAGCCTCTTGAAACAACATAAAATATACTTTGGCCAAAGCAGGTAGAGAACTTGTTAAGAGAATCTGACTCCTTATTTGAGCATAAGAATTTTTCAAACCAACCAATAATTTAATCATAGAATCAGATTGTTGAGTGGCAGTAATGAGAGCAACAATATTGCAAGAACAATGTTCACAAGTACACTTTATAGTCGGACAAAAACTAATATATTCATCCCAAAGTCCCTTGAAGTCATTATAGTAAGTAGTGACAGAATTCGTCACTTGAAAAAAATAACTAAGAGTCTTTTCAAGATGAAATACCTTAGGACCATCACACATAGCGTATCGAACCTTCAGTTCATCGCAAAACTCTTGAGCACTATTAAAATAGAGTAAACTCTATCTAATGTCATTGGAAATGGAATTCAAGAGCCAAGAAAGCACAAGATTATTAGCTCTTTGCCAACAAGAAAACAAAACTGGGGAAGAAGGAGGGGGCATCGGTAAAGAACCGTCAATCAACCAAGGCTTACTTTTGACATTTAAAGCCATGGATAGCGCTCTACTCCATGAAACATAATTCTCCCCTATGAATGGTTCATAAACGATAACCACACCAAGGTTATCACTAGGGTGCAAGAAATAAGGTGATGTGAAATCATCTAAAGGAGTATTATTGGCCATTTTGAAGACATGTTATAGAAATTTGAATGCCAGAAAAGATAAAACTTGAAGAAATGTATGAATCAAGAACCTTGAACACTAGAGAGATGAAATCTTGAAGTCAGAAACCAGAAAGGTGAAAGAGATCAGAATTGCACAGCGGATATAGAGACGCGGATCTTCAAACCGATACCATGTTGAAATCAATAATCTGCCATGTTTGCCACATTTAAATACAAAGCTTTCTTCGTTGATGTATAATCTGAATTTATTGTGTAAAACTCAAGTTAAGTCTGCATACATTGTAGCTGGCTTATATAGAAGATGAAAACAGTCACAAGGCTTGACTTATAAACTAACTTAACTAATTTTGGCTTTAGTGACAGTATGTTATGTGACAGCTTCATTCCCTTGGCTTTGAGCTCAGCTTTGATAGTCAATGCCTTCATATACTTTTAGATAGTCACAAAGATAACAAAGGTCCTTAGCTTTTCCTAATCTTATACCTATTGGTATTATTGTGCCTACGAGTAAATTATTGCATAAATTGATATTTTGAATAAAATATTATTTCATATATATTGAGCTTGCATATGTTCATGAATTGTTTGATATTATAAATTGAGTGTTTAAGTTGTTAAACACCAAAATATTAAATTTATAATTCAATTCAAAGAATTAAAGTCCATGATCGGTAAATAAATATGGATAATTTATTTTGATAAGATAGTCTCAATTTTATTAAAGTTTATCTTGACTTTGGTAGTAAAATTGATAATACATTTTCTAAATGTATTGGACTGGACCACGTAAAATTAAATATTTAATTGATCAAGCTATATAGAGTTATGGTTTTGATCAAAATCTTGATGTGCCTTGTGTCTATAAAAAAATTAAAGACAACAAGGTGACTTTTCTCGTGTTGTATGTGGATGACATTCTGCTAATTGGGAATGACATAGGAATGTTAACATCGGCTAAGCATTGGTTGGCACAACAATTTGATATGAAGGACTTGGGAGAATCAAGTTATGTTCTAGGAATCCGAATCTTTCGAGATATGAAGAACAAATGAATTGCTTTATCCCAAGCTTCATACATTGGTAAGATACTGGAAAGGTTTGCTATGCAAAATTCCAAGAAGTCCAAACACCATTCAGACATGGAATTCACTTGTCACGGGAGCATTACCCTAAGACTCCTAGTGAAGTAGAGTAATGAAGAAGGTTCCTTATGCCTTGGCTGTAGGAAGCCTCATGTATGTTATGCTATATACCCAACCAGATATTTGTTATGATGTTGGAATTATTAGTAGATATCAGTCAAATCCAGGACCCGATCACTGGATGGTTGTAAATCATATACTCAAGTATCTTCGCAGAACTAGAGGATATATGCTAGTTTATTCAGCTACAGATTTGGTGCCCGTGGGTTATACCGATTCTGATTTTTAGGCTGATAGGGAAACTTGTAAGTCCATATCAGGGTCAGTGTAATTCGGTGGTGGTGCTGTCATTTGAAGGAGTATCAAGAAATCATGTATTGTTGATTCCACAATGGAGGCGGAATATGTGGCAGCTTGTGAAACAGCCAAAGAAGTCGTGTGGCTGAGGAACTTTCTGCTAAGCATGGAGATGATTCCATCTGCATCGCAGGCCATTACATTGTACTGCAACAATAGTGGTGCAGTGGCAAACACAAAAGAACCTAGAAACCATCAATGTGGAAAACACATAGAACGAAAGTATCACCTTGTCAGGGATATCGTTCAACGAGGAGATGTGTTAGTAAGAAATATAGCATCCGCAGAAAATCTTGCTGACCCCTTTACTAAGAGAGTTTACCAACTAAAAGTTTTGAGGAGCATATTGAAAGTATGGGTGTACTAGACAAGTGGGAGAATGTTGGTAGTATTGTGCCTACGAGTAAATTATTGTATAAATTGACATTTTGAACAAAATATTATTTTCATATATATGGAGATTGCATATGTCTATGAATTGTTTGATATTTTAAATTGATTGTTTAAGTTGTTAAACATAGAAATATTCAATTTATAATTCAATCAAAGAATTAAAGCCCATGATTGGTAAATAAATATGGACAGTTTATTTTAATAAGATCGTCTCGATTTTATTGAAGTTTATCTTGACTTTGGTAATAAAATTGATAATACATTTTCTAAACTTACTGGACTGGACCACGTGAAATTAAATATTTAATTGACCAATAGATATTTAATTTCACTTGATTATCATACGTGAAACTTTAATCCCGAGTGGGTAATGAACTTTCATTACTAACTTGAATTTCTTTGAGACATCAATGAGTGAGATTAAATTGATGATCAATATCTCGATGCTTTGGGAATTAAAGTGAAATAACAAGGAACATATATTCACAGTATGGAATTCGTCACCTATTTAATAGGCATGATTATGATCTTATGTGTTCTTCTAATAGACAGTTGAAACTGAGCTCAGTAATTCGATATTTGTTGTTGAATTCATGATGTGATGGCAATCACATGAGACTATCAGATAGAAGATGAAGATTGAGATTTATAAATATCAGAAAATGAATTTCTGTCATTTAATCATATTTCTAATATTTAATTGATCAATGGGGGTGACATGTAAGATCGACAAATCAGAGGAATTAATTATTGGCTTCAGTAATTTCAATTAGATTAAGAGTGCAATTTTATCCCTTTAGTGGAATGGAATAAGATTAATAAATTATTTTGACTGATCAAGAATTGATTGGATCAAAATTAATTTATTGGAGCTTAGTCTAATTAGGTTCGACCAGGTCCTTTTGGTGGCTCTAGACAAAGAACTAGAATAAATGATAAGAGTTATAATTTATTAGTGCAGTGTATTTTATTAAATTGACTAATTGGGATAATTTTGGAAAGAAGATAAATAATATGATTTGCCAATCAATATGATTTGATTTGCCAATCAAAATATTACCTAAAGTAATACTTTCCTTTTGGAAAAGGTTTCCAAAGTAAATTATTTCATCCTACTTAATTACTTATATCGATCATTTTCGTGTGCACACACACAAGAGAGATTTTACTGCATTTTTTAGTTTTTGGAGAACACCGAAGAAGGCTTGAGGGTATGAAACGTGGAATCTCTACAAGAATTTCGAAAGCACGCTACAAGGGTAATCCTTTTTCTTTCTCATTGTACAAATTAATCGATTCATGTTCAATACATATTATGATTCAAGATCATATTCTAGATAGCTCGGATCACATTAAATCTATTTTGTGATTGAGCAATTTCGTTCCAGCTAACAATTGGTATCAGACCCTAGGTTTTGATATTATTTTTTGTATTTTGAATTGATGAATTTGTTTATGCATATGTTAGTTGAGCAGTGTTAGGGCTATGTAATTTATTTTGTTATTGGATTGAATGAGTTTAGATTTATGAACAATTTATGGCCCTAGTTTTGATTGTGGATTTGAGCCTCTAACAAAAGGGGTGGATTACATCTCCATAATTTTCCTTTTGATTTTTATTTATTGCACATAGAAATTAAAATTTCTTCTATGTAATTGAATTTGTGGGATGAAAATCAAAGCTTCAAAGATTGGGACTTATGTGCAATTAAACCATGAGCTCCAAAAGATTAAGGGCCCAATTGCAATTTTCGGAAAAACCACCATGGAAGGGAGATACAAGCTTCGAAACAGAGCCAATGGGGTATTCTTCACATCTTGGAGGCTCCTCCTTCTATCCGCCTCGGATACGCGGCTAATTGCGGTGATTAGAACGCCGGCACAAAGATGCGGTGGTGGAAGAATTCTTGGTGGTGGCAAGATTCACGATGGCAGTGGGAATAGAAGAAGAAGATGAAGAAGACGACAGCCTGCGAGCAAGACGAAGAAGATGACGTTGTTGTTCAGTTTTTGCACTTTTCCAGATTTACGTTTAATATAAAAAAAAAGGAAAACTGGAAATGGGCCACCATATTGATGGGCTTATGCACTTAGTTTTTTTTTTGACGACCTAGAGTATCCCCACACCAGCCGGAACACAAGCCCCACACTTTCTTCCGACTATGTAGGGATGGCAATGGGGAGGGTTCAAACCCGGACCCACACCGCCCTGCCTAGACTCGTAAAAAACCCGCCCCACCGGGTTCAGGGCGGGTAATGGGGTTATCTTTTCCAAACCCGGCTGGGTCTGGGGTGGGTAATGGGTCCCGGACCCACCCCATATATTTACATTTACTAGTGGAGTTTGGATTAGGAGATTCATGGAGTTTTTTAATATTGAGATGGGTGCTTATAAATTAAAGTTAGGTTTTTCCTTCCTTTTTCATGCTCATGCTTCCTTCTCTTGTCATTGGTGGGAGAAAACATAATGGATAGGGGAAGAAGATGAAGTGCAGTAGAAGAATTAAAAGAATGATTCTTGATAGGGCCTGCTTGTAATGGTTCATGTTTTTATAATTTTGTCTACAATTTATCCATTCAAGATTAAATTAAGTAAGGAAAATGATAGGAAATAAACGAGCAGGCAACAACCAAGAATTCAGTTATAATATAAAAGTTCATGTACGTATGCCGGGTCTAATGGGTTGAACCCGCCAGGTCGCGGGTTTAGTGCGGGGCGGGGCGAGTCTTGAAGCAGGGCGGGGTGGGTCCCGGGTCTTGTTTTCTTTTGGCGGGCGGGTCACGAGTATGGTCAAACCCATCCCAGACCCTCCCTATTTTCATCCCTAGGACTATGGGATATCCGTCCTTCCCAGGGATGGTCCTAATCTTTAGGGGAGAAGAGGCAAACCCCAACCTATGCGCTTAGTTTCCAAACAACATAAGTTGCTCATATGATTGGGCTAAATTGAAAATTGGGTCATGCTACTGAATTTGGTTGGGTCAGGACATTTGGATTGCAGACTTTTGGGCTTCTTAATGGGCTGCAGATTGGGGATTTTGAAGGAGTTTATAATGGGCCAGACACATTACAAATTCAAACTGAAGAATTGGGCCGGATTGTGGCTCAATTAGAACTTTGATTTATTTATAAATTTGTGTCTAGGATGGGCCATAAATTTGTTCTTATTTTTAAATTGCTTTTATTGCTTTAATTATTTTGTTAATTAAATATCATTCATATAACATGTCATATAGATCACATGTACACCGCTCTACATACTATATTGTCATGAATAGTTTTAATATTTATTTTTTTAATTTTTTATTAGATTAGAAGATTTATATTATGATTAATAATTGAACCAATTTTATTTTTAAACTTGGTTGGGATATTATTAATCTTTCTAGAACCCAATAGTTAAAAATATTAAGTGAGAAAGGGTGCACTATTTTTGTGAGCCCACGGTCCCCTCTATTAGCCCATTAGTAAGAATATATGCATGACTCATGTCAATTTTATTGGTCTCTCTATAGGAGGGCTACATTGTCTCGGTTACTAGATTGTGTCCATTTTATGGTGATTAATGTTTAAGTGTTAATTAATTATGATTGCCCTATGGGTAACATAATTAATTTGGTACTTGGAAACAATTAATATAGGGGTTATGTACTTAAATCAAAGACATCGTGGGGGCTTCCTATAGAATATCCAACCGATGTAAATGAAAACCAAAATAATGTGGTACTAAATTAATATTGAATTAGTTGCTAGATATATTGAATTTAGTGGGAGGGTTCCAACCTAGCCATAAATCACATTTATTTTTCCTATAGAGAAATATGTTTAAGATTTTGGGGTTTTAGGTTATCGCCATATTGTAGTAGTTTTGGGTCTACTCATGCATTTCTCATGCATCATACATAAAATTTTTTAGTTATATGCAAGCTCATTTTGTTTTGAATTTTATATTTCAGAAAAATGTCTGCTCATTCACTGTCCATGATACTATCTAAAAATTAATTAGTTGGAGAAAATTACATTGATTGGAAAAGAAATGTCATGATTGTTTTCATTGCGGAGAAGCTAAAATTTGTGCTAACTAAACCATGTCCCACTCTTCCTACTGCGGAGTCCTCGACCGAACAAAAGGAGGCTTATGATAAGTGGACTCATTCTGATGAGATGGCTCGCTGCTACATTTTGGGATCTATCTCAAATGTGTTGCAGAAGAAACATCAGAGTATGAGTACTTCTACTGAAATCATGGAAAGCCTCCGGGAAATGTTCGAGCACCAAGGACGGCAGGCCCGCCAAGCAACCATTAGGTCTATAATGAACAAGCACATGAAGCCTGGGACGCCCGCGAGAGAGCATATGCTTGCATTGATCGCTCAGTTTAACATGTTTGAGGTTTTAGGGGTTGAGATCAAATTGGAGACTCATGTTGACATGGCTTTGGAGACTCTCCCTGAGATGTTCTCGCAGTTCAAAGTTAGTTACAATATGAACGATATTAACATGTCCATGACCGAGTTGATGAAAGAGCTCCAAAATACTGAGAATGTTTTAAAGACCAAGAGTGGTGATACATTTGTTGTTACTTATATTGGACCATCATCTTCCAAGTCGAAAGAAAATTGAGGAAATAAGAGAAAGTCCAATAAGAAGGGCTTACAACAAAAGGCTAAGGCAGATGGCAAGCCTAAGGGGAAATGTTTCAATTGTGGAGAGAAGGGTCACTGGAAGAGAAATTGTCCGAGTGATGGTGAGTTATCTTTTATTGATTCATGATTAGTGGTTGATTCTACTGATACTTGGATAGTAGACTCTGGAGCCACTAATCATATCTACAATACATTGCAGGGGTTCCAAGTAACCAGGGAGCTCAATGAAGGAGAACATACTCTCAGGGTTGGCACATGAGTTGTGGTGTATGTAAAGGATGTTGGAGTTGTTTATCTTTATTTTAGCAATAATAAATATTTGGTTTTGAAGAATTATTATTATGTCCCAGATATTACTAGAAATTTAATTTCTGTTGCTTTATTATTCAAACAAGGATATTATGTCCATTTTTCATTAATGGAAGTTGATATTACCTTGAATAAATCACTTATTTGTAAGGGACATATGAATAACGATTTGTATATTTTGAAACCTTCTGACAGCTCATTGCACCTCACTACATCTAACAAACGCATGAAGTTCTTTCCTAGTAATGATACTTATTTGTGACACCTAAGACTTGATCATATTAACCTTGATAGGATTCAAAGACTATTCAGAGATGGTCCTTTAAGTGATTTAAAGGTAGAATCTCTGCCAGTATGTGAATCTTGTCTGGAAGGTAAAATGACTACGAGGTACTTTACTTCTAAAAGGCTTAGGGCTAAAGAACTCTTGGAATTAGTACACTCTGATGTATGTTGACCTATTAGTGTCCAAGCTAGAGGTGGATATGAGTATTTCATCTCTTTGATTGATGATTACTCTCGATACAATTATGTTTACCTAATGGCTCGCAAGTCTGAAACACTTGAGAAATTCAAGGAATTCAGAACTAAAGCAGAAAATTAATTAGGTAAGAACATAAAGATACTTCGATCAGATTGAGGTGGAGAGTATCTATCCAACGACTTTAGAACATACCTATCAAAAAATGGGATTTTATCCTAGTTGAGTGCACCAGGTACTCCCCAACAGAATGGTATCTCAGAAAGGAGAAACAAAACCTTGTTAGACATGGTCAGATCTATGCTTGGCTTCTCTACTTTTTCTACATCCTTTTGGGGATATTCTATATAAACTATGATTACACTTCTTGAATATGGTTCCTTCTAAATTTGTCCCTAGCACACCCCTGGAATCGTGGAATAGACGTAAGCCCAATGTAAGACATATCTGGATATGGGGATGTCCTGCACACATGCTTAAGGGAAAGATAGAAAAGATGGAATCAAGATCAGATGTATGCATTTTTATAGATTATCCTAAGGGAACAAGAGGATATTACTTCTATAGTCCTTAGGATAAAAAGGTATTAGTATGTAAAAATGCAACATTTTTAGAGGATAGATTTATAGAAGAACGTGAATCAAAGAGTAAGGTCCTTTTGGAAGAGATGAGGGAAAATTTTCCCAGTTCTTCTATTCCAGATATCTGCACTAAACCTACTCAATTTGAATTCACATTTTTACTATCGTTGGCAACTAGATATAATGTGAGACAAACAGAGGTTCCACATACTGTACCTAGTAGATCTCCAATACATGAGACAGAAGGAGATCATGTTCCCATTTTTCAGACAACTTTAGGTGCTCAAGATGAGAATGGGGAGCATGGTGTAGAAGAGGTAGTGGGAGAAATACAACCAATTCCAATAATCCAAGAGCCTTCACCAGTTAGACGTAGTGGGAGAGTCATTAGATCGCCCTCTAGATACTTGCTCTATGGAGAGTCTTTCGAGGCAGTCTCCACTGAACAAGAAGAGGATTCCACAACGTATAAAGAATCTATGGAGGATATAGACATTAATCATTGGAGGAGTGTTATGGATTCAGAAATGAAATCCATGTACACTAACTCCATCTGGGATTTTGTAGACTTGCCTAATAGGGTAAAACCCATAGGGTGTAAATGGGTTAACAAAAGAAAGAGAGGGATAGATGGAAAGATAGAAACCTATAAAGCTAAACTAGTCGGTAAGGGTTTTACCCAGTGAGAAGGAATCGACTATGAAGAAACCTTCTCACCCGTGGCCATGTTGAAGTCTATTCGGATTCTCTTATACATTGCAGCTCATTATGATTATGAGGTGTGGCAAATGGATGTCAAGACAACTTTCCTTAATGGAAATCTTGATGAGAGCATCTACATGATGCAACCAGATGGTTTTATCCAAAAGGGTCAAGAGCATAGAGTATACAAACTAAAAAAATCCATTTATGGACTTAAATAGGTGTTTTGTGTGTTTTTATTAGTATTTGGTGTGGTTATTTTGAGTTGTCTCGCATGTTTTTTGTATTATATTTTGTGTTTTTGTTTGTGTGTTTTGTCGCTGAGTCAATTTTCATGTGTTATGCTTGTTTTTTGGTGGAAAAGTGAAGGTAGGACAAGGAATGAACGAAAAGTAGGCTGAGAGAACAAGTTTGGAATGTGGAGTGAATGAGAAAGAAGAAAACTAGGCGAACGACCGTTCAACGGCCGTTCGCGTGGGAGTAAGCAAAGGAACGGCCGTTCCATGGCTGTTCCGACATGCCGTTCACTGGCCGTTCCAAAGAATAAGTCTCTGTAGGCATGCCGTTTGCTGGCCATTCCCAAACTAGCATGCCGTCCGCTGGCCGTTCCGTGACTGATCAAGAGAGAAGATCTGAACGTATATTTTACCGATCTTATCGATTTATAGTAGTTTTCTTTTAGGATTTGGACTCTTCCAAGTTGTTAGGGCCTTTGGGCTATAATAGGGGAGTCTAGACTTTAGATTTTTATACATTCAAGCTAGAAACAAGAGAGGAATTCCTCTCTTCTCTTTCTCTCTCTCTTTCACATTTGTTTTAGGATTTTCTTGGGAGATCTCTCTACAACTTGAAAAAGTGTAATTCTTCTCCTCTTTATTTATCTATTTGATTTTCTTTTGATATTAATTGATTTATGATGATGTTTGTGATTATTGTCTCTTGTTTAATTGAATTGATGAATTTCTTCATGAACTAATTTCTTTGTTCTATAAAATTTGCTCGTGTCATTTACTTACAACATTTTATTTTCCTGCTTATATTAATATATGTTGTTTAAGTTATATTCCTAACCTAGCTGATAATAACATTGTTAAGAACAAGTGTTAAAAACAAGTTTAAAATTATCAAGGGTGTTAAGTCTTCCGCTGAACAAAAACCAAATCAACTAAAAAGTTAAGTGTTAGCTGACCCAACTGAGTTATACTATCAACAGCTCAATCAAGTCTGTTGAGTGGGTAACTTTGCTGAAGTAAGCCAACCTAGCTGTCCCCCAAGGACTTAGCTGATTTGAGTCAACTCTATTAAAATATTTTAAAGGACTAAATTCGAAAAGTTGGTAAGGTTTATTCAACCCCTCTTTGTAAACCTTACAACACACTCCTTGGGACCTACAAGTGGTATCAGAGCGATTGGTTCATTGAGCCTTTCGCACTGGTTACTGAACTAGATCTCAATCTTTTCCAAAAGATATAACACTTGTGTTTTCAAAGCTTTCATTTCAAAAGCAAAGTTATTATCATGGAGGCAAATCTAACTCGTATTCCCATGTTCACTGTGGAAGAGTTTGATGACTGCAAAATTCACATGCAGGCTCACCTATCAGCCTTACACGACGAAATGTGGCTAGTGACAGAAGATAGACCACTACAAATATTGAAGTTCAATACTGCTGTGAGAATAGCACCTCCAGGTGAAGGAGAAGATGTTGCAGCAGAGCCTAGAGCAACTATGTTTGAAAAACCTCGTTATGAATGGACTAATGAGGATGGGAAGAGATACAATCTTGACAATGTTGCCAAGGACATCCTCTACAAAACTTTGGACAAGGCTATGCTCAATAAAGTCAAATCATGCAAATCAAACAAAGAAATTTGGGATAAGCTGAACAAATAAAAGAAAATAAACTAACTGTTGTTGTTCAAAAAATTTAAAATTTTAAAATGCTTGCAGGTGAGAGTCTGGATCAGCTGGATACCAGATTCACGAAATCACAAATGAGCTTTCAGCTCTTGGGAAGGAGTACACTCAAAAGGAGATGTGCATGAAGATTTTAAGAGCCCTCCCAGCTGAATGGGAAATGAAGGTCATAGCCTTGAGACACTCCATGGATCTCTCCGAAACATTAAATTATGAGCTATTCTTAGATCTCAAAGCTTATGAGTTTGAGCTGAGAAGAAAAGAGCAAGAGGATACAGTTGTGCCCAAAACAGTTACACTGATGGTCAGTGAAGGAAAGAAAGTTGAGCCAAAAGAAACAATTGACCAAGAGGAGATTGCTATCATGGTAAAGAGGTTCAACAAGTTCTTTAATAAGAACTATAAAAGAAACAAGGGTGAAACTTCTAGAAGACATTCAGCACCTTCTAAAGCAAAGAAGGAGAGGCCACCCAAGAGGGTTGAACATCAAAGAGCTGACTATCAGAGAGTTGAAAACCTGTATTGGAATTACAGACAACCAGGACACTTTGTTGTTGACTGTTCCTATCCACCGATCAACGAATACAGAAATGAGGAAGAAAGAAGAGTCTTCAGGGAAACAAGACAAGAAAAGAAGAAAGCAATGTTGGTTGCTGAGACTGTTGAACCAACCAAGTGCAAGGAGCCAGCAGACTCAGATAGTAGTGAAGTAGACTACTCCAGTGACACTGAGGAAGAAGCTATGATCTGTCTCATGGCTAATGAACAAAACTCAAAAGATCACGAAGATGAGGTACACTCTAACTCATCTCATTCAGATTCTAGTGATAGTGATTGTGACACACACTTCATAACCCACATATCTTTATGATTCATTAGGCAAAATGGTGAAAGACTTTGAACACATCAAAACCTCACACACACTTTTAAATGAGGAAAACAGCCAGCTTAAATGCCAAAACTCACAGCTGACCAAAGAGCTGAGTACTCTAAGTCACATAGCTGATGAGAATACCAAGCTGAAGGCTGAAAATGCCAAGATCCAAGCAGAGTTAGATGCTACTGAAAATAGAGAACACGATATTAAAAATGTGATTTCTTCATTTACAAAGGCATCCAAATCATTGGATGAACTAATAATGAGCCAAAAATAGTGTGGAGATAAGACAAGCACATGATTCAATTCCTTTGTGCATTGTCAAACTCCTAGAGTGATTGTGGAGAAAGGATCCTCAAGCAGTGAGGGAATCCAAAAACCCAAAACACCATATGTTGCACCAAAACACAATCACAACCATACTGGCCTTGGATATAAGGGAAAAGGAAAGAAGCCAGTAGAGTATGCTGAAAGGACAGCTGAAACAAAATTTAGAAAAGTCCATCAGCAGACTCCAAACAGGAAATACTCTGTAAAAGCTAAACATAGCTACCAAAAGCCCCAGAGATTTCAACAAAGAAATTCATATGAAGGGAATGGTAGAAACTATCCAAACCAAGCTGATTAGATCAACCAAGTGAAATATCAACAAAGACCTATGGGATACAAGTCAAAACGGCAAAGACCTCAACCTCAGCAAAAGTCATCCCCAAGGCAAAAGAGTTATTATCAGCACACTTATGCACCCAGGCACAACACCCAGAAATTCCACTATTACCCCAAGAAAGCAAATGCTCAAACAAACACATAGGCATACAGACAAAAGAGACAGTTGTATAATCCTAAAACCCCAAGCAATTTGCTAATGTGCACTATGATTATGGAATTGATAGATTGAAACCTCTTAGAGTCAGACAATCTAACTATAGATTGGTTGGAGAATCTTATAGCACTAACCCCCAAGGACCCAGGCAAGTATGGGTACCTAAAAATTCATTTCCTTGATTGCAGGTTCAAGGAACAGTTGAGTGCCAAGGAACCTGGTACATGGATAGTGGCTGTTCCGGACATATGTCAAAATTCAAGGAAATCAAAGGTGCAAAAGTCATATTTGGAGGAAATGAAGCTCCAGGGGAGATCAAAGGCACATGATCCATAAAGAAAAATGGATTAGAAATCGCAGATGTTGCATATGTTGAAGGTCTCAATTTCAATCTACTAAGCATCAGCCAACTCTGTGACAGAGGTTATAATGTGGGATTCAATATGGGAGTTTGTCAGATTAAGGATACTTAATCAAATGAGATTGTGCTACAAGGAACAAAGCAGAAGAACATGTATGTAGTGGATTGGTCAACTGCTACACAGAGCACATGTCTGCTAGCAAAGAGTACAGCCGAATCAAGTTGGTTGTGGCACAAGAAGTTGAGTCACCTGAATTTCAAGACAATCAATAAGATTACAAAGAGTCATATTGTTGAAGGATTGCCTCACTTAGTGTACAAAGAAAGCATATGTGATGCATGCCAGATGGGAAAGCAAATCAAGTCGTCCTTCAAGGACAAGCCAAGTCCTTCTTCTACAAGGATATTGCATCTGCTACATATGGATTTATTTGGTCATGTTGAACCAGCTAGCATCAGTGGAAAGAAATACACTTAAGTTGTGGTGGATGATTACTCAAGATATACATGGACAATTTTCATGTGTAAAAAGAAAGAAACACTGCAGAAATTGCCTCAGCTGATGAGAAGAGTTCAAAATGAGAAGAGCCAAACCATTATTAAGATAAGGTCTGACAGGGGAACTGAGCTTGTCAATGGAATTATAACTCAGTATTGTGTTGAAAATGGTAATGCTCATGAGTTATCAGCTGCTAGAACTCCACAACATAATGAAGTAGCTGAAAGAAGGAACAGAACTCTCAATGAAGCTGCTAGGACAATGTTAGCTGAAGCTGGATTGCCCAAGAGATTTTGGGCTGAAGGCATAAATCAACATGTTTATATTATACTCAGAATAGATGCATCATCAATAGGCGATTAACCAAGACTCACTATGAGATTTGGACAGAGAGGAAACCAAATGTTGGATACTTCAAGACATTTGGATGCAAGTGCTTCATCCAGAACAATGGCAAAGACAACTTGAAAGCTTTTGATGCTAAAGCTGATGAAGGTATCTTTTTGGGATACTCAACTGAATGTAAAGCTTATAGAGTACTAATCAAGAGGACTATGGTCACAGAAGAGTCTATCCATGTATTTGACGAGTTAAATATAAATGGAGAAGACATATATGAGTTAGTTGAGAAACAAATTCAGCCAACTGTGCAGAAGAGTCCCTACGTTGATGCACTTGTGAGAGCACTCAACCCTGAAGATGATGAGATAGCTGAATGTCAAAGAAAGCTGGAAGGAGTGCAGCTGAATGATGATGAAGAAGTTGTTCAAGACCACTTAGCTGCAAGATGGTTGAATCCAGCAGACATACTCCAACCAGATGTGACATGGCTGAGAGACCATCCACCTGAGTTAATCATTGGAGATGTTAGAGATGGCATAAGAACCAAATCCAGAGCTCAACATGAAGCTATATTCAATTGTTTTATTTCCCAAATAGAGCATAAAGATGTGTCTCAAGCATTGGATGACACACATTGGATTCAGGCTATGCAAGAAGAGCTAAATCAATTTTAGAGAAACAAAGTATGAGAATTAGTTCAAATGCCTACTCACCAAAATGCCATTGGTACTAAGTGGGTTTTTAGAAACAAGATGAATGAGGAAGGATCTGTAGTTAGAAACAAAGCATGATTGGTAGCCAAAGGGTATTTCCAAGAGGAATGTATAGATTTTGATGAAACCTTGCTCCTGTTGCCAGATTGGAAGCAATAAGGATATTTCTTGCTTATGCTACACACAAGAACTTCACTGTATATCAAATGGATGTAAAGAGTGCATTTCTAAATGGACTTTTGGAAGAAGAAGTCTATGTTGAACAACCTCCAGGTTTTGAGTAGAAGACTATTGGAGACAAAGTATACAAGCTAAGAAGGAATTGTATGGATTGAAACAAGCACCAAGAGCATGGTATGACACATTGTCACAATTTCTAATTGACAATGGATTTACCAAAGGAAAAGTTGATAGAACACTCTTCAGAATTCAAGATGGAGAACTGCTTGTTCAAATATATGTGGATGGTATCATCTTTGGATCCACAAATAAAGAGCTGTGTGACAAGTTCTCAAACCTCATGCAATGGAAGTTTGAAATGAGCATGATGGGAGAGCTGACTTTCTTCGTAGGTCTTCAAGTCAAGCAATTGAAGGATGAAACCTTCATAAGTCAAACCAAATATACTAAAGATTTAATGAAGAAATTTTGTATAGAAAAGAAGTTATCATTGAAAAGTCCTATGAACACATCAGTCAAGATGGATATGGATGCAGATGACAAAGCTATTGATCAAACCAGATATAGAGCCCTCATTGGATCTTTGCTCTATTTAACAGCAAGTAGGCCAGATATCACCTTTGATGTAGGTGTATGTGCTAGATTTCAATCTGCACCAAAAGAGAATCATATGAACGCAGCTAAGAGAATCCTAAGGTATTTGAAGGGATGCCAAGAAGTTGGCTTATGGTATCCAAAGGATGGAGGATTCAAGCTGATAGGAAACTCAGACTCAGACTATGCTTGATGTAGAGTGGACATGAAGAGTACATCAGGTACATGTCAAATGCTTGGAAATAGATTAGTTTCTTGGTTCAACAAGAAATAAAACTCAATAGCTACATCCACAGCTGAAGAAGAGTATATAGCTGCGGGCAGCTGTTGTGCCCAAGTTCTATGGATAAACAACTGAGAGACTATGATATTGAAGAAAACGAAATTCCAATTATGTTTGATAATACAAGTGTTATTGCAATGACTTAGACCAGTGTTGCACTTGAGAACAAAACACATTGATGTCAGATACTATTTTATAAGGGATCATGTTGAAAAGAAAAACATTACTTTGGAATACATCTCAACTGATAAGCAGTTAGCTGACATGTTCACTAAGCCCCTATGTGAATCAAGATTTGAAGAGCTTAAGAATGAGCTAGGTTTGATTGAGCTGAGTTAGGAGAATCAGAAGACTCAATCAACAGAATCTAAGAAGAGAGAAATGAAAATAAGGAAGTTTCACATTCCAGCCAAGTGAAACAGCCAAGATGAGAAATCAATTGTATCGAGTTAGCTGACAGCTGAGTGATCTTATGTGAAGAGAGAAGCAGAGTTAAGTCACTTTTGGATGATAGCTGAGTTATTAATGTTTTGGACATTACATCAACGTAATTATGGTGTTAGTACAAAAGCTGGACATGTTTATCCTACGATTGGATATAAAAATTGCTGCATTTAACGTGGGGAAATTAATGCGGTTTCAAAGGATGAATCCTGATTGTTGATTTTGATCAAGTTTTTCGAATTCCAAAAACTGTCCTTTCAAGTCCAATATAAACCAAAAATCCAATTTCTCTCTCCTCACAAACACTCCCGTCTTCAGCAAGCAAAGCAAAGTTCTCTCTGTGTAAGTTCTGAAACCCTAGTTCTAAAAGCCAAGATTTTTCGTTTCATCTAACGGTTATTATGACACCCAGGGCCGAAGAGGGCGGGGAGTGATCGCCGGTGCAGTAAGGCATGGACAAGGAGCGGCTCCTATCAGGCTTCTAGGCGAAGGGGGACATGAATGAATCAATCCCACACCCGAAAAATAGGAGATTCTAAGACTGTGTAGGTATGGGACTATACAGTTGAGGAGAGCTTAAAAGAGATTTGATAGGTACTACTCATACCAACAAGATGCATCTTCTTTTCTGGTTCTCATCATATAAAAACTCTGAAGTTAAGCGTGTTTGGCCCAGAGCAATTATATGATGGGTAACCCCCTGGGAAGCTGCTCCCAGGGTGCGCGTGAGTAAGGACAAAGCGCTCTGGAAAGACTCGTGTTGGTTTGTGGGGACAATCGTCGGTTTGGAAGGCGGGTCATTACAGATGGTATCAGAGCGGGACCTCTCCTAGTAAGTGTTGGTCCAAGTGGCTACGATAATCTAGAGGGGGGGTGAATGGATTATCTCGGTTTTTCAGATTTTGCCCTCTTTTTCTAATAATCAAGCAAAGACGAGAATGTAAATGCGGAAATTAAACAACACTTGTTGATTTAAAGAGCTTCACCCCACCTAGGGACTACGTGCTCTACCACCCCAGTATATCCGGGATGAATTTCAAAAAGAAAAAAAAAAGATTTTATTAATTTACCAAAAATTAATACAACACCTTGTGGATTACCACAACCCTCTTACACCACCTTGAGGATTACCACAATCCTCTTACAACACCTTGAGGATTACCACAATCCTCTTACAACACCTTTGAAGATTACCACAACCTTCAAACACCTATCACCTAGATCACCCAAGTGTATTCTTACCACAAGAATACTCACAAGGATGTCTTGTGTTGAATGATGACCAAAATCAAGATTACAACTCAATAATGATTGATACAATATGAGTACAAGTGTAATCAAGAATTGAAAGCCTAGACCTCAAATTTGTGCAAGTGAAAGTGCTAAGGCTAATACAACAAGATATATGAAAGTGTTTGCTTTGTTTGCTCTTTGCTTGTATGGAGTGTTGTATATTGTTGCTTGAATGAAGCCTCTATTTATAGGAGAGGTCTTGGCTTTGATTTCCAGATATTGGCTCCTCCTTGGGGAGTGATTTGCGCAAAAGAAACCATTTAAAATCATCAATATAGTTGTTAGAAATCAATCCCACAAAATAGGGAAAAGTCAGTTCAAAATGCAACGGATAGTTTTGATAAAGGGGGTTCGACCGGTCGCACAGAGATAAGATTGAAATTGAATTCTGCGAATTTTTTTACGGGGGGACCGGTCGAAGGGGGTTCGACCGGTCCCTTGGTCTTGACCGGTTGGGGTTGATAGAAAATCAAAACAGAGAAGTCCGCATTTGAGAGGGCACTCCAGTGCACGGCCGCCCAGTGGTCGACGGCCGCCTCCCTCCGGCCGCCCACAGTCGGTCGACCGGTCGCCTCCCCATTTTCTCTTACGTCCCATTTTCTGTTTCAAAACTCAACTCAGTACGGGTTGCCTATAGGCGACCGGTCGAGCCTGAAACAAAAGTGTTGTCCAATTTTAAATCGAATATAAACTTCAAGAAATACTCCGAAAAATAGTAAAAACATTTTAGATCGATCGGAAGTGTTGGGACAACATTTAGGGACATTGTTTTGGTATAAAAACTCATTTGAACAAAATCATCAAAATCATGATAAAAACATTTATCTAACAAACTCCCCCTTTTTGATGATTACAAACCAAAACAATTTTCAAGAGGACGATTTCGAAAAACAAAATAAATTTTCCGGTTTATGAGTAAACTATCCGTTTAAAAACATTTTACAAAAGCTCCCCCTATCAACAAGCACATTAATAAGAAATATTGCATAAGCTAGAAGCACAAGCTTTTACAAAATAAACAACAACTCCATGAGCTTAGAAGCTCCCCCTGTCACAAATACTTATTATCCATGCAAACAAGTTCATAAAACAATCATTGGACTGAGTTTTCTTCACAACTTATGGCCTTAATAAGCCATAGCTTATAGCTTCTATCATGAGCTTTTATTAGCTTCTTTGAGCTAACGAGCCAATTTCCTGTTTCTCCCCCTTTGGAATCATCAAAAAAAATGTTAGGATGATAAAAACATCATAGAAGTATGTCAAAGTGCGCCAAAGAAATGGTTTATCAACCATTGAGCAATTTAGGCTTAAAAACCAAGGAAAATGGGAGAAATGTATCATGAAGAGTTCATACGCTCGTTTTATTTGCCAAAACATGATCTCAATGAGTATTGAAGACTTTTGGAAGCGAGAGAATCATGTAGAAGTTGAAATTTTCATTGTGACATTTCATCGAACACATTGTGGGCGTGAAAAATAAAAAAGAGTTGTATATAGCCCTTGTAAATGATCCAAGCAAAAAATTGCATCACCAATTCACATCAAACATCATACAATACAACATAATAACTAAGCTCATCAAGATCATAAGCAAAAATATCAAAAAGAAATATACAAGAAAGCCATAAACTCGATGGTTCAACCCAATTGAGCAAAGTAAGGAAAATTCTTACCATTTGATCGGAAAAGATGAGCAATGATGATGATAAACATGCTATATAAGGTCCAAGATATGAATTGAATGCATGAAAATCAATTTTGAGTGAAAATTGTGTGCATTTGGCAAAGGGGACGAAAAATGGCAAAAAGAAGTGAAAATAACAAATGTCAAGACAGAACGAACTTAAACCAAAATTTGGCCTAGGGTCGGCGTTGAGGTGAGGCCGACGTTGAGGGAGGTTGCCCTCAACCTCTTCAGCCCCACTGTTTTGTCAAATTTTTCAAAATCCGAATTTTCAACCAAAAATCCGATTTTTCGCTCCTAAGTTTTAAAAACATGCAAAATGCAAACGTAGACCTCATTCAATATGCATTATGCCTAACCGAGCTCGTATTGACGCAAAAGTCCGGAAGTTAGCGGTTTTGTAAAAATGTCCGCTAATTGATCTTGAGATGGCACAAACGATATCTCAATTTTTCGTTTTGAAACACAATCCCTTAGAAAATGATGTCGAATCTCAATATGTTTAGTACGGTTATGATGAACCGGGTTTTGAGCAATATTTATAGCGGATATATTATCACAAAATAGGCACGTTTTCAAAAGAGCATTTGTAATCCGCTAAGGTTTGTTTCATCCAAAGAAGTTGAGTACAACAAAATGCGGCGGAAATATATTCGCCGGCCGTTGAAAGAGAAACACGTTTTGCTTCTTTGAAAACCAAGAAACTAGGCAATCGCTTAAAAATTGACATGATCCGGAAGTACTTTTCCGATCATCAATATTACCCGCATAGTCCGAATCACTATAACCTTTAAGAGAAAAATTTTCATTCTTTGGATAAAATAAACCATATTGAATAGTGCCTTTCAAATATCGAAAAATCCGTTTAACAAGCACTCATATGAGATTCTTTTGGATTGCTTTGAAAACGAGCACATAGGCATACGGCATGAAGAATGTCCGGTCTACTAGCGGTTAAGTAAAGTAAACTACCAATCATACTCGATACTTGGATTCATCAACCGTCTTGCCTTTTTCATCTTTGTCAATTTTGACATTGGTTGCCATAGAGTCGAGACGGTTCTTCCTTCTTCAATGCCGAACTTCTTCAAAAGTTCTTTTGTATACTTTGATTGCGAAATATAAATACCTTCTTGGCATTGCTTAATTTGAAGTCCAAGGAAGAAATTTAGCTCCCCATCATACTCATCTCGAATTCACCTTGCATTAACTTGGAGAATTTCTTGCACAAAGATTCATTAGTAGCACCAAAGATAATATCATCAACATAAATTTGCACAAGTAAACAATCTTGCCCTTTTTCAAAAACAAAGAGTGTAGTATCAACTTTACCTCTTGTAAAACCATTTTGCAAAAGAAAAGAGCTAAGTCTATCATACCATACACGGGTGCTTGTTTTAAACCATACAAGGCCTTTTTTAGTTTATAAACATCATTAGGCCTAGAAAAATTTTCAAACCCCGGAGGTTGTTTTACATAGACTTCTTCTTGAATAATACCATTTAAGAAAGCGGATTTAACATCCATTTGGTAAAGTTTGAAATTTTTAAAACAAGAATAGGCAAGTAAAATACGAATAGCTTCTAAACGTGCTACGGGTGCAAAAGTTTCATCATAGTCAATACCTTCTTCTTGACAATACCCTTGAGCTACTAACCTTGCCTTATTTCGAACAATGTTGCCTTGATCATCAAGTTTGTTTCGGAATACCCATTTTGTACCAATAATAGTTTGAGATGGAGGACAAGGTACCAATTCCCATACATCATTTCTTTTAAATTGATTTAACTCCTCTTGCATCTCTAAGAACCAATCCTCATCCTCAATAGCCTCCTTAGCATTTTTAGGCTCTTTTTGAGATATAAGAGCTTTCTCGGCAAATTTTCTTGGTCATCACTTTATCAAGGGGATCACCAATAATAAGATCTTTTGGGTGATCTCCTTAAATTTTAATGCTACGGGAAGATCCAAGTATCTCCTTTATCTTCTTGAGGAGCATATGAAGTGGATGGTTGATCATTTGATGTATCATTTTGAACAATGGATTCACTAATATCCTCTTCATCACTTTCATCATTTGGTATCCTTTCAACACCAAGTTTCATTGAATTTGACATGGATGGATTCTTCAACAACTCCACTAGTCTTATTGTAAACACGATATGCTTTGCTCTTGATTGAATACCCCATAAATATTCCTTCATCGGCCTTAGGATCAAGTTTGTCCAATTGATCCTTAGTATTCAAAATAAAGCACTTACATCCAAATATCTTGAAATAACTAATATTTGGAGTTCTTTCTTTCCAAAGCTCATAAGGAGTTTTATTCATTTTAGACGAACATAAACTCGATTAATGACATAGCAAGCGGTACTTACGGCTTTGGCCCAAAAGTATTTTGGAAGAGAAAATTCATTGAGCATGGACCGACTCATTTCTTGTAGCGTCCAATTCTTCCTTTCGGCTACACCATTTTGTTGAGGTGTCCTTGGAGCCGAAAAATTGTGTGTATATCCCTTGGTTTCACAAAAGACTCTAAACTCACCGTCAAATTGTCCGCCTCGATCACTTCGAATAGTTTTAATAGTATCTTCCTTTTTATTCTCAATGCGTCTACACAACTTAACAAACTCATTAACGGCATCGCTTTTATTTGCAAGAAAAAGAGCCCAAGTGTATCTAGAAAAATCATCAACAATAACAAAAGTGTAATGTTTTCCACTTAGACTAGCCGTACCAATATCCCCATACAAATCTAGGTGAAGAAGTTGTAGAGGCTTGGTTGTGGAAATTTCATTTTTGGGCTTAAAACTACTCTTAACTAATTTGTTCTTTTGACAAGTGTCACATAAGCCAAGATTTTCAAAATTCAATTTGGGTAGTCCTTTACATGTTGGTTTTTGTAAATATTTTTCAAACTTTTATATCCAACATGTCCAAGTCGCCTATGCCATAAACTCGTTAAATCATTGTTGGCGACAAGACAAGAAACATTTTGACTAACCAAATCACTAGTAGAAATTTTGTAAAGATTGCCTTTTCTATTTGCTTCACAAATAATTTCATCATTTTTACGAATAAGACATTTTTCTTTATTGAAAACAACATTATAATTTGAATCACAAATTTGGCTAACACTTATCAAATTAAATTTAAGCCCTTCTACTAAAAGAACATTATTAAGAGAGAAAGAAGAGTTACCAATTTCTCCATTTCCAAGAATTCTTCCTTTGCCATTGCCGAACATGACCATACCCTCTTCTTGGAACTTGATGTTGGTAAAAAGTTCTCTCTTTCGGTCATATGGCGTGAACATCCACCTGTCCACGAGCCATTTCGAATCCTCCATGGTTGTTATAGCGCCTATTACCTACAAACGAACCATTTTTAGGTACCCTATAGTTTTGGGGTCCATGGGGTTAGCCTTGAGACCTTTGGGTCTCCAAACAAAGCTAAAATTGTTCTTCAATTTACAATTGCTAACATAGTGACCAACTTTACCACAATAAAAGCAAATAATATTATGGGCACTTTTAGCACGTACAAAATTCGGACCTTGGTCATTTTTCTTTGAAAATGGTGAAAAAGGTTTATAGCCAAGTCCTAATTTGGAATGCTCACCTCTTTGTGCATCTAAAATTTTTGTAACTTTGTCCGTACTTATGTTAAAACGATGCACATCCCTTTTTAAACATTCAAGATCTTTGGTGAGCGATTCTTTTTCGGATTCAAGAGTATGAACTCTAGTAATAGTAATAGCATGAGCTTTATCAAGAGATTCATAAGAAGTAAATAATATTTCCTTTTCAATTTTAAGCTCTTTATGCTCTTTTTTTAAACTCTTGTATTTAATGATCAAATTTTGAAATTCAATTTGCAATTCATCAAAATCACATTGCAATTCATCAACTAAGGAGGAGGTAGAAGAGTTAGAGCGTACCTCATTATTTTCGCTGCCTATGGCCATAAGACCATATTCGGTTTCTCCTTCCTCGTCGGATGTTGCAAGCAATTCATCCCAAGATTTGACCTCCGCATTTAGAGCCTTCTTTTTCGGAAAAGGCTTTTTCTTCTTTTGTTCCTCCTCATTGAGTTTTGGACAATCGGCAATGAAGTGCCCGGGTTTCCCGCATTTAAAGCAAGCATTATCTCTCGGTTTTCTTGCCTTATTTTTATTCACAAATTTTGCAAATTTCCGAACAAGTGCGGTCGTCTCCTCATCATCATCATCATTATCATAGTATGCATTATTAGAAGAGGAAGCAAGACCTTTAGGAATAATTTGCGTACCGATTGGTTGATGGTTGGTTTGGAATTTTTCCTCTCTCGAGATAGACTTCATAGATGAGGAGGTTTCCGATGAGCTCGTCAAACTTGAGTGTCTCAAGATTTTGTGCCTCCGTGATTGCCGTCACCTTTTTCGGACCATGACCCGGAAGTGCATTCAAAACTTTAGTCACCTTGTCTTCTTCGGAGATGACTTTGCCGAGAGCCACAAGTGGATTGACAATGTTGTCAAGCTTTTCCACCATCTTAGATATGCTTTCACCATCATGCATGTTAAAGTTTTCAAAGTCTTTAACAAGCATGGTTTTTCTTGCTTGCTTGACCTTCTTTGTCCCTTCATATATAGTTTCCAGTTTTTCCCAAACCTCATGTGCCGACCTTATGCCTCTTATGCGATTGTACTCGTGTAGCGGTAAGAGAACAATGCAAAATATTTAAGGCCTTACCGTTTAGAGAAAAGGCCTTCTTGTCGTTTTCATCGAACTCCTTGAAAGGTTTAGGAGTCGAGGTGCCATCCTCCGATTTCTTGGTTGGTTGATCAACTCCTTCAATGACCACATTCCAAATGTCGAACCCGCACCCTTGTAGAAAGCATTCCATACGGTCTTTCCAAAATGCGTAGTTGTTTGCGTCGAAAAGTGGTGGCTTGTTGGTGGAGGCGCCGGTGGTGAGATGAGCATCATATGTAGCCATGGATCTTTCCTCTTTACTCGGAATGAGCTAGCCAAAGAGTTTGGCTTTGATACCACTTGTTGGTCCAAGTGGCTACGATAATCTAGAGGGGGGGTGAATGAATTATCTCGGTTTTTCAGATTTTGCCCTCTTTTTCTAATAATCAAGCAAAGACGAGAATGTAAATGCGGAAATTAAACAACACTTGTTGATTTAAAGAGCTTCACCCCACCTAGGGACTACGTGCTCTACCACCCCAAAGATATCCCAGGGATGGATTTCAAAAAAAAAAAGATTTTATTAATTTACCAAAAATTAATACAACACCTTGAGGATTACCACAACCCTCTTACACCACCTTGAGGATTACCACAATCCTCTTACAACACCTTGAGGATTACCACAATCCTCTTACAACACCTTTGAAGATTACCACAACCTTCAAACACCTATCACCTAGATCACCCAAGTGTATTCTTACCACAAGAATACTCACAAGGATGTCTTGTGTTGAATGATGACCAAAATCAAGATTACAACTCAATAATGATTGATACAATATGAGTACAAGTGTAATCAAGAATTGAAAGCCTAGACCTCAAATTTGTGCAAGTGAAAGTGCTAAGGCTAATACAACAAGATATATGAAAGTGTTTGCTTTGTTTGCTCTTTGCTTGTATGGAGTGTTGTATATTGTTGCTTGAATGAAGCCTCTATTTATAGGAGAGGTCTTGGCTTTGATTTCCAGATATTGGCTCCTCCTTGGGGAGTGATTTGCTGCAAAAGAAACCATTTAAAATCATCAATATAGTTAGAAATCAATCCCACAAAATAGGGAAAAGTCATTCGAAAATGCAACGGATAGTTTTTGTCGATAAACAGGGGGTTCGACCGGTCGCACAGAGATAAGATTGAAATTGAATTCTCGCGATTTTTACACGAGGGGGACCGAAGGGGGTTCGACCGGTCGCCCTTGGTCTTGACCGGTTGGGGTTGATAGAAAATCAAAACAGAGAAGTCTCGCATTTGAGAGGGCACTCCTGTGCACGGCCGCCCGGTGGTCGACCGGCCGCCTCACCGGCCGCCCACCTGGTCGACCGGCCGCTCCCCATTTTCTCTTACGCCCCATTTTCTGTTTCAAAACTCAACTCGTGTACGGGTTGCCCTATGGGCGACCGGTCGAGCTCGAAACAAAAGTGTTGTCCAATTTTAAATCGAATATAAACTTCAAGAAATACTCCGAAAAATAGTAAAAACATTTTAGATCGATCGGAAGTGTTGGGACAACATTTAGGGACATTGTTTTGGTATAAAAACTCATTTGAACAAAATCATCAAAATCATGATAAAAACATTTATCTAACAGTAAGGTGGGGTTCGGGGACAAACCAAGTGGAAGCTGGTGGGCTTGCGATGCCGGGGCCGAAGAAGGCGGGAGTGATCGCCAGTGCAATAAGGCATGGACAATGAGCGGCTCCTGGCAGGCTTCTAGGCGGATGGGGACATGAATGAACCGATCCCACACCCGAACAAGAGGAGATTCTGAGACTGTATAGGTATGAGACTATACAGTTGAGGAGAGCTTAAAAAAGATTTCATAGGTACTACTCATACCAACAAGATACATCTTCTTTTCTAGTGCTCATCATATAAAAACTCTGAAGTTAAGCGTGCTTGGCCCAGAGCAATTATATGATGGGTGACCCCCTGGGAAGCTGCTCCCAGGGTGCGGGTGAGTGAGGACAAAGCACGCTGAAAAGACTCATATTGGTTTGTGGGGACAGTCGTTGATCTGGAAGGCGGGTCATTACAGTTATTTTCTAAGAAAATGGATGCCTCATATGATTTTGTTAAAATGTCCGAGAAGATCCATTCGGGATCAACAGTCGACTTCGAAGGAATGATGAACAGGGAGCTGATAAGGCCCTGGTCAAGAAGATTGCTGACAAGATTGAGACATCTGGTCTGAACGATTTTCTCACGATGGAGTACTCTTATACCTACTTAGAAGAAGTTGCAATGTTCTATGTTAACGCAGAAGTTCATGACGATGAGATTCGATCATCTATCCACATCAAGGACATTAAAATCACTGCTACTGACCTTGATGAGCATTGCAAACTGCCTTTAGAAGGGTTAATGGAAATAGGTGAGAAGGATGTTAACCTAGCTACTGCTTGGAAGGAATTGCCAAGCCTGAGTTAGTTGCGAAGGCTGTTTACACAGCTAAGAAGGATATGATAAAGGATGATTACCACAAGCTGATGGGCATCGTTTCCAAATGTGTCGATATGAAGTTCGACAGCTTTAATCGGTTGTCTCAAACTAAGCTGGTGGTGATGGTTGTGATACTAGAGGAAAAGAAAGTTAACTGGGCTGAGTTTGTTTTCAGCCGCATATGCCAAAACATGATCAACAAGACTATTAAGGAAGATGGTCTGTTTGGAGGCTCATTGGGATATGGCCTGGTGATTGGCCATTTCATGGAGGTGAAGGGGATTGCATTGAGGCATGGAAAGCCTTTCCATGTCAACAAGAAGATGTTCAAGGCCAATCTTTCTGGTGCTCAGAGGCAAGCACATACTAGAAGAGCTGACATCAGTGAAGGTGAATCAGCTGATCCTATTTCGGAAAACACAGCTGCAACCGGCCAGCTCTCTCTCCTAAGCTGATTCAAAAGAAGAGATATGTTGTAGATAAACCAAGACCCCCGCGCCCAAGAAAACACCGCTTTGACAGCCAAGTCCACTAAAGCACACTGCCCGCTGCCGAGCCAAAAGATGCACCGCCATGCATCTGCAGAGGCGAGAAGGAACCCTTAGTACCTTCTCTAATCATAAAGAAGCGACGCACTGCAGTGCCTCGAAAGGTAGTTGCGTCGAAGAAGAAGACAACTGGAGAAAAGGCTTTCACCTTTGATGAGCCTGAGAACGTGGAGCCAGAAATTCTTTTGGTTCCAACCAAAAGGAGAAGACTATTCAAGAAGTTTGAGCTGGAGAAACCAGCTGAGTTCGACACTCAGCCTGCACAAAAAAGACTACTGAAACTCAAGAAGAGCAGTCGAAGGAAATCACTTGTGGTGATATGGTCACCATGGAAATGGAGAAGACTGATGATGTCGATCAACAGACTACCGAAGACCCAGCTATTTGAGAGACAACTGCGGAGGAACATAGAGCTGAGTCAACCGAGCTGAAGAAAGAGTTGTCCAGTCCCCTCAGACGAATGCTAAAGAACCTGAGGAGAAACATGATCCACTCGCTACCATTCAGGAAGAAGGAGATGATGATGATGTTGTGATGCTATTTTCTGTATATCATGACATTCAGGAAAGATTGGGGGTATAGAGGAGCTGGAAGCTAAGTTACTCGAGATATCAATTCCAGCGCCCAAAATTCATTGAAGAAGAAGATAAGCTTATGGATTTCTTGGGTAACATATCCATTAGCTCTGCCCTTGATCCTGACTTCTGTATGACCATTCTCTCTCAGAGAAGGGATGAAGAGAAAGAGAGGGCCTTGGAAAAGGCCAAAGAAATTGAAGAAGGAAAGAAGTCCCATACTTGTGCTTTCTCTGATGTACCAAAACATGCCATGGACTCAACTGACAGCAACGACAGTGATGTTGAAGAGATTGATTATGTTGTTGCAGCTGAGAAAGCAAAATTCAAACTGGTAGGAAAGGTAGCGTGACCCTGCTGCTAAGCGCGCATATGAGAAGAAGAAGAAAGATGAAGAAGAGAAGAAGAGCAGATGATGATAGAAGGAGAGCAGAAGATGAAGAAAGGAGAAGGAAGCAGCCGAGATGTCGAAGACGGCTGTAACTCCTTCATGTATTTTACTTAACTGTAAATACACAGCTGTAAGTATTTTGTAATTTCATAAAGCTCTGATACTTATTGTAATTTTATAGCTTTGCTCTGATACATGTTGTAGTTCAAATGTATATCTCTGATACAATGTATACCTAGTAAACAGCTTTGTAAAGGACAAGAATGTTATGATCAATAAAATTGACATATTCAGCTCATACATTCTTTGTTACTGCACTGCTTGTGTTTGCTGTAATTTTTATTTAAGTTTTGGCATCATCAAAAATGGGAAAATTGTTAGGAAATTTATTATTAGATTTTGATGATACCATGTAAAACGTAGAATAGGAAGTTGACATCCCATTTTCCTTGTATTTCTATTTTGTAATAGATATGACTGCATGAGCTGAGTGAAGTCAGCTATGTTGAAGAATTCAAGAAGTCAAATAAAGACTGAAGTGAAGACCCGGTTGTGTGTCACCGAGTGTAGTCAAGATGGAAGGCTGGACTGATCAAGAAGATCCGGTGAGGACAATCGAGTAAAGGTTGAAGAAGTGATCAAGTCGATTTTAAGAGCCAAGTCTACCGTTTAAGCGACAGTTAAGTCATTCCTAAAAGACTGGAGCTAACTCAAGTCAAAGGGGTAAAGGCAGTTGTCAAGTCAACTCGACTGATATTAATCCGTTGCACGGAAGTCAAGGATATTACTTAAAATAGTAATACGTCCATGCTGTCATGTCTTAAAGTGCTCATCCCAGAAGCGTGTAAAAGGAATAAACCAATGGGAAGTACTGAAGCTTGTGTCAGGTCCTGAAAATCTGCACGATCATTTAATATGAGGAAATATCACCATCACAAGTTGCAAGTCAAGAAAAGACAAGCCAACGAACAATAAGTGTCATTTGAAAATAGCATATCTCTTCAACGGGCAAATTTTCAAATAAGCATTATAAAAGGCTGACGAAGCAAGAGAGAGAAAAACAACCAAGCAATACAAAGCATACGAATTCAAAGAGATTTTACAAACAAAACCTGCAAACATTCTCCCAAGCTTACTAAGAAATTCCTCAAGCCTAATTCGAAGGAACTCGATCCAACACACTCTGTGAAGGAAAGAATACTTCATCCAATTGAAGAGGAAACATTTTAAGAATTAAAGGGGTCTACTCTCCAAGGTTGAAGAAGATGTAGTAAGGTTCAAGATCGAACCAGAAGATTCGAGCTCGTTGGAAGGCTGTGTGATCAATTCCAAGGGTTTGAAGGAAGCTAAAGTAGCAAAGCAGCTGTCTTGTGAAGAAGTTGAGTTCCAGGGGAAGCCAACTGTGTGATCAATGCTATCTCGGACTGAGAACTACTACGTAACCTAATATGTTACTTAGTGGATTCCTCCAGGAGTTGGAGAATAGTGAATTAGAGGAATTACCCCATCCTCGAACCACTATAAAATTTGTTTGTGTCATTTACTTACAACATTTTATTTTCCTGCTTATATTTTTATCTGTTGTTTAAGTTATATTGCTAACCCCAGCTGATAATAAAATTGCTAAGAACAAGTGTTAAAAACAAGTTTAAAATTATCAAGGGTGTTAAGTCTTCCGCTGAACAAAAACCAAATCAACTAAAAAGTTAAGTGTTAGTTGACTCAGCTGAGTTATACTATCATAAACTCAGTCAAGTCTGTTGAGTGGGTAACTTTGCTGAAGTAAGCCAACCTAGCTGTCCCCAAGGACTTAGCTGACTTGAGTCAACTCTGTTAAAATATTTTAAAGGACTAAATTCGAAAAGTTGATAAAGTTTATTCAACCCCCATTCTAAACCTTACAACACACCCCTTGAGACTTACAATTATAATACATACACATATGTAGGTAGTTAAAAAAATAAAGTTAGGGGAGCCAAGGTCCCCCTCACACAAAAGGTGGTTCCGCCACTGCTTATTATTATTACTACTATTATTATTATTGAAGCACTTCACTGACTATATTTATAAGGGAAATAGCTGTCACTTTCTTCTTTTTCTTTTCATATCTTTGACAATATTGAAGTTATTTGAAATTTATTGACATGTGGACAATAAATTTTCATACTCTATTTTCACAGACTAGTACACATGCGTAGCACGTGATCAACATTGCTTTACTAAAATAATTATATTATTTAATAATTTTATTGATTAATGGTAAAATATTAAAAAGTGATTAGAAAGAAATAACTATTAATTAAATTTAAATATTTAATATATAGTTTGCTTTACTTTAATATGAATCGATATATATTGTCAAATAATAATTTTAAAGAATTCAATAATACAAAATTTTCATAACTAGTATAACAACGAAATAAATTTTATAGCTTACAATCACATTCATCAATCTTTTATTTTATTTTTATGGTTAGAAATTAAGTCTTTTCTTCTTACTTAATTTTCGAATTCTTTTAGCATTGGATGCATTTTACATAATCAGACAAGTAATTTAGCTTATAATTAGTAAGCTAATGATTAATAAATTACATCCAAGTTATCACATTAATAAAAAAAATTAATTAATTAAATTTTATACCAAAATCCATCATAATATCATCATTTCATTTGTTATTGTTATTCAATTAAAATAAATTAAAATAAAGGTTAATCAAATTCTTATACTTCGTTTGCTTTTTTATTTTATTTGAACTCAGTTATTCGATTAAAGAAATAAAAAAAAAAACAAATTTACAGTATAATATATATGTAAAAAAAGTCATATATTATTTTAATTCTAGTAACAAAGTCAATATTGTATCATTAACACTTAAACTTAAAGTTTGCAGTCCTCTTATTTCCAGTATCTTAAAAAGAATTAATTTTAACCTAATATATAAGAAAATTAATCAATTATTTTCATCGAGAGTCAGATATTAAATAAAACTATGAAAAAGTGATAAGTCAAAATCTGAATTTTGCAACTCTATTTAATTGCATACAAAATATATTCACTTAATAAATAATAAAACCAAAAATAGTCTTATCAAAGAAAAAACAAGTTAACAATTTTTACATGTCAATCTTCAATAATTAAATATAATACTAATTAAATATTTGAAAATATTTGCAAACACTTAAATTTTTAAAAGTTATATAATAAACTAAAAACTAGTATAGGTTTTTGAATTGCATAAAGTTTTAGAAAGATACGTTATACTATTAGAGTTTGTACTTGCAGTTGAATTTGGCTATTTTGGTTATATTAAAATTTACATAGTTGTAAATTTTGTGAGCCTCATAGTTATGAAAATTTTAATTATTCTCAATATACTGAAATTAATTTATATTTTTTTTTGAAGAGACTATAAATTTAAAATTGATCTCTTTTAATCTGGTTTACAAAATCATATTATTCGTTGTAAGAATATAATTATCATCCATTTTTAATACCTTTATTGAGAAAATGGTATATAGTATTTTAATTTTTGTTTAAAATTTTGATTGAATTTTTGATCAAATAAGAAAATTTAGTTGCCAAAAATTTAGATACCAAGTTATAAAAACCCCATTAACTATTCTCTTACGGCTCCTTATGCCCGGAAAAATTCATATTACTTGACACTAAACACGGTCACTTCACTCCAATTTATTATTATATACAGTTTAACACAATAAATTTATACATAAATAGTATTTTGAATATTGTATTGGTACCTAAATTAACATGTAATTTAAGAAATATTAATATTTGACATATATACCAAACTATTTCATATTAAATAAGTTTAGTTTATTCATTACAATTTCATACACACAGTGACTTTCCATTTCTGATTCTTGTTTAAGTATTTCATAATATTCATTTTGTAAAATTTAGAATAATTTGTATCGAACTTTATAATAATTATTTTTGTGCTTGAATCTTTATAAGTCCTAAAGGTGTAATTTAAAATGAACTGAGATTTTTCAAAAATATCAAATTATACATATTATATGAAAGGCGTTTAATTTTTCTTGAGAATTTCCAGCTATGATACACAGATTTTTTTAACTATTTACTTTTATTCTTTCAAAGGTTTATAAATATGTTTCATTTGGTTTAATCCTAAACTAATTATATACGTGATATTAACTCCCAAAATTATTTAGGTCAGTCTTAACTCATTAATCTCAAGTAGAACCATTCATTTTTTAATATTTTTTGTCTTAGTTTTTACTCTAATTTTTTGTAATTATTTAATTTACTTGATTTTTTTTATGAATATTATGTTAGTATTTGAATTAATATATAATTTAAGTAATGTATTAATTTTTTCAGCAAATGTCAAACTGTTACATATTAAATGAGTTTATTTATTTTTTCTTTTGCATATCATATATGATATTTAGACTAATCCAATTATAGCTCATGTTTCAGTATTTCACATCATTTTACTAAAATTTAATTATTTTGGTACATGTTTTTATTGTAAATATGTATCATATTGATTTTATTTTAAACTTATAATTTTTTAAGGGTATAATTTTCAAATGACTTTCAAAATTTTATCACAAATACCAATTTAATACATATGGATTTTTAATTAAGTATGCCTTCTATATTTTTTTATAAATTTATATAAACAATTTTTAATACTTTTTTGCAGTTGTTCTTTTAATTTATAAGATATAAAATAATTGAATGATTGAAATCATAATATATTCAAACAATAATAAATTAGAGACTAAAACTTATAATGTAAGATATATAAAATTAAGTAAAAGTCATGTTAACACATATAGTTAAAATTTAATAGGTAATCTTTTTGCTGCGACAAACTTATTTGGATTCTTATTCATTTTTTCATGTTAATTATTCCTTTTATTTTGTACTTTTTATTTTACTGATACAACTAATTAAAATAAAATATGCATGAAGTTGCAATAAAAACAAAATAAGAGACTCTCTTGTTTTCAATATTATTTCTTTAACCACTATTAATAAAATTAATTTTTAAATTTCATATTACTAATTGATGGAGAATTTTCCGACCGTAAAATAATTATGTATTTTCTCTACTTTTTATTTAGCATCAAAACCATCTAAAATATTTTTTTATAATATTTTTTCTTATCATGTCTATTGTAATTTGATCTTTTTCTTATAAATTATAATAGACATATTTAACTATTGAGAAAATTTATAAGTTATATAAGAAATATACAATTTTGCATCATCCTAAACTCTACATAATTAAGAAAAAATCTATGACGACTTGTGTATAAGTTTAGAACATATAGTTGAAGATTTTGAAACTGATTTTCTAAGAAATTTAAAGTCTTCTTAGAGTTATGATTAAAAAAAATATAATTTCAGATTCTGAAAAATAAATTGACTATAATGAACATTTCTCATATAATTAAACAAAAAAGATTAAATAAATAACAAAATCTATAGAAAAACATAAATTCTTAATTATACATATTGTTGAACTTCATAAGGTTAAATTTTTTTCATGTGAAGACCCCATATATGCGTATGATATATGGTTAGAATGTTCTCGAAATCTAGTGTAATATGAAACTAATATTATTTGAATTTTCAAAATATTTTAAGAGTTATAGATGAAAGAATAAATACTTTTAATATGTAGAATATAAAAGGTCTTATAATTGAACAAATAGAAGCTAAATAAATATTAAACTACTTAGTTGTCCTTAAATTTTACTATGTCCAAAGGATATTTTTGTCCAATAAAATATTTCAAGTTTCAAAAACATTTACACTTTTAAAATAAGTATAGATAGATATAGATATAGATTAGTCTTTATAAAATGAAAGAAAAGAGAAAAAGAAAAACCAGTTTCATGGCAATATGAATGAAAAAAGTTAAATTGATGAAAATTAGAAAATAAATACTTATAATTTTCAAGCATCATCAATACTAGAGCTATCAAAATCATCGGGACAGGCCTGGAGCAAAAAACGGGTTGGGTCGTTCCAAATAGTGAACGGCCGTTGTTTTTGGAGTTCGGCCCAACCCATCCCATGAAAAATACACTATAAATATCGGGCCAATCGGGCTGGGCCGATTTTTGGGCTAAATTGGCCTGGCCAAATCGGTCCGATTTTTCTCGGGCATAATGAATCACAGTCTAGCCCGGTAAAAATACCGGGACAGGACAAAATTGACACCTCTAATCAATACTATGGAATAAAATCGTAAACTTAAACATGTTTGGGACTTGGGACTTAGTTACGTGACTTATGATTTGGTCAACCGTCCGGATTGTAATTTGTAACCAAAATATAAGGAGTGTAAATTGGTGTTAGTTCACTTTGGCGAAATTACGTTTTTCATTCTAATATTTTAGAGATTTTGGTTCCAAATAAATAAGTTTTTTTCTCAGTAACGTTATCATATATCGTTGCCTTTTGAATTTTTAACCATTAACAACTATTATTATTAACGATCAATGAAACACTACTATTAATTACTATTAGGCTCCATTTGGATGGAAGAATTTGAGCTATGAATTTCAAATCAATAATAATAAATCCATTGAAATTGTTTGGATGTAGTCATTTTATAATGGATTTCAAATCCTTGGAAGCTATTTTCGGAGTCATTTTGGAGGATTTCAAATACTTCTTATTTGGAGTCATTTGAAATTCTTCCCTAAATCCTCTCCCCAAATCCAAATCCTCCCATCCAAATGCAACCTTAAAGTAGACACTTCACACTTGCACTCAACTCCCAAAAAAAAAAAAAGGGTAGGCACTTGCACGCAAGGTTTTTTTTTAGTAGAATTCAAGTTCAAAATCTTATGTTGTATTTGGATGAGAGGATTTAGATTTGGGGAGAGGATTTCAAATGACTATTGATGGATTTGAAATCTCTAAAATGACTCCAAAAATAGCTTCTAAGAATTTGAAATACATAGTACAATGACTTCATCCAAACAACCTCAATTGATTTGCTATGATGGATTTGAAGTCCTCAGCTCCAAATCCATCAATCCAAATGGAGCCTTACATTTTTAGGGTAACCATCCTAGGCTCCTAGCTCATTGGTAAATAATTACCATATTGCCCGTCTCTTATGCACTCTTATCTCACTCTCACTAGGAAAATATTTCCTTTACATGTCATGGAAGATCATTCCATTTCCACATAATGATCAAACATAAATCTAGAAATCTACACTTCAAGGAGGTTATCAAGCTGAGTAGAAACAAAGAAACCATTTTAAGAGGCTGGTGATTCAATAATCTGAAACAATAACCGTCCTCGACAGATTTGTACAAGTTAATTTTTTTACACTCTGATTGAAAATACCAACAGGAACAAAAAAGGAAAAATGATATATGCAAACACTTTTTTATACCCCTCTATGTAATTAGCATAAAGATTTCACTGAATTAATATGGCCATAAAGATGTAAATCCAGATAAGAATAAGAACAATTCTCTTGATTAATCCTTTTGAATACAAGAAGCAGATACTTAAAAATTAAATGGATTGCAAGGTCTTTACAATGAGAGGCTTGAAACACAATCACAGCAAAAAAACATGTGAATCATAGCTACTACTTAAAATCTTCTCATCTCCCAAGGAATCTCCATATAGTCAATCTCTATCATTGGAATTGATCTAATCATCCACCAGTCTGCACCTTCCTCTATTCTGCACCTATCTGTAATAATACTACTTTCCGAAATCTTCAACGTTCGAAGAGAAACAGGTAAACCATCACGTGGCAATGAGCTAATTTTGGGACATCGACTGATGCTTAAGTGTTGAAGCAGAATGGTATTCAAAAGTGATGGCAAATTAGTTAGCTTTGGGCAATCATCGATGTCAAAGGTACGAAGGCAAGGGAATCGACTGCCGTGGAATAATTCCCAAGAAGTCAAATTTGCTATGTCTTTTATTGTGAGAGACTCCAACGATGGAAATCCAGAAAACTCTTGGTCAACAAAGGACCAATTAGACATGTCTTCAATGACAAGAGATTTCAGATGTTGAAGTTTTGTAAGAGGGGTAAGGATGTGGTAGTGTTGACAACTCCGCAGGTAAATACTTGAAAGCTTGCACAATGGATTACTAAACCAGCTAGGGAATAAAAAGCCATTATAATTTGTTATTGATAACTCCTTCAAATTTTCATGGGGACGAAGACCAGTAAGAATTTCTCCGTCATTATATTTGGGGTAATTCCAAACCAATTCTAGCTTATCAATAAATGGCTTCATGTCTAACATAGCTTCTTTTGCCTCGGTCACATTCGATACATTTTCAAGATTCTTTATGCAAATGGATCCTCTTAAGAACGTCATGTTTTTAAGCTCCGCAATACCACACCCATTATTTCTTCCCACAATAAAGGCAGATAAATTTTGAAGATTGACCAACCTTCCAAATTCTGTTGGCATGCAGTTAAGCTGCTTTACATCCAAATGAAGATGCCGCAAGCTAACCATGTTCTTCATATTACTCGGTAACTCAATAAGTAGAATACATTCCTCAAGCTTTAGAATCTGTAAACCGAAAAGATTTGTGACTGACTCAGGTAGCTTTCGGAAGTGATTCTGAGAAAGATTGAGATAACGTAGATGTTTCAAGTGATCAATGGAATCAGGCAACTCAACAAGGCCTATACGACTCAAGTCTAATACTCTCAAGAATTTCAACTTCAAAAATAGATCATATGAAACCTCTATATTGCCAACATTTTCATGGATTACTCTAAATGTCCGCAAGTTCTTATACCAAAGGGAACCTTTCAAAATCATTGGTTGCACACTCCCATAATGCAAAGAGAAATGACGGGTACTCCTGAAGAGGGTGTAATCTTCATTTGGGTGGGTGTCTTCATGGCGCAAACATGTATGACCAGAGATTAACTGAGCCACATTGTGAATGAGATCATGCATTTTGTAAATGTTTTGACCATGAGTATTTACATGTGAAAGTTCGAAGAAAGACCTCCACAATAAATCCTTGAAATAATCATAGCCAAGGTCTTCCAACCGCATTTTCCCACTAGAATGAATGAATCCTTCCGCCATCCATAACAATACCAACTCATTCATTTCAAAGTTATAATTCTTAGGGAATACTGAACAATAAGTGAAACATCTTTTCAATTGAGTTGGTAAATGATAATAGCTTAGGGTTAAAGCTGGGAAAATATCATTTTTATCATGCGGCATGAGCCATATTTCACTTACTAAAATGGAGTTCCATTCTGCCGGATTATCTTTGAAATGCAGCATGCTTCCAAGAGTTTTTGCTGCTAACGGCAATCCTTTGCATTTCCTGGCTATCGTACTCCCAATTTCTTCAAATTGTAAATTGTCCTCCGGAGTTCTGTTTGAGCAAGCTCTTTGCTTCATCAATTCCCAGCAGTTCTCATCAGTCAAGCTTTGCAAACAATATGAAGGAACTGAGCCAAGAATTCTCGACACTTTCATGCTGCGAGTGGTCACCAAGATTTTGCTTCCTCTTTCCCCGACTTTGAAGGGTGAAGACAACACATCCCAATCCTTGTATTCCTCACTCCAGTAGTCATCTAACACGAGCAGGAACCTCTTCCCACGAATCAACTCGGAAAGTTTGAGTTGTAATGGATCTAAGGCTGATAACTTGCATCTTTTCCCTAATGCAGACTCTATAATCGACATTGTGATGTTAATGGTGTCAAAATCCATAGATACAGAAACCCACAACTTCAAATCAAACTTATCCCCAACTCTATGATCACTATACACAGTTTGTGCAAGAGTTGTCTTCCCAATCCCACCCATACCCACTATAGGAATGACAGAAACACTCGTTCCTCTCGAATCATCATCCAACAACATTTCAACAATCTCATTTATTTCCTTGTCTCGTCCAACCACAGATCCCCCATCAACCAAAGAACTTCTAGCACAAGAATAACTACTATAAGTCGGCCTAGACTTCAAAATCTTATTCGTGCCCAATTTCGTTAACTCAATCATGTAAAGAGCTTCCATCTCCTTGGCAATCTCGCCCAGTTCTTGCCTAATCCTACTTATTTCTCGCGGCACAGTCAATTTAAAAGATGAAAGAAGCATGTTTCGTACCTGGTTGCCTCCTTGGGCATCTGCAGACAGAGTCGCTCTGTGTTTCAACAGATCCAGTGAAATCCCATCAAGCAAATCATCAGCAGAATATGAGAGTGCCTCAACATCTTCCAGCCACACCTTCCAGGCTTCGTTGTTGGAGAAAATTGAACGATTTTCTTCTACGTGACCCACCATGGCTTTGATTCTTTCAAGGGTTCTTTGCAGCTTTCTGACTTCTTCATCCACTCCCAATATTAGGCTCGTCTCTTGCACAGTGAAGGTTGCCAGCTTATCGATTATTACTTGCAGTGGAGCTGATACAACCCCAGCTTGAAGAACAGAATCCATTTATGTCAGCAACTTTTAGTGGATTTCTGAATTGAAATCGTTTCGGTTTTCCAACACAACAGCAAAATCAGTTGTAATATCTGCTCCTTTCCTATATTAAGATTTGATGTTTGGTGAAAACGCATTGAAAAACCATGGACTTGCTAAGTGCCTTCCACGAAAGCCCGGCCGAGACTTCGCAGTAACCACTCTGAAAGCAGCCGACTGGTTTTGACCGTTGAATATCTTTTGAGTAGGGCTGTAAACGAACCGAGCCGAAACGAACGAGAGTTGTTCGTGTTCGTTCGTTTATGTTAAAAGGACTGTTTATGTTCGTTTGTTTAATAATCAAATATGCTCATGAACGTTCACGAACGGTTCACGAACATGCTCATTAATTGTTCATGAACAACTATATGAACATGTCTCCTAAAAAAAAAAGACTATATGAACATGTGTATAAAAAAGTTAGACAAAGACTTATGTGAGACGGTCTCACGGATCTAAATCCGTGAGACGGATCGATGCCCAATACCCACTATGTCAATTGAAAAAAATAAACGGTGGCAAATTTGTAATTTGTGTGTTTTGTGGTATGGAACTCCTCGCCAACCGTATATTAGGAGTTTAGGACCATTAAATCTAAATTGTACCATTGCCCTCTTCCCACTTGTCCTTATTTTTTTTACGCTTTACAATTAAAAAAAAAACAATAATGAAAAAAAGAAAGTGGCCCGCATGCCTATTAAGTATTATCTATACCAGTAGCATTTTTGTTGTCTTTATTTTTCCTTTGCTTTCTTAAAAATTAATTTCATGTTGTAAACAAAGTATTATTGTATTAAAATAAATATATTTATCACAAACACCTATATATGATTTATAATTTTAAATATATTTACTATTTCCTTAAAAATTGTTGCTTTTTTACTTTAAAACTATTTTTCTATTCTTTCAAAAAGTACTGACTTTTTACTCAAAAAATAATATATTACTTTGTATTCAGAAAATATTCCTTTTTACTGAAAAAATATTACTTACTATATCTTTTAAAATTATATATTGTTTCTGTAGGTCTCAAGGGGTGTGAGTGTAAGGTTTAGAAGGGGGGTTGAATAAACCTTACCAACTTTTCGATTTAGTCTTTTAAATGTTCGAGTTGATACTACATTGTGTCCTTGGTGAATGACTAATTTAATTTGGTTAATCAAGAGTTAGTCACTCAACAAACTCGACCGAGTCGTTGATAGAATAACTTTTGTTAAGATTAAAGACTTAGTTCAACTCGTAGTTTGTTTTCGGCGGAAGACATAACACCCTTAAACTTGGTTTAGTACTTAGAGATTATCAAGTGGATAGCAAATTTATCAGCAGAGTTAAATAAATAAGATGCAGGAATTAAAGTGCTGAAATGTAAATGACACGATAAGTTTTTATAGAGGTTCGAAGATGGGGTAATTCTAGGGATGGCAATGGGTCCGGGTAGACCAGGACTGAACTGCACTCCGCCTTATTTGGGGCGGGTATGGGTCCAATAAATGGGTATGGGACGGGTAACGGGTATTGAGTTTTAGACCCGGGCGGGTATGGGTCGGGTAACGGGTATGACAGGACCCGACCCAGACCCGACCCATATAATTTTTATTTTATTTTTTTATATATAATGAATATATTGTATTATTCTTGTTCAAAGACTCTTAATTTATATATGTTGATGTTTATTTCATAATTTATATAATATCTACAAAATTATATAAATAACATAAATTTTGAAAGTGCATTATTTTAAGTAAAAATCGTAAAAATTGGTCAAATATATGAAGTTGGCGTCTAACGGGTCAATCGGGTCTTACCCGCAAAGACACGGGTATGGGTCGGGGCGGGTATGGGTCTAGATGAGGTGGGGCGGGTATGGGTATGAGTATTGTATTTTCTTAATCGCGGGTCGGGTCTCGGGTGCCCAGCGGACCGGCCAGCATCCGACCCATTGACATCCCTAGTAATTCTTCTACTCCTCTCTTCTCCAACTCCCGGAGGAATCCACTAAGTATTGATCAAGATACGAGTGGTAATGACCCAGATACATGTCTTGATCACACGGTGACTTGATCCTTTGGGACTCGGGCCCCGAGACCTTGGTCACGCAAACCGGCTTCTCGTGACGACTCGGCTTCTTCACAGGGCGCTTGCCTTGCTACACTACTACCACTTGCTCAAGCTCTCTTGGATTTGATCACGAAGCCCTCCAAAAGTTTGAGACCCGGTTCGACCTTGAACCTTCCTACAATCCTCCGTGGAATGTAGACCCCTTGATTCTTCAATAATTTCCTCTTCAACTCGATTAAAGTTATCTTTCCTTCACAGGTGAGTGTTGGATTGATTTCCTTTGGGGCGTGTGTTGCGGTTAATGATAAGGGCTGATATTATCATTATCAGCCCATTTCAACTCATTTGGCGTTAATGATAAGGGCCCGGTTGGAATGGATGGGCCCATGAAATATTCCCAATTTCAATTGATTCTCGATCCCACCTCTTAGGTGGTATTATTTAGTCAAGCCTTCTCCCACAAGATAAAATGATTTTTATGCCCTGCAAAGTCATTTTATTATACCCTTTTCGCCCCTAAATATCACTCAAATTACAAAGGTTGCCATTAACTAATCTGACTTCACTTTGTGAGACTTCAAACCCTAGTGTGCATTTCATCCTCTCACATTCGGCAGTCAATCTCACGAGGTAAGATCGAATTCCTGTCTTCGCTTTTTTTTTTTTTTTTTCGATTTTTGGTTTTACAAAATGGTATTCAAATTGATTGTTCCAAGGTAAAAATGGATTACTAAGATGAAATGATTGAATTTTTGATTGAGGTTGAATCTTTAACCTAGTTTACATTTTTTTCTTGATTCGACTTCATTTGGAAGACTTCAAACCCTAGCCATTCCACCTCCCACATTCGGCCATTCAATCTCACGCAGTACGATTGAAACCCGTCACCCCATGTTCATTTTTTTTTTTTTTTTTTTTTTGATTTTTGGTTTTACACACGCTATTCAAATCGACGATCCAAGGTAAAAAAGGATTACTAAGATGAAATGATTCAAGTAATTTCGTAAAAAGGTTTAATCTTTAATCTAGTTGATACATTTTTCTTGATTTTGGGATAAAACATGGGTGCATTGTGATTTTGATTTTTTATTTCATATACAATTTTTATTTCATTTTTTATTTCATTCCAAAAATAGTAAATCTTTTAAACCTATGTTGTTGTTGTAGAAATTAAGCTCCTCTAAACCTAGTTCATTTTGTTGAAGGTTTATTTCGAGATTTTGTAGAAATTAAGCTCCTCTAACGAGAGGGTACGTATGTGTTGTTTAGAGTTTTGTGTTTCCAAATGCATATAAATTTGTTGATTCTGTTACTTTGGTATTTACGTACTCTTTAAAAATGTATTATGGGGATGACTCTATATTCATTTTGAAACGTCTATATTCAATTTGACTCGACTCAGATCCATTTTGACTACTCACCAACAATTTATCTCAAAATCTCATTTTAATACAAATGATGGATTAGAAGATGCGATTGTCATGTTATTGTTTCGGAGGTTGTTTCAATAATTACAACCTTTTTATTTTTCATTTATTACTATGAGAAGCACTATATGTTGGCCCATCGCCGCCGACGGCCCGCCAGATTGAGGCGTGCTCGTGATCGAATGATCGCGAAAATAAACAAACAACTTGAACACATGCATGATCTCGTTAATGTTAGCGATCAAGATTGCATTAAACAACTTCGAATGGATAGAAATTCCTTTTCAAGATTATGCTTTCTTCTTGAAAATGTTGGGGGGCTTGTTCGTACAAGGCAGGTTCAAATTAGTGAGCAGGTCGCAATCTTCTTGTCGGTGCTTGCACACCACAAAAAGAACTGCGTAGTCAAGTTTGATTTTAAACGCGTTCAGGGTACACCATTAGCCATCACTTCAATCGTGTTCTACATGCAAATCCTTAGGCTCCATAGCATCCTATTGGTTACACTGACCCGGTTGGGCCTTGATCGCACAGACTTTAGGTGGAAGTGGTTCAAGGTAAATTCGAACATAAACTTTTAGTAATATGTGTATAATTCAGTGGGTTCTTGTAAACCTTATAAATAATACATCCGCTTGACCGACAATGAGCTCGTTTATTTTAATGCTTAGGGTTGCTTAGAGCACTAGATGGGACATATATAGAAGTCCGAGTGCCCTCGACGAGAAAGCAAGGTATAGGAACAAGAAAGGAGATGTGTCGGTCAACTTATTAGTCAGTTCTCTGTAACCAAGAAATGAAGTATACCTTTGTGTTGTCTGGATGGGAGGGTTCAGCTGCGGATAGTCGTGTCTTACGTGATGCAATCAGTCGACCTAGTGGTTTAAGGGTCCCGACTGGTATGGAACTCTCTAATAAATTAATCCTCAATTATTTTCAGCCCATCCTAATGATAAATTAATAATTAATCCAAGGTAAATATCCCCAAGTACAAGGTTTTTGATTTCAGGTAATTACTACCTAGCTGACAATGGATACACAAACGGTCCTGGATTTCTAACCCCCTACCGGGGAGTTAGATATCATCTGGATGAGTTTCGTGGTGGCTCCTCTTCTCCTCAGAATTACAGAGAATTGTTCAATTTGCGTCATGCAAAGGCCCGGAATATTATAGAACGTTCTTTTGCTATGCTAAAGGGACGGTGGGCTATATTAAGGAGCAATGCGTTTTATTCAATAAAAATGCAAAACCGTATTATTATGGCCCGTTGTTTGTTGCACAATTTCGTTCGCAGACTCTATGGCGTTGATCCTTGGAGGAGGATGAGGTGCCGGAGTATTTTGTGCAAGACGCAAACAACCACAATGACGCAGATTATGTAGACCAAGTTGAGCCTACACAAGAATGGACTAATTGGAGAGAGTCATTAGCCCTTGAAATGTTTAATGAGTGGAATGCTCGTTAATGTTACTAACATTATGAACAATGTTTGTTTGTTTGCTATTGTATTTGTGTAACAAAATCGTTTAGTCCGCTCGTAACTTGTCAAAATTATTCAAGAATATTCAGTTTATTTATCTTTAATATTGAGAATATGCAAAAATATTCAAGAATATGCAATTTGATCTGTAATATAAGGGCCGCAAAACATTTGGTTTATGCTACAATTTTTTTCATGTATATTGTGTTTTTATACTGGACTATGTTTATGCCAATATTTTAGCATCGTTGTTGTAGTATGGAATCTTCGGCTAGTGTTTCTAAAGGGAATGATCAGCCACGAAAAGGCTCATGTAGTCGACGATCGTGGACTGCTCAAGAAGAAATGGTTCTCATTAACTCCCTGAAGGAGTCCGTTGTTAATGGTTGGAAAACAGATAATGGATTCAAGTCGGGATATCAAGCGATACTCGAGACTGCCATGATCAAGGCATTCCCAAACACTGATCTCCGAGCAACACCACATATTAACTCAAAGATTCATGTCTGGAAAAAGGATTATGGATCGTTGAGTACAATGATGAGAACATCGGGGTTCGGTTGGAATGAAGATACAAACATGATCACAGTTGAGAAAGATGAACAATGGAATGACTATGTTAAGGTATTTTGGTCTCGTTTAAAATCAGTTGAGCTTTCTTTTTAGTATTGAATATTGTGTTTTATTTATAAATGTCCGTTAAACAGATGGACGGGAATGCTAAGGGGATGCGGTACAAAGCATGGCCTTATTTCAAACATTGGAGAGAAATTTTTGGTAAGGATAGGGCAACGGGTGAAAATGCACAGACTTTTCACGAAGTGATACAAGAGGTCTTGGTGTCGCCTGCCTCAAAGAACAAAGGCCACGTGAAAAGACACCGAAATGGCCGATCCTAGCGCGCAGGACACAACATCCACATTCCATCCGGGCAATTGTTCAAGTGAAAGATCCAAAATAAAAAGAAAAAGAGGGTTCGGGATGATGATGTTGATGCAAGATTCATCGACTTGTTTGCGTCGTTTTGTGAAAAAACTGATGCCCGTCTTGGTGATCTTGCCAACCGTCTTGGGGCTGAACTAGACGCTGTTTCTGCACGCAAGGCCATAAACGATGCCTTGCAAAAAATGAATTTCTTAACGAATGAAGACAAGATTGCAGTAGGAACGAAGTTGTGCACGAAAACAAAGGAATTGGACTACTTTTTCACACTTAACGATGAAGACAAGGCTGTGATGGTGAAGATGATTCTTGAGGGACGGTTGTGATGATATGTGGCAAATAACTGAACTTATTTTGACTGCAACAAACACCTATATTTTTGTATCAGATCTAGTGGAATTAGTTGCTGTTTGTATTTTGATGATACTTGAAGGTCGCTTGTAGCGTATATGTTATCTAATAGACGATAATTAAGCTAAAGGCGCAAATGCACTATTCAAGTTGTAGGGGGTTCATGTAATTTAAGTGATTAAACACTTTGTTTTGATGTGTTCTTATTTTGGATTATGTAGAATAATTAGGCTAATTTTCTCGTATTCTGGGAGGGAACTTATGAATATTCAACTTTATCGTGGTTCTCATTTGTGTAATGATTTAATGCTCACTGAATTATTAGTTCCTGCATTTGGTATGAACAGGTTCAAGCTGCTCCAATGGAGTAATTATTTAATGCTTATTGAGGCAAGTAGCGAACATTGAGTTTGATGACCATTCCGAACAGGTTCAAGCTGCTCCAATGAACATACCACTAACAGCGAACCACGTAGCTTTAGAAGTTCCATTTGAGGATGATGCGACATCTGGGTTTTACTGTGATCTTTACAAAAATGTTGAAATGTACTGGACAATATGTTTGTATTTTGTAATGCCAGTTTCTTATATTGTGTAATTTGACTCTATATCAATTTGGTTTTATTGGCTTGTGACAAAGGATGTTGTGTTTGTGTCTTCTTGCTCTTGTTTAGGTTATAATCAACGATGAGAAAGGATTTAGACAATAATGCTCAATCAATGTAAAATGTCCTGTAACAGCGTGAAATACACTTTTTATTATTTTTTTTCGAAACGGTAGAATGATATATATATAACCACAGCTCAAAAGCAACTTACAATTCGTGGGCCAAATGACCCAGTATTCCATTTGGAGCAAAATGGCTAACCAAAGGAAAGGGAGCAGATCTCCATTACAGAGAAAAAAAAAAAAAATGTAACTCAACTAAGACAAGAGGCATCTAGCCTCGGTTACGCAAGATTCAAAATACAAACAAAATTATCGAGAAAAAAAGGAAAAAACCACTACAACTACAAAAGCAAAACCCAAGAACAAGATAAGTCCAAGCTATCAAGTGGACTCGTATTACAACCAGTCCCAAAAATAGCTAAGTCTTCCTTCAATGCTCGAGCCACAAGAACCACAAAAAAGCTGAACTAGTAACAAAGATCAAAAGAGAAGAAAACCAAGGATAACTACTGAAACCGAAGAGACCTAGCAATCCACACAGTTCGAATGAGAGCACACAAAACAGCCATTGCCAACTTCCAAACAGAACCCTTTCTGTAATGGAATTAATGCAGAGTACTTTTTAGACAATATAAACACACAATAACATGAAATATATTATAAAACATGGCAACAACAAACATAAATACAGCCGGGTAGTTGTTTCATAACGTAGTGAACAAAACGCCTGTTTGTGAATAACATAACTTGAATAACAGGTTCATAATACTAATACCAAAACACTGGTAGGAATTTAAGGGGAAATAACACTACTACTTAGTCATTCAACTCCGTAATCTCTCAACCCGGTCATGGGAAAGTAGAACCAACGGTTTCAATACTTTTAGCCGGTGATGGAGGGGGCATGCGAGGCAAGCGTGGACGCCTGGTAGGGTTCTTGCCAAGGGCTTGATGACGCTTTTTAGAGGACGATTGAGGCAATGGTCGATTCACCGATGGTTCGGACGAACCAGAACCGAGTACGGCATCGCTCCAAAAGATGATACAAATCTCGATCCAAGTCGTTAAATGAACCACAACGCACTTTCGTTGGTTCACGAATGGGAGAGGTTTTTGGCAACTTTCCACCATCCCATTTTATCGTTGGACAAACTATCATCGGCAATTTCTATAACTTCCTTCTCATCACCTTCGCCGACGATACATCCACAAAGATCGATGTTGTTGAATTTATATGGGCGTCATCGGTGTTGAACAATTGGTATAACGCCGCCATTCAGATCTCCATAGTATTGGTATGCCAGGCTAAAGTCATCCTACTAGAGATACATGCAAAAGAACAAAACAAACCAAAAATAGACAAGACAAGTCAAAAAAGTTATAAAGAAAAATACCCAACATAACATCGCCTTTCGGCATTCTTAAAAATGCATATGTAAAGAATTAACCTCCACCATTTCGCCCCAAATGCGATCAAGGGCATATATCCAGGTTGCTCACGAGATCATATCTAACTCCATGTTTCCGAATCACCATGAGAAAACACGATGGCGCTTAGCAAGCACGTTGCACCGGGCCATACAAGAATCCAAGTTGAACTCTTTTCCCAACCTGTTTGTTAACCTCTTTCATGGCAATGGTGATTGCAATCTCATTGTTTCCATAAGGAGACCAATTTCCGCCGCATGTTCTCCGAGCAACATCTCAACAAAAATCTTGTCGTTTTTTTTCAGCCCATTCAAGATCATAGATATAGTCACTTGAATGAGACCGCACATGGCGCCATTTTACCTTTAGACAGACGTGGTTTCGTCTCGAATTTTTAGATTGCTACTTCCTAAACTAAACTAAGATCGAAATTTTTGGATATTTTCTTATGTCTTACAGTTGATTGTTTTTAAGGGTGTGAATTTATAAAACAAAATAGTGTATTAATGTTGATTTGCCTACTCAACAACCCACCTTTCATTACCCATAACTTGACATGATCACTAATAAATTAGAAATCTGATTTTTTTTTTTTTGAGCCCTTCAAAACAATGATTGATTGTATGTAAAGTTGACATTGAGATAACATCTAGCAACCAAAAATGTATTTTGAAGTAATAAATGACAAAATCCTAATTGGATTTACTTGTGCAAGAGAAAGAGTGTGGAAGTGGTTGTGCTATTAATTGCAAATAGCTCATTCAATGACTATGTAGAAACTCTCTTAACAAGTACTCTCAAGACAGTTGGAAACACTTAATTAACATAAAATACATATCATTAATCGTACATAAAAGAGGCTAGACATATGATTAATATGAGTTGGAAACACTTAATTAAAATACATAAAAGAGACTAAAATTACATATAAATCTAATAGCACCAGATTTTACAAATACAAACCAATTCTAACAAATTAATGACTCTCCAACTTAAGCATGTGATTCAGTCCAAAATGCGACAAGTTCCAAAATAAAGCGTACCATTTTAGATTAACCGTACAACAACCATCCAATTAGTAGAAGGATGATTGTTAGACATCATGACGAAATAGCACACTTTAGAAGACGACGACATTTTTCTTCTGTCTGTGCTAATTTGTCCTTTGTAGTTTTCAATTTAGCCGCTAAACCCGCAATTATATCGGCGGACCGATCGTTCAACTGTGGATCAAGCCAAACAAAGTATCCACACTTATTGGCCTGCATTACCAATGTGCGATTTAAAGTTATATATACATGTAAAGAGATCATACACATATCAAACTTGCATTAATGTAGTTAATAAGACTTACGCCTATTAGGACACAACATGAAACGCGCCAGGGTTAGCCCGTCCATGAAGTTTGCACCCTCGGTGCAATGCCGCAATAGCACACAATATTAGTATCCACATTGTTGCTCCGCCCCTCGAAACTTGAATCGCCGCTCGTAGAAAAAGGTTCACTTTGTTGGAGTTGCTCATCTTATTAGTCGTGCCTTTTGAAAAACACAAAAACAACATTAAGTCAAATAAATTAATTGAGGAGTAACAATAGAAGAAGTTACGCAATTAAGTTATTCTAGTTGTGAAAAAAGCCTAGTTGCTATTCCCAAATAGCGAACCATCCACAAATGATTTTGTGTTTTTTGAACAATTGCAAACCAAAATCTATAATTACAACTTCTATATTGCACATATAGAACCTACCATGTCTATATTAAATATGAGACAAATGAAGCCACAGAATTCGAATCGGAAAAAAAGTCATAAAATTTCGATTTTTTGTGGATGTTTAAAAATCGAACTATTATCATGATGGGTTTTAATGCTTTCTATATGCAACAAGCTAGGGAGTTCTACATGGCTCTTCTTCTCCTCATAATCTTAATTTTAACTCTTTGTCCCAAAAAAAATTAAATTAATTGGGGTTGAGTAACAAATATTACCTTACTATGAAATTCCACAAGATTTTTCTGTTGCCGCCCCCGTTTCTTCTTCGCTCCAATGTATGAAAATGGGATCGGGTTGTGGGGAAAAAAGGCGGTCCTCTTCCTTCTCGAATTGGAACCCACAATTTTTGAGTTTAGGGTTGTACAGGAAGAAGAGTAAATCTGATAATTCCACAAGATTTCCTGTTGCCCGTCCGCTGTTTTTCTTCGCTCCAATGTATGAAAATGGGACTGGGTTGTGGGGGAAGCATGCGGTCCTCTTCCTTCTCGAATTGGAACCCACAATTTTTGAGTTTAGGGTTGTACAGGGAAGAAGAGTAAATCTGATAATAGGAATAGAGTTTTTTTGGGTTCTTTAAAGCAGAGGGCAAAATGGTATTTTCCATTGTTATCACTTATTATCAATGTTGTCAAATACCAATATTGACCAAATATAAAGGATCCAATAAAAAAAGAATCCAACATCCCAAACAAACAGTCAAGAAAAGGATAGTGATAAATTATCAAATCATCACATATCCAGTATTACTTATATAATCCCATCAATTTTGCCAAACTATCCCTAAGAGGACACATAGACAACTTAATAATAATTATTCATATTAATTATTAATATTAAGTTTAATCCCATTTCTGTTCCTTTTTTTTTGTTCTCGTATAATTTAAAGTCTTCAAATAATCTAAGATAATATTCTAATTTTGGTATTGAATTTTAATGTGTTATATTTATACAAAAAATATTAATTTTATTTTTGAAATAAAAATAAAAACAAAAAAAGAAGATGGTTCCACGGTTCCCAGAACCGAAATGGAACCGCGGTTCCCTGGTTCCGGTTCGAATCGAACCGCGTTCCGGGAACCGTCTTGGAACCGCTTGTTCAGGTTCAGTTCCGGTTCCAAATAAAATAGAACAAAACCGGCGGTTCGAACCGAACCGCGGTTTCGAACCGAACCGGCGGTTCTGAATCGAACCGCGCGATTCCGGAACCGTGGATGTGCCTAACACAAGCTTATGGACGTGGTGTCCAAGTGCATTGACATGAAGTTTGGAAGCTTCAATCACCGCCGAGACTAAGATGATGATCATCACATGGCCGTTATTATGGAAGAGAAAAAGGTGAACTGGCCGAGTTCATCTTCAGAATCTACTGAATGTAATGAACAAGACCATTAATGATGTTGGTCTGTTTGTTAGTTTGTTGGGGTATGGCCTAGTGATTGGCTATTTGATGGAGGTGAAGGGCATTTCTCTCGGAATGGGAAACCCTTCCACGTCAACAGAAAATGTTTGAGCGGGAACCTCTCGTTGCTCGCAGGCAAGCCCATGCAAAAAGAGCCGACACCAAAGAAAGGTGAGTCAACTGATCCTATCCCCGAGGGACATCGCGCAATCGCAAAAGCTTCATCTCCTAAGCCTGTGCAGAAGAAAAAGAAAGTTATTGCAGCAAAGCCTTCCCCTTCTCCAGTCGTAAATAAGAAAGCTCAGTTGTGCCCTGAAATCCAGCTGCAGTTAAGAAGATAAAGATGGTGGAGCTAGCTACCATTGAAGAAGAAGAAGAAGAAGAAGAGATTCCTCTTGTCCGAACAAAGAGAAGCGATTGGTGAGAAGATATGCCTTAGAAATGCCCGGTAGTAAGTCTAGACTAAAGTTGTGAAGGAGAGACCAAGTAGAGGAGTAGTTTGGGCTTGAGGATTGAACTTGAATGATTTGAGAATATTTTTAGTAACAGTTCAAATGTTTGCTTGAATGTTCGTGGTTCAGGTAACATTCTCTCAGAGTTATTCCTCAGCCTGTTATAGTGATCTTTCAAAAATGCCGTTGAAGAGATAGCTTATTTTTTAAAGTCACTTGTGGTCGTTGGCTTGTCTTGTTGCGATCCTTGAATTGCCACTTTCTCGTATGAATTGTTCTTGACTTTTCGTAGTTTCGACATGGTGCGATGCTTCCCATTGGTTTATTCCTTTTGCACGCTTCTCGGGACCGAGCACTTGAAGAAAGGTAGCATGGAGGTATTACTTGTTAAGCAATTCTCTTGATTTACGCGGCAACGGATCTCTTTCATTATCTCGACTGACCGCATTTCCTTGCTTTCCCAGGTGACTTAGAGTCACTTCCAATCATGGATGACTCTTTGTCACTTCAATTTGAGACTTGGCTATCTTGAGTTGACTTGACCGATACTTTACTCACCGCATCTCGTTGTACCTTGATCGAGTTCCGTCTTCTCTTCTTTGCCATACTCAATTGTCTTGCAATGTGAGTCTTCCTTCTAGTCTCCGGTTGTCTTCTTGCATGTTTAGGCATACCGATTTAACTCACTTGACCATTTTCTATTTATTACAATGCGAGTTTACAACAAAAATGGGGTGCCAACTACCTATTCTAAGTTTTACATGGCATTCATCAAAATCTAAACAATAAATTTCCCAACAGTTTCATTTAAAACTATTACTTTTTACTTGAAAAGTTATACTTTTTCCTTAAAATTTATTACTTACTAATCCCTTTTAGAAGTATTAATGTTTACTTCAAAAGTATCATTTTTTACTCGAAAAGTATTACTTTTTATAGTAAATGATTATTTACTGAATCTTTTAAAATTTTATACTATTTCCTCTAAAAACTGTTAATTTTTACTTGAAAAGTAATACTTTTACTTAAATTTATTACTTACTAATCTCTTTAAAAGTATCAATATTTACTTATAGAGTATCATCTTTTACTTGAAAAGTATTTACTTTTTATACATAAAAGTATTATTTACTACATCTTTTAAAATTATATTTTTTCCTTTAAAACTATTACTTGAAAAATTAATTTTTTTACTTAAAAATATTAATTACTTATCTGTTTAGAAGTATGCAATGTTTATTTGAAAAGTATCATTTTTTACGCGAAAAGTATTACTTTTTATTGTAAAAGTATTCCTTATGTACTATTTTATTTTCTTTATAATATTGATTCTTATGCGCTTCGATGACCGAGAGACAGATTCGACATCATTACCAAAGTAAAAATCGCGAGAGTGAACTTTAAACAATGCAAAACAAGTATTTTTTTTTTGCAAAAACTCATATAAGACCGTCTCACGGGTCGCATTTTGTGAGACGGATCCTCCATAATCCATGATCCAACCTAAAAGACTGATGACAATTTGATTACTTTTTAGGCTAATAGGCGGGTGCTATGATAATAAAAAGTATTAGTTTTTTTCTCAAAAAGTATCACTTTTACTTCGAAAAATATAAATTTTCAAAGTAATTTTTTGGGCGGTGACAATTTTGTAACATTAGGCAGTGAAATAGTATCACTTTATATTCGAAAGGTATCACTTTTTATTTAAAAAGTATCAATTTTTTATTTGAAAAGTATATGTTTTTAAAGTAACAAAACTAATATTGTTAAACTGCAAAGTTATACACAATATTGCTTAAGTATCACTTTTTATAGAAAAAGTATTACTTTTATTGTAAAACGTATATGTTTTCCAACTAACGAAATTGATATTAGTAGTCACTAAAAGTATTATTTTTTCTCCTAAAAAGTATTAGTAGTTCCACTATAAAATATTAGATTTTTGTTTGAAAAATATTGGTAGCCCAAATATTTAGTTTTTCTGCAAATTCGACGACCTTATTCATAACTCCGACATCTTCTCCTGCTTCCAAACCCATTTGTCTGTCCTTATTTACCACCTTCTTCTTTCACTGAAACCTACTTCCAAACCCATCTGCCTCTCCTTATTTACTACCTTCTTCTTTCACTGAAACCTATTTATTGATTCTATTATATACAATCGCTGACGGTTAAACAATAACAAAGTTTGAGGAAACAAAAAATAGAGAAAACTACCGAGTCATTCTCATAACTACCCCATTTTTTATCTCCTACAAGAAGAACATAAAATCAGAATAAATTAATAAAATTCTCCCATATATTCCCAGCCCGGTGGCCCTGGTCATTCTAGCCATCTTCAACCGACAACAAAATGACTTAAAAGAACCTGAGTTATCCCCATACTATGACATCTGCATCATCATAGATTCACAATCTGTAATCCAATCCCCTAAATTTAACTCAAATAGCTGCCTTGATTAGATATCTAGCAACAACTCATTGAAAACTGTAGAAAAATCTCATCTTTCTAACTCCAAAGCCACCTCAAAATTTTCTTGATCTAATGATTTTCGTCACTTTCCTTTTTCCCATGTCGTTAATGTAACTTTTATTGTTCCTTTCCACCTCCACTCAAGAAACAATTCATGGATTTTTCTTCACTTTTTGGGGTAGATTGACGGCTCGTTTCAGTTTCCGTGTGGAGAGATAGAGACACGCACATAACCAAATGTTTTGTTTTTCTATTTTGAGTTGGGCGGGTTATGGATCAGGACTTGTCTATTGGGGATCCGTCTCACGGATTTAGATCCGTGAGACGGTCTCACAAGAGACCTACTCAAAAAGTTAAATACATCTTGTTCATTAATACTCAACTCAAAATAAATGAACGTTATGATGATTGCAAATGTAAATATGTTGTAATATTAAACTAAAATAAACTTATTTTTCATAATAAAGTAATGAATATTAAGCAGTAAATGTATAATTAATAATTAAAAAATGAATAATAAACAAACATCAAACGAACACTAAATGAACATATTCGTGAACAGTTCATGAACATAAACGAACAAATTTTCTTGTTTGTTTATGTTCATTAAGCTTAATAAACGAACATAAATGAACGCTAACCGAACTTGTTCACGAGCTGTTTGCCGAAAACTCTGTTCCTTTACAGCCCTACTTTTGAGTAGAATACAAAATTTATGGTAACAAACAACACGGAAAAAATATTTTCAAGAATGAAGAATTTCATGGGTTAATAGAAGGCATAAATCCTCAAAAGGCATTGTTTTTAGTAATCGGGTTTGTATTTGGGCAATGTGCATAGTCATAATGTTGTATACATATTGATATGCAAGTATTTCAAATTGCTAATTAAATTGACTTGGTTTTATTTTAAAACTAATTTTACCAAGCTTTTAGCCATTTTCTTAATCCTTGTCTTTTAAATGGAGCTTTCAAATTCACCAGATTATATTTATTCAAAGTGGTCAATTATGTTCCTCATTTTCAATCAAGTTTGTTCCTCATGAATGTTGGATAAAAATTTGTGTAAGACAGTAGTACGGTGCGACCGGTGATACTTTTAATATAAAAAGTAAAAGTGATATTTTTAGTGTAAAAAGTGATATATTGTGTGAATACACTAAAATAAGTATCAGTTTTTACTCTGAAAGTGCAATCCATCGCACAATGTGACTGTTTTACAAAAGACCTTCTCTTAACGTTGTGCCTTAGTCTATAAAACCAAACTTACCATTCAGTGAAAAGGAATGAGAATTTCATCAAAGAACATGACACGTTTCTCTTCTTAAATTTTTCGTGTTTTTTCTTCTGCTACTGTTGGGTTGGAGTTCAAAAATACGTTGCTTCATGTTTCTATTTTTCTAAACTAGAAAAATATGGTGTACCATGGGGGAATGCTCAAATAATCCTTTAGGCCTGCGTTTATACACGCCTTAGATTTTCGTTTTTGGCCTATTGCTGCTCTTTTCCGTCAAATATGAATTGCTCTGTTGTGCTATTGTTTTCAGTTACCCAAAAAATTATTCAACATCCTAAAGGATTATGGCAAACATGTGTTATGAAAATGTTAACACCTCCAATGTTATGCCAAACCCAGCTTCAACTACTATTGTTGTTGATATTGTTTTGGTACCTACTGTCTCAGTTATCCAATACGCTAAACCTTTCCCGGATATCTCCAAAATTGAAATAATAGTGGTTCAAGAATGAGTAATTTATTTACGTCCACTCTTCTCCTACTCTAGGGGGAATCTACTAAGTACCAAATAACTTTTAGATACAAAATACAACAGACTTAGCAGACCCACTGCCTAGACTCAGTTCTTCACTAGAATTGGTCACACAATCTTCCTAGCTACTTCAGCTCACAAACATTGTAGGATTTGTTCACTCATCCCTCTTGCAATTATGTTCTGGTTCGACAAGAACCTAACTACAAGTTCTTTACTTCAAGAACTTGTCAACCCCGTTTCAGTCTTGTAAACTGGTTCCTCTTCAACTGTGACCAATATCTTTAATCTTCCACTTGGGTGTAGGATAAGGTGTTTTGAATGTGAAGCTTGAGGATATTTCAAATGATAGCTTGAGAGATTTTTTGTTTCTCTTGCTCGTTCGTTCTTGCTTTTATGTCTCTTCTCTGTTGAATTCCTCAGATTTTATAGTAATGATTTGAAATTTGTCCATTGAAGAGATAGACAATTTCAAATCACATCGTTGACAGTTGGCATGTCCTTTCATTGCAAGTTGATGTTGACCCTTCATTGTATGCTTCTGCCTTCTGCATTTGTCTGAAACTGGCAGTCTTGCAGGTGCTTTCTAATGGTTGGATCTCTTTTGCCTTCATTAAATTCTTAACACCTTTAAGGTCAAACATAACACTTCGTGTACTTTAATGAAAATCCACATTGGAACGGAACTTCTCAGTTGACTTGAGTCTTGCAGCTGCTTTACCCCACTTGACTGATCTTGAGTCTTCTGAAAGACTTCTGATTTGACTTTTCTAATAGTCTTCTACTTTAGACTTATCTGGTACTACTCTGTGGAGAGTCTTCTAAGTCTTTGATACTCGATTGTGAGTCTTGTGAAACGTCTTCAGCAAGTCTTCTGATCAATGACTTGGTTATTTTGAGTCAACCAACATCCAATCTATTACATAAGCAAAAATTACATTGAATTGGGGTGCCAACTTCATAATGCATAGCTTTCTATGCATCATCAAAATCTATACAATAAATTTTCTAATAGATGACGAGAGTACGAGAGTTTGTATCAGGAGGAAGAACTATCAAAAACTGGGAATCAAACATGACGTTCCAAGTAGGGGTCATCATAAATTTTAAAATATTAACGAAAATGATAATATACATGATGGGTCGAAAGGTTTGTGATACTTCACTTGATTCAGGGAAACTGCACAAACAAACAATTGGAAATACCTCGACTTTTTTAGAATAGGTCCGAGTCAAATAGTAATGCTTCGAAGCCCAAACCATTTGAACAGCACCAAACCGCCCCGTTCATAATAATTTATGACTAAAACCGCGATTTGAAATATAAATATAAATCGCACCACTTTGTTGGTGGGATTTTGGTTTTAGATTTAAAAAAACGTCAAAACTACACCGCATCGCACCTCTATAATTTAGGGTAAAATAAAATATTGTTTTTTTTTATTTTTTAGTTAAATTGTTAGACGATAAATATATTAGTAACTAATTTTATGAATGATATATTTAGATTAATATTTAGCATACTAAACATAATGCATTTTACATTCTTTCAATGTCTTTAAAGTGAATTATGTTTTGCATCAAAGGATATTCAATGTAAGTGAACTAAAAGAGATTGCAACGTGCATTTTATTTGCAGGATACATCTTTCTTTTCTTTTTTTTTTTTAAAAAAAAGACTTTTCAATTTTAATATTTTTTGCCTTTTTTTAAATATCATAACAAAATTATATTAATTTATCAATTATATAATATTTTTATTTATTAAAATTGCAAAACCGACTGCCACCACTTAAAACCACACATTTAGTTTTACTTCATAAAATTGCGATTTGAAAATATTATTTAACCGAACCACATATAACAATTCGCATTGAAATTAACTCAAATATAGGTCCCGAGGAGTGTCAGTTAAGTCTAGAAAAGGGGAGGGGGATTGAATAGACTTAACCAATTTTTTGGTTTAAAACAAATCAGAGTTTATCGCAAGAATACAGCTAAGTCTCTTGGGAGACAGTTGGGTCAAACTTCACCAGGAGAGTTAACCACTCAACAGAGCTGTTGATAAAGTAACTCAGCTGAGTGAAGTTAGCTCTTTAAAAATTCAATTTTCTTGGTTTTTAACAGCGAAAGTTTTTACACCCTTTTTAAGATTGGCTATCAACACTTATTTTAAACTTTGTTATTATCAGTTGGATAGCAAATACTAATGCAAGTAAATAAATTGCAGAAAGTAAAGTGCTTAAAGTAAATGACACAAATATTTATGGTGGTTCGAGGATGGGGTGATTTCTCTACTCCACTATTCTCCTACTGCAAGAGGAATGTACTAATGCAATGTTAACATTGTTACAAATGTACAACACAATCTCAGTAAGCCTTGATCACACAACTGGCTTCATTCCTGGGACTCAGCTCTTCTCAAGGTTGTTGCCTCACTACTTCATCTCTTCAAATCATTCAGACTTGATCACGTAGCCCTCTGTCGGATTTGAATCAGGTTCTAACTTGAACCTCACTGAACTTCTTTCACTTCGTGGAAGAACAGACCCCTTTGTTCTTGAAAATAATTTTCCTCTTCAACTTTGAAGTAAAGCTTTTATTTTTCACAGGGATGTGTTGGATAAAGTCATTTCAAGTTTAGGCCTGAGGATTTGAGAATTTTTTTTGAGAGAAAATATTGCAGATTTGCTTGAGTGCTTGTTGTATCACTTGTTCGTTCTTTTCTCTCTTGTGTCACATATCTCTTTTTGAAAATTCCTCAACCTTTTATAGCGAGAGTTTAAAATTTGTCCGTAAAAAAGATAGACAAATTCAAACTTCACTTCTTGTTCATTGGCTTGTCTTGTTCTTGTAGTGAATGATATTGACCCAACCTTTATATTAACTACCTACAGTTGCCTAAAATGCACTTGAGTTCTACAGGTGTTCTATTGGTTCCTGCTACTTGCATTCCTTCAGTAAGACAATTTTTAAAGGTTGCAGGTCTGTCTCTTACCAGAATAGGTAAGTCTTGACTTTTCTTAATAACAGACTTCTTCAGCTGCTTTACCCCTTAAGTTGAGTCTTCTCCTTGATTCTTGAATGACTCTGCTACAAGTCTATTGAGAGACACAACTGTTGTACTTGACTGAAGCTCTTCTTGGCTACTGAGCTGCGACTCAGCTGAATCTTCTATGCACTTCTTTAGCAAGTCTTTTGCATCTTCAACATAGTTGTTTGATAATTCAACTAATATTCTAATTATTACAAAGTTGAAATACATACAAAAAATGAGGTGCCAACTTTCTAATTTGAAGTTTTCTAAGCATCATCAAAATCTACAAATAAATTTCCTAACCTTTCCTCTTTTTGATGATGCCAAAACTTAATTACATCATAAAGTGCTGAAATTAATATAATTGAAAGAATGTATCATTTTATTAATGAATCATTCAGCACTTACATTATTTATTTATATTTACAAGGAATTTGTAAAAATACAATACAAAACTTCTAGATAGCTAACTTCAATCGCCATGGCTGTCTTCTTCTTCTTTCTTTTTCTTCTGGCCTCATGAGATCTTCTTATTCTCTTCTTCTCCTCCTTCTCTATCTTTTGAATTCTCAGAGCATCTTGCTCATATTGTTTTGGCTAGCTCAGCTACTCTGCGAGTTGTTTCTCTATTCTGAGCTTCATCCATTCCCAACCAATAAACAAAGTCCTTTTTCAAGGGGTTGATAGATATGATACATCCAGTATTCTTGGTGGAGAACTTCTACCTCTCCTACCAGACCGAGAATCTCTGCCTATACTTCTTTCAGAACCTCTTCCCCTAGCTTGGCTGCCTCCTCTTGGAACTTGGATGTTGGGCTGACTCTTGGAAGACTGCTGACTCTTAGAAGATTTTCCTTGAGTCGGCTGCTTTCTAGTGTGTTCAATATCTCTTAAGCCCTTCATCCAATATAAGTCTCATGCTTCAGCTAACTCCATTATTTCATAGTATCCTTCTGATAACAGAGTATCAAACTCTTTATTCGACCTTTCTTCCAAGGGACCAGGAGGTGGAGTAGCTTCTTCTATTGGGAGCGTTGGCTGGCGGACCTCCATAATGGACTTCTAATTTCTGGATTCTCTCATCTTGACTTTTACCCAATTTTGCAATTTATACCTTAGACTTCTGGAAAGCTAGGGCAACTTTGTCTTCAGTCGATAAGTCTTGAGGGAGCTGAGAATGGATTGAGGTGGTGGTGTCTTTGCCTTTTATGATCAACTTCGTATGGAGCTTTTCAAGCTTTTCTTCCCTCCTTTTGACATCATCACCTTGAAGAAATTGGACTGATTTGAGATGAGAGTCCAACTTCTTGTGTGTCATGGAGTATGCTGCCTGTTGGTTGGAGCTGAGTGTATACAACTGATTTTCCATGGACAAAATGTCAGCTTTCACAGATGCCTCTATATACTCCATTTTCATCTACAACAGCTCCATATCTAAGAGATGACTTCTCTCCATTCTTTCAAAGTTGTCCCTCTGGCACTGCTGAAAGGCAAGTTGGTCAGCTCCCCAGGCAACTTACTTGGAAAACAGCTGTTTAAATAGCCAACTTGCTCCATACAGAGAGCTTTAGTCTGATGTGCCCACTCCTTGATCCACAACACATCTCCTCGAATGTTTCCAGGTATTGTTGCATCATGATTATCGATCCTGGTGCTCAAGTCAGCAAAGCCTTTCTCCATGGCCTCCATATCCTCGCATATGGCTCGGAAGGCACGTCAAATATCAACTGCTTGTTTACTTGAATCTTTAGGGACCATGGACTCAAAATCATGGCCAAACAGTACAATGTATGTATCTGATGGAACTTGCAGATCAGCTGGATTAATTTGAACGTTGAAACATGCAGCTTCCTCTGCAGACTCAGCTTCATAAGGGATTTTTCAATGACGGGGAAATGCAACATCCCCAACATGCCATTTAGATCAACGAAAATTCCCACTTCTCTTTCAGGAACACTTTGCTCTTCTCCCTGGTTAACAACTCGTTTTGCCTCAGTTGTGGAAGCCTCATCGGCCGTAGCAGTTGTGGAAGCCTACTGAGCTGACTGTGCCCCGGCTATCTTAACAGTTTCACTGGCAATAGTTGATTCATCCAATTGAACCTCATCAGCGTCACATGCATGAGATTGAGCTAGTGGGGGTGGCCCATCAACTAACACAAACCTCATCCTGGTATATTTCATGCTTACATCCAAGTCACTTGCCTATTTCTCGGACTCTGCTAATTCATCAAAGTCTTCAGCCATATCTGAGTACTCAGCTTCAGAGATAATTTCAACAAGGGCGTCTATCACCATTGGTTCACTAGACTCAGATTCATGAAATTTTGGCACTTTACCAGAAATATCAGTATTCCCATTGGCAGTCTCAACCGCCAACGGGTCTTCAGCTATCTTTTCAGCTGTCCTAACCGCTGAAAGGCCTTCAATATTCCCTACAACAGACTGGGCTGCTGTTGGGTCTTCATCATTGGCATCCTTACAGGTCTCAATGTCAGGGATTGTGCTTTCATGACCTGTAGTCTCAACTGCCATGGAGCCTCAACTGTGGCAGTCTCAACCACCACAAATTCACTGGCAACAATAGTTTCCGATTCGAGTATCTCACATTTGTTACATAAATGTTTTTATCGTAATTTTGATGATTTTATATAATTGAGTTTTGCACCAAAACAATGTCCCTAAATGTTGTCCGAATCTTCAAAACAATTTAAATAATTTTTACTAATTTTTTGGAGTATGTTTTGAACTTTATTTTTGACAAAAAGCGAACAACTCCTCTGTTTTGAGGTCAACCGGTTGCCCTAAAGGGCAAACCGTACCTGAAAGTTGAAACTTGAAATAGAAACGAAATAGAGAAGCTTTAGGAGGAGGTTGACTGGTCAACCTGGAGATCGATCGGTGTGGTCGACCAGGTGTTTGAAGCTTGGCCATTTCTACTTTTGGTCCCTATATTGAGGGGGACCAGTCGAACCCAAGAGAGACCAGTCCAACCCCTGGTCGACCAGTCCATCCCCCATGGCAACCCGTGTTTAAATATTTCAAATGTCTTTTTCTTGTTAGTGGTTGACCGGTTGCCCTAAGGTTTTATCAACAGAAGCTATCTGTTGCAACAAACAATTTTTCATGAAATTGTGGGATTGATTCTAACAACTATTTACTTCAATTTTGTTTTACAGATTTTTCACTCTTCTAGGAGGAGACTATGTTGGTGATTAAGTCAAAGAGCTCTCCGATAAATACTTGAAGGCTTAAAGGATCAACACAACAACACATGCATACAAATAACAAGCAAAAATCAGAAAACTTCTTGTTCTTCACTTTGAACATCTTGTTGTAGTTAGCCTAAGTCTCACACCTGCACATCTTGAGTATTAGGCTTCATTCTTGATTACACTTGCACTTCAAAGTTGTATATTTCATTTGAGTTGTAATCTTGAATTGGTTCAAATCATCCAAAACAAGACATCATTGTTAGTGTTCTTGTGGTAAGAACACAATTGGTTGATTCTAGGTGTTGAAGAGAGTGGTGCTCGTCAATGTTGTAAGAAGATTATGGTAATCTTCATAGGTGGTGTTGTAAGAAGAGTGTAGTACTCTTCAAGGTAAAGGTTGTAATAGTTTGGTATCTATTAATATACTTTTTCCTTTTTGAAATCCATTCGGATATACCGGGTGGTAGAGCATTAGGCCATAGGTGGGTTCAAGCTCTATAAATCATCATGTGTTGTTTATATTTCTCCACTTTTATTTCTTCATCATCTTCACATTCGAAAAAGAGGGCGTAAATTGGAAAATTGGAAAAATCTATTCAACCCCCTTTTTGATTTCCGTAGCCACTTGGACTAACAAGTGGTATCAGAATCAAACTCTTTGGAAAGCTCGTTTAATCTTTGCGAGTAAAGAGGAGATCCATGGCTACGAGTGAAATCTACCTCACCACCGGCACCTCCACCAACAAGCCACCACTATTCGACGTCAACAATTATGCCTTTTGAAAAGACCGAAGGGAATACTTTCTACAAGGTTGCGGTTTTGATATTGGAATACGGTTATTGAAGTAATAGCTCAACCAATAAAGAAGTTGGAGGATGAAACTACGACCCTCAAGAGCTTCAAAGAATTCGATGAAAACGACAAGAAGTAATTCTCTCTAAATGGTAAGGCTTTAAATATTTTTCATTGCTCTCTCACCGCCACCGAGTACAACCGTATTAGAGGAATGAGGTCGGCACATGAAGTGTGGGAAAAATTAGGAACTATTTATGAAGGCACTTAGAAAGTTAAACAAGCTATAAAAACAATGCTTGTTAAAGATTTTGAAAACTTCATAATGTTTAAGGGTGAAGACATTTAAAAAATGGTGGAAAGGCTAGACAACATAGTCAATCGCTATTGGCTCTTGGAAAGGTCATGTCGGAGGAAGATAAGACAACAAAAGTATTAAATGCTCTTACCGACTCATGGTCCGAAAAAGTGACGGCTATAACGGAAGCACAAAACCTTGAGATACTCAAGTTTGATGAACTCATTGGAAATATTCTCATCTATGAAGTCTATCTCAAGGAAAGAAAGAACTCCAAACCATCCACCTCACAATCAGGTATGCAATCTACTCCTAAGGGTCTTACTTCAAATAATTCTTATTATGCTAGTGATAAGGATGATGAGGAAACGACCGCCCTTGTTCGAAAATTTGCCAAGTTTGTTAATAAAAATAAGGCGAGGAAGTCTAGAGACAACTCATGTTTTAAATGCGGGAAAACTGGGTACTTTATAACCGACTGCCCAAAATTGGCGGAAGAGGAACAAAAGAAGAAAAAGCCTTTTCCGAAAAATAAGGCTCTAAATACGGATGTCAAAACTTGGGATGAACTTCTTGCCACATCCGACGAGGAAGAGAAAACCGAACATAGTCTCATGGCCATAGATGATGAAAACAATGAGGTACGCTCTAACTCTTCATCTTCTTCTTTAATAGATGAACTCCAATGTGATTATGATGATTACAAAATGAGTTTAGAGACATGATTTGTAAATACAAAACTTTGAAAAAGGAGTATAAAGAGCTAAAATTAAAAAAAGACAAATTATTTACTTCTTATGAGTCACTTGATCATGCTCATTCAATTACTCTTGCTAAAGTTCAAAGTCTCTATTCTGAAAAATAATTACTCACTAAAGTGATCGAAAATTTGAAAAAGGATATACAACATTTTAATTTGAGTATGGATAAATTCACGAAAATTCTTGGTGCACCAAGAATTGACCAATTAAATTAGGACTTGGTTATAAACCTTTTCAAACCGTTTTTAAGAAAAATGACCAATCTCCAACTTTCATACGTGCTAATAGTCCTAAAGTTATTACTTTTTATTATTGTGGTCAAAATAGACATTTTGCTAGTACATGTAAACTTAGAAATAGCAATAGTCATTTTTGGAGACCCAAAGGTCTCAAAGCTAATCCCCATGGACCCCAAAATTTTAGGGTACCTAAAAATAATTTATTTGTAGATACTAGGGGCTATAACAATCACAGAAGATTCCAAATGGCTCGTGGACAGCAGTGTTCGCGACACATGACCGGAAAGAAAGAACTTTTTACCAACATCAAGCTTCAAGAAGAAGGAATGGTCATGTTCGGGAATGGCAAAGGCAAAATTCTTGGCAATGGAGACATTGGTAATTCTTCTTTCTCTCTTAGTAATATTTTATTAGTAGAAGAGCTTAAGTTCAATTTGATAAGTGTAAGCCAACTTTGTAACTCAAATTATGATCTTGTTTTTAATAAAGAAAAATGTCTTATTCTTAAAAATGGTAAAATTATTTGTGAAGCTAGTAGAAAAGGCAATTTTTATAAAATTTGTACAAGTGATTTGGTTAGTCAAAATGTTTCTTGTCTTGTCGCCAATAATGGTTTAACAAGTTTATGGCATAGGCGACTTGGGCATGTTGGATACAAAAATTTACAAAAAATTTACAAAAACCAACATATCAAGGGACTACCCAAATTAAGAGTGATTGTTTGACCTTTCGTTCTACTCATTTTTACTTTTAGAGAAAATAGTGTGAATTTTCTATTTTAAAAAATGAATGAATTTTGAGAGTGTGGATGGAAATAAGATGAAAATGTGATGATGATAGTTGATGTGATAGTTTTTAAGTATAATAGTGATTAGATGTGATTGATTATTTGTAAAATAAGAGAGAGTAATAGTATATATGATATGATTATATAATAATGATAGTTGATGTAATATTTTTTTGTTTAAATTATAAATGAATGTGATTGATGATTTGAAAAGTGAGAAAAATGAATAGTGTATTTTTAGAAAATTTTCACAAACAAGCACACTTTCATGAAATATTTTGTCCAAAAAGTGGAAGAGATAAAAACTCACTCACAAGCAAGCACTCCCTAAATTTTGAAAATCTTGGCTTATGTGATACTTGTCAAAAGAACAAATTATTTAAAAGTAGTTTTAAGCCCAAAAATAAAATTTCCACAAGCAAGCCTCTACAATTACTTCATCTTGATTTGTATGGGGATATTGCCACCAAACGTTTAAGTGGAAAATATTATACCTTTGTTATAGTTGATGACTTCTCTAGATATACTTGGGATTTTTCTTGCAAATAAAAGTGATATCGCTAATGAGTTTGCAAAGTTGTGTAGACTTATAGAGAATGAAAAAGAATATACTATTAAATCTATAAGGAGTGTCCGAGGAGGTGAATTTGATGGTGATTTTAGAATATTGTGTGAAACCAAGGGGTATGCACATAATTGTTTGGCTCCAAGAACTCCATAGCAAAATGGTGTTGCTGAGAGGAAAAATCGGACTCTTCAAGAAATGTGTCGGTCTATGCTCAACGAATTTCACTTCCAAAATATTTTTGGGCCGAAGCTATCAATACCACTTGTTATGTCATAAACCGGGTATATTTTCGTCCCAAGTTGAATAAAACACCTTATGAACTTTGGAAAGGAAGAACTCCAAATATTAGTTATTTCGATATATTTGGTTGCATGTGTTTTATTTTGAATACCAAGGATCAATTGGACAAACTTGATCCTAAAGCCGATGAAGGAGTATTTATGGGATACTCGACTAAGAATAAGGCATATCGGGTTTATAACAAGACTAGCATGGTGGTCGAGGAGTCTATTCACGTTAAATTCAATGAAGCCTCCGGAGTTGAAAGAATACCCAATGATGATAGTGATGAAGAAGATGAAGTTGGACCAGTTGTTCCAAATGATGTTCAAAGTGATCAATCTTCCACATCAAATGATCAACCTTCAACTTCTAATATTCAAAATGAGGATAAAGTTGATAATTCGGATCTTCCCGTGGCATTGAAATTCAAAGGAGATCATCCAAAAGATCTTATAATTGGGGATCCTCTAGACAAAGTAATGACTAGAAGAAAATTTGCCTAAAAAGCTCTTATATCTCAAAAAGAGCCTAAAAATGCTAAAGAAGCCATTGAAGATGAAGATTGGTTTCTTGAGATGCAAGAGGAGTTGAACCAATTTGAAATGAACGATGTTTGGGAATTGGTACATTTTCCTCCATCACAAACAATTATTGGCACAAAATGGGTATTTCGAAACAAACTCGATGATCAAGGCAATATTGTTCTCAATAAAGCAAGATTAGTAGCTCAAGGGTGTTGTCAAGAAGAAGGTTGTAGGTCCCAAGGGGTGATGTGTAAGGTTTGAGGGGGGGGGGAGGGAGGTTGAATAAACCTTAACAATTTTTCGATTTTAGTCCTTTTAAAATATATTCAGAGTTAACACAAATCAGCTAAGTGCTTGAGGAACAACTAGGTTGGCTTACACATCAAAGTTACCCGCTCAATAGACTCGACTGAGCTGTTGATAGTATAACTTAGATGTTTTCAACTAACACTTAGAAGTTCAGTTGATTTGGTTTTGTCAGCGGAAGACTTTTCACCCTTATGATTTTAAGCACGCTGTTCAACACTTGTTTTAGCAATAGTTATTATCAGCAGACTTAAGCAAGCTTAACTTATCATCAGTTATAAAATAAAGCAAGTAATAGAGTGTGCTGAAAAGTAAATAGACACAAGCAGCTTTATAGTGGTTCGAGGATGGGGTAATTCCTCTAGTCCACTATTCTCCAACTCCAGGAGGAATCCACTAAGTAACTTAAGCTTGGTTACAAAGCAATTATCAGTCCGAGACAGCTTTGATCACACAGCGTGCTGCTCGTGGGACTCAACTTCTTCAAAAGACAACTGTCCTGTTACTGTAGCCTCCTTCAAACCCTTGGACTTGCTCACTTAACCCTCCAACTAGTTCAAAGCACCGGTTCGATCTGGAACCTCACTACTTCTCCTTCAACCTTGGAGAGTAAAATCCTTTGTTATTGAAAATAATTTTCCTCTTCAACTGATGAAGTAATCTCTCATTCACCGAGTGTGTTGGATTGAGTTCCTTCGAAGTTAGGCTTGAGGATTTCTATTAAAAGCTTGAGAGATGTTTGCATGCTATTGCTTGATTGCTTGTATGCTTGTTGAACTCGATCTCTTTCTCTCACTTACTTCATCAGCCTTTTATAGTGCACATTTGAAAATATGTCCTTTGAAGAGAGAGACATAATTTTCAAATTACACTCGTAGGTTGTTGGCTTCGCTTGTCGTGCAGCATTGATGTAGATCGTACCATGAATTAATTGCTCTGCAACCTTTCCTTAATCTCTGTTGGTTTTAAGGTACATCTCATTGGTTCCCAGCTTTTTGCACTCTTTCAGCAAAACAACTTTATTGTTGGCAGCCTGACACATGCCTATTTCCAACAAAACCTTAACTTGCCTTGACAACAGATCTCTTTCAGCTTTCTTCAAGTCTTGTCTGCTGCATAGCCCTTTGACATCCGATTCCAATCATTTTGGAATGACTTAGCTATCAGTCAGCTGACTAAGACAGCTTTTCTGTCACTTGACTGAGTCTTCTCTTCACTTCACACAACTGACACACAACTGGGTCTTCACTTCAATCTTCATTCGAGTCTTGTAATCTTCAACTTGGCTAACTTCAACTCAGCTTAAACAACCATATCTATTACAAGTTGAATTACATAGAAAATGGGGTGCCAACTTCCTAATCTAAATTTTGCATGGTATCATCAAAATCTATACATAATGTTTCCCAACAATTTCCCCCTTTTTGATGATGCCAAAACTTAAATAAATACATCAAAGTAAATAGTACAGTAACAAGGAATGAATGTATAGAATATGTCAATTTATTGAACATATCATTCTTGCACTTTACTATTACACTTTACAAAGCTTTTTACAAGGTATAACCTATACAATGTATCAAAGCTATACACATGTCTCTATACAAATGTATCAGAGTATTACAACAAGTATCAAAAGCATTTAAGAATACTTACAATCGTGCGTATTTACAGTTAAGTAAAAATACATCTTGAAGGGGTTCAGTCGTCTTCAACACCTCGGCTGCTTCCTTCTTCTCTCATCTTCCTCATCTCTCCTTCTATCCTTTTCATCTCTCCTCCTTTTTCTATCTTCTTCCTCCCTTTTCTTTTTCTCGTCTTTTCGCTGAAAGGTCTTCTCTCCTCTGCCTTTCTTCCTATTCACAGTTGAGCCTTTCATTTTATTCTTCTTTCCTCCTTCTGGCTTCTTCATTTCTTCTTTCAACTTCAATGTTAGCAAGAGTGCCTAGCCTTGCCTAGTAGTTTATCCCCATCTTCTGCGGATCAATATACCAAAAGTCTTTAGGTTTCAGCTGTGGTGGAGTACCTCTGCCTCTTCCACCACTGCCAAACCTTTCCATTCCTCAACGTGACTCAACTCATCCTCTTGGAGTGTACTATATGGTCGCCTTAGTAGTCGGCTGACTACTTGAAATTTGCTGCTTTTCAGCTGATTTGCACAAATCGAGTCTTTTTTCCCAATACAGATCCCACGCCTAAGGTAAAGTCATATTCTTGAAATATCCTTCTGATGCTAGAGTTTGAAATTCCTCTAAGGATCTTGGATCAGATACTGCATCAGGTAAAATAAGCTCACGATGGCGTTTCACAGCTAGGGAATCCTTTAGTAGTCCAGCTGGGGGGCCATCAAACTTTGCATTTATGCTCTCTATCATGCCTTGCTGCCTTTCCGCAACTTGATCAAATTCTGCTTCAATGGCCTCTTGAGTTTCTTGAAGGCCAAATCAGTTTTCTCATCAACGGACAGATTTTAAGGCAGTTGACTGAGGATAGAGGCTGTAACTTCACCTTGCTAAGGGGTCTTAGCAAACATAATCTTCAAGGGCGGCTTCTTTCATTTAACTGCCTTCCCCCTTACTGCTTGTTTCCCCTTACTTTCACTTCCTTTACTTCCTTTTCCCTTATTATTTCCTTCCCCCTTTTTGGTATCATCACCAAGACGTAGATCCAGCTGAGGGAATACTCCTCCAAGGAGTAGATCAATCTTGTTGTTGGTCATGTCTATCTTATCATGACTCTTGGAGTGTGCTGTTCTGAATTCAGATCGCAGAGCCTTTGTTTCAGCTGTCATTAGCTTCATCTTTGTTTGGAGTATCATAACCTCTGTACGCATGTTGGCCTCTGTCTTCTGAAGTTCTTCCTTGTGTTGTGCCTTCAACAACTCCATATCACTTTTGTCGGATTGATCCATCCTGAAGATATGATCCCTCTGTCTTTGCTGAAATTTAGCATTTTCTGAGCTCCAGATCACCATCTTGGCAAAAAGAGATTTGAAATATGTGACATGCTCACACCGTAGTGCTTTCGTCTGCCCAGTCCATTCCCTTGTCCTTAAGACCGTGCCTCGGATATCTCCTGTGATATTTGCATCTCTGTTGTCGAGTCGTTGGTTAAGTGATGTGAATCCTCTTTCCATGTATTCTATTTCATTACATATGGCCTTCAAGGCTTTTTGAAAGTCAGCTGCATCAGCGCACTGCTCTTCTGGCCACACAACATCAAAATCAAAACCAATCGGCACCATTGTAGTTTCAGCAGGAGTTCCAAGTTCTTCAGCTGGGACTTGAACATGGTATTTCGCACTTTCAGCAGCTTACTCTACTTCTAAGGGTACATGAGCCTCAAAAGGTAAGTAATCAACAAATAAATCTTCTGGAAAAATTGGTATTTCCACATCTTCTACTTGTGGAGCCTTACCCTTTTCCTTCAGTAATTCTTCAGCTCTTTGTGCCTCAGCTGTTACAGCGTCATCAGCATCTGGTGCAGCTGCGTTAGTCTGCGGAGCTGACTGACCCTCAACTATCTTAACAACTTCATTGGCATCAGTAGAATCTTCCTTTTGAGTAGACTGTTCCTAGGTTGTCTTATCAGCATCATGGGAAGGTGATGGCACCATGGGAGGGGGGCCATCAACCAATTTAAAGTTGATAGGAGTAGCTTTGTCACTAGCTTGCCTCCTGTTTGCCAGGGCCTCCTCAATAGATTTGTCCTCGGATGATTTTTCAATGGGACTGGACTCAGCTTCGTTGTCTGTTCCCAAGAATTCTACATCCATATTTTCTTAAGAATCATGAAGAGCACTGATCTTTTCTTCTTCCATGTATTCTTCCTGAGGGACTGGCACCTGTTCTTGACTTTGCTTACCCAAGGAAGTCTCAACCTCCTCTGGCCCTTCTTTACCCTCGGCAGTCTTAACCGCTGATAGGTCTTGAGCCATCCCTTTTGCAGTCGCAACTGCAACTGGGTCTTCAACAAATATCCTTCAGCAGACTGAGCTGCTTTGGGGTCTTCAGTGGCATCCATTGGAGTCTCAACTCCTTGGATTGCATTTTAGGACCAAGAGTCTCAACTCCCATGGCCTCACTTCCAACCTTTGCCTTGGTTGCATCAGCAGCTTCATTGGCCTGCATGGCAGCTGGGATTTCAGCTGAGATAGTTGAAACCATCTGAGCCTCGTCAACCCCACTCTTATGTACATCAATAGTCTCACCTTTTCCTCCAAACATCGTGTTGGTGTTGTCTCCCATAGCCTTCTCTGACACAGCCATGGTGGTTTGAGTTTCCTCCTCAGCTGGCGTACCAGCTGAGTCTCGAGCAGTGGGGTCACTTGAAACCTGAGACTCAGCTTTTTTTCCTGTTGAGTGGTCAGCCGATAGGGCATGTGTCTCAACACCTTCTTTAGGTATTATCTTGGCTAAGGTGCCCTCTTCTACTCCATCCTTAGCTTCATCGCTATTTTTCCTGGTATTCTCATCCTCTGAGTGCCCTGGGAATGTGGTGGCATCAATCATCCTCACCATCTCCATAATGTCTGGGCTAGGACAGATCAAAATTGAAGAAGACTCTCCTTGGCCCTTTTGCAATCTTTGCACGTGCAACTCTTTGGATTCTTTCAGTGCTTGCTGCAACTCAGTTTTCTCCACTGCGCTAGCAGGGTCCATCTGATTGTCACTGCTGCTGGCTGGCACAAAAGCACTTTCAGGCACTCCTTCAAAGGGGCAGGGTTGAGGTTGTTTTGATTCCTCAATAGCCTTAGCCTTTTCCTTGTGCTTCTCCTCATCCTTCTTTTCAAAGAGGATGGTCATGCAGAAATCAGGGTCTACGGAAAAATGGACTGGAATATTCCTTAGGAAATTCAAGAGTTTTTCTTCATCATCAACGAACTCTGGGTGCTGGAATTGATCTCTGGCATAACTCAACTTCCAATTTCTCCATACCATCTGCCTCTCCTGTACATCTGGGTATGCTGGAGATAGCATAACCACATCATCATCATCCTCGTCTTCAACATTATGCACGAGGGGAGCCCTTTCCTCCTTATTTGATCTGTCATCAGTTTGAGGGGAGCGAACAACTAACTCCTCAGACTGGTCAGCTATCTAAATTTCTTTCTCCTCAGCTGTCTCACGAACATTTGTTCCAACAATACTCTGCTGATCTACACCAGCAGTCTCCTCTAGTTCAGCAGTGGTCTCCTTACCACTTTTTGGTTGCTTAGACTGCTACTCCTCTACTTCAACAGTCTCCTTCACAACTTTAGTGCTAGACTCGGCTGACATTTCTAAGGCATATCTTCTCACCAATCGCCTTCTCTTTGTTCGGACAAGAGGAATCTCTTCTTCTTCTTCTTCTTCAATGGTAGCTAGCTCCACCATCTTTATCTTCTTAACTGCAGCTGGCTTCCAGGGCACAACTGAGCTTTCTTATTTACGACTGGAGAAGGGGGAAGGCTTTGCTGCAATAACTTTCTTTTTCTTCTGCACAGGCTTAGGAGATGGAGCTTTTGCAGTTGCAGCAGTGTCCTCGGGGATAGGATCAGTTGACTCACCTTTGATGGTGTCAGCTCTTTTTGCATGGGCTTGCCTCTGAGCAGCTGAGAGGTTCCCCTTGAACATTTTCCTGTTGACGTGGAAGGGTTTCCCATTCCTGAGAGAAATGCCCTTCACCTCCATCAAATAGCCAATCACTAGGCCATACCCTAACAAACTAACAAACAGACCAACATCATTAATGGTCTTGTTCATTACATTCTGGTAGATTCTGCTGAAGATGAACTCAACCCAGTTCACCTTTTTCTCTTCCATAATAACAGCCATGACAGTCAGCTTAGTCCTCGACAGCTGATTGAAGCTTCTAAACTTCATGTCAATGCACTTGGACACCACGTCCATAAGCTTGTGGTTAGGCCTGTCCACGGTTCCGGAACTGCCGGTTCCGGTTCCAGAACCGCCGGTTCCGGTTCTATTTTATTTGGAATCGAACAGGAACTTGAACAGCGGTTCCAAAGCGGTTCCCGAGCCGAATCGGTTCAGTTCAGAACCGGAACCGTGGAACCGGCGGTTCCATTTTCGATTCGGGAACCGTGGAACAAATCTTCTTTTTTGTTTTTATTTTTTTCAAAAATAAAATTAATATTTTTTGTATAAATATAACACATTAAAATTCAATACCAAAATTAGAATATTATCTTAGATTATTTGAAAACTATAAATTATACAGAACAAAAAAAAAGGAGCAGAAATGGGATTAAACTTAATATTAATAATTAATATGAATAATTATTATTAAGTTGTCTATGTGTCCTCTTAGGGCTAGTTTGGCAAAATTGATGGGATTATATAAGTAATCTTTGGATATGTGATGATTTGATAATTTATCACTATCCTTTTTCTCGATCTGTTTGTTTGGGATGTTGGATTCTTTTTTATGGATCCTTTATATTTGGTCAATATTGGTATTTGACAACATTGATAATAAGTGATAACAATGGAAAATACCATTTTGCCCTCTGCTTTAAAGAACCCAAAAAAACTCTATTCCTATTATCAGATTTACTCTTCTTCCCTGTACAACCCTAAACTCAAAAATTGTGGGTTCCAATTCGAGAAGGAAGAGGACCGCCTGCTTCCCCCACAACCCAGTCCTATTTTCATACATTGGAGCGAAGAAGAACAGCGGACGGGCAACAGGAAATCTTGTGGAATTATCAGATTTACTCTTCTTCCCTGTACAACCATAAACTCAAAAATTGTGGGTTCCAATCCGAGAAGGAAGAGGACCGCCTGCTTCCCCCACAACCCAGTCCCATTTTCATACATTGGAGCGAAGAAGAACAGCGGACGGGCAACAGGAAATCTTGTGGAATTTCGTAGTAAGGTAATATTTGTTACTCAACCCCAATTAATTTAATTTTTTTTGGGACAAAGAGTTAAAATTAAGATTATGAGGAGAAGAAGAGCCATGTAGAACTCCCTAGCTTGTTGCATATAGAAAGCATTAAAACCCATCATGATAATAGTTCGATTTTTAAACATCCACAAAAATCGAAATTTTATGACTTTTTCCGATTCAATTTCGTGGCTTCATTTGTCTCATATTTAATATAGACATGGTAGGTTCTATATGTGCAATATAGAAGTTGTAATTATAGATTTTGGTTTGCAATTGTTCAAAAAACACAAAATCATTTGTGGATGGTTCGCTATTTGGGAATAGCAACTAGGCTTTTTTCACAACTAGAATAACTTAATTGCGTAACTTCTTCTATTGTTACTCCTCAATTAATTTATTTGACTTAATGTTGTTTTTGTGTTTTTCAAAAGGCACGACTAATAAGATGAGCAACTCCAACGGTGAACCTTTTCTACGAGGCGTGATTCAAGTTTCGGGGACGGAGCAACAATGTGGATACTAATATTGTGTGCTATGCGGCATTGACCGAGGGTGCAAACTTCATAGATTTAAAGCCAAACTTGGCGGGCGTTTCATGTCGTGTCCTAATAGAGGCGTAAGTCTTATTAACTACATTAATGCAAGTTTGATATGTGTATAATCTCTTTACATGTATATATAACTTTAAATCGCACATTGGTAATGCAGGCCAATAAGTGTGGATACTTTGTTTGGCTTGATCCACAGTTGAACGATCGGTCCGCCGATATAATTGCGGGTTTAGCGGCTAAATTGAAAACTACAAAGGACAAATTAGCACAGCATGAAGAAAAAATGTCGCCGTCTTCTAAAGTGTGCTATTTCGTCATGGTGTCTAACAATCATCCTTCTACTAATTGGATGGCTATTGTACGGTTAATCTAAAATGGTACGCTTTATTTTGGAACTTGTCGCATTTTGACCTGAATCACATGCTTAAGTTGGAGAGTCATTAATTTGTTAGAATTGGTTTGTATTTGTAAAATCGGTGCTATTAGATTTATATGTAATTTTAGTCTCTTTTATGTATTTTAATTAAGTATTTCCAACTCATATTAATCATATGTCTAGCCTCTTTTTATGTACGATTAATGATATGTATTTTATGTATTTTAATTAAGTGTTTCCAATCTGTCTTGAGAGTACTTGTTAAGAGAGTTTCTACATAGTCATTGAATGAGCTATTTGCAATTAATAGCACAACCACTTCCACACTCTTTCTCTTGCACAAGTAAATCCATTAGATTTTGTCATTTATTACTTCAAAATACATTTTTGGTTGCTAGATGTTATCTCAATGTCAACTTTACATACAATCAATCATTGTTTTGAAGGGCTAAAAAAAAATCAGATTTCTAATTTATTAGTGATCATGTCAAGTTATGGGTAATGAAAGGTGGGTTGTTGAGTAGGAAATCAACATTAATACACTATTTTGTTTTATAAATTCACACCCTTAAAAACAATCAATGTAAGACATAGAAAATATCCAAAAATTTGAGTCTTAGTTTAGTTTAGGAAGTAGCAATCTAAAAATTGAGATTTAAAACCACATGCATGCTAAAGGTAAAATGGCGCCAATGTACGGTCTCGATTCAAGTTGACTATATCTATGATCTTGAATGGGCTGAAAAAGCCGACAAGATTTTTGTTGAGATGTTGCTCGGAGAACATGCAGCCGGAAATTGGTCTCCTTATGGAAACAATGAGATTGCAATCACCATTGCCATGAAAGAGGTTAACAAACAGTTGGGACAAGAGTTCAACTTGGATTACTGTATGGCCCGGTGCAACGTGCTTGCTAAGCGCCATCGTGTTTTCTCATGGCTGATTCGGAAACATGGAGTTAGATATGATCTCATGAGCAACCGGATATATGCCCTTGATCGCATTTGGGACGAAATGGTGGAGGTTAATTCTTTACATATGCATTTTTTAAGAATGCCTGAAAGCTGATGTTATGTTGGGTATTTTTTCTTTATAACTTTTTTTGACAGCTTGTCTAATATTTTGGTTTGTTTTGTTCTTTTGCATGTATCTCTAGTGGGATGAGTTTAGCCTGGCATACCAATACTATGGAGATCCTGAATGGCCGGCGTTATACCAATTGTTCAACACCGATGACGCGCCGTATAAATTCAACAACATCGATGCTGTGGATGTATCGTCTGACGAAGGTGATGAGAAGGAAGTTATAGAAATTGTCGATGACAGTTTGTCCAACGATAAAACAGATGGTGGAAAGTTGCCAAAAACCTCTCCCATTCGTGAACCAACGAAAGTGCGTTGTGGTTCATTTAACAACTTGGATCGAGATTTGTATCATCTTTTGGAGCGATGCCGTGCACTCGGATTCTCGGTTTGTCTGAACCATCGGTGAATCAGCCATTGCCTCAATCGTCCTCTAAAAAACTATCTGTCAAGCCCTTGGCCAAGAACCCTACCAGACGTCCACGCTTGCCTCGCATTCCCCCTCCATCACCGGCTAAAAGTATTGAAACCGTTGGTTCTACTTTCCCATGACCGGGTTGAGAGATTACGGAGTTGAATGACTAAGTAGTAGTGTTATTTCCCCTTAAATTCCTACCAGTGTTTTGGTATTAGTATTATGAACCTGTTATTCAAGTTATGTTATTCACAAACAGGCGTTTTGTTCACTACGTTATGAAACAACTACCCGGCTGTATTTATGTTTGTTGTTGCCATGTTTTATAATATATTTCATGTTATTGTGTGTTTATATTGTCTAAAAAGTACTCTGCATTAATTCCATTACAGAAAGGGTTCTGTTTGGAAGTTGGCAATGGCTGTTTTGTGTGCTCTCATTCGAACTGTGTAGATTGCTAGGTCTCTTCGGTTTCAGTAGTTATCCTTGGTTTTCTTCTCTTTTGATCTTTGTTACTAGTTCAGCTTTTTTGTGGTTCTTGTGGCTCGAGCATTGAAGGAAGACTTAGCTATTTTGGGATGGGTTGTAATACCGAGTCCACTTGATAGCTTGGACTTATCTTGTTCTTGGGTTTTGCTTTTGTAGTTGTAGTGGTGTTTTGTTTCTTTCCTTTTTCTCGATAATTTTGTTTGTATTTTGAATCTTGCGTAAGCGAGGCTAGATGCCTCTTGTCTTAGTTGAGTTTTTTTTTTTAGTTTTTCTCAGTAATGGAGATCTGCTTCCCTTTCCTTTGGTTAGCCATTTTGCTCCAAATGGAATCTTTTGGTCATTTGGCCCACGAATGTGTAAGTTGCTTTTGAGTTTGTGGTTATATATATATCATTCTACCATTTCGAAAAAAAAAAAAAGTGTATTTCATATTTATTCAGGACATTTTACATTAATTGAGCATTATTGTCTAAATCATTTCTCATCGTTGATTATAACCTAAACAAGAGCAAGAAGACACAAACACAACATCCTTTGTCACAAGCCAATAAACCAAATTGATATAGAGTCAAATTACACAATATAAGAAAGCGGCATTACAAAATACAAACATATTGTCAAAGACATTTCAACATTTTTGTAAAGATCACAAGTAAAACCCAGATGTCGCATCATCCTCGAATGGAACTTCTAAAGCTACGTGGTTCGCTGTTAGTGGTATGTTCATTGGAGCAGCTTGAACCTGTTCGGAATGGTCATCAAACTCAATGTTCGCTACTTGCCTCAATAAGCATTAAATCATTACTCCATTGGAGCAGCTTGAACCTGTTCATACCAAATGCAGGAACTAATAATTCGGTGAGCATTAAATCATTACACAAATGAGAGCCACGATAAAGTTGAATATTCATAAGTTCCTCCCCAGGAATACAGAAAATTAGCATAATTATTCTACATAATCCAAAATAAGAACACATCAAAACAAAGTGTTTAATCACTTAAATTACATGAACCCCCTACAACTTGAATAGTGCATTTGCGCCTTTAGCTTAATTATCGTCTATTAGATAACATATACGCTACAAGCGACCTTCAAGTATCATCAAAATACAAACAGCAACTAATTCCACTAGATCTGATACAAAAATATAGGTGTTTGTTGCAGTCAAAATAAGTTGATTATTTGCCACATATCATCACAACCGCCCTCAAGAATCATCTTCACCATCACACCTTGTCTTCATCGTTAAGTGTGAAAAAGTAGTCCAATTCCTTTGTTTTTGCACAACTTCGTTCCTTTGCAATCTTGTCTTCATTCGTTAAGAAATTCATTTTTGCAAGGCATCGTTTATGGCCTTGCGTGCGTAAACGGCGTCTAGTTCAGCCCCAAGACGGTTGGCAAGATCACCAAGACGGGCATCAGTTTTTTCACAAAACGACGCAAACAAGTCGATGAATCTTGCATCAACATCATCATCCCGAACCCTCTTTTTCTTTTTATTTTTGGATCTTTCACTTGAACAATTGCCCGGATGGAATGTGGATGTTGTGTCCGGCTGCGCGCTAGGATCAACCATTTTAGGTGTCTTTTCACGTGGCCTTTGTTGCTGAGACGGCGGCACCAAGACCTCTTGTATCACTTCGTGAAAAGTCTATGCATTTTCACCCGTTGCCCTATCCTTACCAAAAATTTCTCTCCAATGTTTGAAATAAGGCCATGATTTGTACCGCATCCCCTTAGCATTCCCGTCCGTCTGTTTAACGGACATTTATAAATAAAACACAATATTCAATACTAAAAAGAAAGCTCAACTGATTTTAAACGAGACCAAAATACCTTAACATAGTCATTCCATTGTTCATCTTTCTCAACTGTGATCATGTTTGTATCTTCATTCCAACCGAACCCCGATGTTCTCATCATTGTACTCAACGATCCATAATCCTTTTTCCAGACATGAATCTTTGAGTTAATATGTGGTGTTGCTCGGAGATCAGTGTTTGGGAATGCCTTGATCATGGCAGTCTCGAGTATCGCTTGATATCCCGACTTGAATCCTTTATCTGCTTTCCAACCATTAACAACGGACTCCTTCAGGGAGTTAATGAGAACCATTTCTTCTTGAGCAGTCCACGATCGTCGACTACATGAGCCTTTTCATGGCTGATCATTCCCTTTAGAAACACTAGCCGAAGATTCCATACTACAACAACGATGCTAAAATATTGGCATAAACATAGTCCAGTATAAAAACACAATATACATGAAAAAAAATTGTAGCATAAACCAGTGTTTTGCAGCCCTTATATTACAGTCAAATTGCATATTACTGAATATTTTTGCATATTACTGAATATTAAAGATAAATAAACTGAATATTACTGAATAATTTTGACAAGTTCTGAACGGACTAAACAGTTTGTTACACAAATACAATAGCAAACAACTGCAACATTGTTCATAATGTTAGTAACATTAACGAGCATTCCACTCATTAAACATTTCAGGGCTAATGACTCTCCAATTAGTCCATTCTTGTGTAGGCTCAACTTGGTCTACATAATCTGCGTCATTGTGGTTGTTTGCGTCATTGTGGTTGTTTGCGTCTTGCACAAAATACTCCGGCACCTCATCCTCCAAAGGATCAACAGCCATAGAGTTGCGAACAAAATTGTGCAACAAACAACAGGCCATAATAATACGGTTTTGCGTTTTTATTGAATAAAACGCATTGCTCCTTAATATAGCCCACCGTCCCTTTAGCATAGCAAAAGAACGTTCTATAATATTAGGGCCTTTGCATGACACAAATTGAACAATTCTGCGTAATTACGAGGAGAAGAGGAGCCACCACGAAACTCATCCGGATGATATCTAACTCCCGGTAGGGGTTAGAAATCCAGGACCGTTTGTGTATCCGTTGTCGGCTAGGTAGTAGTTACCTGAAATCAAAAACCTTGTACTTAGGGATATTTACCTTGGATTAATTATTAATTTATCATTAGGATGGGCTGAAAATAATTGAGGATTAATTTATTAGTGAGTTCCATACCAGTCAGGACCCTTAAACCACTAGGTCGGCTGATTGCATCACGTAAGACACGACTATATCATTTGAACCCTCCCATCCGGACAACACAAAGGTATACTTCATTTCTTAGTTACGCATGCCTAATAAGTTTCGACACATCTCCTTTCTGTTCCTATACCTTGCTTTCTCGATCAAGGGCACTCGGACTTCTATATATGTCCCATCTAGTGCTCCTAAGCAACCCTAAGCATTAAAATAAACGAGCTCATTGTCAGTCAAAAGGTAGCATGTATTATTTATAAGGTTTACAAGAACCCATTGAATTATACACATATTACTAAAAGTTTGTGTTCTGGGAATTTACCTTGAACCACTTCCACCTAAAGTCTCATGTGATCAGGCCCAACCGGTCAGTGTAACCAATAGGATGCTATGGAGCCTAAGGATTTGCATGTAGAACACGATTGAAGTGATGGCTAATGGTGTACCCGAACGTTTAAAGTCAAACTTGACTCACGCAGATTCTTTTTGTGGTGTGCAAGCACCGACAAGAAGATTGCAACTGCTCACTAATTTGAACTGCCTTGTACGAACAAGCCCCCCAAACATTTTCAAGAAGAAAGCATAATCTTGAAAAGGAATTTCTATCCATTCGAAGTTGTTTAATGCAATCTTGATCGCTAACATTAACGAGATCATGCATGTGTTCAAGTTGTTTGTTTATTTTTGCAGTCATTCGATACGGAGCACGTCTCAATCTGGCAGACCGTCGGCGACGACGGGCCGACATATAGTGCTTCTCATAGTAATAAATGAAAAATAAAAAGGTTGTAATTATTGAAACAACCTCCGAAACAATAACAGTGACAACTGCATCTTCGGAATCCATCGCTGTATTAAAATGAGATTTTGAGATAAATTGTTGGTGAGTAGTCAAAATGGATACAAAGTCAGCAAATTGAATATAGCACGTTACAAAATGAATATAGATTCATCTCCGTAATACATTTTTCTGAGTACGTAAATACCAAAGTAACATAATCAGCAAACTTATATGCATTTGGAAACACAAAACTCTAAACAACACATACGTACCCTCAACAAAATGAACTAGGTTTAGAGGAGCTTAAAAGATTTACTATTTTTGGAATGAAATAAAAAATGAAATAAAAATTGTATATGAAATAAAAAATCAAAATCACAATGCAGCCCCTGTTTTATCCCAAAATCAAGAAAAATGTATCAACTAGATTAAAGATTAAACCTTTTTTTACGAAATTACTGAATCATTTCATCTTAGTAATCCTTTTTTACCTTGGATCGATCGATTTGAATAGCAGTGTGTAAAACCAAAAATCAAAAAAAAAAAAAAAAACATGGGCTGACGGGATTTCGATCGTACCTGCGTGAGATTGAATGGCCGAATGTGGGAGGTGGAATGGCTAGGGTTTGAAGTCTTCCAAATGAAGTCTGAATCAAGAAAAAAAATGTAAACTAGGTTAAAGATTCCACCTCAATCAGCGAAATTACTGAATCATTTCATCTTAGTAATCCATTTTTACCTTGGAACAATCGATTTGAATACCATTTTGTAAAACCAAAAATCAGAAAAAAAAAAACGAAGACATGAATTCGATCTTACCTCGTGAGATTGACTGCCGAATGTGAGAGGATGAAATGTACACTAGGGTTTGAAGTATCACAAAGTGAAGTCAGATTAGTTAATGGCAACCTTTGTAATTTGAGTGATATTTAGGGGCGAAAAGGGTATAATAAAATGACTTTGCAGGGCATAAAAGTCATTTTATCTTGTGGGAGAAGGCTTGACTAAATAATACCACCTAAGAGGTGGGATCCAGAATCAATTGAAATTGGGAATATTTCATGGGCCCATCCATTCCAACCGGGCCCTTATCATTAACGCCAAATGAGTTGAAATGGGCTGATAATGATAATATCAGCCCTTATCATTAACCGCAAACACGCCCTTAGTATATAGTGGAATCAAAGCCCACATAGTTTGCTTACATTTTTTACTATTATTTCTTGTAGTAGATGTAGGTTGTATTTCTTGTTGACTCGTTTCACCCTTAAAATTTAAACTATATTCATTATAAAGTTTATTATATTTGTTGGAACCGTGGGCAGGAACCTGGGCCTTGGGCCGAATGGGAACCGGCGGTTCCACGGTTCTTCCAAAGAAGAACGGAAATCGAACCGATAAAGACCGGTTCCTTCACGGTTCAATCGGGAACGATCAGCGGTTCAGAACCGTTGACCACGGTTCGATTCGGTTCCTCTTCTTACAGTTCCATTTGGTCGGGCCTACTTGTGGTAGTCCTCTTTGATGAATGACTTCTTGGCTGTGTAAATAGCCTTAGCAGCAGACTCTGGCTTGGCGATCTCCTTCCATGCCGCAACCAGGTTAATGTCTTTTTTAGTGATTTCCTTCAATCCAGATGAAGGAAGATGATAGTGAGCAGCCAAATCCGCAGCAGTTATCTTAATGTTGGTGTTGTGGATTTCTCTGTCGTGAACCTCAGTATTCACATAGGACATAGCCACCTCTTCATGGTAGGTGTGCAAAAACTCCATCGTAAGAAATCCCTTCAGGCCGAATTTCTTCAACTTCTCAGCAATCTTCTTGGCAAGGGCCTTGTCAACACCTTGCTTCACAATCCCTTCGAAATCCACCATCAAACCATAGTGGATCTTCTCAGCCATCTTCACAAAATCATAAGTTGGAGCCATTTCTGAGATAGGAACTTGGAAACTTGAACTTTGAACGAAGTACAAACTATGGTTTTTTGCTTTGGTTTGCAGAGAAAGCTTCAGTCTTGCGTGAGAGAGATGAATGTAAAGTGAGGAGAGAGAAAATGGAAATAGTGTATATATGGGATGTGAGAAGTCGGTTTTTAGAATTCAAAAAGTTTGATCATGATCAACGGTTAAGATTTGAATCTTGGAACCGCATTAATTTCCACGCATTAAATGCAGCAGCATTTATATCCAATCATAGGCTAAACGGGTACAAGCTTTTTACTGACACCATAATTACTGCTGATGTCATACCCAAAAACATTCCCGCTCGCAGAAAACGACTACGTTTTGTCACTTAGCTCTTAAATAACTCATCTATCTTCCAAAAGTGACTTAAATTTGCTTCTCTCTTCTCATAATGATCACTCGGTTGTCCAGCTAACTCGATACAGTTGACTAGTCGTCTTGACTATTTCACTTGGCTGAAAAATGAAACTTTGCTTATTTTCAATTCTCTCTTCTTTGAATCTGCTGATTGTGTTTTCTGAGCCTCCTAATGCAACTCAATCAATCCTAGCTCATTTTTAAGCTCTTCAAATCTTGATTCACATAATGGCTTTGTGAATATATCAGCCAACTGCTTATCAGTTGATATATATTCCAAAGTGATGTCTTTTTTTTTCAACATGATCTCTTATGAAATGATATCTAACATTAATGTGCTCGGTTCGTGAGTGCAATACTGGGTTCTGGGTTATTGCAATAGCATTTGTGTTATCACACATAATTGGAATCTCTTTTTCTTCTATATCACAGTCTCTCAGTTGTTGCGTCATCCATAATACTTGTGCACAATAGCTGCCTGTAGCTATGTACTCTGATTTAGCTGTGGATTTAGCTATTGAGTTTTGTTTCTTACTGAAACAAGAAACTAATCTATTTCCAATCATTTGACAAGTACCTGATGTACTTTTCCTATCTACTCTACATCCAGCATAGTCCGAGTCTGAGTAACCAACTAACTTGAATCCTCCATCATTTGGATACCATAAGCCAACTTCTTGGCATCCCTTCAAATACCTTAGGATTCTCACCAACTTCTTGGCATCCCTTCAAATACCTTAGGATTCTCTTGGCTGTAGTCACATGACTCTTTTTTGGTGCAGATTGAAATCTAGCACATACATCTACAACAAAGGTGATATCTGGCCTACTTGCTGTCAAATAGAACAATGATCCAATAAGGGCTCTACATCTGGTTTGATCAACAGCTTTGCCATCTGCATCCTTATCCATCTTGACAGATGTATTCATGGGAATTTTCACTGATAACTTCTCTTCCATACCAAATTTCTTCATCAAATCTCTGGTATATTTGGTTTAACTTATGAAGGTTCCATCCTTCATTTGTTTGACTTGGAGACCTAGAAAAAAAGTTAGCTCTCCGATCATGCTCATTTCAAACTTCCCTTGCATGAGCTTTGAAAACTTGTCACACAACTCTTTGTTCGTGGATCCAAAGATGATTCCATCCACATAAATTTGAACAAGCAATATACTCTCTCCATCTTGAATTCTGAAGAGTGTTCTATCAACCTTGACTTTAATGAATCCATTGTCAATTAGAAACTGAGACAATGTGCCATACTAGGCTCTTGGTGTTTGTTTCAATCCATATAATGCTTTCTTGAGCTTGTAGACATTATCACCAATAGTTTTCTGCTCAAAACATGGAGGTTGTTCCACATAGACTTATTCTTCCAAAAGTCCATTTAAAAATGCACTCTTCACATCCATTTGATATACAGTGAAGTTCTTGTGTGCATCATAAGCAAGAAACATCCTAATTGCTTCCAATCTAGCAACATGAGCAAATGTTTCATCACAATCTATACCTTCTTCTTGGCAATATCCTTTGGCTACCAATCTTGCTTTGTTTCTTACTTTTGATCCCTCTTCATTCATCTTGTTTCTAAATACCCACTTAGTACCAATAACATTTTGGTGGGTAGGTCTTTAAACTAATTCCCAAACTTTGTTTCTTTTAAATGGATTCAGCTCTTCCTGCATAGCTAGAATCTAATGTGTGTCATCCAATGCTTGTGACACATCTTTAGGCTCTATTTGGGAAATGAAACAAGTGAACATAGCTTCATGTTGAGTTCTAGATCTAGTTCTTACTCCATATGTAACACTTCGAATGATTAATTCAGGTGGATGGTCCCTCAACCATCTAACATATGGTTGGAGCAAGTCTGCTGGGTTCATTTGTCTCGCTGCTAAGTTGTCTTGAACAACTTCCTCGTCATCATTCAACTGCTGAATAGTTGGCTGATTCTTCTTGTCAACTAACTCATTTATGTCCTCTCCATTGACATTAGGTTCATCAAAAACCACGTGGATAGACTCTTTTGTGACCATAGTCCTTTTGTTCAGCACTCTATAAGCCTTACTCTTAGCTGAAAATCCTAAAAAGATACCTTTGTCAACTTTAGCATCAAAGGCGTTTAAGTTGTCCTTGCCATTGTTGTGGATGAAGCACTTACCCCCAAAGATTCAAAAATATCCAACATTTGGCTTCCTCCCTGTCCAAATTCCATAGGGAGTTTTAGACAACTGCCTGTTGATCATACACCTATTCTGAGTGTAGCAAGCAGTATTAATGGCTTTAGCCCAAAATCTTTTAGGCAAACTAGCTTCAGCTAACATGGTCCTCGCAGCTTCCTTGAGAGTTTTGTTCCTTCTTTCTGCTACTCCATTCTGCTGTAGAGTTCTTGCAATTGACAACTCGTGAGCATACCATTTTCAATGCAATACTGAGTTATAATCCCATTGACAAACTCAGTTCCCCTGTCAGATATTATCTTTATAATGATTTGACTCTTCTCATTTTGAACTCTTCTCATCAGCTGAGGTAGTTTCTACAAGGATTCTTTCTTTTTACACATAAAGATTGTCTATGTATATCTTGAATAATCATCCACCACCACTAAGGTGTATTTCTTTCCACTTAATACTGGTTGGTTCAACAGGACCAAATAAATGCATGTGCAGTAAATGCAATATCCTGGTTGAAGAAGGACTTGGCTTATCCTTGAAAGATGATTTAATTTGCTTTCCCATCTGGCATGCATCACAAATGATTTACTTTTTGTATACTGAGTCAGGCAATCCTTCCACAAGAAGAATTCTTGTAAGTTTGTTGATTGTGTTGAAATTCAGGTGACTTAGCTTCTTGTGCCCCATCCAACTTGATTCAGATGTACTCTTTGCTAGCAGACATGTGCTTGGTGTAGCGGTTGACTAGTCTACTACATACATGTTCTTCTACTTAGATCCTTGAAGCACAATTTCATTTGATTCAGCATCCTTGATTTGGCATACACCCATGTTGAATCCAACATTATAGCCTTTGTCACAAAGTTGGCTGATGCTCAGCAGATTGAAGTTGAGGCCTTTTAACATATGCTACATCTGTGATCTCTAGTCCATTTTTCCTGATGGAACCTGTGCCTTTGATTTTTCCTGGAGCTTCATTTCCTCCAAATATGACTTTAGCACCTTTGATTTCCTTGAACTTTGACAGATTTTTTTGTTCCCTGTCATATGTCTGGAACAACCACTATCCATGTACCAGGTTCCTTGGAACTCATTTGTTCCTTGAACCTGCAATCAAGGAAATTAGTTCTTAGGTACCTATACTTGCCTGGGTCCTGAGGGGTTAGTGCTATAAGGTGTTCCAATCATACAACTGTCTCTTTTGTTTGTATGTCTATGTGTGTGTTTGAGCATTTGCTTTCTTGGGGTAATAGTGGAGTTTTTTTGCATATTAAGTTTTGTACTTGGGTGCATATGTGTGCTGATTATAACTCTTTTGCCTAGGGAATGACCTATGATGAGGTTGAGGTCTTTGCCACTTTGGCTTGTATCCCATTGGTCTTGGCTAATATCTCATTTGGTTGTTCCAATCAGCCTGGCTTGGGTAGTTTCTACCATTCCCATCATGTGATTTTCTTTGCTGAAATCTCTGGAGTTTTTGGTAGCTCTGTTTGGATTTTACAGAGTATTTCCTGTTTGGAGTCTGCTGATGGACTTTTTTGAATTTAGTTTTAGTTGTCCTGTCAGTATACTCAACTGGCTTCTTGCCTTTTCCCTTGTATCCAAGGCCAGCGTGGTTGGGATTTTGTTTGTGAGTGGGTGTTGGTGCAACATATGGTGCTTTGGATTTTTGGACTACCTCATTACTTGAGGATCCTTTTTCAATAATCACTCTTGGGACTTGGGCATGCACAAAGAAATTAAATCAAATGTCTGTCTTGTCACCACTTTCTTTTTGTATCATTATAAGCTCATCCAATGATTTGGATGCCTTATTGAATGATGCAATCACATTCTTAAGATCCTTTTCCCTCTTTTCTGTAGCAGCTAAGTCTGCTTGGATCTTGGCAATTTCAGCCTTCAGCTTTGTGTTCTCATCAGCTATATGACTTAAAGTACTCGACTCCTTAGTCAGTTGTGAGTTTTGGCATTTAAGCTGGATGTTTTTCTCATTTAGGAGTGTGTGAGAGGTTTTTATGTGCTCAAAATCTTTAATTATTTTGCTAATAGAATCATAAAGATCTGTGGGTGATGAAGTGTTTGTGTCGTTATCACTATCACTTGAATCAGAATGAAATGAGTTAGAGTGTACCTCATCTTCTTGAACTTTGGAGTCTTGTTCTTTGTCCATGAGGCATATCAAAGCCTCTTCTTCTGTATCACTAGAGTAGTCAGCTTGACTACTATCGACTCTCTATTTGGTTCCTTGCACTTATGTTTTTTGATCTCTTCTGACCAACATGGCTTTCTTCTTTTCCTGTCTTCTTTCTCTGAAGACTTTGCTTTCCTCTTCGTTTATGTACTTGTTGACTGGTGGATAAGGACAATCAATAGTAAAATGTCCTGATTACCTGCAATCCCAACACAGGTTCTCAACTCTTTGCAAGTCAGCTCTTTCAACTCTTTGATTATCAGCTCTCTGATACTCAGTTCTTTGATGTTCAGCTCTCTTGGGTGGTCTGTCGTTGCTTGCTTTGGAGGGTGCTGAGTGTATTTTTGATGATTCACCCTTATTTCATTTGTAGTTCTTATTGAAGAACTTATTGAATCATTTTGCCATCAGGGCAATCTCTTCTTGGTCTATGGTCTCCATGGATTCAGCTTTCTTAGCTTCACCAGCCATGAGTGCAGTTGTCTTGGGTACAACTGTCTCTTCTTGTTCTTTCCTTCTGATCTCAAACTCATAGGCTTTAGGGTCAGAGAACAATTCATGATTTGATGTTCTGGTGAGACCCATGGAATGTCTCAGGGCCATGACCTTCATTTCCCACTCAGTTGGGGGAGACCTCAGGATTTTCATACACATCTCCTTCTGTGTATATTCTTTTCCTAGAGCTGAGAGCTCATTAGTGATCTCTGTGAATCTGTCATCCTGCTGATCTAGACATTCACCTGCAGTCATTTTAAAATTTTCAAACTTTTGAATGCCAACAGTTAATTTATTTTCTTTCATTTGATCAGATCCTTCACAAATCAAAGTGAGTTTTTCCCAAATATCTTTGGTTGTTTTACAAGATTTAACTTTATTAAACATAGCCTTATCAAGAGTTTTATAAAGTATATCCTTGGCAATATTGCCAAGGTTGTATCCCTTTCGATCATCATTTGTCCATTCATAGCGTGGTTTTTCCACCATAGCAGGTCTAGCCTCTGCAGGTGCAACATCTTCTCCTTCAGCAGGAGCTGCCCTTCTTACAGAAGTATTGACCTTTAAGATTTATTGTGGCCCATCCTCAATCATTAGCCACATTTCATCATGCAGGGCTGATAGATAAGCCTGCATACGAATTTTCCAATCATCAAATTCTTCCACAGTGAACATTGGAATGCGAGTTAGATTTGCTTCCATGATAATAACTTTGCTTTTGAAAAAAAAAAATCTTTAAAAACTCAAGTGTTGATTCTTTGAAAAAGTATGAGATCTAGTTCAGTAACCAATACGGAAGGCTTAATGAACCAACCGCTCTGATACCACTTGTAGGTCCCATGGGGTGATGTGTAAGGTTTAGAAGGGGGGTTGGATAAACTTTAGCAACTTTTCGATTTTAGTCCTTTTAAATATATTCAGAGTTAACACAAATCAGCTAAGTCCTTGAGGAACAGCTAGGTTGTCTTAGACAACAAAGTTACCCACTCAACAGACTCGACTGAGCTGTTGATAGTATAATTTAGTTGTTTACAGCTAACACTTAGAAATTCAGTTGATTTGGTTTTGTCAGCGGAAGACTTTTAACCCTTATGATTTTAAGCACGTTTTTCAATGCTTGTTTTAGCAATAGTTATTATCAGTAGACTTAAGCAAGCTTAACTTATCAGCAGTTATAAAATGAAGCAAGTAAAAGAGTGTGCTGGTTAGTGTGACTTTTGCATGTATTTTGGGCATAATTGTGGATATAATAGGTTGATAACCATGTATTAACTTAGTAAAATGGGCCGTGTTCTTATAAAGTGGAAAAGACATTGCACTTTGGTCGTTTTGCAGGAATTAAATAATATTTGTAGCACTTTTGAGGTGAATCGGAGCATTGCAGTAAAGGACCATCAAGAATCAAGTGAATACGCGAAGTTTGGAGCTGAACCGAGAAGAGATCAGACGAACCGGACGAGAAATGGCCACGCATGGGCAGCCTGTGCGCATAGGCACGGCCCGTGCGTGTGCATGACTAAAGAACTGGAGGTTCGCATTGACGCACGACACGTGTTTGTTCAAGAGAAGAATTGTCCTACGGCTTAACGCAGGGGCTGGTCGTGTGTCAGCGCACGGTGGTGTATGCTCTCAATTCTTGGTGGTTCTACATCGCAATGCTCATATTTGCCATAGAAATACTCAAAATATCGTCAAATTCCTGCAGAATGAGCAAATCGTAACATCTTTTCCATAAAAGAGAGAAAATAGCACACTTTACTGATTTAAAACATGTGTATCTTTCAATTATATCTACAAATATGCCCCAAAATACATGCAAAACTCACACTAATCACACGGCCCGTGCGTCTGTCTGGGAAAGTCAGATTCGTGCGATTTGTGACTTAGGTTTGGCCCAAAGAGAGTATAAATAGAGATGAGGCGGCCCCAAGCGAGGACACATTTACTTTTACCCTAGAAAGCACATAAAAGAGCACCCTTCTATCGGAGGAATCAAGAGAAACATCGAGGTCGCATCCACACGCTTGAGGATTGAAGATTGATCGAGAGATCATCGACATCCCTGAGTTTTCTTACACCATTGTATCTTTTTATTTTTCATCTAGTTTGATATGAACATGAACAATTTGTCTATGAGTTGTTTATACCCCATGTCCGGCTAAACACCTTGTGATTCCGGGGTTTGGGATTAGGTTAATTGATACTCTTGTTTAATGTTTAATTGGAATTGAAGTTTTTATTTCGAACCCTATTAGAGTACTCTGTTTTATTTCTGGTTTTATCATATGACCAATGGTTTAACTTGCTTGATGTATTGATTCATAATTCAAGAGATGAGTTTCAATACTAGATCTTGAGTGTTTGACAAGAATATTTTGCATGATTGAGAAGTCTGTGAATATTTATGAGGATATCTGATCTTTTATACTTTTGGGAATTGTTTATCTTATGTTGAGTAGAGATGCTAGCATAGATAAATCAATCAATGTTTTTATTGTGTCTCGAGAGAGAGAGAATAAAATACTTTTGTGATCGTCTTATAGGGAAGATAGATAATAACTTTGGTTTTGATTAATCGGATAACAAGAGGGAGATTAGCTGAAACCATAACCCTGGAATCCATTCATCCACTTGATCTTTTCAATTGAACTATTTGCTTTGTCTTTTTATGATAAAATATTGTCTTAGTTTTACAAAACAACAATCAACATTAGATCGTCTAAATAAAAATAATAATATTACAATCTCAATACTTAGTGCATAAATTTATTAGTCTCTATGGGATCGACCTTGCTTACCCTATCTATTAACTATGCCGTTCACTTGTAGTAAAGCAAAAAATAAGGCGAACAAGTTTTTGGCGCCGTTGCCGAGGAGTAATTAAATTTTTAGTACTAATATTGCGACAAATAGAATTATTTTTAATTTAGATATTTTTTTCTTTTTATTTTGTTTAATTCCACTCCTATAATGTTTGATTTGTTTCTTTTAGTTGGTTCATGTAGTGCATGAACACTCGCTCAAAGCAACGGAATTAGCACCGTTCATACCGGAAGTTGAAGCTTTCGCCAGGAGAATAAGTGCAGCTACTAAACGAGCAGAAAGACATCAAGATCATACTATATGGGATGTGGAAGAGAAAAAGGGGTAATAACGGCGGCAAAAATGGAGATAACAATGGGATCAATAGGATCAATAATGAGTTACCGATACCAGAAGTTCCGGCAGTCCAACAACAAGTGATTCACGATTACTTTCGCCCTCAAACAAATCGCAACTATGGAGGAATTGCCCATTTCCCAATAAATGCTAACAACTTTAATTGGAGTTGAAGCTGGCGTTGATTTCCATGATTCAACCGAACCAGTTTGGGGGATTTGCAACTGAGGATCCCAACTCTCATCTTGAACACTTCATGCAAATTTGTAATACTATTAAGATGAATAGCGTGTCGGATGATGCTATACGTCTGCGCCTATTCCCTTTTTGTTTAAGGGATAAGACAAGAAACTAGTTAGACACATTAACTTAGGGGAGTGTGAATACTTGGGACGAATTGAGCCAGAAGTTCATATTCAAATTCTTTCCACCAAGCAAGAACACTGCAGCTTAAGAGCGAGATCACTCAGTTCAGACAGTTTGACTCTGAGCCATTATACGAGACCTGAGAGAGATTTCGGGATTTATTGAGGAGGTGTCCGCAACATGGGTTGCCATAGGATCAACAGCTTCGTTTTTTTTTACAACGGGTTGATGGGACAAACTAGATCATTTGTGGATGCCGCAGTAGGAGGAGCTTTATTAGCAAAATTCCCACAGGATGCATTCAATTTGCTTGAAGAGATGGCAATGAATAGTTATCAGTGGCCCTCCGAGAGGACAAATATAAAAAGGGTAGTTGAAGTCTCTGATTCGGACCCAATCAAAGCACTAACGGCTCAGATGACATCATTGACGAATTAGATAAGTGTTTTGACAAAAGGGGCTGAAGTAAACACGGTTGCATATAATAGGGGAGTTCCTCAAGATCCTATGGTGGAAGCTAACTATGTCAATAACCAAAATTTCAACAATTACCGGAATAATTCGACTCCCACTCATTATCATCCGGGTTTGAAGAATCATGAAAATTTCTCCTATGCGAATACAAAGAACGTGATGCAACCACCACCTGGGTTCAGTGTGTCAAATAGAGTCATTAATTCGGAGGCTAAGCCATCTATGGAGGATGTTCTCACTTCATTTATGACTCAGACGAGCTCGCTTATGAATGAAACGAGAAACCTATTTAGTAAGGATGAGGCTAAACTGGATAAAATTGAGACACATGTCACACAATTGGCTAACACCATGGGCTCACAAATGAAAAATCTTGAAACCCAGATTGGCCAATTAGCTACGATCGTAGGTGGACAACATCAGAAAGGCCAATTTCCGAGTAACACTGAGGTCAATCCAAAGGAGCAGTGTAAAGCCATTCGTCTGAGGAGTGGTACGGAGTACGAGGGGCCAAAAATTCTAGAAAACATTGAGAAATCGCAACCACACATGTCCTGTGCGCATGCGCACAACATGCCCATGCATGGTGCCGATTAAGGAATTCTGAGTTCGGGAGACACGAACATTGTAGCAAATGGCAACGTTGAGGTCGAGGAAGGAACCGAGAGACATAATGATGAACAAAAATGGGCTGAGAAGCTTAAATCTTCTTCTAACTCTGATTTTTCTAAACTTACTACTCCCCTTGCTTTCCCCCAACGATTTCAAAAGAAAAAGTTAGATGCTCAATTTGCAAAATTCCTTGATATATTTAAGAAACTGCATATTAACATACCTTTTACAAACGCATTGGAGCAAATGCCTAATTATGCAAAATTTCTGAAGGATGTGATGTCAAAAAAGAGAAAGATGATAGGTTTCGAAACAGTAAATCTGACGAAGGAATGCAGTGCCATCATTCAAAGAAAACTACCTCGGAAACTTAAAGATCCGGGGAGTTTCACTATCCTTTTGTGCAATTGGTAGTGTTTTCTTTAATAAAGCACTTTGTGATCTAGGAGCAAGTATTAACTTAATGCCCTTGTCCATTTTCTGGAAACTTGGATTAGGAGGAGTGAAGCTATCCACGGTCACTTTACAACTTGCGGATCGATCACTCACATATCCTAAGGGAATCATAGAAGATGTGCTCGTGAAAGTCGACAAATTCATATTCCCTGTGGATTTCTTAGTACTAGACATGGAGGAAGACCGCGATGTCCCTCTGATACTTGGGCGTCCATTCCTAGCCACTGGAAAGGCATTGATAGATGTGCAGAAGGGATAACTCACATTACGGGTTAATGATGAGCATGTTTTATTTTCTATCTATAAGGCTATGCGATTTCATGATAGTGTTGAGAACTGTAATTTCTTAGACGTAGTTGATTCTTGCATTGATGATTACGTAGATCATACATTGTCCCAGGATGATTTAGAGTTTGGTTTAACCTATTCATGTTCGCGTCAAGTGTAATGCTTTTTTGATAATCAAGAATTGTATGACTATGTTTGTGCTCTAGATAATATGCATAAACTACCAAAAAGCGCGAGAGGCGAAAACATGAGGAAGGACTTAAGGGAATGAGGTTCGCAACCACGCGCGGCCCGTGCGTCCACACACGAGCAGCCCGTGCGTGGTGCTGAAGAGACCCAGATACAGGACAAGGAATGCACGGCCCGTGCATCTGAGCACGGGCAGCCCATGCATGACCCCGAACAACACAATTCGACCCCAGAACTCAAGTGATCACTAAGCACCTCAAATATGCATTCTTTGGGGCAAATAACACGAATCCGGCAATCGTATCCTCCCTTTTAACTTCAGCTTAGCTTGATAAATTGCTTAGGGTGTTGAGAAAGTATAAGTTTGCACTAGGTTGGTCGATATTTGATTTAAAAGGCATAAGTCCATCGATTGTCATGCATAAAATTCGGATGGAAGATGTGTATAAATCTTCAGTGCAAAATCAAAGGCGGTTGAACCCTATTATGCAAGAGGTTATTAGACCGAGATAGCTTTGATCACATTCTCTGTTGCTCTTGGGACTCAGGTTCTTCACAAGACATTTGTCCTGTTACTTCAGCCTTCTTCAAACCCTTGGACTTGATCACTTAGCCTCAAACTAGTTCAAAGCACCGATTCGATCTGGAACCTCACTACTTCTCCTTCAACCTTAGAGAGTAGACCATTTGTTCTTGAAAACAATTTCCCTCTTCAACTGATGAAGTAATCTTTCCTTCAGTGAGTGTGTTGGATTGAGTTCCTACGAAATTAAGCTTGAGGATTTCTTGTAAAAGCTTGAGAGATGTTTTGTTTGCAGGTTATTGTTTGATTGCTTGTATGTTTGTTGAACTCGGTCTCTTTCTCTCACTTGCTTTCTTAGCCTTATATAGTGCACATTTGAAATTATGTTCGTTGAAGAGATAGATATAATTTCCAAATTACACTCGTAAATTGTTGGCTTGTCTTGTCTTGCAGTATTGATGTAGATCGTACCATGAATTAATCTGCAGCCTTTCCTTAATCTCTGCAGGTTTTCAGGTACATCTCATTGGTTCCCAGCATTTTTCACTCTTTCAGCAAAACAACTTTATTGTTGGCAGCTTGACACATGCCTATTTCCAGCAAAACCTTGACTTGTCTTGACAACGGATCTTTTTCAGCTTTCTTCAAGTCTTGTTAGTTGTATACCCCTTTGACATTCGATTCCAATTATTTTGGAATGATTAGTCTGTCATCACCGACCGAGATAGCTTTTCGACCACTTGATCGAGTCTTTCTCGCTTCACACACGGTGACACAGTTGGGTCTTCACTTCAATCTTCAGTCGAGTCTTGTAATCTTCAACTTAGCTGACTTCAACGCAGCTTAAACAACCCTATCTATTACAAGTTGAATTACATAGAAAATGGAGTGCCAACTTTCTAATCTAAGTTTTACATGGTATCATCAAAACCTATACATAAATTTTCCCAACAAAGGTACTAACTATGATGAAACTTTTGCTCCCGTAGCACGTTTAGAAGCTATTCATATTTTACTTGCCTATTCTTGCTTTAAAATTTCAAACTTTACCAAATGGATGTTAAATCCACTTTTATAAATGGTTTTATTCAAGAAGAAGTCTGTGTAAAACAACCTCGGGGGTTTGAAAATATTTCTAGGCTAAATGATATTTATAAACTTAAAAAGGCCTTATATGATTTAAAACAAGCACCCCGAGCTTGGTATGATAGACTTAACTCTTTTCTTTTGCAAAATGGTTTTTCAAGAGGTAAAGTTGTTACCACTCTCTTCGTTTTTGAAAAAGGGCAAGATTTCTTATTAGTACAAATTTATGTTGATGATATAATTTTTGATGCTACTAATGAGTCTCTATGCAAGAAATTGTCTAAGCTTATGCAAGGTTAATTTTAGATGAGTATGATGGGAGAACTTAATTTCTTGCTTGAGCTTCAAATAAAGCAATGCCAAGATGGTATTTATATATCTCAATCCAAATACACCAAAGAGCTTGTAAAGAAGTTTGTAATTGAAGAAGGAAAAACCGTTGCTACTCCTATGGCAACAAATATCAAGCTTGACAAGGATGAGAAAGGCAAGTCGGATGATGAATCAAAATATCAAGGTATGGTAGTTTAATTTATTTAATTTCAAGTAGACCCAATATTCTTCAAACCGTATGCCTATGTGCTCAATTTCAAAGCAATCCCAAAGAATCTCATTTGAGTGTTGTTAAAAGAATTTTTCGATATTTGAAAGGCACTATTTCATATGGCTTGTTTTATCCAAAGAATTAAAAATTTTTCTTTAAAAGGATATAGTGATTCGGACTATGTGGGAAATATTCATGATCACAAAATTACTTCCGGATCATATCAATTTTTAGGTGATTGCCTAGCATCTTGGTTTTCAAAGAAACAAAATTGTGTATCCTTATCAACGGCTGAATTCGAATACATTTTTGTGGCCTTTTGTTGTACTCAACTTCTTTGGATGAAACAAAATTTAGCGGATTACAAATGTTCTTTCAAAAATGTTCCTATTTTTGGTGACAATACATCCGCTATAAACATTGCCCAAAATCTGGTTCATCATAACCAAACTAAATATATTGAGGTTCAACACCATTTTCTAAGGGATTGTGTTTCTAAATGAAAAATTAAGATGTGCTTTATTCTGTCTCAAGATTAACTCGCGGATATTTTCACAAACCCTTTGGTCGCCGAGTATTTTACTTCGATTCGAACTTGTTTAGGCATAATGCATATTGAATAAGGTCTATGATTGCATTTCGTGCGTTTTTAAAACTTAGGGCTAAAAATCACTTTTTTAACTTAAATTTCGGACTGAAATTGGACTGCAATCACAGACCTTATTTCATAACCGTCGACCGGTCGACCAGTCCAGGGACCTGTTGCACCGCTGGTTGACCGACCGACCTATGCTATTTCAGAACATTTATTGGTTTTGTCCGTTTATTCGTCTATTTTTCATATTTTCACACCCCTTCGCCCAATTCACACACTTATCACTCAAATGATTTTCTCTTTTAATTTCTACTATAGTGGGTTTCTATAATGTATATCTCTTCCATATTATTCATCTTCCACAATCATTGGTAAGTTCAATTCTCTCTTTAATCTCAATTGGGTTGAACCCTTGAGAACTTTGCTGGAACTTGATGAATTTTTGAAATTCTTGTATTTATATGTTGAGGATTGTGTCTTATGATGATATAAGATTGTAGAATTAGGATTGGTGTTGATTTTTGGGCATGATTATATTTACAAATGTCATATACACCTTTTATTTTATCATGTGCATGCCAAGTGTTTGATAAAATGCCTCAATAAAAATTTCATCTTGTGCATGACTCTCTTGATTTTCATTGTCTTATATCTTTATGGAAATCATGTTTTATCCATCAAATGAGTTTCTATATACTTTCTCCTAATGATTGCCCTTACATTTTGGAAATCTAAGCTTCTCGTTAATAGCATGATATATCAATTCAATGCACACTTTGATATCTATTTGTGATGTTTTTATCGTGCTAATAGTCTTTTTGATGATTCCAAAGGGGGAGAAAAATGGAATGAGCTCATAAGCTTATGTTTAGATCAAGTGAGCTAGAAAAAACTCGCAGAAAAAGCTATAAGTTGTGGATGAAAAAACTATAAGCTGTGGACGGATCTTGGTTTGTTGATCGCATAATAGATTACTATTTATGACCAATGACTTATTTTTGACAGGGAGATCTTTTAATCTCTTGAACTTCAAATCATATTTGCAAAAGCTGAGCGTTTAGCTTTTAGTTGATTGCTTCTATGCTTATTTTTTGTTTAGCATGTTGATAAGGGGAGCTTATATAAAATATTTTGAAAAATCTTTGCTCCTATCCTTATGATTTTCATAATGAAAAAAGCTACTTAAAATGAATAGTTGATTTTGACTGGAAAGACGTATTTCATTTCTAATATCGATCTCCTAAAATTGTTCCGGCTCTGTAATCATTAAAAAGGGGGAGTTTGTTAGATATATATTTTTATCATAATTTTGATGATTTCATATAATTGAGTTTTATACCAAAACAATGTCCCCAAATTTTGTCCAAATACTTCAAAACAAATTAAATGATTTTTACTAATTTTTTAGAGTATTTCTTGAACTTTATTTTTGACAAAAATTGGACAACTCCTCTATTTTGAGGTCAACCGATTACTCTATAGGGCACCCCGTACCTGAAAGTTGAAACTTGAAACAGAAACAAAATAGAGAAGATTTAGGGGGAGGCCGACCGGTGTCTAAAGCTTGGCCATTTCCACTTTAGGTCCCTATATTGAGGGGGACCGGTCGAACCCAAGGAAGACTGGTCCAACCCCTGGTCGACCAGTCCAACCCCCTGGTCGACCGGTCTTTAAATATTTCAAACGTCTTTTTCTTGTTAGTGGTTGATCGGTCGCCCTAATGTTTTATCTGCAAACACTATCTATTGCAGTAGACAATTTTTCATTAAATTGTGGGATTGATTCTAACAGCTATTTTCTTCAATTAATTAGCATTTGTTTTACAAATTTCACTCTTCTAGGAGGAACTTATGTTGGTGATTAAGTCAATGAGCTCTCTTATAAATACTTGAAGGCTTGAAGTATCAACACAACAACACAAGCATACAAACAAGAAGCAAAAATCAGAAAACTTCTTGTGCTTCACTTTCAACATACTTGTTGTAGTTAGCCTAAGTCTTACACTTGCACATTTTAAGTATTAGGCTTCATTCTTGATTATATTTGCACTTCAAAGTTGTATAATGTTGTAATCTTGAATTGGTTCAAATCATCTAAAACAAGACATCTTTGTTAGTGTTCTTGTGGTAAGAACACATTTGATTGATTCTAGGTGTTGAAAAGTGTGGTGCTCTTCATTGTTGTAAGAAGATTGTGGTAATCTTCATAGGTGGTGGTGTAAAAAGAGTGTGGTACTCTTCATGGTAAAGGTTGTAATAGTTTAGTATCTATTAATATACTTTTTCCTTTTTGAAATCCATTCGGACATACCGGGTGGTAGAACATTAGGCCCTAGGTGGGTTGAAGCTCTATAAATCATTGTGTGTTGTTTATATTTCTGCACTTTCATTTCTTCATCATCTTCACATTTGAAAAAGAGGGCGTAAATTGAAAAATCGAGAAAATCTATTCACCCCCTCTAGATTTTCGTAGCCACTTGGACTAACAACATTCGCCTCCTAACTTCATTGAATCTTGGTCCCCGCAACCTCCTTCGACCTGACTGCAGCGTGAGCAGTTTCCCCCTCAGTTGGCGCACCAGCTGATGGAATTTCGGTGGTGTCAACTATCACCGGGGACTTAGCTGTATCACATGATTGTTCAGCCAACTTATCTTGAGCTATCTCAACAGCTTTCTTGGGGTGTGGCTCCAGTAAGTTACCCTCTACAACTTCTTCCATCCCAATATCATTGCAATTCCCTCTGTTACTTGTCCTTGTGAGTGAGCTGGAGAGGTGATTGCTGCTGAGTCCCTCATCACATCTTGAATAATAGGAGTTGGAGGTAGAACCAAAGATGATTATCTAACACCTGCTTGCTTAGCTTGCTCATGCAACTCACGGGATTCTCTTAAGGCATGTTTCAGCTGTGCAGCTTCAACTGCATCAACTCCTTCAATAGGTTCATCATCACTGTTGTTGCCGCAATCTGTCATGACATCATCAATGAAAGGGCAAATGTGAGGCTCAGCAGCCTTACCATTCTCAAGGGCCTTCGCCTTCTCAGCTTGCTTCTTTCCAAAGAGCATCGTGCTGGAATAGACATCATCCAGAGCCAACACAATAAAGGCATTATCCAGAAAGGTTTTAAGCCACTCCTCTTCTTCAATCATCTCAGGCCTCTCAAACTGGACTTTGCTATTATTAAGTTTCCATTTACTCCACATGTGCAGCTGGCTTCGATGTCAGGATAAATAGGGGGTCCTGGTTCATCTAAAGCGGCAAGGTCTTATGCAACACGCTCTTCTTCAATTTGAGGCAACACAACCTCAACAATTTCAATATTTGTCTGAACATCTGCCTTTTCAAGACCCGGTACAGCTGTGTCATCGACCACCTCTTCTAGTTGCTTAGCGGCTAGGGGCACATTAGCAGATGTGTCTTTTCTACTGCCTTTTCAATAGGGGCTACTGCAGCAGACCTCAAGTCAGGTCGCCTCTTTGATCGCCTCTCCAAAAGCACTTCTCCTTTCTCTTTATCCAAAGTCTCAGTCATAACACGAATGGATAACTCGGTTTCATAGGTCTCAGCTATAGGCTTCTCAGCTGCCTTGACAACTGATTTTTCTTCTTCATCTCTCAAGCCAACTTTGGCCTGAGTCTTCTGCTTTTTCTCAGCTGCCTTTTGGAGCGCATCTGTTCTTCTTTTCTTTGTTACCACTGGGGCAATAGGAACTGGGGCTTGAGATGGGACAGTTGTTTCCTCTTCTGGAACACTCTCAGTTGTTTCCTCCTCAGAAGCGCCTTTCTTCTTTGCATGGGCCTTTTTCTGGGCAGCTGATAGGTTCTCCTTAAATACTCATTTGTTCACATGGAATGTCTTCCCTTTCCGCAGGGGCACTCATTTCTTCTCTAGAAAGTACCCTAAGATTATCGCATAGCCTAGGGTGTTCTTGTACTTTCAATCCTCCAGCTTCACATTCTGGACATTTTGACACATCTTGTCAAATATGAATTCACTCCAATTCACGTCCATCTCTCCATAATAATACTGCCGCCAGTCGAAACTTATTTCGTGATAGTTGATTATATGAACCAAACTTAATATCGATGCACTTTGCCACCACGTCTATAAGTTTGTGATACTCCTCTTTAATCACGGTTTTGGTAGCTGAGGGATTCAGCTTGTCAACTACCTAGTCATTGGCGATCTCTTTCCATATCTTCATGAAATAAAACCCATAATCCTTCAGCTTAGTGAGTCAGCTGTCTGGAAGATGAAGCAACTCAGTCAAGTCGTTAGCAGCCAAATTGACATCTTTACCATTCACAGAGGAATGGTTTTCGTCATGGGGAATGGACGCGTTCACGGAAAACATAGAGACCTCCTCCAAGAAGGTTTGAGACATGTTCATGGAGAGGAACTCCAACAGTCCTGACTTCACCAAATGTCCGATGATCTTTCTTGCCCTATCTTTGTTAGTCGAATGCTTAGCCAGTCCATCTGCATTGATTAGTGCACAGGAGTACACCTTTTCAGCGAGATTTGCGAAATCCAGAGTGGAACATTTTATTGAAGTATTCATAGGGATCTTCATGGATGACCTATCTTCCATGCTGAATTTCTTCTTTAATACTTGGTATGGCTTATGAGGGTTCCATCCTTCATTTGCTTGACTTGAAGACCAAGAAAGAAAGTCAATTCTCCCATCATACTCATCTCAAACTTCCCTTACATTAGGTTTGAAAGTTTGTCACACAACTCTTTGTTTGTGGATCCAAAGATGATATCATCCACATATGTTTGAACAAGCAAGATGCTCTCTCCATCTCGAATCCTGAAAAATGTTATGTCAACTTTTCCCTTCGTAAATCCATTGTGTATTAGAAATTGAGACAATGTATCATACCATGCTCTTGGTGCTTGTTTCAAACCATACAATGCTCTTGGGAAATTATTTTGTAGATTTTGATGAATGCCATGTAAAACTTAGATTAGAATGTTGGCACCCCATTTTTCTTGTATCTTTCATTGTAATAGATAGGTCTGAATGAGCTGAGTCAAGTCAGCTATGCCGGGAAATACAAGAAGTCAACTGAAGAAGTGAAGTGAAGACTCCATTGAGGAAAGTGAGTGTGGCCAAGATAGAAGATCAAGAACTCAACTGAAGAGGAATGCTGAGTGACACAGTGTGTGAAGAGTCAGTTAAGTCAACTCAAGAGACCAAGTCATAAGTTGAAGTGACAGATGAGTCTTTCAATGATTGGAGCAGACTCAAGTCACCTGGGAAAAAGGCAGCTGCAAAGAGGAGTTAACTAAAAGGAATCTGTTGCACAGAAGTCAAGAACATTACTTAAATAAGTAATACATCCATGTTGCCAAGTCTTAAAGTGCTCAGTCCCAGAAGCGTGCAAAAGGAATAAACCAATGGGAAGCACTGCACCTTGTGTCAAAACCTGAAAAACTGGACATTCATTTAATACGAGGAAAGGTCTGCATCTCAAGACTGAAGACCAAGAAAAGACAAGCCAACGAACAAAAGTGACTTTTGAAAATCAGCCTATCTCTTCAATGGGCAGATTTTTGAAAGTTCACTATAAAAGGCTGAAGAATCTCATTGAGAAAAGGTTACCTGAACCACAAACGAGCAAGCATTATTCAAATCAGAACTGCAAAATATTCTCAAGATATTCAAGCAAAATCCTCAAGCCTAAATCTCGAAGGAAATCAATCCAACACAAAGCTGTGAAGGAAAGACAACTTCAAACAGTTGAAGAGGAAATTTTTGAAGAATCAAAAAGGGTCTACTTTCCAAGGAGGATTGTAGGAAGGTTCAAGGTCGAACCAGTCTCAAGTTATTGGAGAGCTTCGTCATCAAATCCAAGAAGCTTGAGAAAGTGAGCTGAAGTAGCAAGGGCGGTATCTGTGAAGAAGGCTGAGTCGGACGAGAAGCCAATTTGTATGACAAGGCATCTCTGGGGATCGAGTCCAAGAAGCAAGTCAGCTGTGTGATCAAGACTTGTCCCTAGACTGATACCACTTTGTGAATTGATCATTACTTAGTGGATTCCTCCAGGAGTTGGAGAAGAGAGGATTAGAAGAATTACCCTATCTTCGAACCTCTATAAAAATTACTTGTGTCATTTACATTTCAGCATATTTACATTTTTGCACATTTATTTTATATCTGCTGATAATTTGCTATCCGACTGATAAATAACTAAGTGCTAAAATCAAGTGTTAAAACAAAGTTAAATCAAATTCAAGGGTGTTAAGTCTTCCGCTGAAAAACTCATCACAACCAAGTTAAGGTTTAGACTAAACAACTGAGTTATTCTATCAACAACTCTATCAAGTCTGTTGAGTGGCTAACTCTGCTGATTAACTAACTTAGATGTCCCTCAAGGACCTAGCTGTGTATTAACTCTGTAATACTTTAAAAGGGCTAAAATCAAAAAGTTCGTAAGATTTATTCAACCCCCCTTCTAAACCTTACTTACACCCCTTGGGACCTACAAATGCCTTCTTGAGCTTATAGACTTTGTCTCCAATAGTTTTATGCTCAAAACATGGAGGTTGTTCCACATAGACTTCTTCTTCTAAAAGTCCATTGAGAAATGCATTCTTCACATCCATTTAATAGACTATGAAGTTCTTATGTGCATCATAGGCAAGAAACATTGTTATTGCTTCCAATCTGGCAACAAGTGCAATGGTCTCATCAAAATCTACACCTTCCTCTTAGCAATACCCTTTGTCTACCAATACTACTTTGTTTCTCACAACAGATCATTCATCTTGCTTCTTAATACCCACTTTGTGCCAATGACATTTTGTTGGGTACGCCTTTGAACCAATTCCCAAACATTATTCCTTTCAAACTGATTAAGCTCTTCATGCATAGCTAGGATCCAATGTGTGTCATCCAATGCTTATGACACATCATTTGGTTCAATTTGAGAAATGAAACAAGTGAATATAGCTTCATATTCTTACATTTCCAATCACTAACTCGGGTGGATGGTCCTTAACTATCTCACATCTGGTTGAGTAAGTCAGATGGGTTGGTTCTTCTTGAAGCTAAATTTTCTTGAATAACTTTTTCTTAATCGTCTTCATTCAACTGCAATACTTCCAGCTGTCTCTGAGATTCAGCTAACTCGTCCTCATCAGGATCAAGTCTTCTGGGATCTGTTTCATTATAATGACTCTTCTAAATGGTTGGTTGATTCATCTTCTCAGCTAACTCATCATTATCTTCTTCATTCACATTAGGTTCATAAAAAACCACATGGATAGACTATTTTGTTACCATAGTCCTTTTGTTTAACACTATGAAAGCTTTAATCTCAGTTGAATAGGCAAGAAAGATACATTTATCAACTTTAGCATCAAAAGCTTTCAGATTATCCTTGCCATTGTTATGAATAAAACACTTGTTTCCAAAAATTTGAAAATATCATTCATTTGGCTTTCTTCCTGTCCATATTTCATAGAGGGTTTTGGATAGTTGCTTATTTATCACACATCTGTTCTGAGTGTAGCAAGCAATGTTAGTGGCTTCAGCCCAAAATCTCTTAGGTAATGTAGCTTCAGCTAACATGGTCCTTGCAGCTTCCTTGAGGGTTATGTTTCTTCTTTTAGCTACTCCATTTTGCTGTGGAGTTCTTGTGGCTAACAACTCATGAGAAATACCATTTTCCATGCTATACTGAGTTATAATCTCATTGACAAACTCAATTCCTCTATCAGATATTATCTTGATAATGGTTTGACTCTTCTTATTTTGAACTCTCTTCATCACCTCAGGAAGCTTCTGCAAAGTTTTCTTCTTTTTACATATAAAGATTGTCCATGTGTATCTTGAGAAATAATCCGCCACCACTAGGGTGTATTTCGTTCCACTTATGCTAGTTGGGTCAATTGGTCCAAACAAATCCATGTGCAATAAGTGCAAAATCCATGTTGAAGAAGGATTTGGCTTATCCTTGAAGGATGATTTGATATACTTTTCTTTCTGACATGCATCATAGATGCTTTCCTTCTTGTACACTGAGTTTGGCAATCCTTCAACCAAATGGCTTTTTGCAAGCTTGTTGATAGTTTTGAAATTCAGATGACTCAGCTTCTTGTGCCACAACCAGCTTGATTTAGCTGTGCTCTTTGCTAATACACATGTGTTTGGTGTAGTAGTGGACCAATCCAATATATTCTTCTTTCTCAATCCAAATAGCACTACTTCATTGGTCTCTATATCCTTAATTTGGCAAACACCCATGTTGAATCCAACATTATATCCTTTATCATAGAGTTGGTTGATACTTAGCAAATTGAAATTTAGCCCTTCAACATAAGCAACATCTGTGATCTCTAGTCCATTTTTCTTTATGGATTCAATATCTTTGATTTACCCTGGAGCTTCATTTTCTCCAAATATGAATCTGTCTCCTCTTGATTCTTTGAAATTTGATAAGTTTTTTTTGTTTCCTATCATGTGTCTAGAACAGCCGTTGTCTATGTACCAAGTTCCTTAGCACTCTGTTGTTCCCTGGACCTGCAATTAAGGAAATCAAGCTTTAGGTACTCATATATGTCTGGGTCTTGAGGGGTTAGCACTATAAGGTGATCCAACCAACCTATAGCCAAATGATCTGACTCTATGGGGTTGCCATCTATCAGTTTCATAATCATAATGAATTTTAGCAAATTGCTTTGGAGCTTTAGGAGCATACAATTCTCTTTTGTCTATATGCATGTGTATGTGTTTGTGCATTTGCTTTTCTAGGATAGTACGAAAACTTTTGTGCATGATAAGCATTGTACTTGGGTGCATGTGTATGTCCTGATTTCTTTGCTTGGAGAATGACCTATGATGAGTTTGAGGTCTCTGCAACTTGGGCTTGTATCCCATGGGACTTGGCTGATGTTTCATTTGAGGGTTCCAATCAACTTGTGTTGGGTAATTTCTATCATTCCCTTCATATTATTTATTTTGATGAAACCTTTGGGTTTTTGGTATTTATGTTTAAACTTTACAGAATATCTCTTGTTAGGAGTTGTTCGCCAAAAAGTTGTTTGGATCTTACTACTGCAAGTGTACAATGTAGTTTATAAGATAATGGCAAGCAAGGTCGTATTTCTCAGGGATTGACTACGAAACACTCATGGATTGACTACGAAACACTCATGGATTGACTACGAAACACTTAGGTTATAATAACATCGTATTCCAATTTTATTAAAGCAACCGAATATAAAGAGTTTTATAAAATCAAAAATTAAAAATAAAAGAAAATATATTTTGTACCCCACAAGTATTTTCAACAAATACGAAAGCAACCTTATGTACATAATCTCAATATGATTCTTCGATATAAAATCCAATCAATATTTAATAAAACTAATTCATGTGTTTATATGGGTTCAAACCCTATGTTAGTCTATTTCCCCTCCCGGGCGGCTTATAAACAGTAGATTAATAATAATTGTAGATCACCTGATACGTTAAAACTATTATTAACTCTCAAACGATCTATGAATTGAATGACTCCCTACAAACAGTTGTAGGTCTCCCGACTAGTTACACCCATTTATGTTTGAATTCGATTTATGTCTTTGTTAGAACTCCTCTCCCGAATTTCGCACTAACAAATATGACATGCAATTATTGATCAGATAATAAGCAATTAAGAATAAACACTCGAATTCATAAAATAGAACACATGAATCGATAAAGAAAATAATTAATCAAGATTTAACATGAATCCACAATTTTGGTTATGCCCTAAGATCCAAAAGATTAGCCAAACATTGATAACAAATTCATAGACAAACTTGAAATCAACATTGTGACATCATTTAAGTACAGACAAGAGATCTAAAATAAGAAAGAAAATCCCTTTCTTGTCAGAATGGATCCTCCTTCCAAGCCTTCGAAACTCTTGTGCTTTTGTAGATGTGAACGGCCTTGTGGTGTTCTTCGTAATATAGCCCTTCTCTCCCAGAAGACCATTGATCTGTGTAATCCTATGTATTGTAGTGTATTTCAGATGTAAAGACTTGTCTTTTCGTGCAAGGCCTTGGTCTGCTTGGAGAGATCACTGGTAGAGTCCTGACGGGATTAGGAGACCAATTCAGCCGCAGACACATCAAACGACCGTGTGAACCCACACGGGCGAGTCGTGCTATCAGATTTTGCTCCTGGGGTCTTCATGAAAGTTGTATCCTTTGTCTTATTTTTCCATAGCCACTTGAATCAGCTCAATATAAATTTTATAGAGAAAGTTATGGCTAAAATACTAAACCCTGCCAGTGCTGCAAACTGTTAGCGCATTTGGACGTTTTTGAAGGAAATTCCCTTTTGTTCGACTGTCCATGTTTCTTTCCTTAACATATTTGCTCGTACCTTAGATTTTGACATATCCTTTGAAACATTCTATCACCTTTTGTCCAATTTAGCTCCATTTTCTGCAAAATTCACAAGAGTGCGCAATATCACGCTCAACAAAAGAAACCATGTAAACCACACTAAATATACGTGCAAATGCATCAATTATATATCAAAATAATCCCTTATATGCGTATATTTTACACGCATTAGGAGTCTATTGTTGAACTTTTCTGAATTTAGTTTCAGCAGCTCTCTTAGCATTCTTAGTTGGCTTCTTTCGTTTTCCTCCAAGGCTAGCATGTAAGTGTTTGTGATTGTGTGGGGGTGCAACATATGGTGTTTTTGGATTTTGGATTCCCCCATTTGCTTGAGGATCATTTTTCCATGAGCACTTTTGGAGTTTGAGCATTGACAAAGGAATTCAAACCTAAGTCTGATTTATCTCCAATTTCCTTTTGTATCATCATCAATTCATCCAATATTTTAGATGATTTGCTGAATGATGCAATCACATTTTTTAATTCTCGTTCTCTCTAATCCTTTTCAGCTAGGTTTGCTTTAACCTTAGCTATCTCAGTCTTTAACTCTTTGTTCTCATCAGTTATGTGACTAAGAGTACTCAGCTCTTCAGCCAGCTATGAGTTTTGGATCTTGAGTTGGTTATTTTTCTCATTTAGAAGTGTGTGTGAGGACTTAATGTGCTTAAAATATTTTATCATTTTGCTTAATGAATCATAAAGATCAATGGGTGATGAAGTGTGTGTATCATGATCAATATCATCAGAATTTGAGTTAGATGATTTAGAATTTACCTCATCTTCTTGTTCCTTAGCCATGAGACATATCAATGCCTCTTTTTCAGTGTCTGATGAGTAGTCAGCTTCACTGTTGTCTGACTCTGTTGTCTCCTTACACTTGATTGTTTCAGATTCTACAGCTATCATTGATTTCTTTCTTTCATGTCTTCTTTCCCGAAGACTTTCTTATCCTCTTCATTTCTGTACTTGTTGACTCGTGGATAAGGGCAGTCAACTGTAAAGTGACCTGGTTGTTTGCAATTTCAGCACCGATCTTCAGCCTTCTTCTCAGCTCTCTTAAGGGTTCTCTCTTCCTTTCCTTTGGAAGGAGATGAGTGCCTTCTAGAGGATTCTTCTTTGTTCATATTGTAGTTCTTGTTGAAAAACTTGTTGAACCTCTTGACCATCAAGGAAATCTCTTCTTTATCAATGATGTGTTTGGAGTCAGTTGTCTTTGATTCTTCATCCACCAGAGTAGCTGTCTTCGGTACAACTATCTCACTCAGCTCTTTCCTTTTGAACTCAAATTCATAAGTGTTAGATCTGAGAATACATCATGGTTGGAAATCTTGGCCAAGTCCATAGAATGTCTAAGAGTCATTACCTTCATTTCCCACTCAGCTGGGAGGGCTCTTAGAATGTTCATACATATTTTCTTTTGTGTATACTCCTTGCCTAGAGCTGATAGTTCATTTGTAATCTCTGTAAATCTGACATCCAGCTAATCCAGTGATTCACCTGCCGTCATTTTAAAGTTCTGAAACTTTTGCACTGCAACTGTCAATTTATTCTCCTTTATCTGCTCAGAACCTTCACAGATGAGAGTCAGTTTTTCCCAAATCTCTTTGGCAGTCCTGCAAGATTTAACCTTGTTAAATATTGATTTATCTAAAGTTTTGTACAAAATATCCTTAGCCACATTGTCCAAGTTATATCTCTTTCTATCTTCATTTGTCCATTCGCTTCTTGGCTTTTCCACCTCAGTAGGTCGTTCAGCAACCTCTCCTACTGCTCTTATAGTTGTGTTCACCTTAGTGATTTTAATGGGTCCATCTTTGTAGGTCCCAAGGGGTGTGAGTGTAAGGTTTAGAAGGGGGGGTTGAATAAACTTTACCAACTTTTCAAAATTAGTCCTTTTAAATATTCGAGAGTTAATACTTCACGATTGTGTCCTTGGTAGACTGACTAAGTTAGTTAATCGCCAGAGTTAGTCACTGTTCAGACTCGACTGACAAATTTGTTGATAGAATAACTCATTTGTTTTGACTAAAGACTTAACTGTTGTGATTTGTTTTTTTGGAAGACTTAACACCCTTGAATTTGGTTAAGTTTGTTTTAATACTTGGTTTTAGTACTCAGTTGATTATCAATTGGATAGCAAATTTATCAATGAGATAAAATAAGATGCGAGAATTTAAAGTCTTGAAATGTAAATGACACAATAAGTTTTTATAGAGGTTCGAAGATGGGGTAATTCTTCTACTCCTCTCTTCTCCAACTCCTGGAGGAATCCACTAAGTATTGATCAATATATACAGAGTGGTTAACGGTACCCGGATACAAGTCTTGATCACACACGGTGACTTGATCCTTTTGGACTCGATCACGGAGATGCCTTGATCACGCAGTTGGCTTCTCGTACAACTCGGCCTTCTTCACAGGGTGCGCTTGCTACTACAGCCCACTTGCTCAAGCTTCTTGGATTTGATCACGAAGCCCTCCAACAACTTGAGACGGGGTTCGACTTGAACCTTCCTACAATCCTCCGTGGAATGTAGACCCTTGATTCTTCAAAAATTTCCTCTTCAACTGATTGAAGTTATCTTTCCTTCACGGTGAGTGTTGGATTGATTTCTTCGTAATGTAGGCTTGAGGATTGATCTTGAATGATTTGAGAATATATTAGGTTACTGATCAAATGTTTGCTTGAATGTTCGTGGTTCGGGTAACCTTCTCTCGAGTTATTCCTCGGCCTTTTATAGTGATCTTTCAAAAATCTGCCCGTTGAAGAGGTAGGCTTATTTTTGAAAGTCACTTGTGGTCGTTGGCTTGTCTTGTTGCGATCCTTGGAATTTCCATTTCCTCGTATGAATGATTCTTGACTTTTGAGTTCGACATGGTGCAGTGCTTCCCATTGGTTTATTCCTCTTGCACGCTTAAGAATCGAGCACTTCAAGAAAGGCGTATGGAGGTATTACTTGTTTAAGTAATTCTCTTGATTTACGGCAAATGAGATCTCTTTCGATTGTCTTGACTTGATTGCATTTTCTTAACTTCCCAGGTGACTTGAGTCGACTTCCAATCATTTGATGACTCTTGTCACTTCAACCTTGAGACTTGGTTGTCTTGAGTTGACTTGACTCGATACTTCACTCGATTGCACCTCACCGCACCTTGATCGAGTTCCGTCTTCTCTTCTTTGCCATACTCAGTGCCTCTCGGCGAGTCTTCCTTCTAGTCTCCGGTTTGTCTTCTTGCATGTTTAGGCATAGTGATTTAACTCGGCTTGACCAGCCCTATCTATTACAATGCAATTTACAACAAAAATGGGGTGCCAACTTCCTATTCTAAGTTTTACATGGCATTCATCAAAATCTACAAAATAATTTCGAACAATTTCCCCTTTTTGATGATGCCAAAACTTAAAACATTTACATAATTATTTAACAAACAAAGATACATACGGACAAATGTAGAACCCGAGAATGTATGTTTAGAATCGATCTTTTATTGATCATAACATTCTTGTTCTTTACATATTTGTTTCTGAGTGTATCGTGAGCTTAAGCCAAAAAAAAAATAGTATCGAGCATAAACGGGCTTAGACTAACCATGTTGTTCTATATCTACTCACGTATAGAAATTGCATAATTTTATTCAATGTACGGAAGACTTACATAAAGTGTATTTACATAGTAAAATACATGAAGGGGTGGACAAAGAACACTTCATCTCCTTTCACGCCTCTTCTTTTATCTTCTTGACTCTGTCATCTTCGACCTTTTCCTTTTCTTCTCATCTTCATTGCGCCTTCTTTTTCTCATACGCCTTCCGGCAACTTCATCTCTTCTCGGTCTTTCTTATCTTTCCTCCCATAGTGAGTTTGTCTTTTATTTCCTTCTTCAATTCTCTTCACATACTCGGCATTGTTCTTAGCCACTTGCGAGGTTGGCTACTTCGTCAAATCCGGCCCAGTAGATCCCTCCTTTCTTGCCCGGATCTATGTACTCAATGTTTTTGGGCGAGTTCAGTCTCAAACCTCTTCCTCCACCATCGCATTTTCTTCCTCTTCCTCAGGCGTGTATTGTATTGGGGCCTTCTTTTTCCCGGTTGAGTGACCAGCAGAGTGATCGCCGGTGGTTTGTTGCTGTCCGCCTTCTTCACATAGTGTGAGACCTTTTTCCCAAGACAAATCCAGGCTTGAGCCATGGACATGTTTGCGAAGTAACCTTGAGGATGCGGCGTCTTGAATTCATCAACGAGATCTTGGCTCGGTTGGCATCGAAATGGCATAGGTGTCTCTGTCCCATTGGAATGCCTCCATGTTGTTTGAGAATATCCATAACTCGGGCATTCATCCTTCATTCCACTTCATCCATCCCTCGCTTCAATCTTGTTTTCTCTTTTCCATTGTTACAACAGAGTGTTGGAGTGGCGAAGTCATTGGGAGTTTCTTTGATAATGTCACATTTGTGACAAGACCTTGTTGGGGGTTTTAGCAATCATCAAGGTCACATCTTTCGAACCTTCCCCCTCACAGACTTCCCTTTCTTCTCTCTTATTACTTCCTCGGTTGTCTTTCCCTTCACAGTTGCTCTTTCCTCCGACTCAGATCCCTTCGGGCGCCTTTAGGTATTCCTCTTCCCCTTTTTGGCATCATCAAAGGAGAGAGAAACCCCTGGAAAGAAGCTAGCAAGCAAGAAGTCTAGTCTGGCTGATAGTTGAGTTCTCTTCGAATCTGCTGCGGAGTAAGCCGCATGAAACTCGAGCGGGTGGCGTTGGATTAAATTTCTTTTGCTACAACTTCATCTCACCATGAGGAGATGAATTTCCGATCCATATTCTCTTCCACACGCAGGAGCTCGTTCTTATTATGTTCACGCATAGACTTTATCTCTCGTAGTATGATATTCATGCATTTGTTCAATGTGCTCTTACAATTTTGTCTTTGCATCGCATTCTCGGCCGCCTGGACTAACAACTTGTTGAACAATGTTACGAAATATTGAGCTTGTTCCACACGCATTGTTTCTTCTTTGTTGCCACCACTCACGGATCCTGGCTATTATGCCTCTCAAGTCGGCCCGATGAGTTGGCGTCCCTATTATCCAGCCTCATGTCCGGTGAGGCTGGTGCCTCTCCATCCGTTCAATCTCGGCAAATAGGGCTTTGAACACCCCGAACTTGTTTGCTTCCTCTGTTTTGGTGATGGCCAAGAAGCGTCAAAGTCATAGTTACCGGAACAATGGTGTCGATGGAATGAGCAGGATCGATTACGTGGGAAGCGCTCGCGATCTTTATGCGATTCTTCAGGAGGTCAGGGTACCTCCGGAGAGATGGGAAATGATTCATGAAAGAATCATCACGTGAAACGGAATTTGGTCAATGATAAGTGGTGCTTGTGAAGTTCCTTGTGGGGTCGAACTGCTGCTGACTTGGGGAGCCTTTGTGCGGTGGACTCTGTTCAGTGGGTGTCTGTTGTGAAGTCAACCCAGCTTGCTTTGAGCCTCGGTGTCTTAACGAGCCGTCGGTCTCATTTGGTTTTTCCAAATGAGTTGATTGGTCCTCGGCTTATCGGAGCGTCATCGGACGATGATGAGATTTCCATCGGTGGCTCATCATCAAAGTTGAATGATTGGCGAGTAGTCTTGAGGTCGACTTACTCGTGGTTGGAACATCCTGTTTGAGTCTTTGGGATCGATCCACGGGGATGACTCGGCTTCATCGCGTCTCCTTCCGATCCCGAAAGGTTACATCGGGATTATCCCGGGAATCGTGAAGAGCACTTATCTCCTTTTCTCGATGGATCAATGATAGCGGGGAGGGATGTTACGTAGCCGATTTCTTCTACCGGGAAGTCTCAACCTCCCGTTGGCCTTCATTACCTCCTCTGCGGTCTCAAGCGCAGCGAGGCCTTGGACATCCCTTTCGGCGGTGTCGGTATGCGGGGGTCTTCGAGGTGGCATCCATTGGAGTCTCGACTCCATGGATTGCACTTTCATTGCCCAGTGTTAACTCCCGGGCGATTCGATCTGTGCCTCGACCGCATCAAGCGGCGTCATTAGCTGCGGCAGAGCGATTGTACTTCAACCGAGACGATCACAACTATCTCGAGCCTCGTCGTGACAACTTGTTGTGTATTCTACGTGATTGTTTCTTCTCCACTTCGCCTCCTAAATTCATTGTGGAGTCAGTGCAAAGCATCCTCCGACCTTCTTTGCGATGAGGGGTTTCCCCTCGGTGGCACACCGGTGAGTGACTTGAATGGGGTCACTCGTCTCGGACTCCCGCTATTCACCGAGTATTCAGCCATTGGGGCGGTGGTAAGACATCTTCATTAGGGGTTGGCTCGACCGGGGTTCCCACTATCCCGGTTTCATCGCCAGAGTTCCCTTAACACCTTCCTCTCGAATGAGCTGGGGAAGTGGTGGCGGAACAACAGCCGATGGCGATATCCGCACCACTCCCATTGGGTCTATTTCAATCGTGATTTGGAGGACTCTCCTGGTCCCTCCATCATTCTTTGCTCGTGTATGATTCGGACTCTTGCATTGCTTCTTTGCATTTGCAACTCTTACGTGGCGACAACGGGGGTCCGAGATCCTCATCACTTTCGAGAGAACGTCAAAGTGAGAGTGTGTATGATCGGTGGTGCGGTGAGAGAGGGCGATCTTTGGCTTTCTCACGTCTTCTGCGTCCTCCGCTTTGCTCTAGCCCGTTCGTTTTCTTTTCGTCTGCAGTATATTGATGCAATTATCCTCATCAAGGGCTTGCTTGACATTGTGTCCACCTCAAGAAACACGAAGAGTTCTTCTTCCTCAAAGAATGAACTCGGATTTTCAAACCGCACTGGATAGGCTCAACTTCCATTTTCTCCACTCAGACGATTTTGGATGTCCGGATACAATGGAGAGTACATGATTATATCGTCTTCATCATTCTCTTCCTGGCCCTCGTTTCCGGGGGATTAAGGGTTATGGACATTTATTCGACATCTTGATAGCCTCATTACGGTGGAGAAACAACCACATCCAACGGTGATTCGGTTGTCTCGGCCATTCCTTGTTCCTTAGCCGCTTTGCTTCACTGCAGTGGGTCTTCGTGTTGCCTCTGGCTGATCGTCCTCGCCAGACTTGGCCATTTCATCGATCACGCCTGGAGACTCTACTTCTCCGGTAGTCTCGGGTATCTTCTCGGTGAGTATTTGACTCGGCCGGTTTCTCAAGCTCGAACGCTTGAAAATTCTTTTTCTTCTTTCTTTTTGTTTGTACCGGAGGGATTTGGTTGAGATAAGGTTTCTTCGAGTCTCCGGGCGGCGGGGCGTGTTGTTGTCTTCTTCGAGGAGGGCCGTCTTGGCTTATTCGATTCTCCTTTTCTTGACGACCAGGAGAAGGTATTTGAGATTCCTTCTCGGCGTGTAGGTAGAGGGCGGAGACACGGCAGTGCAGGGCGGGTGACTTACTGCAGGCGGGGAGCATATTTCTTTTTCTTTCTTTGCGGGCGCGATCTTCTTACTTTGCAAAGGTAGCCTTCTTCTTTGGTGGAGAGGAGACAATTGTATCTTCGAGGGTCGGTGATTCCCCCTCACTCGTATCAGCTCTCTTGGTGTATGCTCTCTCTCGTGCGCCGAGAGAGGTTTGATCGGAACATCCTCTTGTTTACATGGAAGGCCTTTCCATGTCGAAGAGGACTCCTTTACCTCCATGGTAGGCCAATCACCAGGCCGTATCCAAGGGAACCTCCAAACGTTCCATCCTCCTTGAAGGATTTGCTCCCAACATTTTGGCAAAGTCTGCTGTAGACAAACTCAGCCCAGTTCACTTTCTACTCTTCAATGATCGCAGCCATTACAATCAACTTTGCTTTGGACAGCTGGTCAAAGCTGCCAAATTTGATATCTATGCATTTGGCAACGATGTCTAGCAATTTGTGGTAGTCCTCCTTCAGCAGCCTCTTATTAGTTGTGTAGACTACTTTCTCAGCATAGTCAGACTTGGCTACTTCCTTCCAAGCAGCAGTCAGGTCAACATCAGTTTCATTAATTTCCGACACTCCTTCCGGTAGAAAAGTGTTCGCCAAATCCTTCGCGGTAATAATGAACTCATTTCCATGACAGAGGACTTGATGCCCTCATCATGAACCTCAGCATTCACATAGAACTGTGCGACCTTTTCTACATAGGTCATCAGAAACTCCAACGTCAGAAACGGTTTCAGCCCAGACGTTTCCAATTTCTTAGCAATCTTCTTCACTAGGGTGTCGTTGGACCCCTGTTTCACAATACCATCGAAACCCACAGTAGACCCGGTGTGGATTTGCTTTCCTAGCTTGACAAAATCATGAGTGGATGCCATTTCTCAGTATTTTACCGAACGAAACTTTAGAAAATGATCTGAGGATTGAAAGGGTTTTGAGAGAAAAAATTTTCTTTTGCTTTCGAGAGAGAGATGAACAGTTTTTGGTAAAGTGAGAGAGAAACGGACGAAATGGTTTAAGTATGGTTCATGAAAGGACGTGCGGGTGGTTTTTGAAATGTGATCAAAATCAACGGCTTAGATCTTGCACGTCGATTTGCATTTAATGTCTCGTATTTAATGCGGCAAAGCATTTATATCCAATCATAAGCTTGGTGTGCGGCTTTTGCTGACACGCGTCATAATTATACTGACGTCATTCTTAAGAACATTCCCGCTTAGTAAAAACGACTGCGTTTTTGTCACTTTGCTCATAAATGACTCAGCTTGTCCCTTAGCTGATTTAACTCTTCTCTCCTCGCATGTAAATACTGGTTGTCACTAACTCGATCAAATTGTCTTCAGATATCTGGTGATTCACTTAGGCTGATTTAAGAGTTGACTCTTTTTCCTCTATTCGTGTTTCATTTCTTTTCTTTGAGTCTTCTCGAGTGTCAACTCGGCTCAATTAATCCTAACTCATGCTTGAGTTCTTCAAATCTTGACTCACATAATGGTTTTGTGAATATGTCAACCAACCGATTATCGGTTGAAATATATTCCAAGGTGATGTCCTTCTTTTCAACATGATCTCTTATGAAGTGATATCGACATCGATATGTTTTGTTCTTGAGTGCAACACGAGGATTTTGAGTGATTGCAATTGCACTTGTGTTATCACACATGATTGGAATTTCCTTTTCTTCAATTTCATAGTCTCTCATTCTTTGTCTCATCCATAGGACTTGGCCTGCCAATTTGCCCAGCCCTATGTATTATGCTCGGTGTGGAGGTGGCTATTGAATTTTGCTTTTTGCTAAACCAGGAAATTAGCCTATTTCAAGCATTGGACATGTGCACGAGGTGCTTTTCTGTCAACTCTACATCCAAAGATAGTCGAGTCCGAATAGCAATTAGCTTGAATCCACATTCCTTTGGATACCATAAGCCAACTTCTTGGCTTCCTTTCAAATATCTCAAGATCCTCTTGCATTTTGCAATCATGTGGCTTTCTTTTGGAGCAGATTGAAATCTTGTGCATACACCTACAAAGAAAGGTGATGTACGGCCTACTTGTTGTAAGATAGAGCCATGATCCAATAAGTGCTATGTATCTTGTTTGATCTACGGTGCTTACCATCCGCATCCATGTCCATTTTGATGATGTATTCATTGGTATTTTTACGTAGAAGACTTCTCTTCCATACCAAATTTCTTCATTAAATCTCACGGTGTATTTTGTTTGACTTATGAAGGTTCCATCCTTCAAATTGTTTCACTTGGAGTCCAAGGAAGAATGTCGCTCTCCCATCATACTCATTTCGAATTTGTTTTGCATGAGGTTTGAAAATTTATCACCATGACTCTTTGTTTGTGGATCCAAAAATGATGTCATTCACATATATTTGAACAAGCAAGTATGCTCTTCCTATCTTGAATTTCAAGAAGAGTGTTCTATCCACTTTTCCTTTTGTGAAACCATTCTCAGTCGGGAATTGTGATAATGTATCATACCATGCTCGGGTGCTGTTTCAATCCATATAGAGCTTTCTTGAGTTTGTATACCTTATCTCCAAGAGTCTTACGCTCAAATCCTGGAGGTTGTTCAACATATACTTCTTCTTCCAATAAACCATTAAGGAATGCACTCTTTACATCCATTTGATATACAATAAAATTCTTGTGGGCTGCATAGGCAAGAAACATCCTTATAGCTTCCAATCTTGCTACGGGAGCAAAGGTTTCATCAAAATCTATTCCTTCTTCTTGGCAATATCCTTTGGCTACCAATCTTGCTTTTTGTTTCTTACCACGAACCTTCCTCATTCATCTTATTTTGAATACCCATTTAGTGCCAATAACATTTTGATGGGTACGTCTTTGAACCAGTTCCCACACTTTATTTCTTTCAAACTGATTCAGCTCTTCTTGCATAACTTGAATCCAATGTGTGTCATCCAATGCTTGTGACACATCTTTAGGCTCTATTTGTGAGATGAAGAAGGTAAACATTGCTTCTTGTTGAATTTTGGATCTTGTTTTGACACCTTCTCTTACATCTCCAATGACTAGTTCTCGGTGGATGGTCTCTCGGCCCATCTTACATCGGTTGGAGTAAGTTATGGATTTGATCGTCTTGCGGTTGTGTTGCTTTGATCGGCTCTCTCATCATCACTAAGTCGCAGATTTTCCATTTGTTTTTGAAACTCGGCTATCTCATCTTCATCCGGGTTTGTAATTCCGGCTTGGCTTCAAAGATAGGGACTCTTCAATGTCTTCTCCATTTACATTTGGCTCATCAAACACCACATGAATGGATTCCTCTCGTAACCATAGTCCTCTTGTTGAGTACTGTAGGCTTTGCTCTCAATCGAGTATCCCAAGAAGATACCTTCATCAACTTTAGCATCAAAAGCCTTTAAATTATCTTTGCCATTGTTATGAATGAAGCATTTGCATCCAAATATTCTAAAATATGCAACACTTGGCTTTCTCCCCGTCCCAAATCTCATAGGAGTCTTTGTCGGTTGTCCATTTTATCATGCATCTATTTTGAGTATAGCATGTTGTGTTTATTGCTTGACCCAAAATCTTTTAGGTAGCCCTGCTTCACTAACATGGCCCTTGCCGCTTCTTTGAGAGTTCTATTCCTTCTTTCGCAACTCCATTCTGTTTGTGGAGTCCTTGCCGCAGATAATTCATGACCAATACCATTTTCAATACAACATGAGTTATTATACCATTGACAAACTCGGTTCTCGCCGATCTTATTTTGATAGTGGTTTGACTTTTCTCATTTTGAATCCTCTTTCATTGTGGTAGTTTTTAGAGAGTTTCTTTTCTTCTTACACATGAATATTGTCCATGTATATCTTGAGTAGTCATCTACTACCACCAAGGTGTATTTCTTCCCACTTATGCTAGTGGTTCAATCAACCAAATAGATCCATATGTAGCGGATGCAATATTCTTGTTGAAGATGGACATGTCTTTTCTTTGAATGATGATTTGATTTGTTTTCCTTCCGACATGCATCACATATACTCTCCTTCTTGTATAATCGAATCCGGAAGTCCTTCCACAAGATTGTTTCTGGCAAGTTTGTCAATTGTTTTGAAATTAAGGTGACTCAGCTTCTTGTGCCACAGCCAACTTGATTCGGCTGTGCTCTTTGCAGTTGACCAATCCACCACATACATGTTCTTTTGTCTGCATCCTTGCAACACAACTTCATTGGATTGGTGTCTTTGATTTGGCATATACCCATGTTGAATCCAACATTATAGTCTTTGTCACAAAGTTGACTTATGCTTAGCAGATTGAAGTTGAGTCCTTCAACATATGCAACATCTGTGATTTCTAATCCATTTTTCTTGATGGATCGAATGCCTCTTATTTTCTCCTGGAGCTTCATTTCCTTCAAATATGACTTTTGCACCTCGACTTCCTTGAATTTTGACAGATTTTTCTTGTTTCTGTCATATGTCCGGAAGCGCCACTATCCATGTACCAGGTTCCCGCTTTTCACTTCTCTTGAACCCGCAATCAAGGAAATTAAGTTTTAGGTACCCATACTTGTGCAGGTCCCGAGGGGTTAGTATTGTAAGATGATCCAACCAACCTATAGCCAAATGATTTGACTCTAAGGGGTTGCCATCTATCATGCCATAATCATAATTAATTTTGGCAAATTGCTTGGGGTTCTGGTTCATACAGTTTGTCTCTTTTGTCCGTATGCTGTGTATGTGTTTTAGCAATTGCCTTCTTTGGGTAGTTGTGATATCTTTGAGTGTAGTGCCTAGGTGTATATGTGTGTGATGAAAGCTCTTATACCTTTGAAATGGCCTTTCCGAGTCTTAGGCCTTTGCCATTTGGGCTTATATTCCATAGGTCTTTCGATAGTTCACATTATTCCAATCGGCTTGGCTTGGGTACTTTCTACCATTCCCTTCATATGTGTTTCTTTTATAGAACTGGGGTTTTGGTAGCTCTGTTTCTTCTTCTGAGTATTTCTGTTTGGAGTTTCTTTGAGAAACTCGGCCGGATTTCTTCTCATTTGTCCTCTCATCACACTCAATCAGGCCGCACATTTTCCTTTTCCTTTATAACCAAGACCAGTTTGCTTGTGATTGTGCTTTGGAATAAATGTGTGTGCACCATTTGGAGTTTTGGATTTTTGAGATACTTCATTACTTGAAGATCCTTTTTCCAAAATCACTTTTGGAGCTTGACATAGCACGAGAAGAATTAAATCCTAAGCCTGTCTTGTCTCCACATTCTCTTTGACTCATAATAAGATCATCCAATGATTTGGATGCCTTAGTGAATGAGGCAATCACATTTGAGGTCATTTTCCCTCTTTTCTATAGCTATCTCTGCTTTATTAGCTTAGCATTTTCAAGCCTTTAGACTTTCATTCTCATCGGCTATTTGACTTAGAGTACTCGGCTCCTTAGTCAAATTTTGTGAGTTTTCGCTCTTGAGTAAAGGTGTTTTCCTCATTTAGTAGTGTGTGTGAGGATTTAATGTATTCAAAATCTTTCATCATTTTGCCTAATGAATCATAAAGATCAGTGGGTGATGAAGTGTGTGTGTCACCGATCACTATCACTAGAATCCGAGTGAAGAATTAGAGTGTACCTCATCTTCTTGATCAAGTTGGTTTTGTTCCTTGGACATCAAACGGATCAAGGCTTCTTCTTGAGTCACTTGAGTAGTCACCACTACTCTCAATCGATTGTGTCTCTTGACTTGGTTGTCTCAAATAGTCTCTGCGAGCCAACATTGCCTTTTTTTTTTTCTTGTCTTCTTTCTCTCAAGACCTTTTTCTTTCTTCTTCATTCTGTATTTGTTGACTACAGGATATGGGCAATCAATGGCATAGTGACCTGGTTGCCTGCAGTTCAAGATAGATTTTCAACCTTTTGATCGCCTCTTTCCATTCTTGGATTGTCGGCCCTTTGATATTCAACTTTTTGATATTCCGCTCTCTTGGTTGGCCTATCTTCCTTGACTTGGGAGGAGCGAGTGTCTTCGGAGGATTCGCCCGCCTCTCTTGTAGTTCTTATTGAAGAACTTGTTAAACCTTTTAACCATCGGGCTATTTCCTCTTGGTCAATGACTTCTTTGACCTCGGCTCTCTTGCCATCCTTAACAATTAGAGCGAGTTGTTTTGGGCACAAATTGTCTCCTCCGGGTCTTTTCTTCTCATTTCAAATTCGTAGGCTTTGAGATCCGAGAATAGCTCATGGTTGGATATCTTGGATAGGTCCATGGAATGTCTTAGTGCCATGACCTTCATTTCCCATTCAAGTGGGAGACTTCTTAGAATCTTCATACACATTTCTTCATCGTGTATATTCTTTTCCAAGTGCGAGATAGCTCGTTGGTAATTTACGTGCGGAACCGAGCATCCGGTTGATCTAAGGTTTCTCCTGCGATCATTTTGAAATTCTCAAATTTCTCAGACAAAGAATCGATAGTTTATTTTCCTTGATTTGCTCGAGCCTTCACAAATCAATGTTAGCTTGTCCTGATTTCTTTAGCCGTTTTGCATGATTTGACTTTATTGAACATGGCTTTGTCCAAGGTTTTGTAAAGAATGTCCTTGGCCACATTGTCCAAGTTATATCTTTTTCTATCATCATTTGTCCATTCAGCTCTTGGTTTTTCAACCATGGTAGTGCGGGAGCAACATCCTCTTCACCTTCATGGTGCAGCTCTTCATTGTGTTCACTTTTAAAATTTGCAGTGGCCCATCCGCTTATTACTATCCACATCTCATCGTGTAATCTTTGATGGATGAGCTCGCATACGAATTTTCCAATCATCAAATTCTTCAATTGTGAACATAGGGATGCGTGTCAAATTTGCTTCCATGATAATAACTTTTCTTTAAAAAAAAAGTTTTGAAAGATCAAGTACTAAAACGGACTTTGAAATATTTGGAGATCTAGTTCAAGAACCGATGCGGAAGGCTCAATGAACCAACCGCTCGACACCACTTGTAGGTCCCAAGGGGTGTGAGTGTAAGGTTTAGAAGGGGGTTGAACAAACCTTACCAACTTTTCAAAATTAGTCCTTTTAAATATTGAGTTAATACTTCACTGTTTGTGTCCTTGGTGACTGACTAAGTTAGTTAATCAAACAGAGTTAGTCACTCAACGGACTCGCATCGAGTCATTGATAGAATAACTCAAATTGTTTTGACTAAAAGACTTAACTGTGATTTGTTTTTATTGGAAGACTTAACACCCTTGAATTTGGTTAAGTTTGTTTTAATACTTGGTTTCGAAGACTCGTTGATTATCAATTGGATAGCAAATTTATCACAGATAAAATAAGATGCGACATTTAAAGTCTTTGAAATGTAAATGACACAATAAGTTTTTATAGAGGTTCAAGATGGGGTAATTCTTCTACTCCTCTCTTCTCCAACTCTGGAGGAATCCACTAAGTATTGATCAATATATGCAAAGTGGTTAACCAGTCCGGATACAAGTCTTGATCACACGGTGACTTGATCCTTTGGGACTCGATCTAGAGATGCCTTGATCACGCAGCCTCGTATGGCTCGATGACTTCTTCACGGGGCAATCGCTTTGCTACTCTGACCCACTTGCTCAAGCTTCTTGGATTTGATCACGAAGCCCTCCAACAACTTGAGACTGGTTCGACCTTGAACCTTCCTACAATCCTCCGTGGAATGTAGACCCCTTGATTCTTCAAAAATTTCCTCTTCAACTGATTGAAGTTATCTTTCCTTCACAGGTGAGTGTTGGATTGATTTCCTTCGTAATGTAGGCTTGAGGATTGATCTTGAATGATTTGAGAATATATTAGGTTACAGTTCAAATGTTTGCTTGAATGTTCGTGGTTCAGGTAACCTTCTCTCAGAGTTATTCCTCAGCCTTTTATAGTGATCTTTCAAAAATCTGCCCGTTGAAGAGATATGCTTATTTTTGAAAGTCACTTGTGGTCGTTGGCTTGTCTTGTTGCAATCCTTAGAATTTCTATTTCCTCATATGAATGATTCTTGACTTTTCGTAGTTCGACATGGTGCAGTGCTTCCCATTGGTTTATTCTCTTGCACGCTTCGAACCGAGCACTTCAAGAAAGCGAGTATGGAGGTATTACTTGTTTAAGTAATTCTCTTGATTTAACGTAGCAACGGATCTCTTTCGATTGTCTTGACTTTGATCGCATTTTCTTAACTTCCCAGGTGACTTGAGTCACTTCCAATCATTTGATGACTCTTCTTTCACTTCAACCTTGAGACTTGGTTTGTCTTGAGTTGACTTGATCGATACTTTACTGTTGCAGATCTCGGATGCACCTTGATCGAGTTCCGTCTTCTCTTCTTTGCCATACTCAAATGCTTTGCCTCTCACGGAGTCTTCCTTCCATCTCAGTTGTTTTCTTGCATGTTTAGGCATAGTCGATTTAACTCAAACTCGCCCTTGACCAGCCCTATCTATTACAATGCAATTTACAACAAAAATGGGGTGCCAACTTCATATTCTAAGTTTTACATGGCATTCATCAAAATCTACAAAATAATTTCCCAACAATCTTCTATGTGTAGGTCCCAAGGGGTGTGAGTAAGGTTTAGAAGGGGGAGGGGGGTTGAATAAACCTTACCAAATTTTCGATTTTAGTCCTTTTAAAATATTACAGAGTTAACACAAACAGCTGAGTCCTTGAGGGATAGCTAGGTTGGTTATTCAGCAGAGTTAGCCACTCAACAAGCTCGATAGAGCTGTTGATAGAATAACTCAGTTGTTTAACCTGAACCTTAACTTGGCTGTGTTGGTATTATCAGCGGAAGACTTAACACCCTTTGATTTGTTTTAAACTTGTTTTAACACTTGATTTTAGCACTAGGTTATTAATCAGTTGGATAGCAAATAAGTTTATCAGCAGATATAATGTAAATGTGCTGAAAAATAAATGACACAGTTGATTTTTATAGAGGTTCGAAGATGGGGTAATTCTTCTAATCCTCTCTTCTCCAACTCCTGGAGGAATTCACTATGTAAAAGATTTGTTTAACAAAGTGGTCAACAGTCTAGAGACAACCTTGGTCACACAGCTGGCTTCTCGTCCGACTCGCCTTTCTTCACAGTGGCATGCGCTTTGCTACTTGACTCACTTTCTCAAGCTCTTGGATTTAATCACGAAGCCCTCCAATGACTTGATACTGGTTCGACCTTGAACCTTCCTACAATCCTCCTTGGAAAGTAGACCCCTTTTGATTCTTCAAAAGTTTCCTCTTCAACAGATTTGAAGTTGTCTTTCCTTCACAAACTTGTGTTGGATCGATTTCCTTCAAGTTTCGAGGCTTGAGGATTTGCTTGAATATTCTTGAGAGTATTTGTAGGTTAATTGCTTGAATAATGCTTGATTTCTCAGGTGTGCAAGGTCAACCTTTTCTCAATGAATTTCCTCAGCCTTTTATAGTGAACTTTCGAAAATCTGCCCGTTGAAGAGATAGACTGATTTTAAATGTCGGTTGTGTTCGTTGGCTTGTCTTTTCTTGGTCCTCAATCGAGATGTAGACCCTTCCTCGTATTAAATGAATTTGCGCTTTCGTGTTCGACATGAGGTGGTTAGTGCTTCCCATTGGTTTATTCCTTTTGCACGCAAGGATGAGCACTTTAAGACTGGCAAAGATGGAAGTATTACTTATTTAAGTAATGTTCTTGACTTTACGCAACGGATTCATTTCGATTAACTCCTCTTGGTTTTTCGCTTTTTCCCAGGTGACTTGAAATCGCTCCAATCATTGGATGACTCATCTGTCACGCGTTCAACTTGAGACTTGGCTTCTTGAGTTGACTGATCGACTCTTCACACAAATGTTTCACCGATACATCTTCACCGAGTTCTTGATCTTCTATCTTGGCCATACTCATTTGTTCCCACAGAAGTCTTCACTTGATCTTGATTGACTTCTTGTATTTCCAGCATAGTCGACTTGACTCGGCTTTTCCATTCTATCTATTACAATGTAAATTACAAGGAAAATGGGGTGCCAACTTTCTAGTTTAAGTTTTAAATGGCATTCATCAAAATCTATAAAATAAATTTCCCAATAGGATTTCCTCCTTTTTGATGATGCCAAAGCTTAAAACATTCAACAAAATATAAACGACAAAGATACATACAGCACAATGCAAAATAAAGAATGTATGCGTAGAATCGATCTTTTTATTGATCATAGAATTCTTGTCCTTTACCCAACTGTCTACATTTGGTATCAGAGCATTCTATATCAAAGCAACAATACAGACATCTATGCTAGGATACTAGAATAAATACAAAGTTAAAAAAATTATAGAAAACTTCACTAAGTATACAGATGAATTACAAAAGTGTATTTACACACCTAAAATACATGAAGGGTTCGCAGCAACACTTCATCGCCTTCGTTGCCTCCTTCTTTCCTCTTAGCTCTGTCAAAGTCATCAGCTCTCTTCCTTTTTCATTCTTCTTCCTCAGCTTTCTTTTTCTTCTCATAGGCTCTCTTTGCAGTATCATCTTTTCGCTTCCTCTCGAGCCATAGCTGAGTTTCTCTTTCATTTTCCTCTTCCTGTCTTTTCATGGCCTCAGCATTCTTCCTTGTCACTTCCAGATTTGCCACTTCTTCAAACCCAGCCCAGTAGATCCTTCCCTTCTTTCCGGGATATACAAACTCGATATTCTTGGGTCTTGGACGAGGTCAAGACCCTCTTCCTCCACCACTTCTTCCTCCTCCTCTGGGTGTGTACTTCACGGGAGTCTTCTGCTTACCAGCTGAGTGGCTGCTGGTAGTTTGTTGCTTATCAGCTTCTTCATACAAAGTAAGACCCTTGTCCCAGTACAAATCCCAGGCTTGGGCTAGTGACATCCCTTGGAAATAGCCTTCGGATTCGAGCGTCTTGAATTCTTCAGCTGATCTTGGCTCGGATCCATTGTCAGGAATAGCATTTTGATCCTTCCCTGTCGGAATGTCGCCGTATTGTTTCATCACTTCTTCGATGCGGGCATCTGTCTTCTTGTCGAACTCCACCATCCCTGCTTCGATGATTTGCCTTTTCTCCGACATAGGCACAACAGAGTGCTCGATCGGCAGAGTCACTGGAAAATTGCTGATAATTAAAGCCGTAACATGACCCTACCGAGGGGTTTCAAACCTATCATTAACGCAAATCCTTCAAACATTCCCCTCAAATTTTTTTTTTCTTCTCCCTTCGATTCCTTCAACTTCTTTCTTTTCAACTTCCTTAGGGAGTCCTCTTCCCTTTTTTTGCATCATCAAAGGAAAGATGGACCCAGGGAACATGCTGCGAGCATAAAGTTGAGTCCCTTTGCGAGCGAGTGCACTTTGAGTCTGGCTGGCCGCGTGAGCCGTCCGACTTCGAGCGAGTGGCTTTGGACTCGGCTGCCGCCACCATTTCATTTCGGCCATGAGGAGGCTGAATTTCGCATTCATGGTCTCCTCAAGACGCAGAACCTCTTTTCTCTCGAATTCTTGCAACAGCTCCATTTTTCTATTTTGTGAGATGCATGCAACCTTTCTATGTATTCCTGCATTTTGTGCCTGATCAAAGTGTTGTAAGCGCTCCAGACAAGCATTTTATTGTATAGTGCCTTGAAATAGCGAACTTGCTCGAATCACATGGCACTTTGTTGTTGAGACCACTCCCTGATCCGTACCACTATCCCTCTCAAATCTGCTATGAGGGTGGCATCTCTACTGTCCATCCTTAAGTCTAGGGAGGCTTGGTGTCGTTCGATCTTCTCAATCTCCTCACAGATCTTCTTGAAGACTTCACGAAACTCAGTTGTCTCACTTGATTCAGCCGTCGGTCATTCCGCATCAAAGTTAAAGTCTGCTGGTATAATGGAGTCTGTAGGGATTATGGGATCTTCTCGTACAGTGAATTGTCATTGCTCTTTAGAGGTCTCTTCCTCTAGCTCAGGCACGTTTATAGAAAATGGAAACACTTGTTCAAAGGCATCATCGTGCACATATGGGATGGTCTGTGCGGTTTGTGCCTGTGATGTCTCACCTTGATTGATCTCAGCTGCAGTGGTTTCTTCTGATCCTGTCACAGCTGTGTGAGCCTGTGTCAGTGCTTGTGGAGTCGTTACTGCTGCAGCTGTGGGAGCCTGCGCACATGACTCGGTTTCAGCTGGGGCTTGTGGAATGTGTTGCCAGATCGAGCCTCATTTGTCTTAACAGCCTTCTTCTCGTCTCGATGGAGATTTCTCTAAATGAATTACTGGATCCTCTATTACATCATCAGCGTCATCGGATGATGATGAGATTTGCGATATTAGCTCATCATCGAAGTTAAATTTTTGACGAGCAGCTTTGTCACTTGGCTGGCTCATAGTTTTGAGAACATCCTCAGATGGGTCCCTTTGATCTGCAACGAGGGTGGACTCAGCTTCATCTTCAGACCCCAAGAATGATGTATCAAGGTTCTCCTGGGAGTCATGAAGTGCGTTTATCTCCTCTTCGATTTGAACGCTCTGAACAGGAGGAATGTTCTGAGTCTCTTGAACTTTACCCAGGGAAGTCTCAACCTCCCTTGGGCCTTCAATACCTCCAGCAGTCTCAACTGCAGCAAGGCCTTCAATATTCCCTTCGACAGTCGCAGCTGTCTTAGGGTCTTGGACCATGGCATCCATAGGAGTCTCAACCCCTAGGATTGCACTTTCATTACCCAGAGTGTTAACTCCCGGGGCATCTCCATCCTTTGGCTCGATTGTAGGAACAGTGTCATCAGCCTTCAAAGCAGCTGACATTTCAGCTGGGAAAGACTCAACCATCCGAGCTTCGTCAATATCAATTTGTTTTTGGTTCTTTCTCAGTTTCCACTTCACCTCTTTGCTTCAAGTTAGAGTCTTCTACAGCATCCTCCGACCCTACTGCAATGGAGAGAGTTTCACCTTAGTGCACACCAAATTGGTGGTGATGATGGGGTCACTCTGCTCCTGACTCACGGCTTTTTCTTTTGAATGCTCAGCCGTTGGGGCAGGTGGTAAAACAACTTTTTCAGGGGTTAGCTCAACTTGGGTACCCAAAATCCCAGTTTCATTGCCAATTCCCTTGGTCCCATCTTCTGATAACACCGGGGACGTGGCTGCAACGATGTCTGTGGAAATCTGCTGCACCACTCCCAAAGGGTCGATTTGCAGGAGAGATTGAGACGACTCTCCTAGTCCTTCAAATAATTGTTGCTCATGCAACTGCCTGGATTCTCTCATTGCTTGTTGCATGTCTGACTTCTCTGCTGCAGCAATGGGATCCATATCCTCATCACTGTCTGTGTACTCAACTAGATTTTCATGAGTATGCTCATGAGTTCCAGTGAACGTGCACATCTTAGCTTTCTCAAGAGCTTGTGCTTCCTCGGCTGCTTTGGCTTTTTCCTTCTCCTTGAGGATGTGGAGAATATCCATGCAGTTATCTTCATTTAGAGCCTGAAGCACATTATTGACTCCAAGAAATCGCAGCAATTCCTCCTCTTCCTCAATGTACTCAGGGTGAGCAAACTACGCCCTTGAGTGATCTAGCTTCCATGCTCTCCATTCTCTGAGACGGTGTTGAATGTCTGGGTATACTGGAGAGAATTGCCTTCAGCAGCGTCAGTAGCTGGTGGAGAGACAACTTTTTCAACGGGATGTTCAGTTGTCTCAGCTGCTTTGCTTCCCTCAGCTGTCTGATGCCCAGCTGAGTCTTCATCGGGACTCTGGTGATGATCTTGCTTCCGATCTTTGTCGATTCATCAATTACTTCAGGAGACTGCACTTTCGGAGTTTCAGCAGTCTCGGATGCTTTCTCCAGCTGAGTGGTAGATTCAGCTATTTTCTCCAATTCAAACTGCCTAACCAGTCTTCTGCTCTTGGTCCGAACCAGGGAGACTTCTGGTTCTTCTTCTTCTTCTGATTCATTGGCGATGGGGGCCGGGGCATCCTTCTTGGAAGGAGCTGCCTTCCTTGACTTGGTAGTCCTTTTCTTTCGTAGGGCTGGAGAAGGGATTTGGGGTTCCTTCTCAGCCTCAACTGCAGGGGCAGACGAATCGGCTGCACGGGTAGGTGCATCCTTTTTCTTAGCTGCAGGGGCAGCTTTCTTCTTCGGTGGAGGGGTAGCAGTTGTAACCTCAGGTTCAGCTGATTCCCCCTCACTTGTTTCCGCCTTCTTCGCATGGGCTCTCTTCTGGGCTTCAGAGAGGTTCGACCTGAACATCTTCTTGTTGACATGGAAGGGTTTTCCATGTCGAAGGGGAATACCCTTCACTTCCATCAAGTGGCTAATCACGAGGCCATATCCAAGAGATCCTCCAAAGGATCCATCATCCTTGAACGTCTTATTCGATATTCGTGCAGAAGTCTGCTTGCATACGAACTTCAGCCAGCTTTACTTTCTTGCCCTGTATGATCGCAGCCATGACGATCAGCTTAGTCTTTGATAGCTGGTTGACGCTGCCAAACTTCATGTCTACACACTTGAGACGACATCCATCGACTTATGATAGTCGCCCTTCAAGAATTTCTTATGTTTGTGTAGACCATCTTAGCAGCACACTCTGGTTTGGCTACCTCTTTCCACGCAGCAGCCAAATCAACATCAGCTTCATTAATCTCCTTCATGCCTTCCGATGGCAACAAACAGTGCTCCGCAAGGTCCTTAGCATTTATCATTATGTCCTTGCGGTGGACAGAAGACTTGATCCATTCGTCCTGCACTTCCGCGTTAACATAGAACTGCGCCACCTCTTCTAGGTAGGTATGAGAGTATTCCAAAGTTAGAAAAGCCTTGGGACCTGACTTTTCTAGCATTTCAGCTATCTTCTTGACTTGGGTTTCATCAGAACCCTGCTTCACCATACCTTCAAAATCCACTAACGATCCTGAGTGGATTTACTTAGAGAATTTAATGAAATCAAACTTCGGTGCCATTTTCAAAGACTTTCACCGATTAAAACTTGACGAACTTGCTTGAGGAAACTTAGGGGTTTTCGAGAGAGAAATGACTTGCTTTCTTTTTGCTTGAAGATGAACAGTTTCCGAATGTGAGAGAGAATGCTGGAAAATGTGTACATAAGGGTTATGAAAGGACATGTCTTCGGATTTTGAAATTTTGATCGAGATCAACGGTTCAGATTTAGCACGTAAAACCGCATTTAATGCGGCAGCATTTATATCCAATCATATGTTTATCGTGCGGCTTTTTATGCATTCCGTCATTATTTCCGATGTCATCCTTAAAAACATTCTCGCTCATTAAAACGATCGCATTTTTGTCACTTAGCTCATAAATAATTCAGCTTATATCTGAAGTGACTTAACCCTTTTTCTCTCTTCTCATCCAGTGACTCACCGGCCGCCTAACTCGTCTGACTAACTTTCCGATCTGGTGATTCACTCGGCTGATTCGTGAACCTTGTTCAATTTTCATCTTCTCATCTTTCATCTCTGCAGATTGAGTCTTCTGAATGTCAACTCAGCTCAATTAACACTAGCTCATTCTTAATCTCTTTAAATCTTGACTCACATAGGGGCTTGGTGAATATGTCAGCTAACTGCTTATCAGTTGAAATATATTCCAAAATGATGTCTTTCTTTTTAACATGGTCTCTTATAAAATGATACCTGACATCAATGTGTTTTGTTCTTAAATGCAACACAGGATTCTGAGTGCTTGCAATAGCACTTGTGTTATCACACATGATTGGAATCTCTTTTTCTTCAATCTCATAATCTCTCAGATGCTGTCTCATCCATAAGACTTGGTAACAACAATGCCTTGCTGACTATATACTCTTTTGGTGTGGATGTGGCTATTGAGTTTTGCTTCTTGCTAAACCAGGAAAACAATCTATTTCTAAGCATTTGACATGTACCAGAGGTACTTTTCCTATCAACTCTACATCCAGCATAGTCAGAGTCTGAATAAACAATGAGCTTGAATCCACCTTCCTTTGGATACCATAGCCAACTTCCTCGCATCCCTTCAAATACCTTAGGATTCTCTTAGCTACAGTCATGCGGCTCTCTTTTGGTGCAGATTGAAATCTTGCACATACACCTACCTGCAAAGGTGATGTAAGTGGCTGGGTCATTAAGTAGAGCAATGATCCAATGAGTGCTCTATATCCGGTTTGATCTGACAAACTTTGCCATCCGCATCCATGTCCATCTTGATCGATTTGTTCATTGGTATTTTTACGGAAGACTTCTTCCATACCAAATTTCTTCATTAAATCTTTGGTGTACTTTGTTTGACTTATGAAGGTTCCATCCTTTAATTGCTTGACTTGAAGTCCTAGGAAGAAAGTCAGCTCTCCCATCATGCTCATTTCAAATTTGCCTTGCATGAGGTTTGAGAACTTATCACACAGCTCTTTATTTGTGGATCCAAAAATGATGTCATCCACATATATTTGAACAAGCAGTATACTCTCTCCATCTTGAATTCTGAAAAGTGTTCTATCCACTTTGCCTTTGGTGAAACCATTGTCAATTAGAAATTGAGACAATGTATCATACCATGTTCTTGGTGTTTGTTTCAATCCATATAATGCTTTCTTGAGCTTATACACCTTATCTCGATGATGTACGCTTTCAAAACCTGGAGGTTTTTCAACGTAGACTTCTTCCTCTAGCAGTCCATTCAGAAATGCACTCTTCATATCCATTTTATATACAATGAAGTTCTTATGTGCAGCATAGGCAAGAAACATCCTTATTGCTTATAATCTTGCAACATGAGCAAATGTTTCATCAAAATATATTCCCTCTTCTTGGCAATACCCTTTGGCTACCAATCTTGCTTGTTTCTTACCACAGATCCTTCCTCATTCATCTTGTTTCTGAAGACCCATTTTGTACCAATAACATTTTGATGGGTTGGTCTCTGCACCAATTCCCATACTTTGTTTCTTTCAAACTGATTCAGCTCTTCTTGCATGACTTGAATCCAATGTGTGTCATCCAATGCTTGAGACACATCTTTTGGCTCTATTTGGGAAATAAAGCAAGTGAACATTGCTTCTTGCTGTGCTCTTGATCTAGTTCGTACACCATATCTAACATCTCCAATGACTAACTCTGGTGGATGGTCTCTCAGCCATCTCACATCAGGTTGGAGCAAGTCAGATGGGTTCAGCCATCTCGCAGCTATGTTGTCTTGAACAACTCTTTCATCATCATTTAGTTGTAGACTTTCCAGCTGTCTTTGAGAATCAACTATCTCATCTTCAGCTTGATTGATTGCTCTTACTTCAGCTTCAACATAGGGACTCTTCTGCATAGTTGGTTGATTCATATTGTCAGCTAACTCTTCAATGTCTTCTTGACTCACATTAGGTTCATCGAAAACCACATGGATAGACTCTTCTGTGACCATAGTCCTCTTGTTCAACACTCTATGGGTTTTGCTCTCAGCTGAGTATTCCAAAAAGATACCTTCATCAGCTTTAGCATCAAAAGCCTTCAAATTGTCCTTGCCATTGTTATGGATGAAACATTTACATCCAAATATCTTTGAGTACCCAACGTTTGGCTTTCTCCCTGTCCAGATTTCATAGGGAGTCTTGGTTAATTGCCTGTTTATCATGCATCTATTTTGAGTATAGCATGCTGTGTTAATGGCTTCAACCCAAAATCTCTTAGGCAATCCAGCTTCAGCTAACATAGTTCTTGCAGCTTCCTTGAGAGTTCTATTCCTTCTTTCAGCTACTCCATTTTGCTGTGGAGTCCTTGATGCAGATAGCTCATGAGCAATACCATTTTAAACACAATACTGAGTAATTATCCCATTAACAAACTCAGTTCCTCTATCTGACCTTATTTTTATAATGGTTTGGCTCTTTTCATTTTGAACTCTTTTCATCACCGAGGTAACTTCTGCAAAGTTTTCTTCTTTTTGCACATGAAGATTGTCCATGTATATCTTGAATAATCATCTACCACCACTAAGGTGTATTTCTTTCCACTTATGCTGGTTGGTTTAACAGGACCAAATAGATCCATATGCAACAGATGCAATATCCTTGTTGAAGAAGGATTTGGCTTGTCCTTAAATGAAGATTTGATTTGCTTTCCCATCTGGCATGCATCACATACACTTTCCTTCTTGTACACTGAGTCTGGCAATCCTTCCACAAGATGACTCCTTGAAAGCTTGTTGATTGTCTTGAAATTCAGATGACTCAGCTTCTTCTGCCATAGCCAACTTGATTCGGTTGTACTCTTTGCTAACAGACAAGTGCTTGGTGTGGCAGTAGACCAATCTACCACATACATATTCTTCTGTCTTGATCCTTGCAGCACTATTTCATTTGATTTAGTATCTTTGATCTGGCACACTCCCATATTGAATCCAACATTGTAGCCCTTGTCACAGAGTTGGCTGATGCTTAACAGGTTGAAGTTGAGGCCTTCAACATATGCAACATCTGTGATTTCCAATCCATTTTTCTTGATGGATCATGTGCCTTTGATTTCCCCTGGAGCTTCATTTCCTCCAAATATGACTTTTGCACCTCTAATCACCTTGAATCTTGACAGGTTTTTCTTGTTCCCTGTCATGTGTCTGGAACATCCACTATCCATATACCAGGTTCCTTGGGACTCAGTTGTTCCTTGAACCTCATCTTCTTGGTCTGGTTGATCTTGTTCTTTAGCTATAAGACAGATCATGGCTTCTTCTTCAGAGTCACTTGAGTAGTTAGCTTCACTACTCTCTGAGTCTACTGCTTCTTTAGATTTAGCTATCTCAGCAGTCTCAGCAGCCAACATGGCTTTCTTCTTTTCCTGTCTTCTTTCTCTGAAGACCTTTCTTTCTTCTTCATTCATGTATTTATTGATTGGTGGATAGGAACAGTCAACTGCAAAACGTCCTGGTTGTCTGCAGTTCCAACACAGGTTCTCAGCTCTTTGATCAGCTCTTTCTGTCCTTGGGTTATCAGCTCTCTGATATTCAACCCTTTGATGCTCAGCTCTCTTGGGTGGCCTATCTTCCCTTGACTTAGAGGGAGCTGAATGTCTCCTGGAGGTTTCACCCTTGTTTCTTTTGTAGTTCTTATTGAAGAACTTGTTGAATCTTTTAACCATCATTGCAATTTCCTCCTGGTCTATGGCTTTCTTTGGTTCAGCTCTCTTCCATCCTTGACTATCAGTGCAGCTGTCTTGGGTACAATTGTCTCTTCTTGATCCTTTCTTCTCAACTCAAACTCATAGGCTTTAAGGTCTGAGAATAGCTCATGATTGGATATTTTTGAGAGGTCCATTGAATGTCGTAGAGCCATGGTCTTCATTTCCCATTCAGCGGGGAGGCTCCTCAAGATCTTCATATACATCTCCTTTTGTGTGTATTCATTTCCAAGAGCTGAAAGCTCATTAGTGATCTCAGTGAATCTTGCATCCAGCTGATCCACAGATTCTCCTGCAAACATTTTGAAATTTTCAAATTTTTGAACAGCAATAGATAATTTGTTTTCTTTAATTTGCTCTGATCCTTCAGAAATTAAAGTTAGCTTATCCCAGATTTCTTTTGTTGTTTTGCAATATTTGACTTTATTGAACATTTCTTTGTCCAAAGTCTTGTAGAGTATGTCCTTGGCCACATTATCCAAGTTGTATCTCTTTATATCATCATTTGTCCACTCAGTCCTTCGTTTTTCAACCATAGCTGGTCTTTCTTCAGCAGCAGCTTCTTCTCCTTCAGCTGCAGCTGCTCTTCTTATAGTCGTGTTCACTTTCAGTATTTGAAGTGGCCCATCTTCTATCACAAGCCAGATTTCATTGTGTAGAGCAGATATATGAGCATGCATACGAATTTTCCAATAATCAAATCCCTCAATAGTGAACATAGGAATGCGTGTCAAATTTGCTTCCATGATAATAACTTTGCTAGAAATGAAAGATTTCGAAAATACAAGTGTATGAAACCTTTTTGAAAAGATAGAGATCTAGTTCAGTAACTAGTGCGGAAGGCTCAATGAACCAACCACTCTGATACCACTTGCAGGTCCCAAAGGGTGTGAGTAAAGTTTAGAAGGGGGGATTGAATAAACCTTACCAAATTTTCGATTTTAGTCCTTTTAAAATATTACAGAGTTAATACAAACAGCTGAGTCCTTGAGGAATAGCTAAGTTGGTTATTCAGCAGAGTCAGCCACTCAACAGACTCGATAGAGCTGTTGATAGAATAACTCAATTGTTTAACCTGAACCTTAACTTGGCTGTGTTGGTTTTATCATCGGAAGACTTAACACCCTTTGATTTGTTTTAAACTTGTTTTAACACTTGATTTTAGCACTAGGTTATTAATCAGTTGCATAGCAAATAAGTTTATCAGCAGATATAATGTAAATATGCAGAAATGTAAATGTGCTGAAAAATAAATGACACAGTTGATTTTTATAGAGGTTCAAAGATGGGGTAATTCTTCTAATCCTCTCTTCTCCAACTCCTGGAGGAATCCACTATGTAAAAGATCTATTTACAAAGTGGTCAACAGTCTGGAGACAGCCTTGGTCACACAGCTGGCATCTCGTCCGACTCAGCTTCTTCACAGGACAGTTGCCTTGCTACTTCAGCTCACTTTCTCAAGCTCTTGGATTTGATCACAAAGCCCTCCAATGACTTGATATTGGTTCGACCTAGAACCTTCCTACAATCCTCCTTGGAAAGTAGACCCCTTTTGATTCTTCAAAAGTTTCCTCTTCAACAGATTTGAAGTTGTCTTTCCTTCACAGCTTGTGTTGGATCGATTTCCTTCGAGTTTCAGGCTTGAGGATTTGCTTGAATATTCTTGAGAGTATTTGTAGGTTAATTGCTTGAATAATGCTTGATTTCTCAGGTGTGCAAGGTCAATCCTTTCTCAATGAAATTCCTCAGCCTTTTATAGTGAACTTTCGAAAATCTGCCCGTTGAAGAGATAGGCTGATTTCAAAAGTCACTTGTGTTCGTTGGCTTGTCTTTTCTTGGTCCTCAATCTTGAGATGTAGACCCTTCCTCGTATTAAATGAATTTGCAGCTTTTCAGGTTCTGACACGAGGTGCATTGCTTCCCATTGGTTTATTCATTTTGCACGCTTCTGGGATGAGCACTTTAAGACCTGGCAGCATGGAAATATTACTTATTTAAGTAATGTTCTTAACTTTTTTGCAACGGATTCATTTCAGTTAACTCCTCTTGGCTGCTGCCTTTTTTCCCAGGTGACTTGAGTCTGCTCCAATCATTGGATGACTCATCTGTCACTTTCAACTTGAGACTTGGCTTCTTGAGTTGACTACGATCGACCGACTCTTCACACACTGCTGTTGTTCCCGGTGATACATCTTGATCGAGTTCTTGATCTTCTATCTTGGCCATACTCAGTTGTTCCACGGCGGAGTTTTCACTTCAGTCTTCAGTTGACTTCTTGTATTTCCAGGCGTAGCTGACTTGACTCAGCTTTTCCAGCCCTATCTATTACAATGTAAATTACAAGGAAAATGGGGTGCCAACTTTCTAGTTTAAGTTTTACATGGCATTCATCAAAATCTATAAAATAAATTTCCCAACACTATGACAAACCACATTTCATCATGTAAAGCGGAGAGATGTGCCTGCATATGAATCTTTTAATCATCAAATTCTTCAATGGTAAACATGGGAATACGAGATATATTTGCTTCCATGCTAATAACTTTGAGAGAACTTTGAAAACTTTAAGTATTGATGTTTTTGAAAAGAATGAGATCTAGTTCAGTAACCAGTGCGGAAGGTTCTTTGGACCAATCGCTCTGATACCACTTGTAGGTCTCAAGGGGTGTCAGTTAAGTCTAGAAGGGGCGGTTGAATAGACTTAATCAATTTTTAATTTAAAACAAACCAGAGTTTATCACAAGAATACAACTAAGTCTCTTGGGAGACAGTTGGGTCAAACTTCAGCAGGAGAGTTAACCACTCAACAGGCTCAAGAGATCCATTGATAGACTAACTCAGAGTGAAGTTAGCTCTTTAAAAATTAAGTTTTCTTGGTTTTTAACAGCGGAAGTATTTACAGTCTTTTTAAGAACACTTATTTTAAACTTTGTTATTATCTGTTGGATAGCAAATATTAATGCAAGTAAATAAATTGAAAGTAAAGTGCCTAAAGTAAATGACACAAATATTTCTAATAGTTTGAGGATGAGGTAATTCCTCTACTCCACTCTCCTCATAATCCAGGAGGAGTTTTAATGCAGTGTTAACTTTGTTAGAAAAGTACAGCACAGTCCGAGTAAGCCTTGATCACAGATCTGGCTTCATTCCTGAGACTCAGCTATTCACAAGATTGACACTACTTCAGCTCTTCAAATCATTCGGACTTGATCACGTAGCCCTCTGTCGGATTTGAATCAGGTTCTAACTTGAACCTCACTGAACTTCCTTCAATTCGTGGAAGAACAGACCCTTTTATTCTTGAAAATAATTTTCCTCTTCAACTTTGAAGTAAAGCTTCTGTCTTTCACATGGATGTACTGGATAAAGTTACTTTGAGTTTAGGCCTGAGGATTTGATAATTTTGCTTGAGAGAGAATATTGCAGATTTGCTTGAGTGCTTGTTGTATCACTTGATCGTTCTTTTCTCTCTTGTGTCACATATCTCTCTCTGAAAATTCCTCAACCTTTTATAGTGAGAGTTTGAAATTTGTCCGTTGAAGAAATAGACAAATTCAAACTTCACTTCTTGTTCTTTGGCTTATCTCGTTCTTGCAGCGAATGATATTGACCCAACCTTTACATTAACTACCTGCAGGTGCCTGAAATGCACTAGAGATCTGCAGGCGTTCTATTGGTTCCTGCTACTTGCACACTTTCAGCAAGACAACTTTTTAAGTTTGCAGGTCTCTCTCTTACCGAAATGGGTAAGTCTTGACTTTTCTTCACAACGGACTTTTTTAGCTTTCTCTAAGTCTTTCAGCTGTTTTACCCCTTAAGTTGAGTCTTCTCCTTGATTCTTAGATGACTCTGCTGCAAGTCTACTGAAAGACACAATGTTTGTACTTGATCAAGCTCTTGGCTACTCACCGCAACCACCAATCTTCTTCTCTCGCACTTCTTGACAAGTCTTCTGCATCTTCAACTTAGCTGCTTGATAACTCAGCTGATATTCTAACTATTACAAAGTTGAAATACATACAGAAAATGGGGTGTCAACTTTTTAATTCTAAGTTTTCTAAGCATCATCAAAATCTATACAAAAATATTTCCTAACATAAAAGAAAACACAAAAATGTACCGTGATCACCCCTATTTCCAATATGACTACTAATTAGGGGTGTGCACGGGATGAGACAGTTTGGAGATTTAGAAATCTTCAGAACCATTACGAAGTTCAGAGATCCCAAAATTAAATCTCCAGAACTGAACTAGAAAAAAAATATTTGTCCTGAATTGTCCCAAAAGGTTCAAGATGGAGATTCGGTTCTAATAGAATGGTACGGGACAGTTCGGAGAAACGAAGATTCAAAGAGTATTCATAAATAAAGCACAGAAAAAAGAGAAGAAAAATCAGTGTAAAATCATTAAATAGTAATACTTTCAATCTTTTTTTTTTGTGGAATCTCAAAAATACATATTAAACCCATTCGTACTATACGAGTTTAACTTTTTGATGGTTTTATATTTAACTTATACATAAAATTTCTTTAATTCATATTTAAGTGCTAAATTTTTAATACTGTAATTCTAAATCGTTCTTTCATGATATAGAATATACTACATTACTAATTTAATATCAATTTAACTTTTAAACAATTTTTATCAATTTTATAGTTAAAAGTATTGATTTTTCTTTTTGGATTTTAACATAATATGTTTCAGATATTACATTATTTGTATACTAGTATTAAAAGTCTAGAATTTCAACGAATAATAAATTGAGTAGCCTCTATTACACAATAGTATTTTATAATCTTGGCCTATTGTCATGGGCTTTTGACTTAGGAAAAATATAATTAACTAATAACTTGGATAAATTAATATGAAACGAAAGTTTATATAAATTTATAATCTCAATATTTCAATTTCTTGATTAGACGATTACTCTAGTTTATGTGCAATTTACTAATCATGTGACTAATTTTATTTCAATTAATTTTCTTGATTAGAGGATGAGTCTAGTCATGATCCTTAATAAGTAAAATATCATCAAATTTAAATATTTTCTACAAATAAAATATGATTTTACAATTTAATTTATTAGGTACATTTAAATAAATTAATATGATGGCAACCAATTTCTGATAAATATTTAATATAATGTAACTCTTAATGAATCAAATTCATATTCAATTATTCATTTGATATATTGATAAAGTATGCCAAACTTTTCGTTCGTAATTTCTAGTATTATGTTTTATATAGTATTGAATTTCAAAGGAATGTGTAGTTAATTTAATATCAAAATATAAATAAGATAAAGGTATTATATATGTATATATAATTTTCTTTTTAAAATCGTTTCTAGTTTTTTGGATATTCGGTTCGGTACAGTTCTCGGTATGTATATTTGAAAAATCTACAGAACTGTACCATGAAAATTGGTTCGGTTCGGGGAAAGTCAAAAAATCAATGGATATTTTCGAATTAAATATCAGTTCAATTTTAATAATCTCCAAATCATGTGCACCTCTACTGCCAATATCATAATCTACTTTTTATCTAGTTTTTATAATTTTTAACTAAAGTTTTAGTCATCAGTGAATGAAAATTGAATCCGATGTTCTTTATTATTATCTCAATAGAATGAAGGGTGGCGCTATTGACACCCCATTTTCCTCTAAACACACCCACCTTCTAAATACACTACCCCCCATTTTTTAAAATATGACTCAATTGTTAAATACATCCTCCTTTTTTCCAATTTTACCCTTTCTCTATTTTTCCTCCCAAATACACCCAAAATAATAAACCCAAGGCGCGGCGGTGGCGACGGAAGAAATTCCGCCAATATTTTTTGTTCCGGCAACGAAATAAGATGTAATATCTTTTTGGATTACACATTTTTTATTTTATTTTAATTTTAAATTTAATATCTTACTTTAATTCGCACTTATAGTTGAATTAGTTTGGGTAATTGTTGGGTATAAGTGTTGGGTAATTGTATTTAGTTTGAATTCTAGAGTTACATAACTTTTTTTTTCCTGGTTTTTGTCTGAGTTTCGGGAAAAAGACGATGGATGGCACGATGATATATTCGATCGTGCCATAAGGCACGATTGAAAAGTAACTACGATCGTGCCATCATGCCAAGTGGCACGATCGAAAAGTAATTACGATCGTGCCACTTGGCACGAGAAAAGTTTTAACTGCACTGCGATCGTGCCAAGTGTCGCACTTTTGTTATTCAACAGTAAATTTTCAACTGTAAAAATGGAAAAATAACACACTTTTAAGTTGCAAATTAAGGATATACTTATATTATTCGACAAAATTATTTTTTTGTTGTTCATATTTGCTACAATGTGAGTGTTTTTTTTTTAATAAATAAAAATATATAAAAAGAAAGAAAAAGGTCATGATCACAAGTCGATCAGGTAGCAAAGGAAAAACAATTTTGGGGTGTGAATAGCCACACCCTATAATAAAACCAATTAAATTTGGTTCAAATTTCAATTTATAAGTTTGGTTGGTTGATCGATTCGACCGAATGCAAGTCCATATTGACTAAACCCGTTCCCATTCCAAGATAGTTTATGGTTCTTCTCGATCATCCCTCTCCTTCATTCACATATAGTTTCTCCCTGAATTGACTTGACCGAGGTTCGATCTCCAGGATCTTGGGTTTTCAGTTGATTTTGTTGGCTAATTGTTTCCTCAATTCTTAATTCTAGCACCAGTGAATTCGTCTACTGAAGGAATATCAAGTTCTTGTAAGTTTTAAGTTATTACGCTGGATTTTCATAGCTATTTATTGAATTCTTAGCTAGAATTTCACTATGGGTATGCCTTCAGTTTAGCAAACATTTTCTCTGATTAGAGATGGGATTTGATTTTTATTTGCAGCTTTAGTATATCTGCCGTGATTCTCACTTTCATTTTAATTTGTGTATTATTCTCGCATACTGTGCTACTTGTTGAATTGAACAAAAAGGTATAACAATGTTGAGAATCAAAATCAATCAAAATTGATTTCTTGAGATAGTTAAAATCAATCAAAATTTATTTTTTAAGATAGCAGAATTCATTTGATGTAAATTGATATGAATGATTTCTTTCCATAAATGTATTTTCACTTATCTGTTACACCTATATATATAGGTGATCTTGTAATTGTGAAGTTAAGAGAGAAATGAAAGTCTTATAGCCCTTTGGACATTTTGTCCGTGGATGTGGGCCAAATGGTTGTACCACGTTATTTCTTCGCGTTTTTTCCTTCTCGTCAAAATTCAACAAAAATCATATCAATAGAATAAATATTGTTTGACCATATAGATGGCAAATTTTCTTCTGTTTTTACCATTATTTTTTGTTCTTTTTTCTTCCTTTAATATGATGCTCCTGAACTGTAAACCTGAAACTTTCTGATTTCTGGCTTCCAATTCCAATGGAAAAGGCTGTTTTTTTCAATTCCATTGGTGTTTAAATACATAGTTTCATCAGCTTCAGTTGGTTCTTTCTCGCCCTCCGCCCAAATTAACGCACCTTTAGTGGATTAACTTCAGTAATGAAAAGACAGATTATAGAAGAGCTTTATGACTTATGAAGAGAACAAAGCAGAATCTTGGCATACTAAGAACCACTGTTGAAAGTACATTTAAAAAATGAATACTTACAATACCTACCCATGAGGTTTGGGTTTAATTACAAAAAAAACCGGAGATGTTTGAATATTACAAAAAACCTATTGAGGTTTGGTTATGTGTTAAATGAAAGGTGGGTAACTGCAATATTTTGAGTAGGTCTTATATGAGATAGTTTCATGGAATTAAGTTAATGAGACGGATCCTACAAAACACAAAAATCATGGGTCTTTTTTATTGGTTTGGTTTGGGTTGAAATTCTATATATATTTAGGATCCATCTCATGGAAAATGCTGATGAGATTCGCCCAATATTTATATAAATGTAAGTTTGAAATGTTTTTGCTTATGAAGGGGGGTGTTTGGAATGTTTTTGCTTATGAAGGGGGTAAAGTGTAATACAGAATATAACTTCAGGGAGCTTTTTGTAATTTTCTAAACATGTGGTTTTTTTGTAATTAACTCAAACCTCAGGGGTAGTTTTTGTAATTATCCCTTTAAAAAATTATTTGCACAATGATATTTCCGGACTAAACAGAAGAAGAAACCAGAAATGTATTCTTCTGTGTATGTGATGTCAGTCGAATACCATGAAAAGCGCTTTGAATCTGCACAATAATGGCACCATGAAAAGCTCTTTGAATCTTTCAATGTTGTGACAGGCACAATAATGGCAAACGAGTCCTTTCAGGAATACAAGAAACTTGTAAATGAGATCGCCAATGGAATGGAGCAAGTGAAACAGCTTAGAGCTTCTTCTTCTTCTGGAAACCAAGAGAGAGTTTTAGAGACAATGTTGACTTCTTACGAGGAGGCTCTGTTGATTCTTAATGAAATTTCTCCAGAAGGACAAGATCAGTCAATGATGATATCATCATCGGATCTTCCGGACAGAGTTTTAGAGACAATGTTGACTTCTTACGAGGAGGCTCCGTTTCTTAATGAAATTGCTCCAGAAGGACAAGATCAGTCAATGATATCATCATCATCGGATCCTCCGGACTCTTCTGTTACTCACAGTTTAAAGAAAAGGTGATTAATATTTTGGGAGAAACCATCATAGTTGAATTTGGAGGTGATCTTCACTGAGATGTTTCTTCAAACTTTTGCTTGGTTGGCTTTGTAGGAGATTATTGCCTATGACCACTATGCTGGTAAGAGCAGACTCTGGTGTTGTACCTGACGATGGATACAGTTGGAGGAAGTACGGCCAGAAAGAGATACTGGGGTCCAGATATCCAAGGTGATATATTATGCTTATATCTTACCTGAGATATTGAAACCTATCTTGGTTATTGTGCGCAATCTAATGCTTGCACAAAATGCACACAGTCTCTGTAATAATTAGGGATAATTACAGAAAAAACCCTGAGGTTTGGGCTAATTACAAAAAAATCCAGAAATTTTGAAAACTGAAAAACACCCGTTGAGATTTTGATTCCGTCTTACATTTTCCGCCTTCATAAGAAAAAAAAAATTCAAAACCCCTGATATTTGTAGAAATATTACACTTTCCCCCTAAAATTTAAGACAAAATGAGAACTAATGGGATTTTTCATAATTTTGAAACATAGTTGGTTTTCTTTTTTTGTAATTAGCCCAAACCTCATTTTTTTTTTGGTAAATATCCCTAATAATTATGCATGCTAATGCTGACAAGTTTTTGCTTTATATAATCCGTGTTTTGGTGAAGTGTCATGGAGGGAATGTACCTTGTTGTTTTCACCTTATAAATACAATATTTGTTCCTTCAAAAAAAAAAAAAAAGGAAATACAATATTTGACCAATGGTGATGGGCTTCTTCGACTCCATATTTTTCTGAGTCTTACTGATGGAATTATATATGTTCAGAGACTATTTCAGATGTGCGCATCTATATCATCAAAAATGTCTGGCTAGTAAACAAGTGCAGAGGTCAGACGATGATCCAAATATATTTGAGGTTAAATATAGAGGCACGCATACATGCATGAGGCCAGCACCTGTACCTCCACCACTGGAATGATCGGAAAAATGACTATGATACTAGCCTTGGGAAAACAAGCGTGATGTGAGCCTTGTTGATTTTATATGTCTCACCTTATTGTCATTTGTAATAGCATTTTATCAGATCGATGTAATCGGTCTTTCTTTTCTCTGATTTGTCTTTCTTTTCTCTGATTTGGTATTTTGTTCAGCCATGAGACTCTAGAATGCAATATCTTCATATATGTAAACAAAGCCCAATCGTAACTCTTTTTAGTCTCATTTACATTATGAAGTTGTCCAAAAGTTGGCACACGGGGGCTAAATTGATAAGCCTCAGGTTAAATGCAAATGTAATCGCTTATATTGAGATATCCTATTCCACTTTCCCTATTCTACTCCCTATTCCATATATTGGATGAATGACACATATACATGATGTCACAATTGTGCACGTGTCATCATCCAATATATAGAGCGGATGGGATCTTCTATTCCAGGATGGTGTTTCATCTCCTATTCTACAGCACAGATGATTGCTACGTATATAAAAATTACCATAGAATAGGGAGTGGAATAGAAAAAGTGGAATAGGAAATCTCATCACTTATCACTGCCCCTTATTTTTCTAGTCTCGTCTTTTGTCGCATTATTTTTTTTTTTTTTTTAACTGGGAGATCTTATCATAAAGTGTTCTTACCATCCTTACAAGATTGATTGACCTTGTCAAATCTCCAACTAAAGAAAATCTAACCAATAAGTACAAGAAAAAAGGGCAACATACATCCAATTCCCATAAAAAGAAATCATTTTTTAAATAGAATAAAAAGAAATAATTGACTGAGCTATCTATGCCAGTTTTTTACATCAAAAAAAAAAAAAAGGTCCCAAGATATTTATCAAATAGCAGTAAACCCAAATTACTGACAGTGGTAAGGTGTTCCAGTGTTTCAAACGATATGTCAGCAATGAGATGCCTTTGCTAGAGTCTAGTCTTTCTTTTCCATCTGAATTCTACCGATCACAATATATGTTCCTTAGAAGGTTAACAACTGCAAATGATAGCAAAAGCATCTTTCCATTTTGAGACTTGTGCTACAAGCCTTAATCTAAAGAAATCTTTTCAAAATCAATCCATACATTTTTAATACACGCAATCTTGAACCAATCTTGTCCTTCATCCTTGATGCAACGCTCATTTATTTTAGGGCAACCTTTCATTATTAGAGTCTCGAGTGAAACTGGAAATAACCCTTCCGGCAAAGAAAACAGTTGCATGCAGTGGTTTATTTCCAAATGTTGAAGAGAGCATAAATATGACAAAGACGGCAGAACAGAAAGTTTTGGGCAGTATCGTATGGAAATATGGGCAAGGCATGGAAAGTCACCATCTTCCACGCCAGTCCATTCTTCCAGGCTAAGCATATTTTCAAGCATCAATTTCTCTAGCTTAGGAAATGCATTATCCTGCTTAAGAGATGCACTGAATCCTTGAATTCCATAATCTCTGCAGAATAGGGAGTTAATGTTCCTCAAATTTCTCATCTCCACAATGTGGAGAATCTTGAGAGAAGGTAGTTCCCCAATGGAGGGTAGTATATCACAATTTATGCACTTGTACAGAGTAATGCTGGCAAGATCAGTATAGGAAGGACTGCTTATCCAACTCGGAAGCTTCAAACCACTATAAAGTGTTATTTGTAACTCCTTTAGGTGATAATGTGGTTGTAGACATTCTAAAATTTCTGTTGTATCTTGAGAATTGTCATTTCTATAATCTTGCCATCTCAACTCCAGCATATCTATGCGTTTTTTATCACTCAACATGGCTTCCTTTGCTTCCTTGGCACTTGAGACATTCTCAAGCCTGTAGATACAAAATGATCCTGTAATTTCATTCATGTGTTTCAGCTCTCCTATGCCACACCCATCATTTTTCCCCACAATGAATGCCTGTAAGGTTTGAAGTTTAACTAGATTTCCCATCCCACTAGGCATAAACTCCAACTGGCCAACAACGTTAAGATCCAAATGGCGAAGGTTAACTAATCGTCCCAATCCCTTTGGTAATGCGGAAAGTCCAACGCAACCTCTGAGTTTCAATGTTTGCAGAAAATGGAGACAATCAATTGATTGAGGTAATCGCTTGATGGGGTTCTCAGAGATGTCCAGGTATCGCAATGCTTCCAGTAGTCCAATGGAACCTGGTAATTCTATTATATATGTGTGACTCAAATCCAATGTTCTTAAAAGCTTTAAGCCCAAAAAGATGTCATTAGGCAAATGTTTGGTCAAAACGCTGCAATCCATAAGCACTAGGAGTGTGCGCAATTGCTTGAGAATTTTCAAAGCATCAACTAAACCTGAAGTTTGATCGAGTCTTTTACAATGCCATGTTAAATGTAGCGCTTCTCCACAAATATTATCCAGATTACCTTTGTCAATTCTTATATAGTTACCTTGTTCAAGGAACCAAGTTGAAATTTTGGATGTGTTGACTTTGTATTTCATCTGTCTATAAAGATGATCAAACTTCGAAGGTATTATGACTTCTTGATGAACTAATGCATCAAAATATAAGTTAGCCACATCCTCCATAATTTTTGTCTCGTCAAATTCCATGCACTCTTCAGCAATCCACATCTGTATCAGTTTATCTTTTTCAAATTCACAACCTAAAAGAAATAGAGCGCAATGTTGAATGCATCTTCCAAGCACGTGAGGTACTATTTGTGTAGGATCTTTTGAACTTTCCACTTCGTATATAAAAGGAAGTTTGGATTGTTTTGTTTTTGGACTAATTTGATCTCCTTCATAAGATAGAGTTGATTCATATGCCACAGGTCGAGATGCATGTACAACTTTCTGCAAAGACAATCAATGATATTAATACTTCTATGAATTCAAAAGAGGCCACAATGGAATCAAAATTAAAAGAAAAAAAAACAGGTAGTTTTACATATTAGAAACGATTGAAAATCCACTTAATAAAGTTATATGGCTGGTAAACTTTCTGTAGTATTCGTTTATAGCTACATGTCAAATTTTCACTCCAAGGCTTCTGTTCTTATTTTATTTCATTTTCTATGGTACCTAAAGGCAACATGTGAATAGGTCTCATCTCTTTTCTCAGTTTCTTGGAGAGATTTCAGAGTAAATTTTCAACTCCAAGGAAAATGGCAACAGATTAAATAATGAACCAATTTTATAATCCAAAGACTATATCATATTATCCATCATTATACACTAATTGCTAACTAATGGAAATTGAACCTTTTGCTCCAATCAAATGACAGAAAGAAATTGAACCTTTTCCTTCAATGAAATGTGAGGAAGGCGTTCAAAATACGGATGGCCAAGAAGTTTCTTGATTGTCCATCTTTTTGATACATGTGTCTCAGTCTGCATACAACAAAAGAGAAACCTCCAGAGCTGCATTGATGGTTTCTGCACCATAGCTAGTGGTCCTAAAGAAAAACCACGTGGTCTGGTAATTTCATAAAATTCATCTTCACCCTTGAACAACTTCAGAATGCAAAAGCCTACATTCCATACATCCCAAGAAAACTCATTATGAATGGCTCCAATTTCCGTCAAATCAACCGTAGCCCTACGTAAAATGTTCCCCAAATACAAAACCTTGGTTTGACCCATAGAATTGATGAAGATATTAGAGGGTTTAATATCTCCGTGCGAAATCTTTTTCTGGTGAAGATATCCCAGCCCCAAGAGAAGCTGATGGATGATACTAACCAGAGAGGATTCACTAAGGAAGACAAATGGGGATCTGCCGTCAACGCCAAATGGGGATCTGCCGTCAACGTGCTCAAGGAGAAGAGAAATTCTGTTACCGATCTGGAACACCTCGTGGCATTTCAAGAGGTTCGGATGGTCCAATTGCTTCAGAATCTCAATCTCGAAGCTAATTTCTGCACGATGGTTGGAATCATAGAAACCGTCGAATTCCTTCCAGAAGTAGGTTGTGCCTGTGGATCGATGGACGACTTCATAGAGCTTGTCGCCGCTTTCTTCTTCCCTAATCAGATGTTTCATCCCCAAATAAAAGAAATTAACTGGTCGATGGATTAAGGCTTCCATTTCCAAAGCAAGAGAATCTTTTACAAGTTTCTTTTGATTCACTCGGCAGAGAAAGCAGTAAAATAAATCGTTGAATTGGATGAAATGAATTCCACGGATATGCTATTTTTTTAAATTCAATTACCACTCTGCCCCTCCGAGATATCTCAAGTAGGGGTGTGCACGGTACGGGATGGTTCGGAACCGTCCCGAAGTTCGGAGATTCTAAAAATAAATCTCCAGAACCGAACCATAGAAAACAATCTCCGTCCCGAACCGTACCGAAGGTTCGGTACGGTTTGGGACGGAGATTCGGTTCTAATGGGATGGTACGGTACGGTTCAATTCGGGACGGAGATTCGGAGATTAGCCATAAATAAAACATACAAATTTGGAGGAAAAAAAAAAGAAAAAAGAACACTGATTCCAATGGACTGCACATTCAACACCCTAAATGAAATCTTGGAACAACAAATTCAATTCGAGAAAATTTGAGCTTACTTGTCCATCATCGGCTACGAGAAATGGACACGACTCCTTGTCGAGACCAAAAATACTTTATATTGACTTCCAACATCGTAGAATTATTGAATGCATCAATGTGAAGGGGAAAGACCTACTAGTAACAACTTTGCTAGAGTACGTGAGATCTTTAGTTCGAGATTATGCATGCAGACATCGAAATGAAGCAAAAAAACATTTACAAGGATGAAAAAAAAAAACTGAAGAGTATATGGGGAAAAACTACACTATTTCTCTAAATTTAAAAGCAATTTACTACAAACTTTTATCACATAACTCCATGTTTCACGATTGTTTCTTACATGTTTCTTACATGTTTCAACTGATTACACCATCATTAAGATCCACATAACAATAATTCTCTAAAATCATTAGGAAGTGGAGGTAGAAACTCAATGTCGTTGTCATCATCATCACTATTTTGCAGCTTCAACTTAGCATGATTGTGAAGCAGATGATTGAGCCTTGCTTGTCCATTCTCTATCTCAAACGCTTCGACGTCCATAGCCTTCCCACCAATAAAGTGCTCGGCATAACAAGCAAGAAAAAATCCCACATTCACTATAAAAAAAATAAAAAAAGATACACAGTCAGATAGATAACACAACAAATCAAAAACAATAAAAAATAATAAATAAATGAAAAATACATAAAAGCACAAAAGAAACATAAAAGAAACAACTTCGAAACAACATCGAAACAAACGAAAAACTTCAAATCACAAAATAATAAAAGAACATAGAAAATTGGGTTTAACCTCTGAGTCTTCGCTCGACATTTCATCAAATAGTTGCAGAGCCTCACCCCGTTGGATGAAAACTCGAAATCAATTCAAAGATGAGCATAACATGAAAATTTAAAATTAACAACCAAACAGGCATAATCATGTGAATTCATGGGCGAATCATAACAATCGACGGATAAAAGCATGAACTGACATGTCAAATTGAGGCATTTCACAACTTTTGGCAAAAAAAGAAGAGAAAAACAAACAAACAACATATGACATAGCTCACCGGAATCAGAAGCGTTCAGATGGATGCGTTTCCACCAACCGTGGAATCTGACCGGCGGCTTTAAATACACGACTACTTCTCTCGCGGTAGAGACAGAGCCTCGACATCATCGAATTGAAAGAGAATTCGAAAGATTTGACCACCATCGGAGAATCGGCTTCCCAATTTCTTCCAATACGGCGTCGCAGCCTTCATTACTTTGGCAACCATCATTAGCCAAATCTCTTGAATTGTTTTCTCCTTACTAGAGTAGAGAGTGGAGCGAATAATTTTACGAGGATATACATGTATATCATTTAATTATATAAGGGCAGCTTCACTTATCTTCCTCAGATTATTTTGTTTGATGAATCCAACATACAGGTCTGTTCCCATCCTATCACTGTCTGGAAGTCGCGTTGGTGGTGGCGAGCGCTAGTTGCGGGCTCGCCGGTGCCATTTTGTTGGTGGTCTTCGGGGTCGTTTTGGCTTTTGGAACATAGTGTCTATAAACGCAAGCACTTGGACAACAGGGGTAGGGTATTTTTGTCATGGGATGGAGCAGATGGGGTATTTTTGTTATGGGTGAGTATTTTTGTCTTTTTTCTAAAAATCAGGGTATTTTGTGTAATTTCCTCAAAAATTTGCCAATTTAAAGTAGGCTTATGGTAATATCACTTAGGGGTGATCACGGTGCGGTTTGGGCGGTTTTTCAATATTTTCAAATCGAATTGCTAAGTGTGGTTCGGCCACAAGTTTGATTTCAAGTCGCGATTTTTTAGAATAAAACAAACATACGATTTTCAACGGTTTCGGGTGGTTTTGCGGTTTTTAACATACAATACGTGAATATTATAGTGAACAATCAAAATGAACAAAAACAAACTTATCAATTCGATGATTAAAAAGTTAAGGATATGTTGTAATTGCCCAAATTGAATATTATAATAACTTCAATAACATAATAGTTGAATCTAATAGATATAAGAGTGTTTGCAATCACTAAAAAAATATGTCTTATATTTTGGCTCAAAAAAGCACTTTTTAGTGTTTGCAAGTGTCAACTTCTGCTTCTGATTCTGCTTCATTTAATCATAATCTAAAAGCATGGAGATGGGTGCTTTAGATTTATGATTCTGCTCCTAGTTTGATTTTTACAAACAAATAAGCACATCCACAACTTTTTAATCAAACAATCTCAACTTTTGATTCTCAACTTTTGATTTTATTTTCAAACTCTACCAACTTCTGATTCCCAACTACTACTTTTGCTACAATAAATTATTTTTTTCTAAAAGCATAAATTTTTTGCAAACTCTCCCATAACTTCAATATTTCAATCTCCATGTCACAAATTCCCCAACATAAATCTCATTATACAATTTATATCCATAACAAGAAATGAAGGCTTTGATGTATTAAACTATTAAGTAAATTGACTAATATACCCACAATAAACCACTAAAAATAATTAAATATGACCATACATAATTATACACAAATATACTATAGATTAAGAGAAATGTAATAATATATATGGAAATATATATATATATATATATATGTATATATATATATATGGGGGAGGGGGAATTTTTAAAGTACACACTATGGATAGTGGGTATTCTTTTCTACCCATAGACATAAGAAAACTCTTTTTTACCCAATTTGACAAAAATGTCTTTCCTTTAATTTGGAGATTTTGAAATTTGAAACTGATGTAATTAATGCTTTCCTTGAAAATCGTGTACACTTTCCTCCAAATATGCACACACCTATGTATAAAATCTTATACCTATATCGTGTCATATCGTGCCCATATCGTGCCAACCCCCATGTACATATACATATACATATATATCGTGCTCAAATCCTGCCCATATCATGCCCATATCGTGCCAACCCCCATGTACATATACATATACATATCATGCCAATATCGTGCCTATATCGTGCCCATATCGTGCCTATATCGCGCTTATATCGTGCTCATATTGTGCCAACCCCCATGTATATATACATATATATATATATATCGTGCCTATATCGTGCCCATATTGTGCCAATATCGTTCCAACCCCCATGTACATATACATATATATATATATCGTGTCTATATCGTGCCTATATCGTGTCTATATCGTGTCCATATTGTGCCCATATCGTGCCTATATTGTGCTCATATCGTGCCTATATTGTGCCCATATCGTGGCACGATATATATATCCTTGTTTCTACACAAGCCTACCGAATTTGCATGAGAATCTGTTGGGAAATTATTGTTTAGATTTTGATGAATGCCATGTAAAACTTAGACTAGAAAGTTGGCACCCCATTTTCCTTGTAATTTACATTGTAATAGATAGAGCAGTGCGAGCTGAGTTAAGTTAGCTATGCCTGGATACAACAAGAAGTCAACTGAAGACTGGAATAAAGACTCCGTTGTGAAGCAGCTGAGTATGGCAAGGAAGAGAAGACAAGGACTCGACTGAAGTAGTATCAGCTGAGATACAGCTGTGTGAAGTGTCAGTCAAATCAACTCAAGATAGCCAAGTCTCAAGTTGAAGTGACAGATGAGTCATCCATTTATTGGAAGCTGACTCAAGTCACCTGGGGAAGTTAGAGAACTGCAGTCAAGTCAAGACAACTGAAAAGAATCCGTTGCACAGAAGTCAAGAAAGTTACTTAAATAAGTAATACTTCCATGCTGCAATGTCCTAAAGTGCTCAGTCCCAGAAGCGTGCAAAAAGAATAAACCAATGGGAAGCACTGCACCTGTGTTAGATTCTGAAAAGCTGAAGGTTCATTTAATACGAGGAAACGTCAATTTCAAGGACTGCAACAAGAAAAGCCAACGAACACTAGTGTCTTTTGAAAATTAGCATATCTCTTCAACGGGCAGATTTTTGAGAGTGCACTATAAAAGGCTGAGGAATCATCTTGAGAAAGGTTACAAAGGTTACCAAGAAAAACGACGAACATTGAAGCAAATATTCAAACTGTAACCTGAAAAATTCTCAAGTTATTCAAGCATAATCCTTAAGCCTAAATTTGAAGGAAATCAATCCAACACTAACCTGTGAAGGAGAGACAACTTCAACTGTTGAAGAGGAAACATTTGAAGAATCAAAAAGGGGTCTACATTCCAAGAAGGATTGTAGAAAGGTTCAAGGTCGAACCAATCTCAAGTTATTGGAGGGCTTCATGATCAAATCCAAGAAGCTTGAGCAAGTGAGCTGTAGTTGCAAGGCAGCTGTCCTGTGAAGAAGCTGAGTCATACGAGAAGCCAGCTGTGTGACCAATGCATCTCCAGACTGAGTCCCAAAGGATCAAGTTAGTTGTGTGATCAAGACTTGTATCTGGACTGATAACCACTCTGTACTCTGATCAATACTTAGTGGATTCCTCCAGGACTTGGAGAAGAGAGGATTAGAAGAATTGCCCAATCTTCGAACCTCTATAAAAATTTATTGTGTCATTTATATTTTAGCATTTTATCTCTGCATATTACTGTATATCTGCTGATATTTGCATTCCAACTGATAATTAACAAAGTGCTAAAACCAAGTGTTAAAACAAACTCAAACCAAATTCAAGGGTGTTAAGTCTTCCGCTGAAAACCTTATCACAGTCGAGTTAAGTATTAGACTAAGCAGCTGAGTTATTCTATCAACAGCTCAGTCGAGTCTGTTGAGTGGCTAACTCTGCTGGTTAACTAACTTAGTTGTCCATCAAGGACTTAGCTGTGAAATTAACTCTGAACAATTTTAAAAGGACTAAATCGAAAAAGTTGGTAAGGTTTATTCAACCCCCTTCTAAACCTTACACTCACACCCCTTGGGATCTACAAGTGGTATCAGAGCGGTTGGTTCATTGAGCCTTCCGCACTGGTTACTGAACTAGATCTCCAATCTTTCAAAACTTGCTTTAGCACTTGATCTTTCAAAACTCTTCTTATTCAGCAAAGTTATTATCATGGAAGCAAATTTGACACGTATTCCTATGTTCACTATTGAGGAATTTGATGACTGGAAAATTCGTATGCAGGCTCATCTATAGCATTACATGATGAAATGTGGATAGTGATAGAAGATGGGCCACTACAAATTTTAAAAGTGAACACAGCTGCAAGGAGAGTTGCTGCAGCTGAAGGAGAAGAGGTTGCTGCTCCTAGACCAGCTATGGTTGAAAAACCAAGATCTGAATGGACAAATGATGACAAAAAAAGATACAACTTGGATAATGTGGCCAAGGACTGTTAGGCGTAAAAAAATAAAACAAAATAAAACAAATGAGACAAGTCCGTGTTTTCTTTTGGGAATGTGAAGCTTTTCGACATGGTCCAACACGGATTTTTTTTTAATAAATAAAAATAAACAAAAAATAGATATATATTTTTTTTAAAAAAAATACTCTATTAGCTTCAGAAAACCCAATGCGCACACAAATCAATTTAAACAAATCACACAAACCTCGGGTTGCCTCCCGGAAAGCGCTAAATTTATAGTCTTCAGCCAAACTATTGTTTTTCTCAACCTGGATCTAAAAACAAGTGTCGATCATGCCACACCTTAGTATTTTCCAATAGTATAGGCGATCCTTTAGTGCAAGTAAGGCGTAGATGATTTAGGATCATTTTGAGAATATTTTGGAAATCAAAAAATGTGCTCTGAATAATTAAAAATGGTTTTTCAATTATAGTAAAGATATTTCTATCTTTTTCCATATTAAATATCAATGAATCTGTAGAACATATAAATTGATCACCATTTTCAAGAATTTTTCCATCTAGTGTATGCTTCTTAAAATTTGATAAATTTGTATTAAATCATACATCTAGATTGCACACATTTTTATGAAAAATAGGATTTTCAATTAAGTGAGAGATAGAAAAACTCCCTGAGTTAATTTGATGTAGCTCCTCTTGTGAGATCGGATTGCACTTTTCAAAAGTCTCCTCCAAATTTTGAAGGATGTCCACCTTTTTCATATTGGGCATTTCCTCAACATGTTCCTGATTTTCTACTTCATCAGATCCCAAGAATGATGACAATTTTTCATTATTAATTTGGTCAATCATTTATTGGAGTGACTTGGATATATGTTGACATTTAATCTCAATTTGTTGAAATCTTATCTCAGCTCGTAGTATTCTATCCTCAATGTCCCGATGTCTTATCATACTCTCTACGATAAATTGAGTAAGAATTTCTTCCAATCTGGACTGACGTTTTATCTCAACTTGTTGTTTTCTTGTCTCACAGTCACTTAAGAATTGATAAAATATTTCTTACAAGTGAGGCAATTGTTCTTGTGGCTGATAACAGATTTCATGATTTGTAATATCCTCGGCCCATATATTTTCTTGAGGTGAATAATAAGGAACAAAAGTGTTTACTCTTTGACTTCCAAAAATCCCCGAAGCATCATCGATTGGCCAGTTATAAGCATACATTATATTTCATCCAACGATGTGCCTTCAAATATAAAAAATTAAACAAATTAAAACAATAAAGAAAAATAAAAATGAAAAAAAATAGTCAAATTACAACTAGGCAATCAACCTTGATATCACACAAAACACATTCCCCGGCAACGGCGCCAAAAACTTGTTAGGCGTAAAAACACTCACCTAATTTACCGCAAGTGTACGGTTGTCAAGTTTTAATATAGTTTAATGAGTAGGGTTGTCGTATCCACAAGGAATGTGTGTGTAAGTACCAAATAGAAATGACCTCTGCTATATTTGACTGATCAATAATACATGGATTGGTGGATTAATAATTAACAATACTAAAATACAAATAAAAATAAAAACATCTAAATCTAAATCTACAGGAGATTTATTCTAGAGGTTGATATCATCAAATTATCACTTATGTAAGATAAAAAAATCTATCTATTTCAAGCAATGGTTTATAAGTTGAAATTCCCAATTTAATCAACTACCTCTCTCGAGTTCCAAGTGATTTTAAATTATAAAACAAGATTTCAATATCTCTATAAAAATCTCAAGAATTATAATTCTCAATAGGTTAGTGGAATTTCTACAACATCTTCAAAGGATTTATAAATCTCTCGATTATATAATTTCCTATGTTGTGTTATTCTAGATCTGGTATTAAACCCTTTCTCTCGAATGTGGATTAATACATCAGGCATCAAAGATTAATGGCCAGGTAATCAAGATGTAATTAATACAAATAACACAAATAAACCATGAATTGCACGAAATAAAATAAATCTACAAATCAAACATAAGATCAAACAAGATTACATCAAACCCCTAGAATATCTAATTAATACATCAAACAACACACAGAAGAATTTCGATACATACGAATTAATACAGGAATTATACTGAAAAGAAAGAGAAGAAGAAGGAAAAACTTATTTTTAATGAAGTGCTCATTCTCCAGTGTTGAAGAATTAGTCTGGTTCTTCCTCAGTAGCATCGAAGGATCTCTCCTTGCTGCTTTCCCCCAATATAAATTCCATTATTATATTTTTCTATATCAATTTCTTTCTCTCCGTCTCCCAATGTCCCGATCTCCCGGTCTCTCTTCTACTGCTGAACTCACAAATATTTATAGCTGAAGATTGGTAAGTGTTTGCTGTCAAGAAGATGGGTCTCCTTACTGTCCATCACCAGATGTCAAGAAGATGGGCCGAGGACGGATAACTCAAAGGAAAAACCAAACGGTGAGACCGAAGCGGTTGTTGAGACGGTTGAGGCTCACCACCGGGTCCATACCACAACAGACCCGGTGAATCACAATCAATCGCGTGCGGGCTCCCAACGCCGCTGTGAGAATTGACTCAACCGGGCACATCATGGCCACGAGTCACCGTTAACCATATTCCCTATGTCCGTGATGATGCGATTGAAGAAACATTCCCCTTCTCACTAGAGCTGCCTAATCTTGATGAAGAATCAGCTAACGAGCAGAGACGCTACAACAAGCCTGATCCAGTCATTCCCACAGATACCATCGTCCCAGCAAATTTTAATTTTGATCTTTGGCCGCCACCGAGATGAGAGGTAAGGTAAATTTGAGGTTCGAGAAGTCTTCAAGGCAATTTTTGCAGAAATAGAGAAGATGGAAAGGCACCAGGCCTCATTGGATATGCGGCTGGATAACAGAGATGCAAACCTTACAGCCGATCTGCATGGAATAGTGGTCAGAATCCGGGAATGGTGGCAACATAAGCAAACAATGCGTGTTGAACAAGTTAGATACTTCAAAGCATTGTACAATAAACTGTTGATCTGGAGCGCTGATAATGCTGATATGAAGAGGATGATGCAAGAAAACATTGACAGAATGCATGACTCCCACAACACTGAAATGCAACTGCTGCGTGAATTTCACAAGAAAGAGCTTCTGCGCGTCGAGGAGACTATGGAAAATAAATCCAGCCTTCTCATGGCTGAAATGAAGCTGGTGGCAGCTGAATCCAAAGCCACCCATTTAGAATTCCGTGCAGCATACTCCGCAGCAGACTCGAAACATAACTCAGCTATCAGCCGCCTAGACTTCATGCTGGCTGGTCTATTCCCAGGGGTTCCTCTCTCCTTCGATGATGCCAAAAAGGGGGAAGAGGAATTCCTAAAGACGTTGAAAGGGTCCGCAGTTGAGAAGGACGCAGCTGTGAAGAAGAAGACAGCTGAAGAACAGAGGAAAGAAAAAGGAAAATCCGTTGAGGGGGAAGGTTCGAAGGACATGACCCTAATGGTTGCTAGAACCCCTCAACAGGGACTTGTCACAGCTGACATAATCAGCAAACTCCCAGTGACTCTGCCGCTCCAACACCCTGCAGTACCTGTGGCTGAGAAAAGAAAAATTGTAGAAACAGGGATGAAGGAGGTCGAAGGAAAAATGGATGCCCGTGTAATGGACATATTGAAATAATATGGAGGCATTCCAGCAGGTAGAGACACTGATGCCATTTCAGACGTCGGAAACGAGCCCAGATCAGTTGATGAATTCAAGACGCTCGAATCCGAGGGATACTTCAAGAACATGTCCATGGCCCAAGCCTGGGACTTGTATTGGGAAAAAGGCCTCAAGTTGTGCGAAGAAGTTAGTGACAGGCAGACTCTTGCGATCGCTCTCACTCCGTCAATCATTTGGGAAGAAAAAGGCCCCAGTACAATACACGCCCAGAGGAAGAGGAAGAAGCAGTGGAGGAAGAGGTTTCATACCTAGACCTCTACCCAAAAACATCGAATACATAGATCTAGGAAAGAAAGGAGGGATCTATTGGGCTGGATTTGATGAAGTAGCCAACGGGGAAGTGGCTAGGAAGAATGCTGAGTACGCCAAACGGATAGATGAAGAAAATAGAAGGCAAGATCAGCTGTGGGAAGAAAATCAATAAAGACTAGAAAGGAAAAGAAAAGATGAAGCTGCCAGAAGAGCTTATGAGAAAAAGAAAGCAGCTGAAGATGAGAAGAAGAGAAAGAGAGCAGAGGAAGAAAGAGTCAAGAAGAAAAAAGGAGGCAGCGAAGGCGATGAAGTGTTGTTGTCCACCCCTTCATGTATTTTACTGTTGTAAATACACATGTATGTAAGTTTTCTGTACTATGAATAAATTGTGTATTTTCTATACTTTTGTAGAGATAGAATGATATGTTTGCCATGATACAAATTGTAAATAGCTTTGTAAAAGGACAAGAATGTTATGATCAATAAAAAGATCGATTCTAGGCATACATTCTCTGTTACTACATTGCCTGTGTGTATTTGTGCTATTTACATGTTGTATGTTTATTTTAAGTTTTGGCATCATCAAATAGGGGGAAATTGTTGGAAAATTATTGTTTAGATTTTGATGAATGCCAAGTAAAACTTAGACTAGAAAGTTGGCACCCCATTTTCCTTGTAATTTGCATTGTAGTAGATAGATTGTGCGGTGAGTTAAGTCGGCTATTCTGGATACAAAAGAAGTCAATCAAGATGGAATAAAGACTCGTGTGTGAAGCGGTGAGTATGGCAAGGAAGAGAAGACAAGGACTCGATTGAAGGAGTATCGGTGGGATACAACGGTGTGTGAAGTGTCATCAAATCAACTCAAGATAGCCAAGTCTCAAGTTGAAGTGACGGATGAGTCATCCATTTATTAGAAGTCGACTCAAGTCACCTGGGGGAAGTCGGAGAAGCTGATCAAGTCAAGACAATCGAAAAGAATCCGTTACGTAAGTCAAGAAAGTTACTTAAATAAGTAATACTTCCATCGCAATGTCTAAAGTGCTCGATCCCGAAGCGTGCAAAAGGAATAAACCAATGGGAAGCACTGCACCTGTGTCAGATTCTGAAAAGCTGAAGGTTCATTTAATACGAGGAAACGTCAATTTCAAGGACTGCAACAAGACAAGCCAACGAACACTAGTGTCTTTTGAAAATTAGCCTATCTCTTCAACGGGCAGATTTTTGAGAGTGCACTATAAAAGGCTGAGGAATCATCTTGAGAAATGTTATGAAGGTTACCAAGAAAAACGACGAACATTGAAGCAAAAATTCAAACTGTAACCCGAAAAATTCTCAAGTTATTCAAGCATAATCCTCAAGTCTAAATTTCAAGAAAATCAATCCAACACTAACTTTTGTGAAGGAGAGACAAATTCAAGCTGTTGAAGAGGAAACATTTGAAGAATCAAAAAGGGGTCTACATTCCAAGAAGGATTGTAGAAACGTTCAAGGTCGAACCAATCTCAAGTTATTGGAGGGCTTCGTGATCAAATCCAAGAAGCTTGAGCAAGTGAGCTGTAGTAGCAAGGCGCGCCTGTGAAGAAGGTTTCGAGTCATACGAGAAGCCATTTGTGTGACCAAGGCATCTCGGCATCGAGTCCCAAAGGATCAAGTCATTTGTGTGATCAAGACTTGTATCGGGACCGATAACCACTGTACTCGATCAATACTTAGTGGATTCCTCCAAGAGTTGGAGAAGAGAGGATTAGAAGAATTACCCCATCTTCGAACCTCTATAAAAATTTATTGTGTCATTTATATTTCAACATTTTATCTCTGCATATTACTTTATATCTGCTGATAATTTGCATTCCAACTGATAATTAACAAAGTTCTAAAACCAAGTGTTAAAACAAACTCAAACCAAATTCAAGGGTGTTAAGTCTTCCGCTGAAAACCTTATCACAGTCGAGTTAAGTATTAGACTAAGCAGCTGAGTTATTCTATCAACAGTTCAGTCGAGTCTGTTGAGTGGCTAACTCTGCTGGTTAACTAACTTAGCTGTTCATCAAGGACTTAGCTGTGAAATTAACTCTGAACAATTTTAAAAGGACTAAATCGAAAAAGTTGGTAAGGTTTATTCAACCCCCCTTCTAAACCTTACACTCACACCCCTTGGGACCTACATAATCATTCAAATTACGTAAATTAAAGGACTTTCTCTTCAAGGCTTCAACCGACTCCAAAAAAGGTGGGCAAATCTACACTTCTTCACTCGTATAATCATCCCTCATAGCATCCCTATTTTGATTTCTTTTACATAATTAACAACACTAGGATTATGATCAAGTCCTTGTTTCAATTTATCACAACTTTGAACATCAACAATATCGGTCATTTTATCGGTACTCAAGTTGGATTTTGATAAATCTTTTTTCATGCAATTAATATTCTCAATAAGAGTACTATTTTTTTTCAAGGTTTCTAACCTTATCAAGTGTGGTGGTGTGAGCGCATGATAGTGATTCATAGGAAGTAAATAAACTATCCTTTTCATTTTTCAAAACATTGAATTCCTTTTTCAATTTTTTGTATGTAACAAGTAAGCTTTGGAATTCATTTTGAAGCTCATCATAATCATTTTGCAAATCACTATATTCATTTTGTAATTCATTATCATAAGAAGTAGAAAGTTTAGAACTTACCTTGTTTTCTTTGAAGCCCATAAGACAACGTTCGTTTTCATCGTCGTCGGAAGTTGTAGGAAGCTCATCCCATGTTGTTGGGTTTGATGTTGTACCCATTTGAGAAGTAGATGTTTTTGAGTTGCTCCTTTCATTTGCATATATTTCTTCTAATTTTCTCCATACTTCATGTGCCGATGTAATTCCTACAATATGATCATATTCCAAAATGGTAAGTGAACAATAAATAACATTAAGAGCTTTACCATTTAAGGAGATGATTTTCTTCTCTTCATCATTGCGCTCCTTGAGGACTTTGCAGGTGTGTGGTGTATCTTTTATCGGAATAGATTCTCCATTGACGACCGTGTTCCAAATATCAAACCAGCAACCTTGTAGATAGCATTTCATTCTTTCTTTCCAAAATGTAAAATTTTTGGAATCAAATAGTGGTGGCTTGGTGGTGGAGGCGCCGGTAAGGTAGACTTCGTTCGTAGCCGGTGATCGTTCCTCTTTACTCGCAATGTGGAACGAGCTTGCCAAAGTTTGGCTTTGATACCACTTGTAAGTCCAAGCGGCTACGATAATCTAGATGGGGGGTGAATAGATTATCTCCATTTTCTCGATTATGCCCTCTTTTTCGAAACAAACAAGCCAATACAAGAATGAAGGTGCGGGAAGTAAATGACACGCGACGATTTATAGTGGTTCAACCCACCTAGGGCCTAATCCTCTACCACCCCAGTATATCCGGGATGGATTTCAAAAAGAAAAAAGATTTTATTAATAACCAAAATTAATACAACACCTTATAACTTCACCTTGAAGAGCATCACACTCTTTTACAACACCACCACAATCTCTCTTGAAGATTACCACAATCTCCAATGGCACCTTGTGAAGATTACCACAATCTTCAACCTTGAAGAACACCAAATTCTTGAACACCTCAATAAGAAGATCACCACAATCTTCTTGCACCTATCACCTAGATCATCCAAGTGTGCTCTTACCACAAGAACACTCACAAGGATATCTTGCGTTGAATGACGACCACAAAAATTCAAGATTACAGCTCGATAATGAATATTACAATTTGAGTGCAAGTGTAATCAAGAATCAAACATAGACCTCAAGATGTGAAAGTGATAAGCTAGGCAAATTACAACAAGAATATGAAATATAGGACCAAGAGTGTTTGTTTGAATGTATCTTGTTGTGTTGTATTGTTCTCTATTATTGTTGTGCTTCAAATTTTCCTCTATTTATAGGAGATGATTGATCATTAATAGGCTCCTATAGGGGACTTGAAATCTGTAAAAAATTGCGAGACAATGAAGAATATAGCTATTAGAAATCAATCTCACAAATTAGGGAAAAGTTGTCTGCTGCACAACGGTTAGAATTTTGCTGTCAAACCATAGGGCGACCGGTCGCGCACTAATACAGAGAAATGAAGAATACAGCAAAAAACATCAGGGTGACCGGTCCAGAGGGGGTCGGACCGGTCGAGCAGGGGTCCGACCGGTCGCCCCTCACATATTTTACATTATAGTGTGTTCTGTAATGTTTCCAGGTACCGGAATGTCTCGTTTCTATTTCAAAACTTATCTCCAGGCACGGGTTGCCCTATAGGGCGACCGGTTGAGCAAGAGACAAAAGTGTTGTCCAATTTTTATCAAAAATAAACTTCAAGAAATACTCCGAAAAATTAGTAAAAATATTTTAAATCGATCGGGATTATTTGGACAACATTAGAAATAAAGTTTAGATATAAAAACCCATTAACACAAAATCATTAAAAGTGTTGTCCAATATTTTGTCGAAAACAAAATTGAAGAAATACTCCAGAAAATTAGTAAAAACAATTTAAATTATTTAGGAGTATTTGGACAACATTTAAAACATTGTTTTGGTATAAAAACAAAATCATCAAAATCATGATAAAACTATTTATCAAACACTTTCTTCAAGGTTCACTATCCGAGGAAGTGTATATGGACCAACCTCCTGGCTTTTCTGATTCCCAACACCCAAACCATGTATGTCGTCTACGCAAGGCCATTTATGGTCTCAAACAAGCCCCGCGTGCATGGTATACAGAACTTAAAACCTTTCTACTCTCGTATAGATTTATTAAGTCTGTCAGTGATTCCTCCTTTTTACTCCTCTTTCATGAGCACTATACTCTCTATTTTCTAGTTTATGTCGATGATCTTGTCACAGGGGACTCTCACACTGCCCTTCAAACGTTCATCACTAACCTTTCCTCTCAGTTCTCGGTAAAACATCTAGGTCTTCTAAGCTATTTCCTTGGGGTTGAGGTCATTTGAACTCCAACAAGTATATTTCTCTCTGAACACAAATACATTAGGGATCTTCTTGATCGCACCAACATGCTTGGTGCTAAAGAGGTCTCTACACCAATTTCCTCCGCTCCTCTCACATTGTTCGATAATTCTTCTTCTACTGATGCCACTCTATATCGTAGTGTCATTGGTGCTCTTCAGTATCTCACTCTTACTCGTCCTGACATCTCATTCATTCTAATAAACTTTCCCAATCATGCATCGCCCTACCCTTAACCACTGGACTGCAGTTAAGCGCCTTCTTCGTTACCTCAAGCAGACTATCTTCCATGGTCTTCTACTTCGTCAATCTTGTCTAAACAACATCACCGTCTTAACTGACTCTGATTGGGCTGGGAACCCTGATGATCGGTCATCCACTTCAGCTTATATTGTCTATTTTGGTTCCTCACCTATTTCTTGGAGTTCCAAGAAGCAACACAACGTGCTATTGCTCAATCATTCCCAATTCTTGTACAGTTGAAGGCCACAAAGATATGGATATTGATAAGAAGAATCAATCACAAATACTTAGAATATTTGTAATCTTTTATTTTGAGTATATAATATTGTAATTATGTAATGTAGAATATTCTAATTGCTAGAGTTTACCTAGAATTGTCTTGGGCTCCAAGTCAGCCACTTTGTATAAATTGAAGTCTTGTCTTTGAATGAATACAATTTAGATTCTCAGTTCATTATCCTTCATAATTGGATCCTCCTATATATATATATATATATATATATATATATATATATATAGACACACACACATAGGGCAAGACAATTATCGTGTCTCTTCACCTGAAAAGAAAATTTCAATTAACACAGCAAAAAAGAAAAAGGGTGGCGCTATTAACATCCTCAAATTCTCTAAATACACCTACTTTTTTGATACACCCCCGCTCTATTTTTAAAAATAACACAATTACTTAATACACCCCTAATATTCCCCAATTACGCTTTATAAGTAATTGATGACAATTATGTAATTAAAAAAAAGGGTGTCTTTATAAGTTTTGGGGGAGTGAATAGCACCACACACGGAACCACATTACACTTTATGGGGGCACGTGCCCCCATAAGTTTTTCTTTTTATTTTTTCATTTTTTTACTATGTTTTTCTTTTAATTAAAACAAACTATTTTAATTAGGTAAAAATCAAAATATACCCCCATTGATTATTTTCTATGTAGTTAGTATTTATTATTTATTATTTACTTTTAAAAGCAATGTATTAATTAGGTTAAAATTGTGCCTCACTAATTTTCTTTGATATACTTTGTAACTATATTTAGGGATAACTACAAAAAGACTCTTGAGATTTGGGCTAATTACAAAAAAATCCAGAGATGTTTCAAAATTATAAAAAGTCCCTTCAGATTTGATTATGTATTAAATTTAAGAGGGTAACTATAATATTCTATAAATATCGGGTTGAAATGTTTTTTTCCTTATGAAGGAGGAAAGTGTAAGACATATTAAACCCCAAGGTTGTTTTTTTTTTTTTATTTACAAAAAACCTTTGGAGTTTTTTACAATTAGCCTAAAATTCATGGAGGTTTTTGTAATTATCCCTTATACTTATATATTGTACCCCCTTGTGAAAATTATCTGGATCCGTCCCTGAATAGCGCAACCCAAAGAAAAATTAGCAATAGGTCAAAAGGAAACCAAAAGAATACCAAAGAATGAGCGCGCAACACAAATCTGAAGGGAGTACCCACATTCGGAGATTCCCTCCCGTTTGCATCGGGGAAGTGTAAAACACTGGGGAAGGGGGACGAACTTTACTGGAAGAGCATTTGGTTAGGGTTCAAGACTCCATACGGACAAAAGCCACTATGTTCAAATTCCCATTACATTATTCTCCTTCTACTCTGCTTGAACCTATTATTTTGGCTAAAGTGTTTTCCTATTTGCTGTCATTCGGTATTCTATACATTTATGAAAGATTGTAATGAAAAGCCAATAGCATCCTTCCCATTTCAAGTAAATTGATATGCAAACTATAGAAGAAATATCATGGCATGCAGATAGATAATATATTTGGGAATTGGTGATAATATGTTGGCAATCGTCTTTTAATTAATTCAACAATGTGAGCATTTCCTTTTATTTTCCTCTCGAAATTTTGTGTTTAGGCAACAGGACTGATCCATCAAGTGTGTTTGTAATCGTTTTATACTTTAGGCAGTTATTTTTATAAAAAAATCTCCCGTGTTTAATGGTGCTCGCTTCCTGTTTTGTTATGAATAATACTTTTTTTTTCTTTGTTTTCTTTTTTATGTTTGTGTTATTGTATGTTGATATTCATAATTGCTTCACTGAATGAGCTTCTGGGGCATGCCGAATATATTGATTGTTGCATATGTTTCATTTTATCTATTGATTCGCTCTGTAGTTTATCTTTTCATTTGAAGAAACTATTAATTCAGAGTTATACAAAATTTTATGTTATTTTACTAGCAATAGTTGACCCTTGCTGTGCACTTGGGCTTATGCGAATCTGCAGTATAATATGCAAAGCTAAATAGAACCTCTGTTATGACATATGTTGTCCAATTTTTTTTTATTTTTTTTTTAATTTCTCTTCATTTTTCTGATTATTATTTCTAATTAATTATGTATTTTTTAGACATACCCCTATCTCCTTCTAATATCATATTCTTGCAAGAATTACAAAGATGTAATCATGCTATAATGGTCATAACGGAGGGTTTTTGAATGCATTTGGGGGTTGTAATTTAAAAGGTTGGGTTTTTCTTTTGGGAAAATATTTTTAACTAGCCACTTTGGATAGAGAAAACTCTTTTCTACCCACTTTTTTAAATATACTAATTTCATACTCAAATTGACCGCCCCTAATTTAACTCTTTTACTTTCACTTTCTCTTTATCTTTTACTTTCACTTTTTACTTTACCAAAATTTTTCAGTTTATAACATGTTATATTATAACGTGTTACATTTTAAACACATTATAGTATAACACCTTATATATTATAACACCTTATATACTATAACACCTTATATATTATAACGTGTTACATTATAACATGTTATATATTACGTGTTATATTGTAACGTGTTATACTATAATGTGTTATATATATTATAACATGTTACATTATAACACGATATATAATATAACGTGTTTTAATATAACACGTTATATTATATTACATGTTAAAAGATTGTTTTTAGTCTAAGAACATTTAATGCATGTTGGACCAATTTTGCAAAAAAAAAAAAAAAAAAAAATTCTAGGTCTCAAAAAAGAAAAATAAAAAAATTCTCATCACAACGAGCAAAGAATGAGAGTTAATTTAATCCGCAAAATTATTTTAAAATCTATATATTAACATTTAATAAACACGATAATTAGTTTTAGAAGAAAAAAAAGAATCAAAGTTATTTTAAAATAAAAAAATATAAAAAATTAAATATGGAAATTTAAAAAAAAATACTAAACACTTTTTTAAACACTTGCCATTTATTTAAAATGTCTTAAAATTATAAAATAATAAAACTCAAAATTATTTTCAAAAAGTTGTTTATTTATACTAAACGATTTTATAAAAATCTGACTTTATTTTAATTAAACTATAACTTGTGTTAAAAATCTGAAAATAAAGAAAATGTATTTTATATGAGAGAGAAATATAACCCATATGCCTTTTGCTTTCTCACCTACTTTTTGCTTTTGTATTCAAGTGTTAAGGGTATTTGGGTAAAAAAAACCCCATAAAAATGGGTAGAAAAGATAGTTTATTATATGTTAGGTTAGAAAAGAAGTTGATCTATCCTATGTGGCTGCTTTTCCCTATTTACTCTTTTGCTTTTAATAAAGCTAAACCTTAGTGAGAGTTTTTGTAATTATCTTTAGGGATAATTACAAAAAAAGCCCTTAAGGTTCCTAATTACAAAAAAATCCAAACATTTTTGAAAATTACAAAAACACTCTTAAGGTTTGATTTCCTCTTACATTTTCCCTTGATAAGGAAAAAATATTCAAACCCCCCTGACATTTATAAAAATATTACAGTTATCCCCTTTAATTTACGACATAATCAAACCTGAAAGATTTGTTTGTAATTTTGAACTATCTCTAGTTTTTTTTGTAATTAGTCCAAATCTCAGGGGTGTTTTTGTAATTATCCCTTATCTTTATATATATCATTTTCCATGTTCCTTTCATTTCCTAGAGTTGGGAAATAGTTTACTACTGTTTAAATAGCTTTCTTGAGTTGCTTCTCTGTTTTTATCACAATAGATTCTTTCTTTGGTTGCATTTTCCTGATCTTTTATTGGAAATTATGGTTGTAAGTTGGAAATTATGTGGTTGGGTTTTTATTGTTTTGCCAGCAACGTTTGCTCATCAAAACTGCTTCAACAAGTAAAGATTCTGGCTTTTTTTTAGTTTTTTTTTTTTAAAAAAACTTGCTACTATTTATTAAATTAAGTTTCAGAATTGATTTCTTTTAGTCATAAATTGAAAAATTCAGCAGTTTATTTATTGTATAGTATTTTCTTCTTGTGTGTTGAAGGTTTTGTTGAACCCCCAACCCTTTAATGCCCGATATTGGTATTCCATGAAGTTCTTGAAGGCTTAGTGGGATAAGTAAAAGCGTGTTTCTGAGAGGGAGAAGTCCAGGAACAAGTTTTGTTAGAAATGTCCAATCTCGGGATATTCTTGACAGTCTTTTGCATGTAGAATCTTCTCTACCAGGTAAGTCTATGATCCCCCTTCAATTGTCTCTCGCATTTGTTGATACGTAGTTACTTTTATACTTTTTTAATTAATTCATATTCATCAACTAGAACCCTTTTATGGCAACTGTACTTTTTGGAAGTCAAAATGGGAACATCATTGAGGAACCTATCTCCATCATTGTGGCATCCTCCAGAGGTCATGGATCTGAGCATAAACTCATGGAGACTGGTCTTTAGCTAGGAAAACAAAGGAAAAATAAATTCAAAGATAATTGACAATCTTTCCTCTCCAGAGAGAAATCGGCCTGGCTCAAGATACACCATGGGCTGGAAATTAAGGAAATAAAACACTGAAATACCCCCTCAAACTCTTTTCAAAGTTCTTCCATCAAGCTGGAGTAGTTGACGACAACTCGACAGACAATAGTTGACCGAAACTTGGCCGACAATAAGGTCAATTTTTGGGGAGAAAACATATGATGTCTATTTTCTTTCTCTTGTATATTCTCTTTTTTTGACTGGTGAAGATTTGGGCATTTAGGCGGGGAGTGAAAGAAAAGAGGAGACCACCCCTATAAATCTCACATGGAAGGCGCATAAATTTTTTCCGGTGAGTTTTCTTGCCTGGAAATGCTTGGGGGCAAGAAGCAAAGTGATCCAATTTTAATAAGTTTAGGGGGTGAAGTGGTTTAGTGTTTGCTTTCGGAGGGTTGTGTCAAAATGTGTAAAATAAGGGGGGTAACGTGTCATTTACCCTAATTGATAAATTTTCACAGGTATTTGGATGAGTTTAGGAGTACCAAGAGAAAGAAAAGAAAGGAGAGTAAAAAAGTGGGCTACCTTTGCATGTCAATTCTGACGTCTCTGTTTTATACTGTGTTCCTTCTTTGTTCAGTGATATTTGTAATTTATATTTTACTGTCATATGGTTTCAAATTTATTGTTTAATAACTCACTGAAATTGTAGCCAAGTGTAAAGTTCAGATGTACAACGCTTCGTTTTTATGCAAAAAGGTTGTGCACACTAACATAATACAAACTTAATAAAGATGTCGTCAGTGACGAAGCCAGAAATTTCGGGTAGGGGTCCCAACTAATATTAATATAAAAAGAGTCCGTCGAATTTTTGGTCACTTCTACATAATAAAAATAGTTTTAACTATGTGTTTTTAGCTATTTTCGAGTTCAAATTTTCGGTTTGCCTTTCTTTTTTTTCTTTCATTCTAGGGACCGGTCCACAACTCGGTACCAAAAAATGTACCGCATCAGTTTTTTTGAAATATAATTAGGTACCTTATCTGAGAACACAAGAAGGGTATGACCGTGTCAAAATAACTAAAAAATATGTTTTCGAAAAATATGACTATTTTTCATTTTTACAAAACATAAGTGGACAATTGTCTACTACCACGTATAAAAATAAAAAAACAATACATCAAATTTAAAATAAGTAGAAGTTTTGATTAAGTCCTTGTATTAGTTCAATCACATCTTAATATTCAACAATAAATAACAAAATACAATTACATCAATATACCAAAAAAGACAAATAGAGGCACAAGAGAATAATGCAAAAATTCAAGTTAATGTTTATGGCGAAGCTTAAATAATTTACAAAAGTTTAAGAAAAGGGATCAGGACTCAGATTTTTTCAAGATTCAAAAATGAAAGTAGGAAAGAGGAATATAATATAATTGAAGATTTTTTTTTCCATTTTTCTATTTTTTTAATTAAAATGTGAAATGACCAAAATACCCTTTTTTTTCAAAATATGAGGGGGGCCCAATGCCCCCTTGGCCCCCACATGGTTTCGTCCATGGATGTGTGATTCATTTTGGAAATCTCTTACTGTATATCAACTTTCATACTTATATTTTGTGTTGAATAAACGGGTGGTGTCACGCCCCAAACGTGACGCGACAACGATCAATCACTTAAACAGAAATAAATCAACAGTCTAAACCAAAGATACGAAACTCCAAGTGAAATAGAGTCTAATGCAGCGGAATTAAAATAAACACGAGTACAAATTACATCTTCAAGTATGGCGGTATCCGAGAACAACCCAAAAGATTATCTAAGTTAACTTACAGCCCAAACAGAAATAAAATGAAGGAGTCCAACAACAAATAAAAATAAAAGGAAATGTCGCTCCACATCACTGATAGGGATTCAATCTGCAGTAGATTCGATGTCTTCAGCGTACTCTTCATCTAAAGGTTAGAAAACATGAGGGAATGAGACAGAAATCTCAGTGGATGGGTGATCGTGTGTGAGTGTGGCGATATATAAAGTTAATGCGAGAAAACGGTTGTATGAAAACGCATGAGGTATGATGCATGTGTTCACACATAGTCCACAAGCGTCGTGATAAATATATTAAGTAATATACTTATACAGTTTAAGAAAATAGTTCGTGGTCACGCAGGCACTATGGTTCAAGCAAGACATGGGGATTGCGTACTGATGTGTAGCGTCAATCCTATGCAAGACAATTAGTGGTTGCGTACTGATATGTAGCGCCAACCCGTTCCGTTCAACTCCGGAATCGTGTGGATCAGACATCGATTCCTTTGTTCTTTCTTGTAACTCCCCGTTCATGATGGTCAAAGACCCGTCACCTTATCGCTCCGTAGGCAAAGACAAAATCCACGTTGGAGCTAGCAAGGCTCGGATTCGTCATAATCATGATTATACCTCAAGTACTACGACCCGCTTCCCTTGGACAAACTCCGTCCCTCAGTTGCGGGATTAGGACGATGGGGCCGGAGAGTGGAATAGCAGCCGAGCTGCCCGGTTCCATCCCCGACGTATCCATTCCGACCGTGAGCTCGACACACCAAGTTGACTCAGCAGAAATTAAGTACACGTTCGTAGTCAACCGTGCAAGGCGAGTATTATTGATTCGGGAAACAGATTCATGAAAAGTTCTCAATTTTGCACAAGATAGTTATGGCGTTGGTGGAGTTATTGGGATGAAGATAATTATCGGGAGGATAAATAGTCTTCGATATCTTAAGGATTAGGAGGAACATAAGTCCCGTTATAGATTCGAAATCGCGAGAGGCGGAAGTCGCCCGCGATCGGGTATTCGGTCAAGACGATCCGATAAGTCAAGGGATTCTTTTAAGAAAATAAAATATTTTAATTAAATATTAAAGTCAGAGGGTCCGGGCTGTTTCTTTAAAAGAGAATAATTTGAGTTAGGTCCTTATAAAAATAAAGTTTACAATTAGCCGTTTTGTCAAAACCAATACTTTTGGGGTTAAAAGTTAATTAAATAAATGTCCCGACCTTGAAATATTATGAGGTCAGTTCCTAAATTCTCTAAATTGTTCAGAGATTCAGGTTTTTAAAGTTTTGAGGTCGAGTTTTTTATAAAATTCTCACATTGGCCCCAAATTTGTAAAAATTGTCATTTCGGGCCCTAAGTTTAAAAAAATCGGAACTCACAAGCCGGAAGGGCTTCTAATGTGATTCCAGTTGGAAATGTCACTAAGTTTAGTGGTATATTGGGACAAAAACAGTTTTAAAATGTCTTAAGTATAGGTCCCTTAACTTTTAAAAATCTCATTTTTGTCCCATTTTGAAATAATTGCCTTTAAGGCTTTTAGGGGTCCAATTGTTATGAAATTTGAACCTTGGGTCCAAAATATAATTATGTTATAGGTAAATTAGTATTTCCAGTTGCATGGGCTGCATAAGTCCTGGAAATTTCATTTGGGTCCTCAAGTTTAATCTTTTACAATTTGGTCCCTCAAGTTTCATAAAATTACTTTCCAAGCTCTAAACACTTGGATTTTTGGAATACACTTAAAATATGTTATTTCCAGTCCCTTAAGAGTTAAAATTTCAAATTTTAAAATTTTGGTCTGGTACAGTTTCGAAATTTGCAAAATAGCCCTTAAACTTCTCAAATTTTGCAATCTAGTCCTTGGGCTTTTAAAGGTTGATTTTAATTATCTAAAAACTCTTAAAACTTTATTAAAATATCAAAACATCATTTTTGAACCTGAGTACAGTCCCAAAAATCGAAAATTATAGAGAGGTCCCTTAAGTTTTATTTTCTTGCAATTAAGTCCACCAACTTTCCATTTTTGCATTTTAAGTCAAAAAATCGAAATTTAATCAATTATGCTCGACTTTTCCAGGTTATAAATCATTCAAAACATAGATTTCAAAGGTCATAAACATACATATCCATTTCGTGCAAGCATTCATCAAGTACAACAATAAAGTGTACATGTATGTCCTATTTTTCGATAAATCGCATTTTTGAGCAACACTTGAGAATTTTTTCAAACTAGATACAAGAAAATAGCATGCAATACATAATATATATCTCAAGTGCTCAATAACAAAATACTACATGCATATTTTCAATTTAAAACACCTAGAAGTTAAAAGGATTTTTCCACCCACCTTGTTTGTTCGGTTGATTGGTGTAAAGTGATATGATACTAGACCTTGAGGATTTTAACCCTCACTTAAGGCAGCCCCTAAGTCAAATAATACAAGGAGTTTTGAGTTAGAAAATGAAGAATTGAACTAAGGGGAAAAAGAAGAGAAATATGCCAAAGGTACCACACTTACCTTGTGTAGTTGAAAGTTGTAGTCAAAAATTGATAGTCTCTTAAGAACTTGATCACCACTTAAACAAAGCTCCAAGGTCAGCCCCTAATCACCTCAAAATTATAATTTTGGTGTTAAAATTCGAAATTAATAGGGAAGGAGAAGATGGTACCAAAAATCCCATTTCTTACCTTGTAGTTCAAATTCTTCACAATTTTCTTCAAGATGACAAGTCTCTCAATATCTTCCAATGGTCTTCTAAGTATATCTCAAAATCAAAAATCAAACTTAAATTAGAAGGTGAAAGAGATAAGTTAGGTGATATCGAAATGGATTGAAAAAGAAATTTTACTTACTTGTTGAAGGGGTGTTGAATTTATTGTAAGTAGAAGAGGGTTCTTGAAATTTTGGTTAAGTGTTTGGAGATATGAAGAAGAAGGTATGTTTGAAGATATGAAGAACTTATGTTTGAAGATTTGAAGATGTGAAGAGTTGGTGTTTGAAGATTTGAAGATGTGAATGATTTTTAGAGAGAAGTTAGAGAGAAGTTGGAGAAAATGCTTGAATGATGAATGAGTTTGATAAAAATGATATTTTGAACAATTTTTGATCATCAAAATGGCCCTTGGCCGTTCACAATGAGAGAGGGGGAGGGAGACAAATTTTGTTTTGTTCCAAGGCTTGAAAGGTGTAGCTTGCATGAGGGACAAGGACCTTGGTCAAGGTGTGGTCTTGCATGGGAGGATGAAATTGAAGGAATTGAGGAGGATGTTGGCATGGAATGTTGGGAAGCCTCCAACATGTTGGGTAAGTTTATAATAAAGAATTGGTGTATAAGGTATTGTGTATAAGATTTGAATTAATGGTGTATTAATACACAAGATGAATACATAAGGTGTATGTGTATAAGAGTTGGGAGATATTTCTACACTAAAAATACCCATCATGGCTCCCTTAAGGGGTATTTGTGGCATTTCCATATTTTGTTTTTATGTCCCAAAATTGATGATAATAGGTGAATAATATTAATCTCCAAAATAACTAGTGATTTGCTTGATCACTTATAAGTCTCATGATCACTTAATCTAAATCGAATTCTTAATTCTATAAGGCATAAATCTCTAAATAACTAGTCTCTTAAAATTCTAAGGTGACTAAAAAAAATACACAAGTAATAATAATGATGATCAACCAAGTGATCATAAATGTGAAATAAAATTAATAAATGATTATGATCACAAGAAATAAATAAGGGAAATTAAAGATGAAATGTATTTATCATTAATATTTACCCGTCAAAGCGACGCGGTAGAATTGTCAAAGGTACAAAGACGATACGTGATATAAGTACGTGTTCGAATAAAAATCGAGGGCTTCACATTCTCCCCTCCTTAAAAGAATTTGGTCCCCAAATTCTCTTCAGAATAGTTCTGGATATTGATTCCTCATGTCTTCTTCCATCTCCCATGTTGCGTCTTCGTCTCGGTTGTGGTTCCGCCATACAACTTTAACCATGGGAATCTCTACACGCAAACCGACGTGATCTGGCTGGTCAATGATTCGATTGGTTCCGGTGTAAGATAAATTCTCCATTAGAGGAGGAGCATCACGAGTGATGATATGCTCGGGATCCGGTTGATACTTTTTCAATCTCGACACATGGAATACATCGTGCATTCCCGCATATCGTCTTGTCTTTGGTAACTCAAGTCGAGGCCAACTTTCCGATCCTCTCGCAAAATTTTGTAAGGTCCAATATATCTCGGACTCAATTTTCCTCCTCTCCTTGGATTGATCAATCCTTTTCGTGGCAAGAGTCCGAGAAATACTTCATCTCCGGCTTCAAATTCCAAGTCCTTTCTCCTCTTGTCCGCGTAACTCTTTTGGCGGCTCACGAGTCATGACGGATCAATTCCTTGATCAACTTGACCTTCTCCATGGCCTCCGAACCAATTCGACCTTTGGAATCGATGGCGACTTTCGTTTCTCTTTTTGGAGTCCATTGGTCATCAATCTCCCAGTGTAGTGGGGATCTACACTTTCGCCCATACAAGGCTTCATAGGGTGCCATCCCAATTGTGGCCTGATAGCTGTTATTATAGGCGAACTCGACTAATGGTAAGTGTGAATCCCAACTTCCTTGAAATCCAACGTGCATGCTCGCAAACATGTCTTCCAGGGTTTGAATCGTTCGCTCAGATCGCCATCGGTTTGGGGATGTCTTTGTTGTCTTTGAAACTTAGCGAGGTTCCCAATTCCTCGTGTAAGCATTTTAACTGGAGACAAATCTCGGGTCTCTGTCGACACTATGTCAATCGGCACTCCATGCAATCGAATGATCTCTCGGACATAAATCGCAAGTTTACGCAAGTTGTCGAGTTTTCTTCATAGGTAAGAAGTGTGTAGATTTCGTGAGTCGGTCTCACGACTACCCATATAGCATCATCACCTCGCCTGGTCCTTGGTAGATCCGTCACGAAGTCCATCGTTATGTGTTCCCACTTCCACTCCGGAATTCTCAACGGTTGCAATAAACCGGATGGTCGTTGGTGTTTCGCTTTTATTCGTTGACAAGTCAAACATCTCGCAACGAACTCTGCTACCTGGTTCTTCATGTTTACCCACCAATAATTTTGTTTCAAGTCCTTATATATCTTGTTTCCTCCAGGATGTATAGTGTATTTCGAACGGTGTGCTTTCGAGAGGATTTGTTTCCTAAGTTGCTCATCACTCCGGTACACAAATTCTATTCCAAATCGATGATCCCATCTTCCCTGTCATCGAGAATTCCGATCTTTCTCCTTTGAGTATCTTCTCTTTTAGTTTTTGAAGTTGCACGTCAATCCCCGTGTTACTTTGATCTCGTTCAAGATCGGGTTTAATCGAAATATTAGCACATGAAATTCGATAATCTGGTTCTCGTCGGATTCCAAGTGCTCAATTCTTCTAATGATCTCCACTCTCGAATCATTAGTCTAGCTAAACTCGCTTTCGCTCAAGGCGCGGCTACTACGTTAGCCTTCCTGGGATGGTACTGAATATCAAGGTGATAGTCTTCTATTAACTCCATCCATCTTCGTTGCCTCAAATTAAGTTCCTTCTGAGAGAATAGATACTTTAGGCTCTTATGATCTGTGTAAACCGTGAATGTTGCTCCGTAGAGATAGTGCCTCCATTTCTTTAACGCGAACACGATTCTTTGCGCAATTCCAAGTCATGCGTTAGGTAATTGGCTTCATACGGTTTGAGTTTCCGTGATGCGTAAGCAATGACCTTTCCTTCTTGCATGAGTCACTCGCTCCTAGTCCTTCCTTTGATGTGTCAATGTAGACGACAAAGTTTTCTCGTTCCCTTTGGTAGGGCTAAGATCGAGTCAAGTAAGTCGTTTCTTGACTCTTGGAAACTAGTCTCACACTTGTCATTCCACTCAAACTTGACTTGCTTCTCGAGTTAGTCGAGTGAATGGTCCGGCTACCTTGAGAAATTCGGATAAATCTTCGATAATATCCGGTCCAAAGAAACGATCTCGTTCTGGACTGCACTCTGGTTGTTTCCATTCAACCACCGCTCAGCACCTTCAAAGGATCTACGACGATCCCAGTGTTGGATTCTATGTGTCCCAAGAATGCGATTTCACTAAGCCAAAATTCGCACTTGCGGAATTTGGCATACAACTTGTGCTCTCGTAGTGTCTCCAAAACAATTTTCAGATGACGTTCATGCTCCTCTCTAGACTTAGAGTATACGAGTATGTCATCAATGAATATCACTACGAATTGATCCAAATAAGGTTGAAAGACTCGATGCATCAGATCCATAAATCTTTCTTTGCACGCTCACGTTAAATCGAAAGGCATCACTACAAACTCGTGGTATCCATATCTTGTTTGAAATGCCATTTTGGAAACGTCTTCTTCACGGGTCTTCAGCTGATAATATCCTTGTTGTAAATCAAACTTCGAGTACACCGTCGCTCCTTGAAGTTGATCAAACAAATCTATCCTCGGGAGGGGATATTTAGTGGTAACATCTAGTCGAGATCATATAATAGTCACATCCTTAATGTATCTTATCCGTGATACCTAAACCACAAGTCAAATTCCCTTACTTAAGCTTGTGCATGTACTTGAGAATGAATAACACAAGGGTATTATCATTGATCAATATACTTAGTGATTCCCTACTATCATTTTCCCAATGTAATATCATTAGGTGTCTAGATCCCATAATATATCACATCCAAATCATATACTTCTCAAGAGATATCCTCATTTTCTTCGAGTCTCACCATACCAGGCATTATAATCTCTAAATCACGGATTTTCTAAATCACCTAATGTCCAAATAGAGGAATATCCGGATATCTTAACACTATAATGCCCAAAAGAGTTCAAATATCCATCCAAGATTCAACTTAGGTCATCTAGTAGTGGTACCCAATCCAAGGCAGAGGAACCTATCCTGGTCAAACAAAACTAAGGCGGATTAGACGAATGTAAGGGAAAGATAAGGAAGAACAAGAAAAGAATGACTAAGGAAAGTCAGTCAAGAGTCAACTAAGTCAAATCAAGTATGACTATGGATTCTCCAAGTATAAATTCGACTTATCATGAACATCAATAATCTTTGTTCTATACCATTATTGAAATCGATTTCACACTTAATTAGTCAAGTCGCGGTACTACCCAACACAATCCGAGGGTCCTATCCTGGGTCAGCTCGGTGTAAGTTTCCATCTTACTAGCCGAGCTCTGATACCATAACTATCACGCCCAAACGTGACGCAACAACGATCAATCACTTAAACAGTAAATAAATCAACAAAGCCTAAACCAAAGATACGAAACTCCAAGTGAAATAGAGTCTAATGCAAATGGAATTAAAATAAACACGAGTACAAATTACATCTTCAAGTCGGCGGTATCCGAAAACAACCCAAAAGATTATCTAAGTTAACTTACAAATTAAAAATAAATAAAATGAAGGAGTCCAACAACAAATAAAAATAAAAGGAAATGTCGCTCCACATCACTGATAGGGATTCAATGCAGTGAGGTTCGATGTCTTGCCGTACTCTTCATCTAAAGGTTAGAAAACGAGGAGGGAATGAGACAAAATCTCGGTGGATTGGTGATCGTGTGTGAGTGTGGCGATATATAAAGTTAATGCGAGAAAACGGTTGTATGAAAACGCATGAGGTATGATGCATGTGTTCACACATAGTCCACAAGCGTCGTGATAAATATATTAAGTAATATACTTATACAGTTTAAGAAAGTAGTTCGTGGTCACGCAGGCACTATGGTTCAAGCAAGACATGGGGATTGCGTACTGATGTGTAGCGCCAATCCTATGCAAGACAATTAGTGGTTGCGTACTGATATGTAGCGCCAACCCGTTCCGTTCAACTCCGGAATCGTGTGGATCAGACAACGATTCCTTTGTTCTTCCTTGTAACTCCCCGTTCATGATGGTCAAAGACCCGTCACCTTATCGCTCCGTAGGCAAAGACAAAATCCACGTTTGAGCTAGCAAGGCTCGGATTCGTCATAATCATGATTATACCTCAAGTACTACGACCCGTTTCCCTTGGACAAACTCCGTCCCTCAATTGCGGGATTAGGACGATGGGGCCGGAGAGTGGAATAGCAGCCGAGCTGCCCGGTTCCATCCCCGACGTATCCATTCCGACTGTGAGCTCGACACACCAAGTTGACTCAGGCAGGAAATTAAGTACACGTTCAGGTAGTCAACCAGGCAGTCGAGTATTATTGATTCGGGAAACAGTTCATGAAAAGTTCTCAATTTTGCACAAGATAGTTATGGCGTTGGTGGAGTTATTGGGATGAAGATAATTATCGGGAGGATAAATAGTCTTCGATATCTTAAGGATTAGGAGGAACATAAGTCCCGTTATAGATTCGAAATCGCGAGACGAGGAAGTCGCCCCGCGATCGGGTATTAATCGGTCAAGACGATCCGATAAGTCAAGGGATTCTTTTAAGAAAATAAAATATTTTAATTAAATATTAAAGTCAGAGGGTCCGGGGCTGTTTCTTTAAAAGAGAATAATTTGAGTTAGGTCCTTATAAAAATAAAGTTTACAATTAGCCCCGTTTTGTCAAAACCAATACTTTTGGGGTTAAAAGTTAATTAAATAAATGTCCCGACCTTGAAATATTATGAGGTCAGTTCCTAAATTCTCTAAATTGTTCAGAGATTCAGGTTTTTAAAGTTTTGAGGTCTAGTTTTTTATAAAATTCTCACATTGGCCCCAAATTTGTTAAAATTGTCATTTCGGGCCCTAAGTTTAAAAAAATCGGAACTCACAAGCCGGAAGGGCTTCTAATGTGATTCCAGTTGGAAATGTCACTAAGTTTAGTGGTATATTGGGACAAAAACAGTTTTAAAATGTCTTAAGTATAGGTCCCTTAACTTTTGAAAATCTCATTTTTGTCCCATTTTGAAATAATTGCCTTTAAGGCTTTTAGAGGTCCAATTGTTATGAAATTTGAACCTTGGGTCCAAAATATAATTATGTTATAGGTAAATTAGTATTTCCAGGTGCATGGGCTGCATAAGTCCTGGAAATTTCATTTGGGTCCTCAAGTTTAATCTTTTACAATTTGGTCCCTCAAGTTTCATAAAATTACTTTCCAAGCTCTAAACACTTGGATTTTTGGAATACACTTAAAATATGTTATTTCCAGTCCCTTAAGAGTTAAAATTTCAAATTTTAAAATTTGGGTCTGGTACAGTTTCAAAATTTGCAAAATAGCCCTTAAACTTCTCAAATTTTGCAATCTAGTCCTTGGGCTTTTAAAGGTTGATTTTAATTATCTAAAAACTCTTAAAGCTTTATTAAAATGTCAAAACATCATTTTTGAACCTGAGTACAGTCCCAAAAATCGAAAATTACAGAAAAGTCCCTTAAGTTTTATTTTCTTGCAATTAAGTCCACCAACTTTCCATTTTTGCATTTTAAGTCCAAAAATCGAAATTTAATCAATTATGCTCGACTTTTCCAGGTTATAAATCATTCAAAACATAGATTTCAAAGGTCATAAACATACATATCCATTTCGTGCAAGCATTCATCAAGTACAACAATAAAGTGTACATGTATGTCCTATTTTTCGATAAATCGCATTTTTGAGCAACACTTGAGAATTTTTTCCAACTAGATACAAGAAAATAGCATGCAATACATAATATATATCTCAAGTGCTCAATAACAAAATACTACATGCATATTTTCAATTTAAAACACCTAGAAGTTAAAAGGATTTTTCCACCCACCTTGTTTGTTCGGTTGATTGGTGTAAAGTGATATGATACTAGACCTTGAGGATTTTAACCCTCACTTAAGGCAGCCCCTAAGTCAAATAATACAAGGAGTTTTGAGTTAGAAAATGAAGAATTGAACTAAGGGGAAAAAGAAGAGAAATAGGCCAAAGGTACCACACTTACCTTGTGTAGTTGAAAGTTGTAGTCAAAAATTGATAGTCTCTTAAGAACTTGATCACCACTTAAACAAAGCTCCAAGGTCAGCCCCTAATCACCTCAAAATTATAATTTTGGTGTTAAAATTCGAAATTAATAGGGAAGGAGAAGATGGTACCAAAAATCCCATTTCTTACCTTGTAGTTCAAATTCTTCACAATTTTCTTCAAGATGACAAGTCTCTCAATATCTTCCAATGGTCTTCTAAGTATATCTCAAAATCAAAAATCAAACTTAAATTAGAAGGTGAAAGAGATAAGTTAGGTGATATCAAAAATGGATTGAAAAAGAAATTTTACTTACTTGTTGAAGGGGTGTTCGAATTTATTGTAAGTAGAAGAGGGGTTCTTGAAATTTTGGTTAAGTGTTTGGAGATATGAAGAAGAAGGTATGTTTGAAGATATGAAGAACTTATGTTTGAAGATTTGAAGATGTGAAGAGTTGGTGTTTGAAGATTTGAAGATGTGAATGATTTTTAGAGAGAAGTTAGAGAGAAGTTGGAGAAAATGCTTGAATGATGAATGAGTTTGATAAAAATGATATTTTGAACAATTTTTGATCATCAAAATGGCCCTTGGCCGTTCACAATGAGAGAGGGGGAGGGAGACAAATTTTGTTTTGTTCCAAGGCTTGAAAGGTGTAGCTTGCATGAGGGACAAGGACCTTGGTCAAGGTGTGGTCTTGCATGGGAGGATGAAATTGAAGGGATTGAGGAGGATGTTGGCATGGAATGTTGGGAAGCCTCCAACATGTTGGGTAAGTTTATAATAAAGAATTGGTGTATAAGGTATTGTGTATAAGATTTGAATTAATGGTGTATTAATACACAAGATGAATACATAAGGTGTATGTGTATAAGAGTTGGGAGATATTTCTACACTAAAAATACCCATCATGGCCGTCCCTTAAGGGGTATTTGTGGCATTTCCATATTTTGTTTTTATGTCCCAAAATTGATGATAATAGGTGAATAATATCAATCTCCAAAATAACTAGTGATTTGCTTGATCACTTATAAGTCTCATGATCACTTAATCTAAATCGAATTCTTAATTCTATAAGGCATAAATCTCTAAATAACTAGTCTCTTAAAATTCTAAGGTGACTAAAAAAAAATACACAAGTAATAATAATGATGATCAACCAAGTGATCATAAATGTGAAATAAAATTAATAAATGATTATGATCACAAGAAATAAATAAGGGAAATTAAAGATGAAATGTATTTATCATTAATATTTACCCGTCAAAGCGACGCGGTAGAATTGTCAAATAGTACAAAGACGATACGTGATATAAGTATGTGTTCGAATAAAAATCGAGGGCTTCACAGGTGGGATCAAATTCTTGTCAAGGTTATGATTCATGGAGGCTTTCTAAATATTTGAATCGTGCCGCAGAAGGCAAAAAAACTTTATTGTTGCAAATTAGATGTCCAAATTTAAGATGCCTTTCCTATCTCCTACCGCTTTGACTTAACATTGGTACAATTAGGAATTATCATATTATAGCCTATGTTATGTATATCATGCAAGCTTATTAGAATGGATGAATGGTTGTGATGTGGGTGCTCATGAAATGATTACAATTGATTACTCCTTTTTGGCTGTTTGGGTCATTTTGGTGGCTGTACTTTCTGCTTACGGATGCTACATTTCTCAATTTTTGGTTCTTACTTATTGCTTTTATTTTAAAGCTAAATTGGAAAGGAATATAAATTTTATTTTCTCAAAGACGGAGAAAGAGGTTTATTTGATCATGGAGAGGATAGAACTAATGAAGGCTTATTTGATCACACAAATGCAGGGAAAAGAGAAGGAAACTGAGTCTTGTATGCTTTGGTTTGAATATATTTGGTTTTTGAACTTTATTAGCAAAACCAAGTCATTTGTTTAGTTAACCTTTAAGGAATACCTTAACAAATTTCTATTTACATAACATATATAATTGTTTCAAAGAAGTTGAAAGATTTGAAAATAAGTACTCATGCCAAAAACGTGCTACTTTATTTTTCGAAAAAAGATGCACTGATATGAATAATTGCAATGAACAAGATGTTGAAACAATACTACGGTATATCTTGAATGCCCGTGAATATTTGAAATCATTTTAACATGATTTTATATATATCTCAACTCTAAATTATTATTAATACTTAATTTAATGGAGGAGAACATAGGACAAATTATTACATACAAATGGTTAAGCTTGCAAATATGAACAAAATTGTGCTTTATGATTGCCTTAAAAGTATAAGTGGTGAATGAATGTTGAATGTAGTTGCGCAATTAAAAGATACAACCCACCTTAGAAGAAAAACAAAATGTAAAGACATGGAGTACGACATCAATCATGCTCAAGCAAAGAGTGGCGGCAAAATGGGAAAATGAGATGATCAAAAGAAACAAACACCATATAAGCAAACTATTAGTGAGGTTCGAATTCAAGTGATGATAAAAACACTCTTCAAAGTATCAAAAATAAATAGGGATAATTACAAAAAGTACCCCTGAGGTTTCACCTAATTACAAAAAAATCCAGCTAACTTCTAAAATTACAAAAAGTACCCTGATGTTTGATTCAGTGTTAAAATTAAAGGGTAAACTGCAATATTTTTATAAATATGAAGGGGGATTTTGAAATATTTTTTGCTTATGAGGGGTTTAAATGTTAGACAAAATGAAACCTCGGGGGTATCTTTTGTAATTTTGAAAGCTAGCTGGATTTTTTTGTAATTAGGTCAAACCTCAAGGGTATTTTTTATAATTAACCCAAATAAATATGTAAAGAAATTATCAAATTCAAGTAAGAAGAAAACAATGACCTACCAAAATAAGGTAAGAGAAGAATTAATGCAACTTGAATTCCTAAAACAACCTTTTTCATTTTTAACATCTACAATTCATGAAAACTTCATTCAATACTTTAGAATTGAGTCTTTCGATGTCTTCACTATATTTCATTTATTAAATTTTATTTCATAAAATATAAGTTTTTAATCGTGCAAAATTCTTTTTAAGTCAATTTGCATTGTGTGATAAACTAATTTAATTTAAATTAATAATTTATATATAATTGAATTAGTAAAATTATAGGGTTCACGTGCAACACAAGTGCACCTTACTAGTATATTTTAAATAGTAAAAAATAGAAAATATTCCTATAGGATGGAAATCATCTTCGAGAAACATAATTGCAAATACCACATTATAAAATATTCATATAAAGATTTATAAAGTGTCAATTGTTACCGTCCATTTAATGGAGTCGAAGGTATACATATGTTGCATATCCTTATTTTTATCATAGAAATTTTAAATCAAAATTCTTCATTCTAAAGTCTCTGGTGCAAAACTCACTTGTGAGTTTTTTTATTTCTTTGGTCAAGCTACTGGAAATAATGGCTTAGTACAAGTACATTCCCTAATCATTGTTGAGCTGAGGTCCATAGCAACCAACTTATTTATCTCAAAGTCATAATTAATGGTTAAGTATGAAAACATACATTAAGTGAAATAATGATATCAATTTGATAATGATTTATGGATAAAGTTAACAGATCTTGCAAAATAACATGTATATGTTAAAGTTTTGTTGATTACAAAAATCCATATCCTCAAAATCAAACTTATCTACCAGTCTATCATCCCTGCTCTTTGCAAGAAAGAAAAAACACACACAAAAAAAGAAAAAGAAAAAATCAATATGCTAAAGTATGTTGATTACAAATTGCAAGTTATATTTTCGTGCAAATAACCAAGATAATATGTTAAGAAATTGAGTATAAAATAAGTGAAATAGTATATTAATTGAGCCTAAACATGGAATCAAAGAGCTTCTGCATAATAATGACAATGTCATCGGCAATGAGAACAAACGGTTATATCAGACGGTCACACCCCTACCCAAAAAAAAAGGTCATTTCAGACAATACTCTCATAATAAACAATTAATTATTGTATAATGTATATACAGTTTCATTTATGGCATAAATATCGTATTTATTTTGGTGCACAAGACAAGAAATGTATATATACACATACATATAAAAGTTCATTTATATTTTTGAAGGAAACGCAGCAAACATTAAAATGAACAAAGCAACATTTTGTATTCATTTGATATATGAATTCTGGAGTACTGATTACAATGAGGATTGCATCTATATATAGATACTATGTCAGGGAATATGCTAACAACCTAGTACTAGAATGTAATCACATTGTGACAATTGGCTAAGGATCAACGGCTGTAGAGAAAGGGAAGGACAATGACAGTTGCAATCTTAAGAGATAAAAATACAGCAATGTTATATAATCCAACACACACCCCTCAATCAGAACTAGGTGAAGGAGTGGGAATAACATTAAGTCTGCTCCTGAATCTGGTGAATGATTTTTTGCTAAGCGGCTTGGTTAAGGTATCAATTGTTTGATCAATGGAAGGAACATGTTGAACAGTCAAGATGCCATCATTAACTTCTTCTCTGATGAAGTGAACTTCTAATTCAACGTGCTTAATTCTAGAATGAAAAACATGATTAGAAGAAAGTGCTTCAGCTCCTATATTGTCAGTCCAAATAACAGGTGTATTGACAATTCACTACAATATAAATAACTTTATGTAACACCAATAAAGTGTTACTTAATAGCCAAAAAGTGTTACTATAGACAATATGTAACACTTTAATGAATGCTACAGTTGCCCGTGCTACCTTTGATCTTAGCTAACACATTTATGGCCTTTAACACTTTTTACGAGTGTTACATTAAACTATCATTGTAACACTAACTAGTAGCACTTTCAAAATGTTACATATAACCCTTTGTGTAACACTTTTTCTATACAATATAACATTTTTTTTGTAGTTATTTTTCAATTTTTGGTAGCATCTTATCTATCATTAGTATCACTTTAAATTATCTAATGTAACACTTTTTAAATGATTATGTAACACTCTTAGACCATCATATAAATGATTATGTAACACTTTTAAACCATCATATGTATCATTTTTTTTTGTCAGCTCACTTTTTATATGTATCATTTTTTTTGTCAGCTCACTTTTTTGACAATAAGGTAACAATTTGATTTAAAATAGTTATTTGTCTATATATTCAATGGAATAAAACTAACTAAAAATTAATAATGAACAAATACATTAGAAGATATTTCTGAAATGTTTAATCGTGTCAATGCAACAAAGTAGATGGCTAAAAAATTCTATGCAATGAACAAATATCAGAAGACCTAAAAATCTATAAATGTAGTATCTTAAATATACACAACTTGCTTCATGGTTTTGCTCTTTATTCTAAAATCTCTTAATTCCCTTCAAGGTCATCGTCATCATTTGCTTCACCATCTCCGTCTTCATTATCCTGAAATATCAATTTAAGATACCATAATCAACCTATAAAAATTATAAATAATATTTTCTAGTAATTTCAACAACAAAGATAAGGCCACTTCGAGATAATAACCATTTTCTAAATTACAACAAATAAGTGATGGAGCAAGAGTCATTTTCAATTTCATGTTAGTATGTTCCACAATATTTGTACCAAAACAAATCATATTGCAATGAATTAGTACAGAAAAATAAAGTGAAAAAAAAAATTAAACAACATAACACTTCCTCAGATAAGTGATTATGTTTGAAGCAAACTGTTACTCATAGATCTAATCAAATTTATAATTTAACAACTACAAGTTTCTTTAAATTTCTAGTAAAAATTCTAATGCACATTATTATTACCTGATATTATTCTATATCATTGATGCCTCTAGACGATTGCCCACTAATAAGATGGCAATTTCTGGAACATTTAATGGATTCTTGAATGATGGTTTGATAGAAGCAAGCACTTCAGAAGAAATGTGTTGTTCGAAAATTTTCAAAAATCCAGATATTGTATCTTTCACAATCTCGTCTCTATATGGCTGTAAAAACTCATCTGGAATGAGCATACCAGACTTGGAAACCTTTGCTCTCTTGCTACACCTACCGAGAAGTCCATGATCTTCATATTCAAGTTGATCCTATAACACATAATTATTGAGAAAAAAAAACCCATCATAACATACATTTAAGAATAATCATGATAAAGGAAAATGATAAAATGCAACTTACAATGTTAAGTTCAGATGTCTTGTACTTTCTACCCGGTGTCCTTTTGCGAGTTTCCCTATACATCAATGCTGGAGACGGTGGTTTCCTTTCAGCTTGTTGCTGTAAAAAATGTAATCCACCAAAGTATTAAATATTTTTTTTTTATTTTCTGTATTTTGAATGAAAATGCACCAAGCGTAAGCGAGAAATTTAAAATATGAAAAAAAAAAGTTGCTTACTTCTTGATAGCTATGTAAGACCTGGCAATATAGATTGTCATTCCTTATTACAACCTTCATATAGAAATATATGCATATGTATATATCTTATGTTGTATCACTCATTCATGTTATCATCCCACTCATATTGAAATTATTTAATAGATTTCATTAATGGTGCTTGTACAATTTAGAAGTAAGATATATATATCAAATGTAATTCTTACCAGCTCATGACGCTTTCTCGCAAAGGCAACAGGACCCATAGTGTGCCTATTTTTTTTTGCTTTCACTACTTGCCTCATTCTTTTCACTAATTTTCAGCATATAAAAATATATTTTAAGTCTTCATTTAACCAAAATCATCTCAAAAGTACTGAAATTAATAGGGAACTTCACATTATTACATAAGAATAAAGTTCAAATGGAAACAATATACTTGATATCATCAAATGAGAAAAATGAGTACTTTTAATGAGAACAAGTATAAGATAGGGAAAGAAATAGAGAGAGAGAGTGAGAGAGAGAGCATGCTATCATTTTTCTCCATGAAAGAAATTCAACATAACTCATAATTAGGCACGCATCATCATATAATTTCTGATAATTACCAACTCAAATTTGATAAAAGACTCGTGTGAACATGTTGAAAAGGAAGAAAAATCATCACCAAAGATTTTCTTCTTCATTGTAAGATCAACTTCATTTGTAGCTATATGAAAAAAGGAAATCTCAGAAACCAATTGTAACTATAATTACCACGCCCTGTTGTCCAAATAAATGAGCCCTCATTTTTCTCTACGATGTAATTAAAGAATTACAAGTACTTTAGTACTAATATGTATAGTAAATTAGTGGAAGCATAAAAATCTGTAATTTTTTATTTTTCTGTCTACTATTACTCTAAACCACATCTAGAAGCTTTATGAAATTAATTTGTACTAGTAATGAAAAGAGTACATTTGTTAAACAAAGTCACGCATTTGCACACAACGTGCAATATTAGACGCACAACCTTGTGGTAGCTTGACATTCTTAAGAATTTCACAAAAAATAGTCTTCTCCTTTTTTGTCATTGAAAAAGATGCTTTAGACAACATGTAGCGATTGTTCGCAGATTCGATAGGGTGTAGTGAAGTTCTTATCCCCATTTCTTTTAAATCTAACCGAGCATTAAGATGATCCTTTGTTTTTCCTGGTATGTTTAACAAAGTTCCCAAAACACTATCACAAATGTTTTTCTCTATGTGCATGGCATCAAGATGATGGTGAGATGCATTATGCTCCCAATAAGGCAAATTAAAAAAAACAAGATTTTTTCCTCCATGGGCAAGTTTCATCTTTTTTTCTCGGTTGTGTCTTACCAAACTTATTTTTAAAGTCGTGCAACAAATGTAGGATTTGAGTCCCTGTTAAAGGATCTGGGGCTGCCCTCTTCTCAACTTTTCCATTGAAAGACTTCTTATCATGACGCCAACAATGATTTGTATCCAAAAACCTACGATGGGCCATATATCATGATTTTTTACTATGATTCAAATACAAATGCTCTGTTTCATAGCAACAATATGGACATGCGTACTTTCCTTTTGTACTCCAACCAGACAATATGGCATATCCAGGGAAGCCACTTGTTGTTGATTATAAAGCAACACGCATCTCAAACGTTTGGCGCTTTGAAGCATCATAAGTGTCTAACCCAAACTCCCATAGATCTTTTAGCTCTTCCACTAAAGGTTGAAGGTAAACATTGTCATTTCCTGGAGAGAGAGGCCATGGGATAAGTAACGATAGTATAAGATACTCTGGCTTCATAAATAACCATGGTGGTAGATTATAATTAATTAAAACCACGGGCCATGTACTATCTGTTGTGCTCATGGTTCGAAATATATTAAATCCATCACTAGCAAGCCCCAATCGCACATTACGAGAATCTTGAGCAAAACGTGGATATAAAGAATCAAAATCTTTCCAAGCATTACCGTTTGATGGATGTCGTAAGTTCCCATCTTTGATTCTTTTCTCATCATGCCACTGCATATAACGAGTTGGTTCAGTACACATATACAACCTTTGTAGCCTGGGTTTTAAGGGAAAATGCCAAACTACTTTGGATGGAATTTTGCAAACGTGTTGAGACAAATCACTGTAATTAATCCCTTGTTGCTTTTCTACTTCTTTCCACCTTGGAGCATGACAAATATGGCAAGATGTGGCACCTTCATGGTCTTTCCAGAAAAGCATACAATCATTTCGACATGTATAAATCTTCTGATAATGAAGACCTAAATCCTTTACCAACTTCCTAGCATCATTAAAAGACTTGGGCAATTCAATTCCCGGAATCAATTCTTGGATGATCTCAAGAAGATCAGAAAAGGCCATATTACTGAACCCATGAACACACTTGAATAGGTACAATCGGATGATGAATGATAGTTTAGAAAATAATTTACAACCCAGATATAACTTTTGTTTACCATCCTCAACCAACTTAAAGAACTTCTTAGCCTCTACATTGAAATCGTTTTCGATTTCTTCGTGGAAGCTTCCTTGCTGGTACTGGAAAGCTTGTCAACTAGACCCATATGAGTGTCATATATCAAACTTTCTATGTTATCATGCACAATATCCTTCTTTTATCTGACATAGAGGATGTACCCTTCTCTTTAAAATGCCATTCTTTAATCTCTGGACCAATGCCATTAGCAATCAAATAATTATACACTTCATCTTTACGATGCCAAAAGCGATTATAACATTCTATACATGGGCAACTTATTTGATCCTCTGCTCGAGTAGAAAATGCATAATCTAGAAAATCCTCCACTCCTCTAGCATATTCATTACTAGATTGTGAGTGATTGATCCAACTGCTCACTTTATTATGCATTATTAAACCTGATATAAAATAGGAAAGTTTTACTATGATAAGGTAAATGATAAATGCTTACAATAATAAGACAAATGACAATAATAATTTTTACTATTATAAGCTAAAAGTCAAAAAAATGCTTACTTCATAATGCATTATCAACCTAATATAAAGTAGAAATTTTTTTACTATGATATGGTAAATGACAAATGCTTACTATAATAAGACAAATGGTAACAATAATTTTTATGAATTTTGCAAAATTTTGATAAATAGACAACATATTTAGAGATAAATACACTTACCCATCCGAACTATACTGATTTTTATACTTTACCCTCCAAACTTTAATTCGTAATACTTTGCCCCCTGAACTATGAAAATCGTTACACTTTACCCTATATGGACAATTTTGCCCCTAGGTTTTATCCTTTTAAAACAATAGTTCAAGTTATCCCTTTAAACTCTATTTTGTGGCAATCTACTACATAATAATAAATTTATCGCATTAATCATTAAACATGAAAACTTTACTCCAAAATCAATTTGTTTTTTGGATTTTTCGAGAAACGAGAATTCTTATTTTTTGTCACTTGTTTTGTTCGTGACATTGTTACACCTACTTAGATCCAGTCTCTATTCAGAGGTTTTAAATGGATCATGTCAGGTTTCCAGCCTATAAACTCAACAGGACATACTTCAATTCAAAATTCTCATTTCAAGTATAAATCCGTATACAAATTAGGTCTCTAAACTGAAAATGAACATAGTCCATTATGATCATATCAGGCCCAACATGCTTCCGTAAAATTAATAAATCCCTTAAAATTCATACCTTCTTTGACCGAAACAGCACCGGGTTAAATGGTTCGCAACACCACCAGTCGGAAAATTATTGCCCCCAGATCGTTTGACAAACAGCTCCTCACTGTTCAACCTCACCCTCAGGGAAGATGATCTGCAAGTTATCCGACTCCTTCAAAGAATCGCTCAAAGACACCTTGGTTCGTTTCCTACTCCAGGCGTATAAGTAATTCTTAAACGGGATGAATTAATAGAACATTATGAACACATGTTGAAGCAGAAAGCCTCTTTTTATTAAGAACTTATAGAAATATTTATTACATTAGTAATCTCCTTTTGGGAGGAGAATACTGGTTTAGCCTCTCATAGATGAGGCTTGCACTCGAAAACACATAAAAATTTGAAAACTAAAACACTCAAAAATATTACAAATTTTTCACTCAGACTTTATTATAAGAAAACTAAGGAAAATGTTCGATGTCCTCAGCTTCCTTCAAATTCTGCATTTTATAGAGGTAAGTCCGGACTTCAAAGGCGGACTTCAAATCTTGCTGATATATATGACGTCATTGCTTACGTCATATCCACATTATTGCCTCGCCAATTTGGTGGTTTTCTTTTTCTCCCGCGTGAAATTTATGTGATGTTTGTCGGGGAATCTTGTAAAAGTTTGTTTTACGTGGTCCCCGAGGATAACGCGTCTTGTGAGCTGGGCCCTTATCCTTTCCAGCTGCATGATCTTGTCGGTCAGGTTTGGGTCGGAATCCTTTCCCAAACTCGGGTTCCTTCTATTCGGGGCATGCTTGACAGATCCGGTCGATCCAACGGCCAACATGCGCCATGTTACAAAATTTCCGGTAAGTTTCTTTGCTTGCCGGAATCTTGTTCTCCCAGAGAATTCTTCTCTTCGTCTCGAAAAGCTCCTATGCAAATCCTGTTGTTGATCCAATCATTGAATTTAGTAAGAAAGATTTGTTTGCTGAATTCTGGAAAAACTTAAACAGATATTTGACTTTGTCCATTCTGTTAGACAAACCGAAAGACCCCATGCTCGTCGTGTAGAAGCTTCATCTTCAGAAATTGCTCCTACTAACATTGGTACTTCTTCCGGTGAAGCTGCCTTAATGTACTTTAAAGCATTTCCATCCGGTCTTCTTAGCTTGATGAAATGAAAAGCTTCATTAAAGCCTTTCTTCATTTGGTTCGAAAGTTCGACCGATAAAATACAGTTCAAAATATCTCCTCTGGCCAAGTGTGGATTATTGGCCCAAGTCTCGTAAACTGCTTCCCCAATCCATTTCGGTAATTTTGAAATTTCTGGGAATCCTGGTGACACGGTATAAATTGAAGCTAAAGCTCCAAAAGTATACCATTCCTGTACCTGCAACACTTGTGATTATGGTACTTGAATCCATAACCTCCGGGTTAGAGCCCCGTACTCTCTCGGCCCCTTTTTGCACCGTAGGAGATGCGGCCTGGAAGAGAGGCCCTTGCAGAGCTAAGAATAATTGTCCTTGAGCGAACTGGCATGCTCGTATTTGACTAGAAACGGATTTTGTCAGCCTATTGAAGTTGTCCAAGAACACGCATTGAGACATAACGCCCTAAAATCTCGTTCTAGACTCTCCAGGTTTTCCCCGAGATGTCTTACTCGTTTAAGGACCTCGTCAAGAAAGCGTCCTTCCATCTCGTGTCAAGAAATGCAAGAATATTTTCATGAGATTTTATAATGACAATATCATAATCATAATATTGACATTCAACTTGCCATCTAAGTAATCGAGCCTTTTCTCGGTTTTGATTCAATTTTGTTTTTCGAAAAGTCTTGACACTTGAATTATCAATTTTTAAAGTAAACTTTTAGCCAAGTAAAAATAGAGGCCATTTTTTAAAAGCCTTTTGATCGCAAAGAATTCTTTCTCGTTGATATGCCATCTGTTTGCTTCACTAGGTGTGAATAAACCGCAATATCGCATGGCACTTCCTCATTTGGTGTGACCTTAGTAAGAACCGCGCCCACCAATCATCACTCGCATCCGTGTAAAGAACCGATTCATCCTCGTCTTGGGAATCGCAAGTTTCGGAAGCTTTTTACAAACTTCTTTAAGTTGCTTAATTCTTCTTGATGTTCATCTTCCCATTTGAATCTCGTGATCTTTTTTAAGCAATAGGCTAAACACCTTCCCGTAATATGCCGATTGTTAATGAACATCCCAAAGCAAAATTAACAACTCCAAGAAAACTCTTAAGTCGCTTCTTGTCTTTCGGTGTATCCGAAATCCCTATATCTTTTCCACAATATGATTCGTAGAATAATTCCGATTCATCGATTTCAATTCGAGGAATTCAACTGCCTTGTTGCGATCACCGCCTTCTTCTCCGAAAGCACTAATCCTTCTTTGTGACAAACATCCGAAAATATCTCCAAATGTTTGAGATGCTCCTTCATGTTCTTTGATGCGATAAGTATGTCATCAATATATACGAATATGAAACTAAAATAATCTTTGAAGAGATTATCCATTTTTCTTTGATATATTTGGGGTGCGTTAGCCAATCTCATAGGCATCACGTTCCAAATATAGTGTCCCCGTGGTGTAGAGAAAGTCAGTAAACCTCTTACTTTCTTCCTCCATCTTAACTGCGGTAGAATCGGACTTGCAATCGAACTTTGAGAATATCTTGGCACCTTTGATGCAGTTAACCAGATGTTCTCTACTTGGGATATAGTATCCGCCGAATTCCAAAATGTTATTAATCCCCTTGTAATTAATAACAAGTCTTGGCTTTCCTCTTTTGATTTCTCCATGGTTTCTGACTAAGAATCCTGGATGGCCTGTATGGAGAAACCCCCTGGTGAAATCAACTTAAGGTCAAGATGTTCCTTAAGTATTTTCGCATATCCTCCCGATCCTCCTGGTTCATAAGGATTGGTTTGAATCTCACGAACTCGTACTCCTTTCCGGGTTTAACCTTTAAGGATGCTTTGAGCTCATTCTTGTCCCACCATGCCAAAGGATCTTCATTATAATTCCTTTGGATTTTCTTCTTGATATCCTCGAGTGATATTTGTTCTTCAATGGTTACGTCACTCTGTGGATTCTCCATTAGGTTCACCATCAATTCAACAATAACCTCTGGAGTAACTCGTTCTTCTCCTTGCACTCTGAATGAATACAAGTTATTATCCCAAAACTTCTTATCCTTTCGAGAACCGAATTGTCTATAGGATAATAAAGCTTCACCAAATTTCCTTCGATCAGCCATTTTTGGATTTCGGAGTTTGGCTTCATCACCATGCTTGCTGTGAAAATTAATAGGCATTTTTCTGTAAAATGCTTTCCACAGTCTCTGGACAATGATCTTATGATCACATAAGGTTGTGAAAATAAGTCTTCTTATCTCGTTCTCCTGTGTAAATCGCTTGAATGTTTGTAGGAAGTTGTTTCTTAGTAAAACATCTGCACCTGTATCATGGAAATAGATTGGTGGCATTTTCACTTTGTACCATGGGGTACCGCCTGCGCCTCCGATCATGATCTCTGCTTGTTTAATTCCCTTATTAAGAATAAGAATCCTCTTAGAGAAATCTCTTCCTGCAATAGCTAGTAAATCTTCTCCAATTTCTTTAGGAAAAATATCCGGCTTTGCAGTACATATTCCGGCACCTGAATCAATATAGGCGGCAAAGTACTCGGCCTTATATTCAGCATATAACATTCTGATAGAAATGTATATGGAGAATGGACTAGTGGTCATCTAATTCTGTATCTTTTATCAGCCACTGTGAATTCCATTCCTTCTTGTACTCTTTCCCAAGGTTTATGATCCTCAAGAAATTCAATTCCCAATATTAATTGCTCTGGGATTTTCCCTGCTACTCCTGAGATAGTTAGCTCAATTTCACATATCTTCAGGCTTCCTTGATACCTTCCAACTATAGGTTGTTGGAGATAATACAGAACTTCACAAGGAAAAATATTATCCTTTTGAGTGATGTCGAATATTACTTCAACCTCTCGCCATCCTTCTCGGGACATTTCGGCTCTCTGCTTTGTTTTAAAAACATCGGGATGCGCTGAATCAGATTTTGGTCTCCTTTCTTCCCAACGGCTGCTACTCACCATTATGTCCTGCTGGAAAGACATCCTTCTGGGCTCAACTCTGAGACTTCGACTTTTGTTGAAGACTGGTTGATCTTGAATTATCATATCAATCTCTTTTATAGTTGGAGATTCAATGATTTCTGGTAGAACCACCCTGGCAAAGTCCTCAAAGATTCTTGGGACTTCAATAAATTCCTTTCTCAAGAATACTTCGGAATGATGGGTATTCGAGAGAGCATAGGAAATATTGTATGTGATCGAGTAGGGTCTGTTCCCTTCTTTCATCAAATCGACTCTTTTGAAATCTTGATGAAGGGTTAGGACTCTATTAAAATATCGATCTCCCAAATTGTATGCAATTCTCGGATAGATATTAAATGCTAATTTTCCTGCATACAAATTTCCTGTAACAGCTCCAATGCATGAATCCTTGAGATGTGAGATTCGCTTGTCAAAAATAGCAAGATTGAGTGGCGAATCTATTCCTTCCTTGAATGTTGCCTTAATAATGACTCTTATGGCTCCAATGTGAATCCATGAGAGTGTATTTGCAACTTCTCTTTTAACTCGCTTTTGATCTCCAAGATTTCTCTAATAGGGACCAATCGCATCTCGATCAAAGTTACGGTAAACTCCATCGGAATGGCAAATTCTCGGTTGTTACCCCCGTGAATAATTTGGTGTTTTCTATTATGAAACCCAATCTTATCCAATGCTTTTTCTATAGCTCCGATTGTAAATCCATCATAGACTTGAAGCTTTGGATCTTTCCTTCATGATTCTCATAATAGTTTTATGAGAAACCGTCGTGTGATAGAGGAATCGACATATCCACTCCCGATCGTCCGAAGAATTTTTCTTCACTCACGATTAAGTGGAGTCACTTCCATCGTCGAGAATAGATTTCTTCTTCATAGATGCTCTCATCCGAGGTATATCCTCAAATTGATACTGATTGTATAAGATCCACGATAATAGATGCCTTCCTCGTTTTCTCGGTGTGGCCTCGAATCGCCTCGACTCGTTTTTGATTGTCCGGGCAATCCGTTGAGATATGCCCTCTTGCTCGCATGTCCAGCAATTGATCTTTGAAGCTTTCATTTGCTCGGTGTGAGCACGCCCGAAAGTTCTTCTCCTGGATTTGGCCGGTACTTGCTTGATTAGAACCTCGATGATGAGGCTCTACCCCTGCAGTGCCTTTGGTCTTTGCCCCGATTTATAACTTCGGGCTTTTGTTTTGACGAGAACCTTCTAGGTCTCCATGAAGACCGCTTTTTTCTTCTTGCTTCCTCGGCGGTATGGATGACTTCGCTCCTTCTTCCTTTTGTGACGCTTGGTTGACCTCCCACAATTGTTGGGATGTCATTATCCACGCAACATAGAGGAACCGCTTTGTTAATTCCTCTTAATCTCTTGTAATTTCTGACAGAGTCGCTTGGTAGCACCATTCGATAACTTGGCCTTTAGGAAAGACATTTTTCTCGCCACGATTTTCTACTTGACTCCATCCTTGTATTCCCTGATAAACATTTCTCTCCAGGGACTCGGAATCTTGGCAAAAAATAGCTGTGCAACTTCCTTTTCTTCAATCTTGGATTTCCACCGGTATTCAGTGAACAACTTGATATATTCGTTAATATGACAAATATCATATAACTCAAGGCTATAGAGGATTTGTTTATATCTCTTTCTTTTTACATCCTCTAATCCCTCAAAATAACCTGTGCCGATGAACTAGATTTTGAATAGTTTTGCCATTCCATCGACAATTCCTTTAAGTGATTCCCCTGATGTGATCGAACCTTCGTACACAAGATCGGTCATATCCTGCAATCTTCATCGATCCTTCAAGACTCATTTCAAGGAGTAAAATGAATGAATCCTTTGTAAGATCGAGGGTTCCTGCTGAAATTCTCATAGTCGAAGCCCATTCATCAATGAGAACTTCTCTATTTTTAAAATCTGGGATATCCAGATTTAACATCAACCCATATGGATGTATTGGGTCGAGGTGCGATCTTCCATAAGACGTCTGATAAACATTCGGCCTTCCAGTAGGTTGTCTGGTTCCCGCAAGTGGGTTTCAACCTCTTGTCCCTGAAAGTGGATCACTCCCAGTCATGAAATCCCCAGCGTGTCTCGTCCCGAGCTCCATGATTTGAACCCGTACTTTCTTCGACATTAGGATTAACTGGTGGCGGTGGTGGTGGAATTGCTCTACCTTGTGGGTCATAGGTAACCAAAGCTGATCCATCACCTGCGTTCATCTTTAAATCTACAATACCCAATCCCGCGAAGGATTCTGCCAGGTCGTGTAGATCTTTAAGATTCATCTTTTCCATATCCATCTTATTAATTTTTGATGGATTTTCCTTTGATTAGAGCAATGAGCTTCTCCTCATCCGTCATCTTTCGTATAACTTCGATTGGTTTCCTTTTTGGTGTAAATAGTCTTGTTCAAATCTATACGCTTCTTTTCCTCCGGAAGAACTTGTCTGCATCCTCCCGATTCTTGACTCGTTTCAATATCATGAAAGAGTTCAAGAGTTTCTTCGATATTTCACCATCGTCTCCATCCGGTTCTGGATCCGATGAACTTGTCTTTGGTAGATGAATATGGCGGTTGCCATAATTCGCACGCTTCTTCTAGACTTCTCTAAGATCTTCGGAGAACTTAGATTTGTCTGGAAGTATCTCGTTCCACTCGGGTACTCCATCGGAATCATTGTTCGATGGGAATTTTCATGAACCGTTTCTTGAAGGTTCATCAAGTGAACATATAGTATCTGGTTAATTATCCGTAATTGCCTATAATATTCTGGGCCGCATTTTTGCATTGCCTTAAGGTTTCCCCGTTGGCTCCTGCCTGTTCTTTTTCTTCATGTTGGTATTCCCAATATGAAACCTGGTCAAGGTGTTCTTGTGCATACATCGTCAATATTTGACGATATGTCCTGTAAGGGGTACATCTCGGACATCGGTCCGGATCCATATTCTTGGAGAGATTCTCCTCACCAATTGTTAATTACATAAATATAATAAATATAACTAAAAGTTTTTAATAAACCAAGGCTCTGATACCATTTTCGAGGATCGCAAGACCATGAGGAGTAAAAATAGAAATTGCAATAAAATTTATAGTCTAGGTGGTAAAGTGCAACAACTTCAAAGTTTAAAGGGTAAACTGAAAACTAACTATCATGAAACTAGGGGTAATTTTGGAATTTTAGGCAAAGTGTAAAATTTCGCGAAGTTGAGGGGGTTAAGTGTAACGTTTTAAAGTTCGTATGGCAAAGTGTAAAAGTTCGAATAGTTTGGGGGATTAAAGGTATTTATCCTAAATATTTATGAGATGATGTTGCACTAACTCTTTATTCTAATATGCCAGTATGTCACTATCATTAGAATGACCTGAATAATTTATGATTATAAAGATTAACATTAAAGGTGGCAATGAAGACATCAATGGAGTAAGAATCAATACCACTTTCTTTAGCTGCAAATACCATATGCTCGGATAAAAATTAATAAATCATGAGTTGGAATTTTATTCCTTTTTTTTCCATGTTTTATATATCAACCTAGAGTATGAAGAATATTTAAAATATCAAAGTAAGGTTAAAACCTATGCACCAAGCTATTCACCATCTCCAATAGAATGGAGAGAAAATCCAACCAAATACAGAAATTGCCCTTCCGTCCAAAGACCACTCAACACAAATTGTCAATTGAAAAATAGGATATTTAATTCTTTCAATCCAAATTTTGGCTACCACATGTAATCTATTAATCCAACCCGGTAAATTAAGTGAAATAAAATAGAGAAGAGGAACTTACAAGCTTGAGACATTTTATCAATTTAATTTTATACTAGTATATGAAAGAATTGCAAATAAGAACAGAAAATATAAAGTTAAAAGACATAATGAAGACGTTTTGAAATCTGAGCATTTCCATTGATTGATGATTAATGTTCAATACATAGTGCTCATTATATACATATTCTTAGCTACAGATAATACTTATAAATTAGATTATCTATAAACCTAGAATACATAATCTTAGTTGTACAATGGTGGATGTGTCAGAGAATATTCCTACCATTATGTGCTAGACATTGATTGTTGTATAATGGTATATAGGAGCTGGATGTGTCAGGGAATATTCCTTATCATTTGTGCCAAATATTGCAAATATATTATCCAGGTTCATGAGGGGTGTTTGCACCATCTCCTCTGTCATCCCCCCTCAATTTGAGCGAGGTGAGAGGCCAAATTTGTAATCTTTGTCGCAGACGAGTGAAAAATTGGCAACTTAGAGGCTTGGTGAGAATATCAGCGACTTGATCAGCGGAGGAACAAATTGGACGCAGCGTAAACAATTTTTAGCCACCAAGTCTCGAAGGAAATGAACATCGAGTTCAACATGTTTGGTGCGTGCATGTAAAATAGGATTTGAGGCAATTGCAATGGTACTTTGATTGTCAACCCAAACAATAGGAGTTGAAGGAGGGTGCATGTTTAACTCACCAAGTAAACTTTGAATCCATCGTATTTCAAAGAAAGAGATTAGCCAGGCCGATACTCGGCCCGATGCTCGATCGTGAGATCAAGTTTGTTTCTTGGAGCACCAAGAAACTATGTCATTTCCTAAGAAGATGCGGGGAACCCGTAACATTTTCGGTCATCAACATCGGCACCCCAATCGAATCGGAATATCCCGTAAGTTTAAGAGAAGAGCATTTGGTAAAATGAATACCATAGTTTGAGGATCCGACAAGATATCGAAGGATACGCTTTCTGACTTTCAATGGGAATCAAGAGGACAATGCATAAATTGACAAACCTTATTAACACTATAAGCAAGCTCGGGACGTGTGAGTGTAACATCTTTGAAGGGCACCTACGATACTTCGTAAAAGAAGGATCAATAGTGGGCATGCCATCGATTTTGATAGATGATGAGATGTAACCATAGGAGTGGGAAGCCCTTTTGCATTTTCCATAGATGCTCGAGCAAGAATATCTTTGATATACTTATCTTGACATAGATGGAGACCAAATTTGTATGCGTGTGACTGAATTCCCAGAATTGATGAACTCGGTCCTAAGTCTTTAAGGGAAAAGACTTGATTTAAATATTTGATAAGCAACTGAATTCCTGAAGTGTCACTCCCTGTCAGAAGAATGTCATCGACATAAACCAATAACCATATACATCCTTTGGAAGTGGTTTTAAAGAAGAGAGAATTATCTGACTGTGAGCAACAAAAACCAATGCCAAGAAGAGTTTGCTTAAGTTTACCCGACCAAGCACGAGGAGCCTGTTTCAAGCCATAAATGGCTTTAGTAAGCTTACAAACAAGAAGTTGAGATGATGTTTCATAACCTCGTTCAAAGCCCGGAGGTTGTGCCATATAAATATCGATGTCTAAATCACCATTGAGAAACGTATTATTCACGTCAAGTTGTCTAACTGGCCAAGAAAAATTCACAGCAATGGAAAGAACAATTCGAATTGTGGTGGCCTTTACTCTTTGGATGAATGTCTCGATCAAGTAAAATCAAAACCATGCTCTTGATCATACCCTTTCGCAACAAGACGAGCTCTTGTATCTAGCGATGGACCCATCAAAGATGCTTTTTCAACTGTAAACCCACTTACATCCGATGAGTTTCTTCCCAGGAGGTAATGGCATAATGATCCAAGTTTTGTTATTTAAGAGGGCTTGATATTCAGCTTCCATAGCCGCTTTCCACTTAGAGTGTTGAAGAGCTTCATTATGGTTCACAGGTTCTGTGGTATCCAATAAATTGAGAGAGAAAATTTTTGGCTTGAAAACTCCAGCTTTTGATCTGGTAACCATGGAGTGATTACCTGTAACCTGACAAGGAACATCAACTGGGCACTCATCATTAGTAGTATTTTTGAGAAGAAGGTTGAACATTTTGCACACATGGTAATTCTACTACCAAAGGCACGGTTGAGTGGCTAGAATCGGATGAGTGTATAGGGACGGAAGGGATGATTACTTTGAGAGTGAATTGAGCATGGGAAGGAGACCGGAATTATCACTAAAATGAGGTGAGGACTAGGAGTAGAATCATGTAAGGGAGGTGGAGAAAACAAGAGTGGAGGTGGACCAAGGATAGATGTGGAAAAAGGGAAAGTTTGTGGTGTTTGAGAGGCTAATTTTTCACGTGTAGAGAATGGGAACCGATGTTCATCAAAAACAACATGCCTTGTGATGATAACCTTTCCATTTGGCAACAAAACTTTGTAACCTTTGTATTGCCCTTTGTATGTAGATAAAAGTGCTTGGTAAGGATCTAAATTCAGTTTGTGCTTATTATAGGATCTAAGATGAGGATAGCACAAGCATCCAAATGATTTAAGATTTGTTGTAATCAGGCTTTTGTTTGTACAAAATTTCAATAGGGGATTTGAAATGAATAGATTTAGTGGGTAGTCTGTTGATGATATGCACTACTGCATAAAAGGCATCATCCCAAAATTTTAGAGGCATGCTTGAATGAGATAGTAATGCTAATCCCATTTCTACTACATGTCTATGCTTTCTTTCGGCTAATCCATTTTGTTCTGGAGTATAGGGACATGAAATTCTATGATGGATTCCAGAATCATTAAACAGTTTTGTTAAGGCCCTAAACTCACCCCCACCATCACTTTGAACAGATTTTATTTTTGAATTGAATTGGGTGGATACAAGGTTCTGTAAATGAGTGAAAGCAGACTGAACTTCAGATTTAGCTTTGAGAAGGTATATCCATGTATGTTTGCTGTAATGATCAATAAAGGTTACATAGTATAAATAACCATTTGTTGATTTAATGGGAGAGGGACCCCAAACATCTGTGTGAATGAGATCAAAACGATTTTTAAATTCAGAATTAGAGGTAGAAAATGGTTGCTTGTGACTTTTTGCTTTCAAACAAGAAGCACAAAGTGGAGAGCTTTTATTTATCACAGCAGAAATATTACAAGACTTTAGAGCTTTCTCAATAACATTGTCATGTGCATGCCTCAATCTATAGTGCCAAAGATGTGCACTTTTATTTGCATTGCTTTCCACCAAATTTGCTGAATGATTACTGAAGGAACACTGAATAGAATCAGATGAGTGATTTGGAGACTTGTCAAGTTGAGCATCAAACTTGTATAAACCATCCTTAAGGTAGCCTTTGAGAAGAATTTGATGTGTTGCTTGATCCTTAACATAACAAAGAGTAGGGTGAAATTCAACAAAAACAGAGTTATCTTTTGCAAATTTAGATACACTAATTAGATTCTTTGTTATTTCAGGAACATGCAAGAGATTTTTAAGAATGAGAGGTTTGGAATTTAAAGATGAGTGCCTGAGGTGTGAATTACCAATGTGTGAGATGTACAAACATGCTCCATTGCCAACTTGAACTTTGTTGTTGCCTTGAAACTCTGAAGCTATGTTAAGGTTGGCCAACTCATTTGTCACATGGTTGGTTGCACCAGAATCTGCATACCATCCTCCATCATTTCCAGTTTCTTGAGTAAGAACCATAGCAGCAACATTGGATTGTGGATTTTGATAGTTGCTGAAATTGGTGTTTGCACTGCCTTGAAGAGAGTATGGTCCAGTAAAATTTTGATCAAACCTGTAATAACATTTTTCTGCAGTATGATTGGTATAACCACAGAGTTGACATGCTGATTTTCCTCCACCAAAAGAATTTCTGAAACCTCTACCTCCCCTTCCTCTATAGTTGTTTCTTCCTCTACCACTTCTGTTAAACTGATTGTTACTTTGCTGATTTCTGCCACGATTTCCTTCACCATAGTTCATGAATCTCCTTGGATGATTAGTTTGAGTAATAGCATTGACAGAGGGAATAGAACCATCACTATTAATAATGGAATTTGTAGTGGCTTCAAGCCTAGCTTCAAAACTCAACAAAATAGAATAAACTTCCCTTAGCTTTAGACAATCAATTCTGGAAGTAATGGATACAACTACAGGGCCATACTCATTGCCAAGACCCATAATAATATGAAGGATATGATCAGCTTCAGAAATTGGTTGGCATGTGGCACCCAAAACATCACAACAACTTTTGATTTTATTTAGGAAATCTCTCATAGGTGTAGATCCTTTCTTAATAGTCTGCAGCTGGAGCTTAATTTGCATTTGTTTGGCAAGAGTTTGACTAGAAAAACTTACTTGAATAGCCTCCCAGATTTCTTGAGCAGTGGTTAATCCAACCATCATTACCAAAATATTTTCAGAAAGTGAAGAGAGCAACCATGAGGCTAGTAGCTGATCTTGCCTCTTCCAAGTGAGATATTCAGGATTAATGACCTGCTCTTTTCCAGAGGCATCGGTCTTAAGCTGAGATGGTGGTTGAGCATCTTTGGATACAAAGCTTTCAAGTCCATATCCTCTAATAGCCGTGAGAACTTGTTGCTGCCATAATAGGAAGTTGGAATCATTGAGTTTAATAGATATTAATTGATTTTGAGGTTGAACAATATGTTCATTGGTGACAGAAGAGCTGGGAGTTAATGTAATCTCAGTTGAACCAGATTTTTCAATGCTTTCAAGACTCATTTTGAGATTAAAAAGAAAATAAATAAATAAAAATTAATAGAAAGAAGGAAGAGGATATATCAGAGTCAGGAATACACCAGCTCTGATACCATGAAAGAATTGCAAATAAGAACAGAAAATATAAAGTTAAAAGACATAATGAAGACGTTTTGAAATCTGAGCATTTCCATTGATTGATGATTAATGTTCAATACATAGTGCTCATTATATACATATTCTTAGCTACAGATAATACTTATAAATTAGATTATCTATAAACCTAGAATACATAATCTTAGTTGTACAATGGTGGATGTGTCAGAGAATATTCCTACCATTATGTGCTAGACATTGATTGTTGTATAATGGTATATAGGAGCTGGATGTGTCAGGGAATATTCCTTATCATTTGTGCCAAATATTGCAAATATATTATCCAGGTTCATGAGGGGTGTTTGCACCATCTCCTCTGTCAGTATAGTGGTTGTTGTACACAACTTGCACACAAAAGGCGCACACATACATATTGGATTGAGTAATAGTCATAACTGGATTTGCAAGATAATTAGTACATCATTTTAGCAAAGTAGCAGAGGATCAAAACAACTTCTAAATAAATATTGGTGGTTGTAGTCAATTGATACAGCAGATTTCCACGATAGCAAGCATGGGCAGAGGCAGGGGGCCAACCTCGCCCACGACCCCCTCATATCCTGTGTTCATGGGTACTTCGATATGCATCTATCTATCTGTCAGATTTACGTGTGCAAAATATTTCACATTGAGAGAACATTAAGAATGGGATATAGGGGGAGATATTATACCTGTGAAGCGCCCCAAAATTAAAGATAAATTAACAATCCGGTGTGGCAGATTGCAGTATGTCCAGGTGAGATTCTCTTCCCTTTCACCTTTAAAGAAGTGATCTGATTCTGATCTTTTGCACTCGTAACTAAATTAATACAAATTTTCAAATGTTAAAATAAAAATAAACATCGAAAATATGAAAAGTGGCCTAATTCGTAATGTATAGTCATTACCTTCACATGATCTATTCCTTGAGGATCCAAAAATAAAAGAAACATATACCAAAAACTTATGATTTGTGGGTTATTTGAATTTTTTTGTTGGATAGTCCTCTGATCTTTTCACTGGGGGCCCCAAGATTGGATATTTGGAAGTGGAGGGTTTTGGGCACCGTGTGCAATATATGTGAAAGTGGGAGCTGAAACTCAATCTTGTTTCATTTAAAATAAAGAAGAATAAAAAAGTCTAACTTTAATTGGATCTGATATAGGACTCTTAATTTTGTGTGTTGGAACTTTGAAACTAAACATGACAATTATTCAAAGAAATAGTAACAAAACTAAAAGGTCCAACACAATATAGTCGCTTGCCCTTATGTGGAAAATTCATTTATTATCCCTAGTTTTTTTTTTGTTTATACACCAACACCTCGTACCTGAATAATTTTCGGCGCCAGTAGAATAATAGTTCTCTGTTTATAAGGGAGGAGGATAAAGAAAGGAAAATAATGGAGAAAAAAAAAGAAGAAAAAAAGAGAATAATAGAGATTGATTTTGGAAAATTAAAATAGAGGCATTCAAACTTGATAATCTTTACATATAAAATAATTGGGATCTAATATAAGGGAGATGGTAATCGTAGTGCTGGTAATGGGCCGGGCAGGGCCAACCCGACCCAAGTCCATCGGGGTTTTTCAAAAATTCAGGTCGGGCCCGGTCGGCCCGATTTTGGTCGGGCCTAAAAAAACATGGCCCAACCCAACCCATACATACACTTCATGTACAAAAAAATTGGGTCAATCTGAAAAGGTCGGGTTAGCCCGGCCATCGGGCCATTTAGGCCGGACCAAATAAGACCGACTTTTTTGGGCCTAAAAAACATGGCCCAGTCCAACCCAAACTTCAGGCTGGCTGGGCCGGTCTGCGGGTCTGGCTTGATTTTGCCACCTCTAGGTAATCGACCCTTTGGATTGTATAAAAGTTAATTAGGAAATCATATAAATTACATATAATATTTGTGAAATTTGAGGTTTTTTTTATTATAAATTAAACTGGTGAAATTCATAAAAAAGAAAATGAAAATTAAGAAGAAATAAAAAAAAGAGTACATCACCTCTAAAAATTTTATGTTTTAGCGGCTCATGTTGTCTCCGCCTAATTTTATATCAATTATTCAATTCAATTGTTAGCCTTATCCAATTAAAGTGATACAATTGAGTTACCACAATGGGAGGAAAAAAAGTGTTATCAATTAATGAAATAAAGTGTTACCTTAAATATTATTTAATTAAAGTGATACATATTTTGTGTTACATATAATTAATAAGAAAAAGTGTTACTTGTTTTCCAAAAAAAAAAGTGTTACTTATTAAAAAGTATTACATATATGTGTTACATATAGATAAAGTGTTACAAATGTGTTACATAAAATTGTAGTGTAAAAAGTGTTACAAATATGTGTTACATAAAATTGTAGTGTAAAAAGTGTTACAAATATGTGTTACATAAAATTGTAGTGTAAAAAGTGTTACAATTTGGTGTTACATAAAGTCATTTATGTTGTAGTACTCGTCTTTAAATTTTCCTTTAATTATAAATCCAAGAAATTTATCGATCGTTCGATTCCATTTTCAAAGCCAGAAGTCTTTATTGATTTCCTGGATCGAATGAGTTATATAATAGTTAGGGGCTTTTATAGGATTTTAACCGTTTTGTGAGAGCAAAACTATTACGGGCATGACCAAATTGTTTTCCCATGGACGCAATGATCATGGAATAAATTAATTTTGTGGCACCTCATTAATTTTTAAAATTCACATTTTAATACATTCATATGTATAAAATTGGCTATAAATGTAAATAAAGATGACTATATTATTTAGCGTAACAATATATTCCCGATTTAATGAATAAGATTATTCTTCAAATTTCGTTTTTTCAACTTTATTAAAAAAATACTTCTAAAATTCATAAAATCACCCATCTAATATTGTGGATCAACTTAAGAATACACCATCATACACTATATATAACGCTCCATTTTTTTATATAAAAATATTTTCTTTTGACAAGAGAAATAAAAATAACTTAGGACGCCACGCCTAAAAATGGATGTTTGCGAGAATTAAATATTTTAAAAAATAATAATATTAAAGAAACACATAAAAGAAATTTAATATTTTAACGGAAAATTAAATGCAGAAAAGCGAATTTAAAATTTAGAAGAAAGATAATCATCAAATATAGTAAGTTAATTGAATTTAACCATAGTCAAACTTATTCCAAAGTCACTCTGAACTAAATGAACAAAAACCAAATAGCAGGGTAACAGTAGTTTATCTAGACATTAAAATCAAATGTTCAAGTAGTCTCTAGAATATTCGTTCGAATAGAAGACATGTTTTATTTATTTAAAATGAAGACTAAGTCAGTCATTCCTCCTTGCCTTCGCCCTGCCAAACTCCATCTGAAAAATCATTGAAAATAGTGGGGTGAGTAAAAACAATTACTCAGTGGAAAATCACATTTGTTCAAGATAAATAAAATTCTTGCACCACGTTAATGAAAAATTTGCAACATAAATCATAACATCATAAAATCATAGAATCATGGCATCATAGAGTTCCTAGAGCATAGAGCTCGTATAACTTGAATCTTGGAGTTCCTAGAGCAAAAAGCTCATGTAACTTGAATCTTTGAATTATAGAATCCATTGAGCAAAACTTGCAGGACATAGCATGTGCATCATAAATATTAATGTAACAAACATAATATTTAACTAGAATAAATAGTAATAATTTCATGTCTTGAAATAGAAGAAAAGATCTGATCCAAATTATGTGTTGGTATGTCTTGAACTCCTAGATCTCCTCTCTATCCTCGTCTCCCCTTACGATAATAAAATAATTTGTCTTAGAACCTAAATAATATTAATGATATAGACCTCATAATACAGATCTTGTAAAATATTAATATGAATATCATAAGTTATGTAAAATATAAAAAGAAATATTAGTGATCTAAAATTTTGATATATATATATATAAGAAAATACTAGCGATCTAAAAATATTTACACAGTATGATATATATATATATATGTGTGTGTGTGTGTGTATACTATACGTACATATACCATATATTATAAAAACACACACACCATTATAATGTATATGCACACATACACACACTATCACATACACTACGTGTATATTATATGTAGGGGTGTAAACGATCCGAGCCGAGCCGAGCTTTAACTTGTTTGCCATATGTTCGTTTAATTTTATACATGTTCAAGCTTGGCTTGAGCTTGATTCGATTTTAAAAAAACTTGTTCGTGTTCGGCTTGATAAAAAAATTTAATGCTTGAATGTGTTTGTGAACATGTTCGTGAACGTGTTCGTTTTGAGTTCGTGTTCAATATGTTCGTGAACAATTAATAACTTTGTTCACGAACAACAAATAAACAAAAAAATTAACTCCTTTGGTGAACGATAAACAAACAAACATTTTTCAAACTTATCGATGAAAATACATATAAATTATTGTCAAAAAATAAACACACATAAACTAAGTAACTAACCAAACAATTGGCAAGTCTGTCAAACTATATTTTAGAAATAGTGAAAAAATATGGGCCAGAGCTTATTTAATGAGAATTATCATTATTATATATTAGGATAGGGTTTAGGGAGTATTATGTATCTTATGGGCTTTAAGTCTTTTTAATTTTATTAAAATAAAATATTTTTAATTCTTTATTTAAAATAATCAAGCTATTAGTCGAGCCCTTAACAAGTTTGTTCACGAACAAGTCTAAAAATATATTATACGAGCTTGTTCTTGAACATTTATAAACAAACACTAAACAAACTTGTTCACGAGCTTTTAGTAAACGAGTATAGAATTGTTCAAGCTCTGTTCGTTTATTACACGAGCCTCAAAATGTGTTCATTTATGTTCACTTAACTAAATAAACGAACATAAACGAACGTTATCCGAGCATATTCACGAGCTGTTTGCCGAACGCTCTGTTCATTTACAGCCCTAATTATATGTACACGCACGCACACAAAGTACCCTTACATATACTACATATTATAATTAAACACACACAATACACATACACACTGACACATGCATATATATCACATGCATATATATATGTATTCAAATATATGCATGTATTCAATATTTAAATACACATATATATATATTAAATATTTAAACATATACACTATATTATACAATATATCTATATATATGAACATCTGCACACACATTTGTACACACAATACTTAATAAATTATACACACCATATTATAATAACAACACACTTCTACACATTCAACACTTACGGCAATGAAAAGAAAGTAAAACAAATAAAGTAAAGAAATAACAATGGAATTGGCTAGAACGAAGGAAGAAAAGAAAATGGGTGTGGGTTGTTATATAATTGGTGTTTGCTATATAAGTGATGTATTAACAATAATTAATGATTATGACAAATGAAGTCAAGAAAATTTGTCTTTTGTGTAGAAATTTTTAAATCTTTCTGGTAGTTGTTAGCCTACTTTAATAAATGGGTTGGCTAATAATAAATTAGGTGTTACTAATTAATATGAAATGAAGTAAAAAATAATTTTATATCATGTAATATATATATATATATATATATATTTGTGGTTATTCCGTTATATATTCCATGTAAACTCATCATCAATGTTCTCATTCTCAACAAAGTTCCATCAGAGTCCCAATTTTTTTCCCACGTAAAAAACCTTAACCTGCTCTAAAGAATTAGTGAAAATATTTGAAGATTTAACATCTTCATGTGAAATTTATTTTGGTGAAGGTATACCAACCCCAAAAGAATTTGATACGCGACACTAGCGAGTTCAAACTCACTACAAGTGTGTTCGATGATGAGGGATCCGCGGTCCACGTGCCAAGGAGAAGGAAAATCTTATCACCGATGTCAAAAACCATGGCATTTCCTGATGTTTGGATGAACCAATTTCTTCAGCATCTCAATTTCATGAAAGATTTTGGCACAATGTTGAAATCATAAACACTGATGAATTCCTTCAAATGTAGGTTGTGCCAGTAAGCCGATCAACAACTTCGTACACCTGATCATTAATTTTTCCTTTCATCTCTAAATTGAAGAAATTTATCGGTCATTCAATTAGTGTTTTTTTTTCAAACTAAGAGAAGTTTTTATGGTTTATTTGATCAAATGAGTAATACTGATAGTTGGGGATTCTTTTAGGAAATAAAAAATAAGTAAATTTTGTATGATCATTGCAATGCACAACCGCCAATGCTTGCAAAAGTACATTATAAGGTTGATTCATGTGTCATATGTCTTAATATAATGATAATGTTTCAAATCAACCAATATATTTTTAAATATAATCTCATGCCCTATATTGGAGTACCACTCATTCATTTAATGCAATAATGTAGTATCAGAGATTCAAGTGAATGTGGAAATTATAGTAAAAACATCAACTATGTGCAAGAGGTTATTTCCAAAAGTTGAGGAGAACATAGATGTGATAAATTGAAACACCAAAAGTTTGGGCATCTTATTTCCTATATTCCAGACCATTCTTCAAGGTTCAACGTGTGTCCTCGAGCATCAACTTCACCAAATCTAATGTCCTTAAGAGTTTTAAGCCCAAAAACACATCGGCGGACAATTCTTTGATTAAACCACTAGAATCCATAACCACTTTGAGTGTGCGTAATTGGTTGAAATTCTTAATAGCTTCAACTAGTGTCTGATCAACTCTCTTACAATCTCATGTTAAGTGTAGTGGCTCTCCACAGATATTATCCAAATTTTTCTTCACCGATTCTTGTATAATTAATTTGTTCCAGGAACCAACTAGAAGATTGAAATGTGTTGACTTTATATTTTTCATCTTTCCGCTACGTTTATCAAACCTCGAAGGTATTATGACTGCCTAATGAACTAAAGCATCAAAAAGAATCAGCCACGTCCTCCATTTTTTTTGTTGCCACCTCAAGTTTGATGCAATTTTCGCGACCCACATCTGGATCAATCTATCTTTTCAAAATCGTTATTTGGAATTAATTAGGCGCAATGTTGAATTCATATTTCAATATGTACAAAATGTTTTGTTTGACTAGAATCTTCATCTTCATCTTCCCTCTGAAATTTTTTGATCTTTTCATATTTTTTAACTAATTTACTCATCTCCAATATATGATGAAGTTGTTTCAAATGGCGAAGACAGAGATTAAGCAATTCTCCTCTGCAAAATGAATCAATGACACATTGGTTACTTAGAGAAAGAACCATAAAAGAAAACCATGGTATCAGAAATTCCATTAAAACTGTAAGCCCTTGTTTGTTTATATTTCCAAAAGTGTTTTTCCACTTTCCAACTATTCCGGAAAATGGATTTATGTTTGTTTTAGAAAATTTTCACTAGAAATAAAGTTATTTTCAGTTTTCACTTTTATATGAAAATATTCTTTTGAAAATACAACCAAACAAGTTTTCATCCCAAACACGCAAATCTAGGTAAAAATAAACTACAATCCCGTAAACCTATGTCAAAAATACATTTAAAAAACTATAACCAAACATATTCTCATTTTCAAATGGAAATTCAGACAACAAACTAAACATATTCTCAATTCTCACACGAAAATCAATAAAGTTTGAAAATTCATTTTCCAACACTAGAAACTGGAAATTGGACTTGGAAATACATCCATACATCCCTTTTCACACATTAGTTATTAATATATAAATTCTCAAGTTATTAATGTTGGTAAAATTCATTTGATATGTTAATATAGCAACATGTCATATCTTCAATCACTTAAGTTTTACATTGTAGGCACAATGATGGGAAAAAAATGCGAACAAGGCTAGTAAACTCTTTATGTTGTATTTGTATGCAGCTAAACAAAATGGTAAATTGAACATGCTCTATTAATACATAACATAACAAAAGACATTTAAATTTTCTATTACTAAAGCACTAGTTTCTAATAAGTGGAAATCAAACAGTTTCGATAAATGAAGAACCGGGAGAGAGTTGCTTGAAAAATCATGGCTAAAAAGTTCCACCGTTGTCCAACTACTTTACACACCTAGCTTTATTTGCATACAACAATGAATAAATTTACTCATCTCCGATTCGGAAACCCAAATCAAATCCTGGATCAACTTAAGAATGCACAATCCTACGTTCCATACATCCCATGTAAATAGGTCGTGAATGTTTTCATTTGCAACAAAATTCATAGAAGTCACAAACAAGAAATTTCCCACATACACTACACATTAACCTACTCCAAATAATTGGTGAAAATATTTGATGGTTTAACAACTTCATGGGATTTTTTTACGTGAATGTATGCCGACCCTGAGAGAACTTGATGGGCAATATAACTAGAGATGATTCACAGGTGACGTGATCAGGGAGGAGGAATCTGTGGTCCATATGCTCTAGGAGAACAATAATTTTCCATCGAGATCGGAAATCTCGTGGCATTTCACAACGTTCAGGTGATCCAATTTCTTCATAATTTCGATTTCACGGTTGAATTCTGCCTTGCAACTGGAAACATAAAAAATTGTTGCATTCTTTCAAGGTGTAAGTTGCGCTTATATGCCGATACACGACTAAGAAGTTTTGGGCAGCCGGGATTAAATTATCAAAGCTATATTTAGTTATAGCCAAAAATATAATTTTCAAGAAATTGGGGATCAATATACAAAATATGAAACCTGACTTTGAACTATGAAATGGGATTTCTACTAATATTATGGACTTATTAAAGTTGGTTTCAAATTAAAATAACTCTTGGTTCATTAGTTATATATTTTAAATTTAGACTAAAAATGAGGATTTTCGAAAATACAACAACAACAAACTAAGCCTTTAATCCCACTACGTGGGGTCGGCTATACGGATCATATCACGCCATCGTTTACGGTCATAAGCCATATTCTCGTTTATTTCTAAGTATAACATGTCATGTTTAATAGCTTCTTTCCAAGTCTTTTTAGGTCTACCTCTTCCTCTTTTGATTTGTGTGAGTGATTCTCTACCTTCTAAACGTCGCACAGGTTCATCTAAAGGTCTCCTATAAACATGTCCAAACCATCTTAATCGTGTTTCTCTAATTTTCTCGTCTATTGGTGCTACTCCCACTTTGTTTCTAATGTGTTCATTTCTTATTCTATCTAATCTAGTGTGTCCGCACATCCATCTTAGCATTCTCATCTCTCTGCTACCCTCATTTTTTGTTCGTGTTCATATTTAGTCGCCCAACATTCTCGCTCCATAAAGCATTGCGGGCCTTATGGCCGAATTTTATAAAATTTTTCTTTCAATTTTAATGGTATTTTATGGTCACAAAGGATAGAAGATGCACTCCTCCATTTATTCCAACCCTTTGGATCCTATGTGTGACATCTTTATTGATTTCTCCGTTTCTCTTCAATTATAAATCCTAAGTATTTAAAACTCTTTGTTATACTCACTTCATGTCCATCAATTTTAACTTTCGTCTCATTGTTTTTGTTGTTTTTACTAAAGTGGCATTCCATGTATTCTGTTTTAGCCCTACTTATAGTAAAACCTTTTGATTCGAAAGTGCTTCTCTCCAAACTTCCAATTTTGCATTTACTCATTCCCTTGTTTCATCAATTAAAACTATATCGTCCGCAAATAACATACATTCGGGGATGGATTTTTGTAAGTGTTTAGCGATTTCATCAATTATTAGGATAAAAGGTGCGGGCTTAGAGCGGATCCACGATGCAAACCTATAGTGTTTGGGAATTCACTTGATATTCTGTTGGTGTCACGATACATGTTGTTATACCATCATACATATTTTTTTATGGCATCTATGTAGGCTATTTTTATTCCTCTTTTTTTCCAATACGCGCCACATTATATCACGGTTGACTCTATCGTATGCCTTTTCAAGATCAATAAAAACTATATGTAAATCTTATTTTCTCTCATTATATTGTTCACATAATCGTCTAATTAAGTGTATAGCTTCATTTGTGGATCTTCCCGGCATGAAGCCAAATTGATTATCTAATATACTAGTTTCATTTCTTATTCTTGCTTCTATAACTCTTTCTCATAATTTCATTGTATGACTTATTAATTTAATTCCCCTGTAATTTGCACAATTTTGTATATCCCCTTTTTTTTATATAGGTATCAATATATTTTTCTCCATTCATCAGGCATTTTCTTAGTTTTTAGAATAACATTAAATAATTTAGTAAGCCATGCAATTCCAACTCCACCTAAACATTTCCACGCTTCAATTGGTATATCATCTAGGCCAATTTGCTTTGCGATTTTTCATTTTGTTTAGTGCTTTTTCTGTTTCATGAAGTTGAATTCTACGATAAAAGGTACGGTTTCTATTCGATTGAGATTGGCCTAGTTCCCTAATGTGACTTCATTCCTCTTCGGTTCATTAAAAAGATTATTGAAATACCTCTTCCATCGATCTTTTATGTCCTCGTCTTTCACTAAAATATTTTCATTCTCATCTTTTATGCATTTAATTTGAGTTAGATCTCTTGTTTGTTTTTCTCTAAATTTTGCTATTTTATATATATATCTTTCTCTCCTTCTTTAGTATCTAGTTTCTTATAGAAATCTTCATATGCCTTGGTTTTTGCTTCATATATTGCTCTTCTTACTTCTTTTTTGGCGTCTTTATATCTTTTAAGGTTTTCTTCGTTTTTACAGGAATACAAAACTTTGTAACTAGTTCGTTTTTCCTTTACCTTTTCTTGGATTTCTTGATTCCACCACCATGACTCTTTATTCCATTTATTACCATTTGACACCCTAATGTTTCTTTTGCGATCTTTTTCATTTGAGTAGTTACATAGTTCCATGTTTCATCGGCTTTGTCTTCCACTTTCCAATCAATGGTTTCTACTAGAGATTTGACAAAACTATCTCTTTTTCTATATTCTTTAAGTTCCACCACTTAATTCTCGGTATGTTAATTTTCTTTCTCTTTAAGTGTATGTTAATAAGTTTGATATCCAAAACTAGTAGTCTATGTTGGGTGGTGAGGCTTTCTCCGGTATTACTTTGCAATTTTTGCATATTTTTACATCGTTTTTTCCGGTTAGAAAGTAGTCAATTTGTGATTTGTTAGGACCACTTTTAAATGTGATTAAATGTTCGTCTCTCTTTTTAAAGAAGGTATTACCTATAATAAAATCATAAGCAAGCGCAAAGTCAGGATGGTTCTACCCTCATTGTTATGCGAGCTAAAGCCATATCCTCCATGACTCTTTCATAATCTTCATTATCCTTCCCAACATGTCCATTTAAGTCTCCACCTATGATGACTTTTTCATTTTGAGGATTGATTGCATTGGAGTTTCTAAATCTTCCCAAAATTTAGCCTTAGTAGCATCATCTAATCCTACTTGAGGTGCATATACACTAACAATATTTATAAGTTCGTTACCTACTACAATTTTAAGGGATATGATTCTATCTCCTTTTCTAGTTACTCCTACTACTTGATCATGAAGAGAGGATCTACAATGATACCCACCCCATTCCTAGTTCTATCCTTTCCACTATACCAAAGTTTATAACTTTATAGTATCTAGTGTCTTAGCCTTCTCGCCTACCCATTTAGTCTCTTGGATACACATAATATCTATGTTTCGTCTTTTCATAATATCTACGAGCTCTATAGTTTTACTGTCAAAGTACCTATGTTCCAACCGCCAATTCTATACTTTCTAATTTTCTTATTATCATTTGTGTTCCTCTTATTAGTGTGTGAGGGCTCTTGTGTATTTTTCACTACACCCAAGCCCTTATGGAGGTGTAGCGGTCCTTGCAAGACACCGCATGATCGGACCTATGGCGCACTCCTTACGGGGTCTCACGATGTCTTATATGATCCATACCATAAAGAAATGACAAGAGTTTTACGTTGGTTGTCGACCTAACGCAACCCTCCTCCTTTATCCAGGGCTTGGGCAAGGCAACATATAGACGGGTTGCCCTGTCTATATGCGGGAGGAGTTGAGGATTTTTCGAAAATATCGGGAAAATTGACAAATTTATAAAAATTATGTGTTTCGACAATTTTTCCTAAAAACCTACTAAATTTCAGTATGTAAGATCAAACTTAAAAAATATAGAGAACCCTTTTGGATAGATAATCTTTTGGGAAAATGATTTTTTCCAACCTGAACTTTAACCAATTTTACACTTTGTAAGCTAAATTATTTGTTTTGTAACTAACAACCTAAACTTTGCATGTTTTACTTTACAATTTTCCATCCAATAGGAATATATTAAGTATATTCCTGAAATATTCCAATTCTGGTTGGCCGGAAGTTGCAAATGAAAAATACGCAAAGTTTAGGTTGTTGGTTGAAAAAAATATAATTTAGGTTGGAAAGTGTAAAAATGGTCAAAGTTTGCGTTGCAAACAATTATTTCCTCTTAATTTATTCCTTAACTTGAAATTAATTATCAATTTCCATCAAAAAGATTGATGCAACAAACTCAACCATGACTTAGCTACAACAAATCCAACCGTGACTTAGCTTCAACAAACTCAACCTTGACTTTGCTACAAGTTTAACTGTGGCATTGCTAAAATAAACTCAACCGTGACTTAGCTAAACAAACTCAAACATGACTTAACTTATAGCAAAAACAGTGTTACTTAGCTATAACAAACTCGATAGTGATCAGTCATGTTTGTTGATCTACAGTTTTTCTCATTTCATACCTTTTATCAATTACAATATAAAAACTTGAATTATTTTGAGAAAATTTGTATTTGAAAGAAAAGAAAAACGTACTCCAAATATATTTTTTTCAACCGCCAAATTCCAATAAAATACCCTCATGCACAACCTCATCTCATTGTGCCTGACTCGAATCAAACTTGCACTTGAATTACTGTTAATATTATGTTGATAATGCTACTTGACTCTGTGAGCTGTATATGATTTGTGAGTCAATATGGTGAGTCAGACCCTATTTGAGGTATGGATAGTTTAAGTGGATTGAGCAGCACACTTGGGGTCCTTGACCGGCTTCCATAATCCTAATCCTACATCTGAAGACAGAGTATCCAAAGGGATGTACGTTGTAGTAAGGTTATAATCGCAATTATGACAGTCTCTAGCAAAAGGTCTGAGCTAAAGAGATGTTGTGTCATGGGCGTTATAAAAATGTTTGGGCTTCTGCCAACTCGTATTGCAACCACATTTTTTCTAGGGAGATGTAAGACAGAAACTCAACCATTAGTTGGCTAAATCAAATTCAACTTATGACTTAACTACATCAAATCCAACTGTGAGTTAGCTACATCAAATCCAACCGTGACTTAACTACAACAAACTAAACCATGACTTAGATATAACTAACTAAACTCTGACTTTGCTACAATAAACTCAACTGCATCATAGTTACAGCAAACTCGACCATGACTTAACTCATAGAAAACTCAATTATGACTTAACTATAGCAAATTTGACAGTGAGTCATGATTGTTAGTCTACAATTTTCTCTTATTTCTTACCTTGTATTAATTAAAATTTCAAAACTTGAATTATTTTGAGGATTTTGTATTTTGAAAAAAAAAAAAAAGGATGGACTCCATGTATCTTTTTTCAACCGCCAAATTCCAAAAAACAATCTCACGTCTAATCTCATTTCACTGTGTCTGACTTCAATTGAACTTGTACTTGAATTAGTGATAATACTATGTTGACAATGTTACTCGGCTCTGTAAGTTGTATTTGATTTGTGAGTCAACGTAGTGAATTGGGCCCTATTTGAGGTGTAGAGTTCGAGTTTGGATTGAGCACGACTGTGGTCATTGGTCAACTTCCATAATTCTAATCCTATAATTGGAGGACAAACTATATGTTGGAGATTTTAATTGTAAAGTGTGGAAGACTCTATGTTGGTGGTTTTAATTGTAATAATGATCATTAGTTATTTATTAAGTTTGATTTCACTGCGTAAGTTAAATTTTATTTGTTATCATGTAATTGACATTTGGACGTAGCATTTAAAGAGCCTTGATAAAAATTTCCTAGCGAATTACCTGAAGGAAATATGACTCTGGTTTAGCCGAATTTACCAAGCGTCTTTGAATAAATAAGTTTGTTGAAATTGTGGATATAATATTATATATTTTGGGACGTGACACCTTATTTCCCTACCTTTTAATTAATAATTATATATAATTCAAATTAATACATAGCATATGTTATTTGGTGCATAATACATATACAAACACCCACATATCAATTTACGTGTATATATAAATTTATAAAATATACATATAAAAAGTTTATTTATCTTCTTAACAATTTTATATAATTGTTGCTTAAATGCCATATTCTATATGTGAAGTTTTGAACACAAGTTTGATTTGAGGAACTCGAGAAGTTTTAATTGAATTATGATATAAATAATTGAATTATGATACTAAAGAAGAAAAAGATCAAATAACAAATTCTTCATTACCTAAATAGAATAACCACCTCTTTTTTATGTTGTGTAAATAGCAGGTATACAATCTGTTATACTAAATGTTTTATGATACTAGAATAGAAATATAGGGTAAGGGAAGGGGTTTGTTATTGGGAACTCTAAAATCGGAAAGAATTTGAGAATTTGTAGGGTTATAAAATCGTAGTCTATATAGAATTATGATAGAAAGGTATTAACCATGGTCTAGTTAAAGGGTCTTTCGGTTTTATTCATATCCCTGTCGAAAACTTTATTTCTTAAAAGCATTTAATCATTTAACTCTCAATGAGTAATTTGAGAAAAATAATACCCATTCTCGTAATTTGTATCCAAGAGTCACTTAGAAATTGCAAAGTTGGATTATGAAATTGCGAAACAAAATTTTTGAGTTGGACCAAGACTTCCAATTGAATAGGTATGAGTAAAGGATCCATGGCTGAAGACATAAAGTCAATTTCTAATTGTAACTAAATCTTCCATTTTTTTGTTAGATTTCTAAAGAAATAAATTGAAGCAAAATAGCTCTTCAATGATGACTTTATGTGGAACTACGTAATTAAATACAATTCTTCTGTAACGACGGGGGCTATTCCAACAGACTTTTTCTTTGGACTTTTCCCTTTGGGCTTTCCATCTGTGTCACCAATCTTGGACTTCCCATCTCTAGAAGTGGATTTCATGTCTTCCCCCACACTCGAAGCGAGGACATCCAGGCTAAGTCCTAAATTTTAAGGAAAAAACCCATTTGGGATATTCCACAGTCGTTACATCTTCCTACACAAATATAGTATATTTGCCTATATTTATATAAATATGTAATTTGAATGTGTACATAAATAGGGCTGCAAAAGTCGTTGGTGAGCTATCATGAGCTCGACTCGATAAAAGTTCGTTTGAGCTCGTAAATTAGGCTCGTTAAAATAAATGAACCAAATTCAAGCTTATAGATATTCAACTCGTTAGCTAGAGAACGGATTCATTAGCAAACTCGTGAGCATACTCGTATTAAACTCATACATTTTAAAAGCTAATAGCTTCTATTAAATTTTAGTTTTTTTGTGTTTACTTATGATAAATATAAACAGTCAAATAAACTTATTGTTTGAATAAAATCATAGGTTTAGTAAATATATGCGTTTTATAAATATAAAATTTTATTTTTGTAATAAATTGAAGAATAAATTAATTTATAATTAATATTTACTAAGGTTGTTTAGGTTCGAAGAAGTTCGTGCCACCAATATATTTGGTAAATTAAGCTAGAATAAAACTCGATAATAAACGAACCAAGCTTAAACTCTTAAAAGCTCGTCTCAGTCCGGTTTAATTGCAGGTCGTACGTCAATAGAAATGTAGAAAGTCCTCAATATAAAACCTAATACTTGCAACTTCTTATGAGTTCGATCCCGGTCGAAAAATATATATAATAAATAAATTTTACATTACAACCCAAAGGAATCAACAAAAAGTCTCTTCAAAAGAAATTTCCACTACACACACACTATAGGGGGGAAAGGAAAGGATTTCTGTAATTGTGTGAAATATGAATGCAATTTAAATTGTTAATGCAAATGACTCGGATATGTTTCATCGATATATTTTATGAAACAACAGGTCTCATGTGAGACGGTATGAGACCATGAGACGATGATACTTTTAGTGTAACAAATAGTACTATTAGTGTAAAAATTGATACTCAAAGTAAATACACTAATTTAAGTGTATTTAGACAAGTATCACTTTTTACACGAAAAGTATCGCTTTTTACGCTAAAAGTGTCCCCGTTTCACATAAATTTTTGCTTTTGGGAAATGATATATAGAAAATGTGGAAACAATAGATTAAAGGATTCAACACACGGGTGATAGGACTAAAAGAGTGACATATGGAATCAAAGAGCTAGTGCATATAACACGATCATGTCACATTTGATTACACACAACCCTAAGAAGAAGAAGAAACACTCCTACATCAAAACGGTAAAATATATAAGACCTGTGTTGGGATCGATAATTTTTCCTAAACCTAATGAGTTTCAGTATGTTAGACCAAACTTCAAAAAAAATTGGAGCCCTTTTGGAAAGATTAAATTATTCCTTAGCTTGAAATTCATTATCATTTCCCATTAAAGAATTAGCTACAGCAAACCCAACCGTGACTTAGCTACAACAAACTCTCTTTCCAGAACAAACCCTCATTTTCTCACAGAGCTAAAGCCCTCCTCCAAACTGCTTTTGAATGTCATTGAAGGATATTGTGGCAGATCCTCTCCTCTTAGCCTTTGGCTGAGATGGGTGATCCTTCCATCCAGTCATATATATGACCTGAAAATGGGTAACAAAATCAAGCCTAAATTAACAGCTGCAGTTGAGGGTGGAAGGGAGGACAAAAGCAAGTTACTTGAGCATATAAACATGGGAGGAAAGTCTGGCCAGATTAATTGCCGTTTGCAATCATGCCAGAGTTTTAAAGATAGAGACACTCCCACCCCAATTCTCCATGTTCATGCATTACAAAATAGATTCTGAAACGTTCATGTAGGTATAGCTTGTATTATTAGCCGCGTGCTGAAAGAAAGTGCCAAAGCCTAGAGCAGAAATTCCAAAAATAAAGCAGCAATGGCATTCAATGGGTTCAAGAGCATGAAGGATGAAAATATTTGATCAAAAATCTCTTTTGATTCAGTAGAATGATAGTGTAGATTTAGACCCATGAATTCCAAGGTTTGCTCAAACTGAACACACCTAATCTTCGTGTCCAGGGAAGATTTGTAATGCGAGGAAGAGTGGGTGAAAATGAAGCAATTGAGAGGGGGGTGGAACAAAAAAACAAACAAAACGAAAAAAAAAAAAAACCTTGCAACCATATATATGACCAAATGGCAAGATTTTGCATGTTCAAAATAACCTGGAACGTTGCTGGGATGGTGCCATCTTCTGCAGCAAACATCGACTCATAAACAGCTGCTGTAGCCAGAGCAGTATCTCTCTTCAAAATCTGATTAACAATCACGATAGAATTTGAGTGAGGAAGACGGCATTTAAATTTTTTGAAACTGGATGTCTTTTTTTTGTGGGAAACATAAATAGCACTGAAGTTCAAAAAGACAAATGTAACCATGAATTTGGATCTTACTTTGCTCCTTTGAAAGAGAGCATTAGTTTCGCCCATAGTACGAAGATGTTCGATCAGCTCCAGAGCTACCTTAAAGGGAAAAGTAAACGGTGCATTATATTCATCAACAGCAAAGTTTGCGACATATACATATTTATCCAAATGCTAAAGCATAAGAGAAAATATTAGAATTGACATAATAGGAACTCCAAAGACTGCAGTATCTGTTACAGATCGATTTCGATTATTTAATTAGGGTTATTTAGTTTAATTATTGGTGGTTTAATTAAGGTTAATTATCATTTCCTCGTTCGATTAGGTTTAATTAAGGTCAATTGTTATTTCCTAGTTTAGTTAGGATTCAGTTTCCTAGTTTAACTAATTCTTATTATTGGGCTTTAAGCCCGTAGGGTTAGGTTTAAGGTTATGTTGCTATTTAAGTGACTATTATTATTTCATATAGGACACTTTGGAATTATTGTGTTTGTCAGCTTTAAGCTGGGCGGGAAATTTCCCGAGGAGAACTTCGCGTTCTTGTTTTGTTTTCTACATTAATAATATCAATTATTGCTTTTATTTCCAATTACGTCCGACCTGCCGGATCCGAATTCATGGCCGTCACACGTATGGATTCACGCGTTGAGAATATAGAGAAGGATGTTGAGGAGTTGCGAGTGGAGATGGCCAAAATCAAAGCGAAAATTTCAAAACTGGATCGAATTGAAGAATTATTGGAGACTTTATTACGAGAAAAAGGATCGTCTGCCGCTGGTGGCACAGATTCAACGTCCGGGCTTACTACGAATCACCTGATTTTGAGCGATAAAAATCGGGAACTCGATGGCGACGATGAATCAGCTCCCTCTCCTCCGGCTACCCGTGCGCAGCCGGTTGCGCATCCAGGCGAGACCACGTTTTTGGCATCCCGACATATGGATTTTTCCATAGTTTATGGTGATGACCTCATTACATGGCTGCCTTTCTCTCGCATTTATCATACATCCAAGGTCGATAAATCCATGGCGGATGCCTTATCTCATTGTTCGGAGGATGACAACAAGTTGTTCGCTACCTTTTTATCTTTCTGGATTGATTAGCAGAAATTGCATAAGGAGGTGCACAATAACAGTAAATATTGCAGAATTATCCGAGATTTACAAGCAAGTGACGGGACTCGAGGGCCGTATGCGTTAATCAATGGCGTCCTTTTTTATAAAGGACGTATAGTTTTGCCGTATAATCGGGAAGTTTGGGATACTTTCGCGGGTTGTTTCTTGATTCGACCTTGAGGTGAAATTTGTTTCGGCGGGTGGAGAGTTGTTACAGATCGCTTTCGATTATTTAATTAGGGTTATTTAGTTTAATTATTGGTGGTTTAATTAAGGTTAATTATCATTTCCTAGTTCATTTAGGTCTAATTAAGGTCAATTGTTATTTCCTAGTTTAGTTAGGATTCAGTTTCCTAGTTTAACTAAATCTTATTATTAAGCTTTAAGCCCGTAGGGTTAGGTTTAAGGTTATGTTGCTATTTAAGTGACTATTATTATTTCATATAGGACACTTTGGAATTATTGTGTTTGTCGGCTTTAAGCTGGGCGGGAGATTTCCCGAGGAGAACTTCGCGTTCTTGTTTTGTTTTCTACATTAATAATATCAATTATTGCTTTTCTTTCAAATTACTTTACCCTTTGTTACAGATCGATTTCGATTATTTAATTAGGGTTATTTAGTTTAATTATTGGTGGTTTAGTTAAGTAAGGTTAATTATCATTTCCTAGTTCATTTAGGTTTAATTAAGGTCAATTGTTATTTCTTAGTTTAGTTAGGATTCAGTTTCCTAGTTTAACTAATTCTTATTATTGGGCTTTAAGCCTGTAAGGTTAGGTTTAAGGTTATGTTGCTATTTAAGTGACTATTATTATTTCATATAGGACACTTTGGAATTATTGTGTTTGTCGGCTTTAAGCTGGGCGGGAGATTTCCCGAGGAGAACTTCGCGTTCTTGTTTTGTTTTCTACATTAATAATATTGGTTATTACATTTCTTTCAATTCACTTTACCCTTGACTCTATCAGTATCAGACAGAGGAATTAATAAGAAAAGATGATAAGACAAATCAAATACAGTAAACTTCAAGATCAGCTGACGAACAGAGCAGGAAATAAAATGACAAATGGAAAGTTCACAAGACACCAGAATTTTTAAGAATGATCATTTAAAATGCCCCAAGTCATTAGTGAACCTAATTGAATATTTGGGAATAATTAGACTAATGCCATGTCAAGAAGCTGGACCAACATAAATCAACATCCAGATGTAGGAAAAGAAAACAGAATTAATTAGATCACATGCTTCAGTTAATTATTCTACCAAGTTGCAACATTTTTATCTCAAAACTCTCACTTATACACTAAAAGTCATTGTAGGAATTTTTTCATAAATGTACCTCCAGCATTGTTACATAAGATGTTAACTTCACAAAATAGACTGACAGCTATCGTAAGGTTGCCACCACCAGTTAAATCGTTATTTATGTCACCAATATCAACTGTCTGTCATATGACAATTCCCCGTCATTGGTCTAGTAAAAGCTATAGAATTAATCCCAGGAGTGACATAGTTATCATGAATAAGCCAACTGAAACGCAATGTTCGCTGAGGCTGATTTAAAATAAATGGCTTTATGTGAATAAAGCTGAAAAAACTTATGTTCATGGAGCTACAAGTTTGCATATGCTTTGAGACAAAAACCAAGGATGCATGGAATAGACCTACAAGCATGTTTTAATCCAGATGGAGTTCGACTGCATCACTTTTAGAATTGAAATTGTAACAATCTCATATCAAAATAAATTGCCTGATGCAATAGATTTTACACTTTGATCGATAAACCATCAAAACTTATCACATACCGCTGTTATATCTCACAGTATATTCATCCACATCAATTCCAGGTAGAGTGAAGCCTGCCCTAGTTAACAGATTTCCTGCATCACGTACCTAGAAGATCAAATGAAGCATGCCGTAAACCACAAGAATGTAAAAAAGTTTATTTTTTGAAAGAAACCTAGCATAAACTACCATGAATATACTGCAGTAGTCAAGTTTATATGCAAATAGACACAACATAACTTTTCACTTTATTGGCAGAACTCCATTACGAAACTGCTCCAGTTTCCACTGGCCTCTAGAAATATACTCTATAGATAAAACAGAAAAAGACATACGTAAAACAAGTAACAAATTTTCTATATGAAATTTCGACTAAGAGTTTAAGCTCACAGAAGATAAGTAGCCAACACCAACGAACGCACATAAATGTCGATATATATATGCTGATACCTTCCTTGCTTTCATATACTTTTAGATAGTTACTTAGCTTTTCCTAATCTCATACCAAATCAACCAAGAGACCACACTGCTATGAACGTCGTCAACCAATATGGATATGATTAAGTTTCAAAGGTAAGTACCTCTTTACATAAGTGACTAGTTGAATAATAGTTTGGACTACCACCAAATGACTGCTTGTTTGAATATGAAATAAGTTGCTTTCTGCTAATAGCTTAATAATCCTGCCACGCGCCAAAACCAACCCATCAAATAGTCAGTATCTTAAGATAACAAGATCTGACATTAGGCAATATCTCTAACATAAAATGATACGTACCGTGCATAAGAAAGCATTATTTTAAGGCATCACTATATCCCCCTCCCTTTGCTAATGGTTATAACTAACATCCTATTCCGCTTCTCACTAGGTTAGACTGGGGGTCAACATGAGGAAAGATCTAAGAAAGCAAACTGCGTCCAGTGTAGACAGCCCCCATAATGAGTATGACTTGAAATAGAAATTTGAATAATGCTCAGAAAGCATTAACTTGTCAACGTAATATATAGGGCCTTTTTTGTTGAGTGTTTATTCTCAAATCTTCACCAGGTTATAGTTCTCCTGATTAATACCTGTCAATTTTTTTGAACAATCCAGGGAAAAAATGTAAGATAGCACAGTATTAAGTAAAGAAATACCTGAGCCAAAGGTGACAACCGAGGACTGATGCCTCCTTCACGTTCCATTTGTGCTATTGTGCATGCTATTCTCAGCTCTCTGAAGACAAACAGAGAGAGAGACAGTGAGGCATTTCACAAAGTGCAAAGAATTCCAAAGTGCACCTTAAGATTTTAAGATGTAACCTTAAAGTTTCCCCACCAAGAATAGCTGCCAGAAATAAGCCGTCGGGCTTGAGAGCTAACCTACTCTGCCATAAGCACAATAAAGCAAATTATATCTTTGATAACTGAATGTGATATCTCTCCTTTTTTGAAACAACAAAAAGCTGAGATAAAATTGAAAAGAATAACCAAGAGAAAAGTCATTGAAACAGATCATAATAAAAAATGAGCCACTGAAGAACAAGCAGAAACCTGTATCATGGCTCCAGGAAGATCATTCGTCCAATGAAGTCCCAAGCTACTAATAACCAGGTCCAGAGAGCTTCACAAGCAGGAAAAATTTCAAACTACTCATCCCTTTTTTTTTATAACCACGACTGCACAAGCTACTGTGAACTACAAAATGCAGAATAGCAGTTCATATTATGCATACCTTTCCTTCACGGGCAAAAACTCTTCGTCAGCGACAATGAAAGATGTTTCAACATTTTTGTTTGGTGAATTTTGTTCACTCTGTTTGCACAATTTCACCATATCATATGAAGAATCCATCATTATAAGCTTTTCAATGCCACCTGAAAGGAAAACATGCCCCTATTCATTGGAAAAGTGATAATTTTCAATGTAACAGTTTATTTTCTTTGTCTTTCTCTTATTCTTTTTAGGCATTACGGCATGTCAAATTAGCTCTGTTTTTTCAGTACTCTCCATTATGTGTGTCTAATAATATAGTTAACTCATGTTGCTTATATAAACCAGGTGATGTTCAATAGTGAACCATGACTTGGTCACCAGGCCTAAACACGAGACAGCTGTCCAGCCCAGCTAAAAATAGTTTTCAACATGACATATTTAACTCCTACATGATGACTCTTATACTCCACTGAATAAATTTTCTAGTCAACATCATGCAGTCATATGGATGAACTTTCAGAGCAGTAAATGTGACACTAATCTCTTTAAATTTTCAATAAAATAACCTTGTAAGTGAAGCTAGGAATAACTCTTACCTTACACATAAAATTATTTTATCAACAAATAAATTCATATGAAACAGTGAAAAATCCAGCTAACCAAAATGATCGTGCATGATCTGCTTTTTTAGATGACTATTGAACTGTGTCAAATTCAAGATTATTTTTTTTAATAAGTTGGGAGTACTGGTTGGAGGAGAAAAAATAAATTTCAAAGAAACTGAAAGGTACCGGGTTGGAACCCCGGTCAACACCCTTAGAAAGGGTGAGCGATACCAATTGAGCTACAAGCTCGTGGTAAAAAAAAAAAAAAACAAAGATATTTGCAGCCAAGGGGGTTCGTTCAAATTCTAGATTATTTAAATACCCACAAAGTTCTTCCAATGGCCATGAGAGAGATAACATTTGAACACGAATGCCAGACCACTCGTGCATAGTATTCTTTTATGATTTGTGCTGAATCAGGTAACGATACCTTATCATACATCGTCAACCGTCTTATCTTTTGTTTCAAGTCAGAGCTATTTTAGGACTACAACATCATATAACGCCTTATCTGAATTCCACATCTGTAACATCCTCCATTACTCGGTACATAAAACACAGAGCTAAAAAGAAAAGCAAACAATATATTTATATCTGATAATGCATTCCACATACTTGAGAGCTAGCTATGCCAACAATAATACTCAATATTTGTTAGAAGGCCCACATTATAGGGTAATTGTACACAAAATTAACAGAGAGAATCGAGAACAAAATTTTTTAACTCTCACCACGTCCATTCAACAAACGCCTAATTGCTTCCAAGGAACCCCCCATACATAATGCTGTCGGAAATGTCTTTTTACAATCCTACAAGGATACAAGGTCAACAATTATGGAACTTTCAAGGCACGCATATCTCAGAATTAGAGTCCTACACAATAATAAAAATTGCAGCAGGAACACTATAGAACAGTACACATACAACGTTCCAAAATATATTAGCCCAGTCAACATAATGATGGAGAATAATGTCTTTAGCATATAGCCACAACATTTATAAGTGATACACTGATACCCCCAACTATCCAGAATAGAATCTGTTCCCAATCAGTTTGGTAAAGAACAAGATTTATAAATAGCTACTTTCGGCACGTGCGCATAAAGTCAGAAGAGTTTGTGCATATTCACACCTCACCAACATGGCCCTAGACTGTGATTGGAAGTCGAAGGGTGGTAATGTATGCACATGAAAAATTTGTAAAACGAGTTGCTGTCAAATGTTGCTAAATGCTGACCACCACCACCACAACCACCACCACCCCACCCCCCAAGTCAGTTCACAAGGATCAAGCTGCTGGAAGTACATTCAAGTGTATATTTGAGTGCAAAAAGAAGAAAAATGCAATGGATTCAAAGCATAAAATTTCACCACCAGTTCTCAAATCAGTTTTATGTTCATCCAATAACCAGTTAAAGTCTAATGGTCGGACGCTTTTTAATAAAGCGTTCTCTAATCAGTTACAATCTCAAACATTTAAAGTACATCCGTATTCTGATATTCTATAACAAGTATAAGCTTAAACATGTTCACTTAAATTATAAGCTAAATTTCATGTATCAAACATCTTTGATCTGCTGAATTGAAACGCAAAAATTAAGAAGGAAAATCACCTCCAATCGATCCAGTAAATTTTCAGCAACTGCATCCAGCAAAGAATCCTTAGGACGCATTAACCACGCAGCTCTATCCCGCTGTACGATGCAAACATATTTTTTTAAAAAAAGGTCAATAAATTGAAAAGTGACATGTACTATGTAAAGAAGCAGCACGGAATTCGAAATACTGCAACGAGAAGTATGGTGTAACGAAGCTCTTAACTTGTTTGCGCTTGAGATTGCGATCAAAGATTTTGACTCTAGAGCTTTGGTCCGTACAGAAAAATCTACTGCTTCTCCATATATCACTACTTAGGCTTCTCCGGCAAAGATCTGCTGCGGCTCTCATTTTCCAAATCCAAGGAAAATCCGATTACTCACGCTTTGGTTTTTAATTTTCCTTTTCCGTTGAATTTCTCAGTCGGGGATTCATTTCCGGTGGACAAGAAGTAAAAACAAATGAATTGGGCTTTGAGGTCGAACGAGATCCGGTTTAGATTTGGGCTTTGGGTAGGATGGACTTTGTTATAATTCTAGTCCAAGAAAGAGCTAAAATTGTGGAGTTCTGGACTGAGTAATTGGGGCCAGCAGGCCTAGACAATGAATCAGTCTGTCATTTCGAAGGAAATTTAAAATTTGTGATTTTTGAGTTCGGACCTGTTTCTGTCCCAAAAAAAAAGGTGTTGGACCTGTTGGTATTATATTAAGAGCCCGTTTGGTTGCCCTTAATGTGAGAGATATCACACAGTTTTGTAATATTTCACACCTTTTATCTTATTTGGTTCAAACAGCTCCAGTCCCAGAAAATGTTGGCAAAAACTTGCGTGAGACGGTCTCACGGATTTAGATCCGTGAGACGGAGCCCTTTCTACACAAAGTTTTAAAGGTTTTTTTTGATTTTATTTTTCTTAGGGTTTATATTTGTTTTTTAGGGTTTATTTTGTTTCTTGGGTTTATTTTTAATTGATTTGGGGTTTTAGGATTTTTAGTTTTTTTTAGGGTTTATTTTTTATTTTTTGGGTTTATTTTTATTTTTTCGGGTTTATTCTTCATGGTTCATGTTTTTAGGGTTTATTTTTGTTTCTTCATGGTTCATTATTATTTTTAAATTTATTTTCATGGTTCATGTTCTCAAAACGGAGCCCTTAGAAGATCCGTCTCACGGATATAGATCCGTGAGACCGTCTCACAAGAGACTTGCTCGAAAATGTTTGGGCCCGATCATTTATCAGCCCAATATGGTTATACCATATCCCACCCTAGTGGTGGGATGTAGATTAACCCCTTTTATCCTTCAATATGCATTTACCTAATTACCCCTAAATCCCTAAATTTGCCTTCCAAGTACAGCAGACGCAAGCCCTGTTACATTCATTCGAATTTTTCCTTCCGCCTCTCACTGTTCTTCTCCTTCTTCAGGGCCTTGTTCGAACCTCAGCACGTGCGCTGCAAGTATCATAGTAAGTACGACCATCTCTGTTTAGTTTACTTTTTTGTGAGAAATGTCATGGTTCTATATGATTTCTTCATTTCCACTCCTTTAAATCCTTGCATATTTTGTTCGAGTTCTCGGCGTCGGTTTCGTCGCCATTTCGAGAAAGGTTAGTGCTTTCGTCGTCACTTCGTCTTAGGTTTTTAATCTTCAGCTCATTGTTTCACATCTGTTTGTTATGACCATCTCTGTTTGTTTTACCTCTGTTTGTTATTGTCGAATACTTTGTTTCATTGGGCTATGTCGTCAGTTAGCTTTTGAGAATATGATGGTTGTTTTTATTACTTAGATTCAGTGAAATGTGGTGATTGTTGAATCTCTTATTTTACTGATGAAAGTAAAATTTATTGCCTGAAAAATGTAAACGTATTTAAACTGCAACCTCAAACCACTGATAAATTCAATTATTGGCATTATTTAAGCAAAAACCAGTTGTTCAACTTTTGAAAAACATATAATCTTTCAAACCAAACACTAAATTGGAAATCCACAAATTGAATAATCTGGGGTAGAATCATAAATTCATAAATTCAATAGACAGACATGCACATTATTTTATCAGCTACAGTATTTCTTGAAAACAGATATATATGTTGTGTTTGTTTTCATACTATCAATCCTCATTGTAAGTCCAAGCGGCTACGATAATCTAGAGGGGGGGTGAATAGATTATCTCCATCTTTTCGATTTCGCCCTCTTTTTCAAACCGAATGATCAAAGATAATAACAAAGGTGTGGAATGTAAATAGCACACGTCGATTTATAGAGCATCACCCCACCTAGGGACTACGTGCTCTACCACCCCAGTATATCCGGGATGGGTTTCGAAAAGAAAAAAAGATTTTATTAATAATTACCAAAATTATTACAACAAAATCTTACACCAACACCTTGAAGAGCACCACACTCTTCTTCAACACCACCTTTGAGATTACCACAATCTCTTCTTAAAGATTACCACAATCTTCAAACGGCACCTTGTGAAGATTACCACAATCTTCACCCTTAAAGAGCACCACACTCTTCAACACCTCAACAAGAAGATTACCACAATCTTCTTACACCTAACACCTAGTTCACCCAAGTGTGTTCTTACCATAAGAACACTCACAAGGATATCTTGTGTTTGAATGACGACCACAAATTCAAGATTACAACTCGATAATTGATAATACAATAGAGTGCAAGTGTAATCAAGAATAGCATAGACCTCAAGAATGTGAAAGTGAATAGCTAGGCAAATTACAACAAGAAATAAGACAATGTAAGAACAAGTGTATTCTTGAGTGTATCTTGTTGTATTGTAGTTTTCTCTCTTGTTGTGTTGCTTCAATTCTTCCTCTATTTATAGAAGATGTCTTGTACATGATAGGCTCCTCTTGAGGACATGAATTCTGTAAAAAATTGCAAGACAATTGAAGAAAAGAGCTGTTAGAAATCAATCCCTCAAATTAAGGAAAAGATGTCTGCTGCACAACGATTACATTTTTGCTGTCAAACTTAAGTGCGACCGGTCGCACAGAAATAGAATTTGAAATAATCGTATCAACATTTACACAGGGCGACCGGTCGACGTCTACCTCGACCGGTCGACGTCGACTCCAACCGGTCGCACAAACTAAAAAATCGAAGGGCAAGAGTTCTGTTTCAATTTTTGCTCCAGTGCACGGCCGCCCTATGTCGGTCGGCCGGTCGACGACTGCCGATTTGCCCTATAGGGCGACAGAGTTGCCCCGACCATTTTCTCGCAAACATGAAGTTTTTGTTTTCCTCAACTTTCAGGTACGGGTTGCCCTATACGGCGACCGGTTGACCTCAAAACAAAAGTGTTGTCCAATTTTATATCGAAAATAAACTTCAAGAAATACTCCGAAAAATAGTGAAAACATTTTAGACCGATCGGGAGTATTAGGACAACATTTAGAAACATTGTTTTGGTGTAAAAACATTAACAAAAAATCATTAAAAGTGTTGTCCAATTTTGTCGAAAATAAAATTTGAAGAAATACTTGGAAAATATTAAAACCATTTTAAATCATTTAGGAGTATTTGGACAACCTTTAAAAACATTGTTTTGGTGTAAAAACAAAATCATCAAAATCATGATAAAACCATTTATCAAACAATCTCCCCCTTTTTGATGATTACAAACCAAAACAATTTTAACGAGGTCGATTTTGAAAACAAAACAATTTTTAGGTTAAAGAGAACTATCCGTTGTGAGCGACAACATTCCATGCAATAAAAACACAAGGATGGGAGTAGAGATATTCAAACACATATAGCAAATGCTCCCCCTATCAACATGCACAACAAGAGTTATATAGAAGCAACTTAAACATAAGCTAAAATATTAGCTTTCCGATATTGAGCTTAAGTATCAATAACTTAAAAGCTCCCCCTGTCAAAGAGACATCATTAGAAACATATATAAGTCCATACTACAACCAATGGACCAAGAGTCATACACAACTTATGGCTTTAGGAAGCCATAGCTTATAGCTTCTTTTTGTTTATGCTTATCTTAGCTTCTTTGAGCTAAAGAGCTCATAACCTGTTTCTCCCCCTTTGGAATCATCAAAAAGAATGTTAGCACAATAAATACATCATATGTTCATATCAAAGTGCGCAACTAAACCGATGTACCGAGCTATTTGAACATTGAAGCTTATAAACCAAATAGGAGGGAAAAGTCGAATCATACGACTTGAAGAAGCTTATGAAAACTCATTTGATAAGCAAAACATGATCTCCATAAATATATAAGACTTTTGAAAACGAGAGAATCATGTAGGTGATGAATTTTTCATTGAAACATTTTATCGAACACTTGGCGGGCGTCAAAATTAGAAAATGATATATATAGCCCTTGTAAATGTAATCAAGCCAAGTTTTTCATCACCAAATGCAATATAACAAATATCATTCATCAACAATCAATAAGCTCATCACAAAAATATATGAATTTCATCAAGAAAAATACATATAAGCCACAAACTCAAGGGTTCAATCCAATTGAGCTAAATAGAGTGAAATTCTTACCATTCGATCGGTAAAGATGAGCATCAATGATGATAACCGAGCTAGGTAGTCCCCAAAATATATAATTCATGCATCAAAACTCATTTGAAGTGAATTGTGTGTGAAATTTGCAAAAGGGGCGAAAAATGGACAAAAAAGCAAAAAATGCCTGGAAAAGCGACGCGTTTTTAACAAGAAAAATCACCAAGGCGACCGGTCCGGGGGTGGCGACGGTCGAGCTGGTGGGCGGCCGTCGGTGGCTCCGCCCGGCATATTTATTTTGGTTCTGTTTGAAAAAACCGAAGTTTGATCCAAAAATCCGATTTTTCGCCCCTAAGTTTTAAAACGTGCAAAATGCAAACTTAGACCTCATTGAATATACATTATGTCATAATCAAGCTCTAAATGAGGTAAAATACTCAGCGGTTAACGATTAAAAAGTCCGCGAGTTATCCTTGAGACGGAATTAAACACATCTCAAGTGTTTGTTAAAAGCTCAATCCCTTTAAAAAAAATATCGAATCTCAATATGTTTAGTTCGATTATGATGAATTATATTTTGAGTACGGAAAAACCGTATAATGAATACCGGACTTGTTATCCCGAAAACTAAGAACGTTTTGAAAACTATGGATATACAAGTTATAAGAAGAAGTGTCTTTCAAATATTTGAAAATTTCTTTTAACGGCACTTTAATGAGATTCGTTGGGATAGTTTTTGAAGTCGAGCATATAGACATAAGGCATATGGAATGTCGAGTCTATAGGAATAATACAAGAAAAACGTACCTCGAACTTGTTTGTCAATTATCATGCCTACTTCAACCTTTTGTCAATTTCCACATTTGTAGCCATATAGGTTGAAATGAATCTTCTTTCTTCAATGCTTAACTCCTTCAAGAGTTATTTTGAAATATAACCATCTTCTTGGCATTGAATAATTAGTAGTCCAAGCAAGAAATTGAACTTCCCCATTATGCTCATCTCAAGCTTACTTAGTATCAACTTAGAAAGACATCTTGCACAAATATTCATTAGTAGCACCAAAGATAATATCATCAACATAAATTTGCACAAGTAAACAATATTGCCCTTTTTCAAAACAAGAAGTGTAGTATCAACTTTACCTTTTGTAAAATAATTTTGCAAAGATAGCTAAGTCTATCAAACTATATACGGGGTACTTGAATCAACCGTGCAAAGCCTTTTTATAAAAATCATTTGGCCTAAAATTTTAAACTCCGATAGACTTCTATTTGAATGAAACCATTTAGAAAATTGGATTTAACATCCATTTGGTAAAGCTTGAAATTTTCTTAAAACAAGAATGGGCAAGTAAAGTGCAAATATTACATCAAAATCAATATCTTCTTCTTGAAAATACCTTCGAGCTACTAACTTGCCTTAGTTCGACCAATGTTGCCTTGGTCATCGAGTTTGTTCCAGGAATACCCTTTTTGTCTTCTTCATTACTATCATCATAGGGCATCCAATTGATCTAAGGTGTTCATAATAGAACATTTACATCCAAATATTTTGAGGTAGCAATATTTGGAGTACTTCATTTCTCATCTACACAACTTGACAAACTCATTACCGGCATAGACGCTTATATAAGCAAGAAAGAATAACCAAGTGTAAAAACATGCCTCAATCATCAATCACAAAATATTTTGAATAAGAGCATAGTAGAAATAGACACTATATATATATATATATATATATATATATATATATATATATATAGACCATGAAGCAAGAAACACATACTATGCATTTAGAAGATCATCAAGAATCTAATAAATCATGCAAGTTCAAATAGGCTTAAGAAAGCTATAAAAGGTCTCTTTTGAAATTTGAAAATCCAATAGCATATAGTTGAGACCTCATTTAAAAGAAGTATTTGAATAAGAGTTGACAAAGCAAATATGTGCAATCAAATATCGAATAGTGCCTTTTTTTTTAAAAAAAAAATCTAAAAATCCTCTTAATGGCACTTGTATGAAATACTATGAAAAACAAGCACATAGGCACATGACAATACATATATCGAGTCTATAAGAGTAATAATAACACAAGTAGACGTACCTCGATAATTTATGCCTTTCTTGACAAATAATGACGTAAATGGCCATTTGTGAAAATATGTAAATCCTACATAATTCTTAAAACAAATCTAGCACAAATCATAATGATAAAAGTGTAGGCTAAGAGATATCACAAGTAAGCTCATGCCATAAAAATCCATAAGAGATTATAACACACTTTAGTTTACAAAAATGCACAAGAGTTTTAAAAACATCATATAAGGTCTTCTTTTTCAAAAAATTTTAAAAGCACAAATATATATTGAAGACCTTAATTAAAAAAATACTTGAAAACTCATTTTGCAATTAAGACACAAATAAAAGCATGCATAATAACAAAATAAAATGCATATTTAACTAGGGAGATACGGGTTACCAATTACGCCATTTTAATGGGTTGTGCCGTTCCCATTGTTGATGATATCTTCCCCTTGAGAAGTCACTTTGTTGATGATGACTTCTTTGATTACTCCATTTCCAAGGTTTGTTGCCTTCCCATTGTTGAGAGTCTCTTCTTCTTTGAAAATCATCTTGTTGATGATGTCTTTGCCATTTCCAAGGATTGTGTTCTTCCCATTTTTGATTATATCCTCTTCTTGGAAATTGGCTTTGTCGAAAATAGTTTCTCCTTCTTTGATCAAATGAAACGGTCATTTGATGCCTTCTTGGCGGTATGAATTTTCTTCGATCATTATTTCGCCGGGTACCTAATATGGCATTATTTTGTGGTACCCTCAAGTGTTTGGGTCCTTTAGGATTAGCTTTGAGACTTTTAGGTCTCCAATAATGATTAGAGCTATTTCTAGCCCGACAAGTATTAGTCGTATGACCCTTTTTACCGCAATAGAAGCATGTAATAGTTCTAGGAGCATAATGACCAATATGCATAGTGACTTGATCCTTTTTTATATGATTAACAACATTAGGCTTATGATCAAGTCCTTTATCACAATTATGAATATCAACAATATTGGACATTTTATTGGTACTCAAGTTTAATTTTGATAAATCATTTTTCAAGCAATTAATATCCTCAACAAGAGTACTATTTTCTTTCTCAAGGTTTCTAACCTTGTCAAGAGTGTTGGTGTGAGCACATGATAGTGATTCATAGGAAGTAAATAAACTATCCTTATCATTTTTCAAAACAATGAATTCCTTTTTCAAATTTTTGTTAGTAACAAGTAAGTTTTAGAATTCATCTTGAAGTTCATCATAATCATTTTGCAAATCACTATAATCATTTTGTATGACAATACCATAGGAAGTGGAGGGTTTAAGACTTACCTTGTTTTCGTCTTCGAAGCCCATAAGACATTTTTCGACTTCATCATCGGAATTTGTAAGAGGCTCATCCCATATTGTTGGATTTGATGTTGTATCCATTTGAGAAGTAGATGCTTTTGAGTTGCTCCTTTTATTTGCAAATACTCCATAGATGGCTTCTAATTTTTGCCATACTTCATGTGCCGATCGAATTCCTACAATATGTTCATATTCCAAATTAGTAAATGAACAATACAAGATATTTAGAGCCTTACTGTTTAAAGAGATGATTCTCTTCTCTTCATCATTGAGCTCTTTGAAGCCTTTAGAGGTGTGTGGTGTATTCTTCGTCGGAATGGATTCTCCATTGATGACGGTGTTCCAAATATCGAACCCGCAACTTTGTAAATAGCATTCCATTCTTTCTTTCCAAAATGTAAAATTTTTGGAATCAAATAGTGGTGGCTTGGTGGTGGATGTGCCGGTAAGATGAGCTTCGTTCGTAGTCGACGATCGTTCCTCTTCACTCGCGATGTGAAACGAGCTTGCCAAAGAGTTTGGCTCTGATACCACTTGTAAGTCCAAGCGTCTACGATAATCTAGAGGGGGGGTGAATAGATTATCTCCATCTTTTCGATTTCGCCCTTTTTTTTAAACCGAATGATCAAAGATAATAACAAAGGTGCAGAATGTAAATAGCACACGTCGATTTATAGAGCTTCACCCCACCTAGGGACTACGTGCTCTACCACCCCAGTATATCCGGGATGGGTTTCGAAAAGAAAAAAAAAATTTATTAATAATTACCAAAATTATTACAACAAAATCTTACACCAACACCTTGAAGAGCACCACACTCTTCTTCAACACCACCTTTGAGATTACCACAATCTTCATACGGCACCTTGTGAAGATTACCACAATCTTCACCCTTAAAGAGCACCACACTCTTCAACACCTCAACAAGAAGATTACCACAATCTTCTTACACCTAACACCTAGTTCACCCAAGTGTGTTCTTACCACAAGAACACTCACAAGGATATCTTGTGTTTGAATGACGACCACAAATTCAAGATTACAACTCGATAATTGATAATACAATAGAGTGCAAGTGTAATCAAGAATAGCCTAGACCTCAAGGATGTGAAAGTGAATAGCTAGGCAAATTACAACAAGAAATAAGACAATGTAAGAACAAGTGTATTCTTGAGTGTATCTTGTTGTGTTGTAGTTTTCTCTCTTATTGTGTTGCTTCAATTCTTCCTCTATTTATAGAAGATGTCTTGTACATGATAGGCTCCTCTTGGGGACATGAATTCTGTAAAAATTGCAAGACAATTGAAGAAAAGAGTCTGTTAGAAATCAATCCCTCAAATTAAGGAAAAGATGTCTGTTTGACAACGGTTACATTTTCTTTGTCAAACTTAAGGCGACGAGGCCGCACGTAAATAGAGTTTGAAATAATCGTATCAACATTTACACAGGCGACGGTCGACGTCTACCTCGGCCGGTCGACGCGTCGACTCCAACCGGTCGCACAAACTAAAAATCGAAGGGCGGGAGTTGTTTCAATTTTTGCTCCAGTGCACCGGCCGCCCTATAGGTCGGCCGGTCGATGGCACCGGTTGCCCTATAGGGCGACGGTTGCCTGACCATTTTTCGCAAACATGAAGTTTTTTCGTTTTCCTCAACTTTCAGTGCACGGGTTGCCTATATACGGCGATCGGTTGACCTCAAAACAAAAGTGTTGTCCAATTTTATATCGAAAATAAACTTCAAGAAATACTCCGAAAAATAGTGAAAACATTTTAGACCGATCGGGAGTATTAGGACAACATTTAGAAACATTGTTTTGGTGTAAAAAACATTAACAAAAAATCATTAAAAGTGTTGCCCAATTTTGTCGAAAATAAAACTTGAAGAAATACTCCGGAAAATATTAAAACCATTTTAAATCATTTAGGAGTATTTGGACAACCTTTAAAAACATTGTTTTGGTGTAAAAACAAAATCATCAAAATCATGATAAAACCATTTATCAAACACTCATTGCGGTGGTGTCTTTAGAGATGCATTTGAAATTTCGAGGAGAAAAATTTGAGATATTTTTAGTAATTGAAGAAGTAATGGTAGAGAGTTTTTTCGTAATGAATATGTTGGTTAGGACAATTCGAATGCGAGCTAGAAATTGAATAACAAATCGCACTGTAGGAACTAGATATCGTATGGTAGATAGGATACCTAAACAAGTCGAGCATTTAAATGACTTGATTGCACTTAATGATGTAGACTGTCTAGATAACTTAAGGATGACGCAAGCTACATTTACTAGATTATGTTACTTGTTAAAGCATGTTGTGGGGCTTTTAGATTCTAGATATGTGTCCATTACAGAGAAAGTAGCCTTATTTCTGTTTGTACTCGCCCATCATAAAAAAAACCGGGTTGTGCATTTTGATTTCAAGAGGTCTGGGCAAACAGTCAGTAGGTATTTCCATGATGTTTTAAATGTTGTTTTGAGGCTGCATCATTTACTCCTAGTAAGTCCGAAGCCAGTTGAGGAAAATTGCACCAATCTGAGATGGAAATGGTTTAAGGTAAATATTATTGTAATTTACTTCCTTCAAATAAACAAGAGGCAATTCAATACCAAAAACTCTTCACCATCTATAAATTTTGACGTAACCTATGGTGTCTGTAGGGTTGTCTAGGAGCTTTAGATGGTACCTACATCAAAGTGATGGTATTTGATTCAGATAAGGCGAGATATAGAACAAGGAAATGCGAGATAGCCGTTAATGTTCTTGGCGTATGTGATATAAATATGAACTTCATTTATATGCCTAGTGGCTGGGAAGGTTCTGCTGCAGATTGTAGGATTTTACGTGATACAGTTACTAGACCAAACGGTTTGAAAGTCCCCCAAGGTATCATATATAAATAATACCGTTTTTCGGTTAAACTTGGCTTCTGCTGTTGACTTTCACATTTTGTAGTTCAAATTGAATAACATTAAAAAATTGACTATACTGATGACAGGTAATTTTTATCTATGTGACAATGGTTACATGAATGCCGAAGGATTTCTAACTCCATACAAAGGGATTAAATACCATTTGAATGATTGGGGGAGGGAACGACCATTCCACAAAATCCGCATGAATTTTTCAATACGAACCACTCGAAAGCTCGTAATGTTATTGAACGGACTTTTGGTCTCTTGGAAAAACGATGGGCCATTCTTCGGAGTCAAACATTTTACGATATAAAGATCGAAAACAGGATGATTATGGCATGTGCTCTTCTGGATAACTTCATCCGTTTAGAGTTGTCTATTGATCCAATGGAGGATGAGTTAACTGATGAAGATGGTGACGATGAAGATGATGATGATGATGCGAACATCGAATTTATTGATGTCATAGAGGCATCGCAGGCCTGGTCTAATTGGAGAGAGAATTTATCTCATTCCATGTACAACGAGTGGAGAGGTTTAAACTAGATTGTAGTGATTTTAGAAAAGAAAGTGTACTTAAATATTCTGAGTCTATACTGTTAACAATTTCCAAAATATTTTGGCTTGATGACTATTACATTCATTTTATCCTATGTTCGGGTATTTTCATTGGTAATGTTTGTCTTTAATAATTTAACTGCTCGTTTTTATCGTGAACTTTACTTGGTACCAATGTATTGGATTTGTATGTGTAGATTTGTATAGTTTGGCAGTATTCTGAATAACTGGTTTGAGATTTTGTGGATGTTTCTTAAATTTTGTTCATTAGGTGGTCGTCATGGAGGGTTTCACTTGCAAAGGCACCAAAGGCACACGTAGAAAGAATGACAAGGGTAGAAGAAATTGGAGTCGCCAAGAAGAAGAAGTTTTAGTTGCAGCTTTGAAGGAAATTGTTATTACCGGATGGAAGTCTGAAAATGGGTTTAAGATTGGGTATCTACAAGCATTAGAACAAGAAATGGCGAAGGCTCTACCAGGTACTGATCTTAAAGGGATCCCGCACATTAATTCCAAAATCCATGTGTGGAAGAAGGATTATGGGAGCCTCGTCTCAATGTTATCACGCAGTGGTATAGGCTGGAATGACACTACGAAGATGATTGAGGTGCACAACGAGGCGTGGGCTGACTACGTAAAGGTAATGAGTTAAATTTGGTGGTTACTTATTTTTTAGCTTTTGCAATATCATACAAATAGGTGTAAATACTAGGTCTGTTACTTATTTTTTGGCTTTTGCAATATCGTAAAAATAGGTCTATTACTTATTTTTTGCAATATCATAAAAATAGCACAACCACGCCTCGTAGGTCTGTTCTCTGATTTATTGTTTGACGTGATGAAATTGAATTTGGTTTGAATCTGGATTTTGTAGGTTGATGCAAACGCTCGGCTTATGAGGTTCAAGTCCTGGCCATTTTACAACGATTGGCTTAATATTTTTGGAAAAGACAAGGCAACGGGAGAATAAGCAGAAGGATTCACCGAAGCTGTCAATAACGTGTTAAATGGTACAACACTCCAGACGAAGAGCCCCCAAATCAATTTCGAAACTTGTTTGATGAGAGCCATGATGAAACCTAGAATATGCCCGCTTGTCAACCTGAAGAAACACCTGTAAATTCTGGTTCCACAAAGGAGAAGAATGCTAGTAAAAGAAAGTCAGCAGAATGCGAGGACCCTTTGGTTGAAACCATGGGCACATTTTGTCGGAACACCGACGCCCGGTTAGGCGATATAGCCAAACGTATTGGGTTCGAATATGATATTTCTATGGCTAGGAAGGAGGTATTTGGGATGGTCTGCAAAATAGAAGGGCTAAGCTTACAAGAGAAACTACTGGTCTCAAAGCTTTTGGTTAAGAATACGGAGGATCTCGAGTTATTCTTCAGTTTGCCCACTGAAGCCAAAGCTGAGTTCGTAAGGATGAAACTGGTTGGGAATTTGTAATGCTTTAGTCGAGAGAAGTATAACATTAAAATATTTTGTCAGTTCCATAACTTTAGTGGATTCTATTGAATATGTCTCAAAACTGTCATATTGAGAATTTGTAATGTTATTGGGTGAATTTGTGATAACTTTAGTGGGAATTTGTAATATTTTGTCAGTTCCATAACTTTAGTGGGAATTTGTAATGTTATTGGGTTCTATTTAATATGTGTCAAAACTGTTGTAATGTTGTGTTGAACAAGTTGTATGAAATTTGGGTTCTATTGAATTTGGGTTCTATTTGTAATGCTGTGTTGAACAAGTTGTATGAAATTATTGTGTTGAACATGTTGTATGAAACATGCTGTGTTGAATGTATCAAACATGTATCACGCAGTTCGATAACTTCAATGGTTGTTGTCAAATTTTTAATTCTTGCACTTTTATTGCTAAAAATCAACTAAGGAGTGGGGTTTACAGATTTGTTCATTCAAAAATCATTCCCAGCAACATAACTCAAATTAACTCTATTGACACTATTGACACTATTGACACAAGGAGTGGGGTTTAACCCAATTGACAAAAATCATTCCCAGCAACATAACTCAAAAATCATTCCCAGCAGGTAGTTCAAATTAACTCTATTGACACAAGGAGTGGGGTTTACAGATTTTTAATTCTTGCACTTTTAAACGCCCATATTGACAGTCTCATATTTGTTGTCATGCTACAAATTAACTCTAAGGCACAAATAGTTCAAAGGTAGAAATAAATAGCAACATAACTCTCATAAATAGCCAATGCATGGTGTAAGGTTAAAGTAGGACAAAGCCATACATCAAGGCAATCTAGAGTAGACAGACCCAAGTGACTCAAATAAACTAATGCATTAAGACGCAACAAACTGACACGAAAATACAACAAACTGACACAATATCACGACAATGATGACACGAAAATACAAATAACTAACACGGAAATACGACAAGCAAACTAAACAAGCAGACCATACAACGTAGATTCCAAGGCATGATCCGCTAGCAAATTCCCTAACACAATTCTGAGTTTCAATGCTTATTCAGAGATGAGTTTGAAGCGCTTGAGCTGGTTCCTTTAGGCGAGAGCGGTGGACGGGCATTCATCTTTGGTTTATCGATGTTTCTTGATTTGCTCAATATCACATCGAGAAGACAATCTTGATGGGGGTTGTTGGTCCGTCATGATGAACCTACAGATGAGTCTTCTTGATACCACGCCAACTCATCCCAGAATGAGTTATTTGTGTTGTCAGAAGCACTTTCGAGACCCACTATCCACTGTGTGTAGCCATTATCTTCTGGTTCCTTGTCATCATCATGATCACTCGATATCTCGATGATTTCTTTTTTGATTGTTCAAAATCGTATCTCCTACATTGACACTCTCGGAGTCACTACCTTCTTGGAAAATGCAGCAGAGTCCATCAAAATCAGCTTCCCCTTGTATCATGTAAGCCATTCCCAGCTTCTCTTACTGAAACCCACAAAATATTAATATGAGATATATAACATTGTTGTACAAACAAAAATGCACTATATCAATAGAAAGTAGCCTTTACTGAACACATACCCTGATGATGTAGTCCCATAAGAGTTGGTCACACTCAATTTTGTTCGAGAAATGATTGTAAACAACCCCGCTCAAATGAATGATCCAGTTGAAAACTTGGTAGCGTTTACTCAGCTTTTTTGTCCTTTGAACGCAATAGGCATAGTCGAACTTTGTACCGAATTTCTTATTAACCTGCTCTATTGCTTTCGAAATAGCCAAAGTGTTTATGTCTCCAACTTTGAAATTCCCCTCAACAGTTTGTTCAACTAAGGAGTGGATAAATGTTTGATCCACATCTTTAGTCCAACTCGCATTGTAGAAGACTTTAGCTTGGGAGATGGCACCATTTGGTACATTCTTTTTTGGAGGCATACTGTATGGTGAATGACTGAGTTTTGATGCACTCACATTGAGTTACTCGGCCTGATATAAATAGAGTTCTCTCCACACATCCATGGACAAAGATATTTGTACAATAAATCAAAGACGCAGGGGCTATATGACAAAACATTATTCCAATTTGATTTTGTATATCATGACACAACATCCAAATCATAAAAATAGAAAAAGAAGGTCTGGAAGGCAGCAACAAAGATGATCTGATTGAATATGGAAAATAGAAAGAAAAACTGGAAAGTGAAAGATTCATGGATGCAATATTTGATTCCTGGTTCTCAGATTATATTCCTGTTTACAATATTTGATTCCATTTCAGTTTTGTAGCCATGCAGACCTTTTTTCGTTTACAATATTTGATTCTATTCTTGGTTGCAATATTTGATTCCATTTCAGTTTTGTAGCCATGCAGACCTCTTTTTGTATGCTTTGTCAAATGCATGCTTTCGAAAGTTATTTGTATGCATTGTCACATGCATTTGTTCACTCTATGTCATTGTCACATGCATTTGTTCACATGCAGGTGCAAATTTATCACTTTCCAGCTAAAGAATTTGTGAAGGTGCAAATAAAATATTTACAACAATCAAAAAAGGTGTGCATGGCTACATAGGTGCAAAACAATTCAAATATTTGATTATTGGCTATCTTAAGAACATCAAAACACGCTATGCAAATAGTCTAGATCAACAACCCCGCTCAAATATAAACCAAAAGTGATGAACATCTTAAGAACATCCAAACACGCAGGTGCAAATAGTTTAGCACAACAAAACACCATTTCATTACTATACTATTTGGAATTATAGAACATGGATAATCTATTACAAAACAAGGATGATAATTTAATTATCCAACTTTAGAAACTATAGAGAACTTAAAATAGTCTATTACAATAATCCAGTTCAGAACAAGCCCATTAAAGAAACAACATAGGTGCAAATAGTCTAATTAATAATAATAGCAATTCAAACCCTTCACATGTGCAAAATAGTCTAGATCAAAACCCACAAAATCTCATCACTTTCAACAACTACCAATGCTGGCCTCATCATTTGTTCCTCCGTTCACGCCCTCGTCTATTTCATCTTCATCATCGATCAAAAGTGGATTTTCAGGATGACAGCCAATCTCATTTGAGAAGTCAATTGGAGCCGCGTTTCCTATTTTGACTGTACATGGACAACTCATTAGAAGTTTCCTGCACATGGACAACTCATTAGACTGTACACACGTAAATTCATAGTAATGGACAACTCATTAGACTGTACACACGTACATGCATTAGAAGTTTCCTGCACATGGACAACTCATTAGAAGTTTCCTGCACATGGACAACTCATTAGCCGCTTCATAGTAAGGAAAACAATTGGTCCGAAAGTATCGTTGTTGAAGTTTCGCACATGGACAACTCATTAGGATCGTACACACGTAAATTGGAGACAACAAATTAAGTGAAAAATCTCTATTTAGTTTCCAATATATTTACCTTTCTAATCGTTTCAGTAATTGCCGTCCACGTGAACGGCGTTCCATTTCTCATCAAATTCATTTGATTTCTCAATATATCTTAAAAATGCATCAAAATGGTTCGAGAATAGTTGAATCGATTTTCACCTGGGACGACACTAAACTCTTTTTCAAATTGTCTTCTAAGTTGCGAAGGTATTAAACGAATGAACGAGTTAAACTCGGAAGCGGTCATCCACACGGAACAAACGAGTGGAACAAGCCAACATTTTGTATAAGTAGTCTTCTTCTTTAGTTTTCCAATACGGTGATTGAGTGATTCGTAATTATCCGATTTCTTGTCCTCGACATTGCTAAGACTACAATATATTAAATACAATTCCGTTCTAGTTGTTGTGAGTAATAGTACACATCAGCCAAATACTTAATACAGCTACAAGAACAAGTACATAATACTTAGTCCACGTCAGCCATATACTCAAATAATCCAATTCAAACATGTCATAATTTCTAAGATAAGTACTTAATACAACTACAAGAACAAATACATGGAAAGCTGCAAATACTTGATTAAAGCGTACAAGAACTAACTGAAATCATCTGTCACAATGACTATTAAATAAGATAAAATTCAGCAGCTTAATGATTCCATTACAATCAAAGATCCCAAAAAAGACTTGGTTTAAACTAAGAGGCGCACTTCACTTCAATTGGATTGATGTCAAGTTGCAAAGAATATGACAACACCGAGGACAGTCCAAGAAACTATCAACGTGATGATATATTTTTATTCACGGTGCTTCATTTGATTAATGGTGTCTTGACGCTGGTTTATTGTCCTTATCAGTCCTGGGATGATTTGAGTAGATCGTCTGCACATCATTGGGTCAAACCACTCAAAGAAACCACACCTACGATCCTGCAATGGTTTCGTTATTTAGATTTCACTTTCGTAGGTCAATTATTCTAGTTTATATCTAAAATTAAGCAGCGTAATCACGAAAAATAAACGTACAGGACAACTATGAAATCTACGGCCAGGATTTTTCTCAGTCCACGATGTCTTTAATGGTACTTCAATGCCACAGTCACAAAACTTGATAATAGGCGAACTTTCTCGGTATGACTGACCAGTTGAGTTTGAGTTGCTTGGGGATACTACACATACCACAAATATTAAAAACAGAAATTGGGTATTCTAGCAACTACACGAATCACCCTAGGATCACAACATTTGACAAACAAATACAGAATTATATAGAATCGAAACAAATAGCAAACTATTTATGAAACTGAATCACCCTATGAAACTGAATCACCCTATGAAACTGAATTATAGAGAATCGAAACAAATAGTAAATTGAAGTGAAATTGAACATCACTAAAATTATGTAATCAAAGACAACATTGTGAACATCAATGTGTATATATACAAAAATAATACATGGAAATGATTTGTACAAAAAAAACGAAATACAAGTAGATGGAAATTGATACTCTTATGCACAGAATCTTACTTTCAACGTGAAGTATAAGCAGTGTGAAATTTCCTGCAAGTAGGGATTTGATTATGAAAAAATGAAAGAAATATCCAAACCGAAAAATCAAGACACATTGATTTTTAGGAACAATCATGTAACAAAAATTAAACAAGAATCTAATAAATCAAACGGGTGGAAGAAGGGAAGAATTACCTCGGGTTCGATTTAACTCGTCAGATGCAAAAATGGAGTTCAATGGCGCACTCTCGGAGGGTTTCGGTTGGGAGTAAATGGAGTTCTTTGGTAACAGATGAATGATTTGGTCGAACAAAATAAATGGGGATGGAAGAGGAAGACAAAAGTGTAGAAAGAGGGACAAATGTGGAATAGTCATAATAAGTTAAGGACATATATGTAATATAACAGTGTATCAGACATTATTACTTAAGTTCAACCAAACATTTTATTACTAAACCCACCCAATCCTTCAATCAAACGGATTATTGGGCCATATTATATCTATTGGGTAAGGTCAAAAAGTTAGAATGGAAATAATCAAGCCCATTAGTTGAATTCAACCAAACGACCTCTAAGTATAAACGTTACTAATGTAAATGTAATGATTTATCCATTTTAGTCAAATAGTAGTCTTTGTTGTTCTTAAATCATTCAATTAAGTGTTACCTAATGATTCTTCTTCTTCCTTAATTATTCAAGAATAAAGATTATATTGACATAATTTGATATAGAAATAATAAAAACATGCATGATTGGTAATTGCAAATATGTGATTGGGTTGATAGTAATATTTTTGAAAAATTGTGTAATAAAGATTGATGATTTGATGGTCCATTTGAAAAAGTAGGTAAATGTGATTGGTGAGATAAAAAAAGATTAAATATTGTATTTTCTGAAGATAAAAAATCATAAGCATTGAGATAAAAAGAAAAATCATAGTGGAACGAAAATGGAAAACTTTTGGTATCCAATCATACCCACAGTATTTCAATTACAAGCTTTCGTCACTCTTTTGTTCAATCCAATTATAATAATATATATCCACTTGTATTGTATAATCTATCGAAATAATTGGAGTACTCTTTAATCTTATTTCGAGAGTCAGTAACATGGGACCTTATCCATGCTACACCAGATGTAGTACACTCGGTTCATATATGAATAACAAGTGATGTATCACTTTTTACATGGGAGAGTGACAAGTGTTATAAACTTTTAATTCATAAAAAGTGGGACACTTATATGGTATATATACATCAGGTGTAGTATCTATTCGTCGTAACATGGTATCACTTTGTTTAGTAGTTACAGTGCATTTAAGGTTGTTAAGTGAGTTACTATCACCTCAAAAAATTAATGGTATCATGGTTGACCTAATTAAGACACTTCAACGCTTAAATTACTTCCAAAACCAAAAAATATAAATTAGAGTTTTCATGAGGACAAAATCTTTGGTCAGACCGTCTAATGGGTCTGGCTCGTTAGACAGATCTAACCCGCGACCCAGAGTCATTTTGGTAATTTCCGCCGCCAATGGCATTTTTGTAATTTTCAAGTGGCAGTTTTATTATTTGTTACGTAGCCTTTCAATTTCAGCGGGTATTTTTTTTATGTGGTGTTAAATTGTTAGCCCTGTTTTTATGTTGGTAGTTTTTTGTATTTTGTATTACTTGTAACTCTCAATTGTATTAGTTGTTACACTGAAAAGTATTAGTCCAAAACATGTTTTACCACGAAATTGTCCCTTTTAATTATAAAACAGAGAATTGCTACGAAGTTGTAAAGTCTAATACATGTTTTTAATACATCTAATACATTAGAACGCAACGTGTAATACTTTTCTACAAAGTTGTCTCTTTTAATATAAAATGTATTAATAGCCCTTCTGAAAAGTATTAGCCATCATTCTAAAAAGTATTAGCAGTTCTTCTAAAATGTATTAATAGTTCCCTGAAGAGTTTTTTAGTATTTCTCATGAATATACTCCCAAAATGTATTAGCAGTCCCTCAAAAAAGTATTAGTAGTTCCTTGAAAAAGTATTAGTAGTTCCCTGAATATAATTAAATTTTTCTCCATAAATGTATTACCAGTCCTTCTGAAAAGTATTAGCCGTCCTTCTAAAAAGTATTAGCAGTTCTTCTGAAATGTAGTAGTAGTTCCCTGAAGAGTATTTTAGTATTTCTCATGAATATACTCCCGAAATGTATTAGCAGTCCCTCAAAAAAGTATTAGTAGTTCCCTGAAGAGTATTTTAGTATTTCTCTTGAATATAATTAGATTTTTTTTCCGGAATGTATTAACAGTCCTTCTGAAAAGTATTAGCCGTCCTTCTAAAAAGTATTAGCAGTCTTCTAAAATGTATTAGTAGTTCCTTCCACGTCTGAGGCTCATGGACATTCAGCAAATCTCGTTCTTCTCCACATCCGATTCATGGACATTCAACAAATCTTGTTCTTCTCCACCATTTCCACGTCTGATTCAATCAAAAATTCTTTCGATTGGAAAATCCCGGGTAACCACGCTCGGATTTGCTGAATCGGGTGGAGGAGACGAGTTCTTCATGACATTCCTCATTTCGAAGATGAGTTTGACCACGCTCTCGACCTTCTAGAATTTTCCCTTCCGAGACCCACTCTGTTTGACGAATTTGAAACCGTCACGGATCTGATCCAGATCGAGAAAGCCCCATTCCACACCTCAATTCGCCGGATCCCCCGCCGGGTCGGGCTCGGTGAGTTGTACTTGCAGACGCTCTGCGATCGCGCGTTGGATTTGGAGCTAGGTCTCGAATGCTTGGTGAGGGAGGAGAAGGCGAGGAAGAAGAAGATTAAGGTGCACAGTAGGAAGAGGTTTTTTTATTTTATCGATCCGGGTCAGATCTGCGAGATGAGTAGGATATTTAGACCCGTCTAACGGATCGAGATCCGTTAGACAGTCTTAGAGGAGACTAGCTCTTTCATGAGATTTCGGCTTCAGCGGGCTTAACTTGAAATTGTAGTCCAATTGTGTAGTGATATATGTATAATGTATATTATGAATTGGCTAATAATCTGAATAAACTTTTTTAAACTTATCCTATTAGATAGGCCTATTTTGGACTCATGACCCATCGATCAAAAATAAAAAAAATCTCTCATCGATCATATTATTATCATTATTTCAAAAATAAAAAATATTTCATCGATTATATTATTATCATTATTAAACAGCATTGCCTTTAAATAACAAATAAATATTGTTTGCAGTTATTTATAAATTCAGATTAAATAAAACCCTAAAGTAATTGCTTTTAGAATCTTCTCTTGATAATCATAAAAAGTTACTATTGTATGTTGCGATCATTTTTCTAACCCAAAAAGAAAATAAAGCAAATGATGTTTCCAATATCGTTCGTGTTACCATCATAAATATCTTATCTTTTATTTCAAAAGTAAAGACAAAAATAATCTTGATTGATGATCCCCATAAATAAATAACTAAAGAAGAATGTTCTGAAAAAGTTGAGGCGATCGATCAGAAAGAGAAAAACAAAGTGGGTGGGGGTGGTGGTTACAGACTTCTTTTGCTGCATTTGTTTATTTGCTTTATCCTTTTCTTGATCTCAAAGGATTCCTTTAAGTACTCCAATCCCATGATAATTTTTGCTTTTTATCCATTACTCCTTTTTTTTTTAAATGGGTCTTTATCGATTTTGATATGTGATACTATTTTTTCTTTTATGTTTCTACCCTTTAATGAAAATAAAGACAAAAAAAACAAAAGAGCAACATAAATTTTCCCATGATTTACGTGCATGTCACAGTTTTATTCATCATTTAATTACTATGAGCCCGCGCCGCACGGGAGGTAAGGATATATTTTTTTTTATTAAGAACATATTGGTTTACTAAAATAAGGGGACGTGAATAAATTATGTATAGAAATTATTAGTGTGGCGGCCATATGAAGTATCGTGAAAAATGCTATTGCAATTGAGTTTCGATTTTAAGTTTTTTTTCTTTTAATTCAAGCCAATTCATTAAGATGCAACATGGATTGTTTCTCAACCTTAAATTAAAAAGGAACGTGAAAAAAATGTAGGACAAGAAAATATGCCTACCAATAAGAAAATGTCGTAATTTCAATATTATATATTCACCCGCTCAAGTGGTAAGTTGTACTCAATAAGTTTTAAATGGTGGTTTTATGCCTACATTGGGGGGCAAAAGTGTAGTTTTAACATTTTAATTATTAATCGGATTATGATTACCTTTAGTTAAAGTGAAAGTAACACACGTGTGGCCCCTGTGCTTATTGAAGTGGGCCGGGGAAGAGATGGATTGGGCCTTTTGAGGAGGAAAATGTGATGTAAACATGCCGTCTTTTCATGAATTGAAACTGAACAGAAATATTGGAATTTTATATAAGAGTAGAAATTAAAATTAGTGGTCTTAAATTTTAAATTTAAGCAGAAAAAACATACACTGCATATAATGGGACGTTATTTATCGGAGGCTAAAGGATGAAAATTTGATGCTAGATGGAGTATATGTCTATACCGAAACTTCGATTATGTTTTGGTACCATTTTTAGATATTCTGAAAAATATTATTTGAAAATTTTTGCAGAATGTACGTAAATGTATAAACTGTTTTTCAAAATAATTGATGTGATATACATTTAGAAAATAAAGTTGTGTTTGATTCCAAAATAGAGCAAAGCAATTTCCATCATAAGCGATTAAGCGTCATGTTATATAAAATCGCTACAACAAAAATGATATTAGGTAACACCCAAAAAATGTTACCTAATGGCCATAAAATGTTACTATAGATAATATGTAGCACTTTTATGGTGATGCATTTGCCCGTGCTACCTATAGTCTCCTATAGTCTAAGGTATCACTTTTATTAGCTTTTAGTGATGCTTTTTCTAAGTGTTATATGAAGTTCTCTATTGGTAACACTTTGAAGCAATATTTCTAAAATGTTAGATATGAATTTTAAATAACACTTTAAAAAAATACTTATACAGCTTTACATATGAATCTTATGTAACACTTTTTTTGTAGCACTTCGTAGAAATACTTTTTTTTTTTGCCACAAAGTAGATTTGAAGCCACGACCTGTTATGTGTGGAAGTGACAATTTGCCACTAAGCTAAGTGTTAGAGATTTTTCTTAACGCAAGTCTACGGTGTCAAGTTTTAATATAGTGAAAGTAAGGTTGTCGTATCCACATGGAATAATTATCGAATTATTGCTAAGTACTATAATATAGTAGTCTAACTTTATTTAGAAATTCAATAATTGATGGAGTTTATTATACTAGAATAACAAAAATAAATTAAGAATATGAGAATAAAAATGAGTTTATCCAAATGATTAAATGAATTCTAGAGGTGTGATGAATCTAGTTATCCCTTATGTTATCAATATGGTTTATCAATCATCAATTACCAATTTATAAGTCAAGATTTCTACAATAATCATTTCCTCTCTCGAGTGCCAAATGATTTTAGATCTTAATTGAGAAATCAATATCTCTATAAAATTCACCAATTGAAATCTCAATAAAAGCTATGAATCTTGATAAATGACTTCAAAGGATTCACAAATCTTTCAATTCTATGAAATCCTAGGTTATGCTATTTCAAGGTCATGTATTCAATTACCTCTCTCAAATGTCAAATCAAATACACCAAACACTCTAAATTATTGATCAAGTAATTTAGAAGCAATAGATCCAAATAGCACAAATAAATTGATAGATCTAGATTGACAAACCACAATCTCAAAACATAAGTTCAAACATAGATTACATCATCCCTCTAGAATTATAGAGTTTAGCTCATGATTAAAGAAAATGAATCCATAAGAATACAACAATACATCTTACAAGATATGAAGAAAACAACAAAATAAGAACAAGAGTTGAGGGATCTTCTCCATTTCTAGATGATAGAGCCTCCAATCTTCTTCTCCAAGCTCTTCCCAAGATGTCCCAAACCTTCTTCCTTGTCTTGTAGATGTTTTCTTGTCTTCCCAAGGGTCCAAGATCCCTAATTTCAAGCCCCAAGGCTTCCATTTATAGTCCCACAAAAGTCCAAGAACGAGGGTAGGTGAACATAAAAATTTCCGCCCCGGGTGCTGCGGCGCCCAGCACAATGTTGGCAAAAATCCCGCTCGAACGCCCGGCGCTACAGCGCCCCACAATCATCGCACACAATTTCCAGCCCGGGCGCTGCAGTGCCCAAACATGCCCTGCCAATCCGCCAACCTTGTACCGGGCGCATCGCCAAGCGGCCGGGCGGTCTGTCACCGCCGTCCTTAGGCCAAAATGCAATTTTTCCTTCTTCAAACGCGATTTCTTCTTTCTTCGCACCGTTTTTCATCGTTTTCTTCATTTTTCGGCTACCAAATCTTTATTGACTCTTCATCGACACTAAATGAAATAAATTGGACTCTAACGACTCTAAAAACACCCAAATATAATACCAAATCCTAATCTAAAATACTCAATTAATTGGTAAAATACCAACTTAACACTAAGTTGATTCTTATTAGAACTTTTACTTTGTTTTATATATACACATACACATATATATTAAAATTATATAAAAATTATATTATATGTATATATAATGTATTTTATATATTAAAGATTATATTATATAATTTATGGTAAATTATATTATACACTGTATATATCAAATTTTATATTATATAGTATATAGTTTGAAAATAATATTATGTTATATATTAAAGGACATAAAAATTAGAAATATAAAAATATATAAAATAAATTTATCGACTATTCAATATTCAATCGGTAAAAATAAAAAATATATAAAAATATAAAATTATTCATTGGTAAATAAAGAATGAAAAAATAATTTACCGACGAAAAAAATTTCTAAGTAATTACCAACAACATCAATTTTCATTGGTAAATTTTTTCTTAAAAAGTAAAAAAAAAAGGTTAACGATGAAATTGGTCTCCGTTAGTAAAAATTAAAAATAAATAAATAATAATAAAATATATACATGCATATTTTCCATCGTATTACTATATAATTAATTACCTCCGTAAAAATATGAAAATAAAAGCAAAACTAAAATACTTTATAAAAAGAAAACAAAAATTCAAAGAAAAAAAAAAAAAAAAGCAGTACATTATGTCTACAATTTTTAGGTTTAGTGATTTTTTTTTGTCTTCAACTATTTTGTGACATCAATTAATTAAATAAATCGTTGACATGGTTTAATGATAGTTATATAATTTTTTGTTACTAAAATATATCCTAAAAAGTGTTACAATTAATAAAACATAGTGTTATCAAGAGTGCATCTTAAATAAAGTGATACCTATTTGCGTTATAAAAGAAATAACAAAAAAAGTGATACTTAAAAAGTGTTACTTATTTAAAAGTGTTACATATAAGCGTTACATATTGATAAAGTCTACAAAGGTGTTACATATATATTGTAATGTAAAAAGTGTTACAAACACATGTTACATATGTACCTTATGTAAAAAATGCTACAAAATTTGTGTTACTTTATATCATTTATGCTGTAGTGAATGTCGTATAGTTAGTGATGTTAGACAAGGGTTGTGCTACGGTGCCCGTGTGGCCACATGGCCCCAATTTTTCAAACTAGCATAAGCCCCCACCTTTTTTAAAGAAAAAAAAAAGAACTGTTTGAAATTTCTTAAAATTTTAATTTTGTAAGCTTATAGGTATTTAAAAAAAAAAAATTACCAAACACATTTAAAGGGCTTATAAATTCTCAAACTAACATCTTATAATATGTTTGGAAGAGCTTCTAAAAGTTAATTAGAATTCATTTATAATTAAACAAAAGGCAAAAGTATTAATGGCTTTTCAGATAGGTATAAGAACCTTGCTAATTTAATACTTGGTTACCTAATAATATCGGTTAAATCATATTTTTGTCGATTCGACTAGGGGACAACGTGCTTAAACTAATAATTCGCCAAATTGATAAGATAATACATATACGAGAATTAATGTAGGCTATGCAATATATAAATTAATAATTCCTTAATATATAATATAGTTATGATTAATCTATGACAAGCCTTAAAAAAATGACTCAATTGTTATTTATTTCTTGTTGAAATTGTTGTCACCTTGAATCTCATCTCCGATGTTTGTTAATGTAATAAGAACTTATATTGTGGTTTTCTCATAGCTCAACGAAAAAGATACAATATCATTGTTGTTGAGCTTCATTTTGATAAAGAGTTCTACAGTGGAATGATATATTTCAATTTCACGATTCACATGTTACTCTCAATCATCTGCTGGTCGGTCAACAACTCTACAATTTCAAAATCTCTGCAATTATACATATATTACCCGCATTATAAGGTTGAATCTTTTGATATTCTGTTTAGGTGACAAGAAAAAATAATTCATTATTTTGTTATCCTTCAATAGTTTTAGATGAGTATGCATCACAGTTATCACAAACACTTTTTTTTTTCTACAACCCGTATTTCTATAAATTAAAAGATTTTTAATTTATTATTTATTTAATATCCCGCTAAATTAATAGATTTTGACAGAACTCTAGAACTTGCAATGATATCGTTATCAAAATCACATGCATGTGTGTGCAATATAGCCTAGACGTGGAAACAAGCACATATTTGTGCGTCATGCGATAATTCACAAAGGGGTGGCGCTATTGGCACCCCCTTTTCTTCTAAATACACACATCTTCTAAATACATCACCCCCACTTTTCAAAATATGACCCAATTGTTAAATACACCACCCCCTTTTTTTCCAATTTTACCCTTTCCCTATTTTTCCTCCCAGATACACCCAAAATGATAAACCCAAGGCGCGGCGGCGACGACGGAAGAAATTCCGCCAATCTTATTTGTTCCGACAATGAAAGAAGATGTAATATCTTTTGGATTTCACATTTTTTATTTTATTTTAATTTTAAATTTAATATCTTACTTTAATTTCGCATTTATAGTTGGATTACTTTGGGTAATTGTTGGGTATAAGTGTTGGGTAATTATATTTGGTTTGAATTCTAGAGTTACATAACTTCTTTTTTTTTTTCGGTTTTTGTCTGAGTTTGGGGAAGAAGACGATGGATGACACGATAAGTGGCACGATGGTATAGTCGATCGTGCCATAAGGCACGATCGAAAAGTAACTACGATCGTGCCATCGTGCCAAGTGGCACGATTGAAAAGTAATTACGATCGTGTGGCACGATGGCACGAGAATAGTTTTAACTGCACTGCGATCGTGCCAAATGTCGCACTTTTGTTATTCAACAGTAAATTTTCAACTGTAAAAATAGAAAAATAACACATTTTTAAGTTGCAAATTAAGGATATACTTATATTATTCGGCAAAATTAATTTTTTTGTTGTTCATATCTGCAACAATGTGAGTGTTTGAAAATCTAGGGTTTACAAAAAATAAATTCAGCTTTTTACAAGAATGTGGTTGAGTGTGAAGAAGATGAAGTGTATTAGAACTTATTTATTTAAGTATGGATATCATAGTCTTTTAAACTAATGACATTTTTGAAATTATATGAAAGTGGGTGTGATTAACAATTTTGGGGTGTGAATAGGGTCACCCTTCACAAATAAATAACAATTTTGCTTACTGAATGTAACGTGGCATTCTACAAGCCGCTCTTCTCTAACAACTAATCAACTATATATATATATATATATATATATATATATATATATATATATATTGACTATTGTCGATTTGTTGTACATGGATCTGTAGTAGGATTACGACCTCAGCTGACTTAGAGAAATTTCAATAGGACAAGCCTAAGGTCATCTCAATTTAATGCACTTCGATTTCGTGGCACTCTACAGCAAAATCAAAGGAAACTGCCAATGTACAAGGTTTGCAAATGCTAAGTAGGTGATGCATAAAATAGCCCCACATACACAAAGATAAGAGTAAGACACCACCATATCTCAATCACATTAATTTCATTCGATAATATGGCAACATTTTTTTATCTCATTGTCACATACTTTTCCTTTTTGTATTTGGATTATTTTATTAAGGTCATTTAAAGTCCGTCTCAAAATCAACAGTCACGACATATATATTTTTACATTGTAACGTATCATGTGTAGTGTGTACATAAAATGTTCAATCAATTAGTTTTAAAATCTTACTTGTACATTATCACGGAAAATAGGAATAAATAATTCACATTTCTGTATTTTCTGTACGTGGTAGTGGAAGAAAATTCTGGATCGAAATCCGGATTTGATGAATTCAATTAAATTTAAGAGACTAGTAAATTTACGGCTTGTCGTTCATAACATCAACTAATTAATGACAAGAAATGCAATTAAACATTCCATAAATTAATAGGGTTCGTATACATCAATTTGTACCCCTAAAAATATCATTAAAGATTTTATAAAAAATAATTCATATTGATGTCCAAAATCGCGATCTGGTCCCCGAAGGCCCACGAGAGTGTCTCTCTGTCACAACTATGAGCCCACTTCGTGGGTCTTTTTCTTCCATGACTTGAACACCTTTATCACAAAGTGCCACGAATAGCAATTTAGGGTGGATTATTTGACCTAGTTGTACAAAACATATATAATTTGTTTCATGTTAATTAGCACACATATTAATTTATATATGTGTTTTATGTACAAAGGTGGGCGGAATTTCAGAATAAATAATTTCTCGACATTGTTCAAAATGGTGGAATATATTAATAAGTTGTAGTACAATTTTAGCAACACCAAATATAAGTTGCAACAAGATCGAATAATCTGAAAAACTCTTGCTTGGTTAGATAAGGTACGCTATAAGACATATTTAGATTAGATGTCCATTATTATTGCATTAAAAGATTGGTTCAGACAAATTGAAACTTCTCATTAAAGATATAATGAAAAATATACCTAAAAACTAGCTAGGATTGAGATTTTTGGTTCCATAATCTTATACCACGTCTTTGGTCCATTTTATTGGATTAACGTCACGTATAAACGATGATACGTTTTTTTATAATTGTATGCGTGTCTTTTATCAAATACGATTGAATAAGAAGTGGAATAGGAAATAGAATAAAAGAGATACGAACTCAAAATGGTCCATATTGCCACGATAATGCTCATAATGTCCATTTTTACTAATGTACACCATAATCAAACACTTAAATAATTGGGATCATAGATGGAGTCAGTGTAATTGGGAGATCCTCTTAAACATATATCTTATGTATAAATTTATTAGTAAATTCTAAACTTCTATTTCTCTAAAAATAGCTAAATTGTCCATCATAGGCTTAATAGAGTATCTTTTAAAAAAATCAATCTCACCAAATTTAGAATTTCTAGCTCCAATTAATTAAACCAATACTTTTAACCTATGTGGCTAAAACTGTAAAATCTAAAGCTCTACTGTTTCAAAAAGTAGTTAAAAAGAAGGTGAAAATCGACAGCAGTAATATCCATTTTGGTAAAAATTTCACTCCCAGGTGGTAAAATTTCTGCTCAGTAATCATCAGTCACATGATTGGAAAAATAGTATATTATTGATTTCATTCGATTTCAAATATTTCAATCTGGGCATAGCGTGCATTAATTATTTGATTTTTGGGTCAATATTTACTGCGCTGTAGTTTTCTGGAAACTATGGAGACAGGTTTCGTTGTGAAGCACGCTTTCATACGTATTAAGGAAGATTTCAGTAGCAGACAAGCAGACAGCCTGAAAAGGTTTCATTCGAAACAAACAAACAAGATGCAGAAAACGCGTTTTCAGCTAAAATACTCAACCAAATTTATTGTTTCTACTGTTGTTGTCACGGTTTAATTATTGTATATAATGTTGTTGCTTAAGAGTATATTAGGATTGTAAGGTTAAATATTTAAAACAAAAGTTGAATTTTTTTTGAAATGAGAAAGCGGGAGTTGTGTGATGCACGGTGTTTTCCCATTCCATGATATACATAAAACTATTAAAATATGAAAAAAAATTGTATGCAATTTTAACGTAATATAATAGTACTTTGTCAAGCAACGTTGCCAAGCTACACTACATTTCAATTGGTGTGGACTAGCTATTAAAGCTACTTTTGTCCAAATGCAAACTCGCCACTATTGTGGTAACATATGCTAAAAAAGATTTTTTTAAAATAGTTTTTAAATACTATTTTTTAATTTTTAGACCAAACTCGATCCATTTAAAATTTTATTTGTTGAAAAAAATATAGGATTTCTGATACTTTTTAAATTATAAAATGGATCGAACGGGTTTATCAGTCCAATTTGAATCTGAAGTGAATTTTGGTTTAGGTCCTTAAAACTTTAGTGGGTACGGATCTGGTTTTTTTGTTTTTTCATTAGACGATAATCCGACCATTTTGAGGTCGAGACAATATATTTTTATGACTATTTTGAGGTCGAGACGATAATCCGACCATTTTGAGGTCGAGACAATATATGATTTGTGACTATTTCTTTCGACAACAAGAAAATTATATTTTTATTAATTATATTAAAATAACCAAGATATAATATCCTCAAGCCAGAAGAGAAAAAACTCAAATAAACTATCTTCTTTCAAACAAGAGAAAATGGGAAGACAATCAAAAATTTAAACTAAACAGATACAATAGATCATAAAACAAAGATCAAATTTAGTGGGTTGTAATTTTTGGTCGGATGAGTGACTGGTTGCACTTCAATCAAGGTTGAATGATCCACACTAGACTTCTTTCTGATCTGCAAATTTACCAAAAACTGATGAAGAACTCCGAATGAGGTCCCGGAAGAACAAATCTACTAGTATCTAAATAGATCTAAAAAACAAACGAAAAAACAACAAACTCCCACAAAACTACTTCCATATAGGAGAAACTTCCTTGTAAGGGAGAAACCTACTCTCACATAAGAGATAAATTGAAAAAAGACGACTAGGAATAGAAAAAGAAAAACAACAAAAAAAAATTTCATCTCCTCCCATGGCGGGAGGAGTTAGAGAGCATATTATTTTTGGAGAGAAAGAAGAGAGGGGAGGCGGCAGTTAGGGTTATATCACTTGTTAAAATTTATACTCACTCCTATTCATAATAAGTGTCTTTTTTATATATAAAAAATTATTCAAAAATAATGTCTTTTTGATATTTTCAAGACTAATGAAAAAAGTGTTTTCCCAAATCACCCTTATATTTATTAACAATAATGTCTAAATTTTGTTTTCTTTCAAAGCAATATTTATGATTAATTAATGGTATATTGGGTATTTTAATATATTTTTTAATATGTGAGTTTTTTCTTAGAAAGACGAATATGAGGGAGTAGATGATTTGTGACTATTAAGAAAATACAAGTGTGTGTCAATATTTTTATTGAGTATTGGAGCAATAATTTGGTAAAAATCATAGTCAATTCAGATATAAATAACTTGTCGTTATCACGACATTAGGTTTATTTGACATTGCCTATGCAAGAGTATACTTGGCCTATGACATTTAGCAAGTCAATAGTGGTCCATCACACATCATATAAATTGATACACAAACTACTAATTAATTAAAACGACGATCACGTAGATAAAAAAATATTGTAGGTGAAGTCCTTATGTTATTCTTTCCCATATTTCTAACAGCATATCAGAAATGTGCCTAGCTAGATAATAGGTTGAAGCCAGCTAATTTTCAAATTCAAGAATTAATCGATTCCATTTTTTCAATTGAAGTTGTAACAATGGTATCAATCATCCAATCATAGCAGAAAATTCTTCGTCATTTTATTTCCCATATTTGTTTAATTAATAATAATATAACGACTAAAAATTTTCTAAATCCCATAGAATTTTTTCTTTAAGGAGAAAAGCAAAATATTATTAGGAGATCATCTCCGATATAACCAAGTCTACAAATGATCGGAAATATCCCCAAGCACTGATTCATAACAATGTAGACTAAAAGCATGTCTAGCTAAAAAATGGACAATAGTATTACCCGATCGTCTAACAAAACTAGGAAAAACATAAACGAAAGAACTAAACAGATCGAAGGTGCCATCTATTCCGAAGTACGAAAGATCCTCAGCTCGATGTTTCAGTCTGTGGAAGAGGGAGATGTTGCCTGTTTCAATGTGTACCTTGGTCAGTTGCATTTCACGTGCTAATTTCAATCCTTCCCTACACGCAAGTACCTCCGCTATCTCCACTGCTCCGACTAGGTCCATTACGTGAATAATCGTTTTAAGAACTTCACCCTTGTGGTTTCTAACGACTACGCCAATCCATGTGCCCTGACCCTCCAAAACCGAGGCATCCGAGTTTATTTTTGCAAATTCACTTGGGGGTGCCATTTATCATTCATTTTCTGATGTGCGTGCATCATCCCACTTGTAGACGCCCTTTCAAATTCCTCCATCCTGGACATAGCTAAAAAATAGCAATTAGTATGATCCACTGTAACATTACTAAAATTTAGCTTATTCCTGGCAGTCTAAATCGACCAAAGCAACATAGCAAAAATGGGATGACTATCTCTTTCCCCTTTTACCATCATGTGCGTGAACCATTCCCCTATTGACCAACCTGCCATATCGTTTGGATGCAACCAAAAGAACTTAACTCATTTGCAGTCCCTTAGCATGTGTTCCCGAGTTTCCTCTTCAGAGCCACACCAACCACAGATTGGAGAAATGTCAACTCCTTTTCTTTCAATGCCTTTCGGGTCGGTAGTATGCCTTGCACACACTTCTCATAGAAAAAGATGTACTTTAGGTGGGATAGAAAGTCTCCAAATCCATTTCCATAGCATGTTGTCTGAACTAGAGGACGATGAGTATCCCTTGTCGCGCTCCACTGTCATTTTGCTAGTTTATACCCAGATTTAACCGAATACTTGTTGTCCTTCGTAAAATGCCAAACCAGCCTGTCCTGAGGTCTGTTGTAGCATATAGGGACAGAAAATATGGTTTTGTTGTCCGTAGGATTGAAATTTACCTGCACTTTGTCTTTGTCCCATTTAGGTTTATTTTGTCAAATTAAATCCTCCACAGTAAGGTTAATATTGGCTCAATTTGGTACTGTGAGATTTAAAATTGGGATTATCCAAAATCCACTCGAATACTTTGCCCATCTCTAATACTCCACCGAATACCTCTGCGAAGAATTTTATGTCCCTCTACTATGCTTCTCCAAATATAGGATGGATTATGGCCAATTATGGCAAATGGCGCCCGAGCTCTTCATTGAATCTCGTTCCTCTTTGATTCTTCTGATCTTTCATCCTTATTTTCTTTTTACTCTCCATAGCTCATATCTCTGGTGTGCCCAATTCACTGAGCGCCGGCAGTTTCAATTTGGAATCCTAGGGTTCCATGGATTTGCAACCGTTTTCGCCCACCTCTGTTTTGGATCAGCAGCTAAAAGATCCAGATGATTTTCCTCCTCTTACTGTCAAATTGCAACCTATTGACATCACAATTTCTAAATCCGCACTTATTTCTCCTATCCAAGCTCCCCAAAATGTTACACATGCCTCGCAAATTACAAGCACTAACCCCAACCCGAAGAAATTTACAGAAATTGTTGCCGATAAAGCCTCCGGTACGCTAAAATCCACTCTCTTCAGCCCCCCATCGGAAGTTCGCTCAATATTGATTGAAGATGATAAGGAGATTCTATCATTTTCCGAGGTGGAGTCCAAAAAGTTGGCTTAGAAATGGGAACTGGCTCTAGTTGGGAAGTTTTCTCAAGGTAATCTGCATATTAAATCCATTAGAGCTTTTATTGATAGTTTAAAGTTACTAGGGTCTGTGACCATTCGTATTCTCAATCTTAGACATATCTTTCTTCATTTTAGCCATGAATTCGACCTAGCTCGGGTTTAGTTAAGGCCAATTTGGATGATCAATTCTCCCCCATGCATGTTTTTAAATGAATCCCTTCCTTTTCTCGGAAAAGGAGTCTTCTCAGAAGTGCCGATTTGGATCAAACTACCTGGTTTACCTATTCATCTATTTGATAAAACAGACTCTCCTAAGTATAGCCAGGTTGCTAGGCACCCCCATACAAAATGATAAAGCAACTACTAATTGCTCTAGGTTATCCCTAGCCAGGAATGTGTGGGAATTGAACTGTCTCTTCCTAAAAAAGAGGTTATATACCTTAAAATAGGTTCAGAATTGCGTGAACAAAAAGTCATCTATGAGTCCCTCCCTAAATTCTGCCAAGGATGATCACACATTGGTCATGCTATTGAGCAGTGTTATATAGTTGGGAATGCTTCCAAGCCAGAAAGGAAACAACCTAATAACCCTCAAGACCAACCAAATCATCAATCTTAGCTACTTCCACACGATAGTGAATCCGCCCGAACAATGATCTACACCCCTTTCCACTTTCTATGTCTCACATTTGAATGCTCGGTGTCCACTATTCCTCCCAAACAGACAAATCTCCATGACTCCTCTTCGGGATGAATGGATACAAAGACACAGGGAAACGACTTCTATGCGGGAACCCCATATACTGTCCCTCCCATGACACATAACACTTTTGAGATTCTGCAGGAGACATCTCTACTTGCCATTATAGACAAGGCTGAACATTCTCCTGTAGCACTCATTTCCCGATCACATTGAAAGGAATCTCAAACTCGGGTTGCCATCATTCCCTCTGACCCTCACACTTCCTCCCCTCTTGCCATTGTGCAAATCAATGACAAGGACTCACAAAAACAAATAGCCCTCGCATAGAAGGGTTGTTTCGATCTCACCCGTCTAAATAAGAAAGGTCTTGAGAAACTCTAGCCTTTAAGAAACAAACCAAAAACAAATATGAGTGTGCACATACTTGTTTGGAATACGAGGGGCATTGGTAATGCTCCCACTCTTAATCATGTCAATTTGTTGTGTAAACTCCATAAGGTGTCTATCCTTCTTTGTGTTAGAACCTATGATCCCTCCTTATTTTCCTTTTTACGTAGAAAGTTGGGTTTTGAGATGGTCTTTGCTAATAAGGCCAACAAAATTTGGGTTTGCTGGACCTATGCTTTCCAAGGTCATATTCTTCATGATTATGATCAACTCATTCACTTTGAGTTATCTTCCCAAAGTCTTCCTTTTCCCATTCTAGCTTCCTTTGTGTATGCAAAGTACTAGAATAGAGAGAAGAGACTTATGGGATAATCTTAGAAAGCTTGGCCCATGTTTCCCTTGCTAACCCTTGGATGGTTGATGGTGATTTTAACTGCTTCCTTCAAAATAATGAAAGGATTGGCAGTGACACTAATAGGAGCCTGGATATTGAAGAATTAAGGCTTATGGTTAGTGATGTTTTGGTTTGCATGATCTTTGGATTTGTGGGTCCTCATATGCACATTTGGGTTAGAAATGGACTTTACGAAAGATTGGATAGAATATTTTATAATTCCAAATGGCACGATACTTTTTCTCCTCCTATGTTTCTCATCTCCCTAGAGTCAAATCTGATCATGCCACTATTCTTCTTCATACTACCTTCTCTGGTACTAGAGCCCCTGTAGCTTTCAGATACCTGAAAATGTGGGCTAGGCACCCCAATTTCCTCCTGTTGTGGCTTAGGTGCAGGATTGCCCAAGCGGTGCCAATGGCCTTGATAACCTATATCGAAACTCCTCGAGTTAAACAAAAACTAAAATGGTGGAACAAAAAAGTTTTTGGAGACATTTTCACCAATTTAAAGAATCTTTGAACACAAAGTTTATGTGGTTGAATAGTCTTATGTTGTGACCCCTTCATCCTCTAATTTGTCGCTCTTAATTTGGCCTTTCTTTGAGTTAGTGTTAGCCACTAGGATAGAAGAAGATTATTGACATCAAAAATCTTCTTGTAAGTGGCTAGTGGAAGGGGAAAGAAATACTCGGTATTTTCATGCTTTAACTAAGCAAAAAAGAGTGAAATCAAAATCCATTTCGTATCACTAATAATGGGATCACTTATACCTCACGATCTTGATTTGCAAATGTCTTGTATCAAATATTTCTCCTCCATTTTGGCCAATGATTTTAAATGCCCTGGCTTTGTTTGTCCTTTTCCCATACCCAAGCTCCCCTCCTCATGTTGATTTAAGCAAGCTCTGTAGCCTTTCTTCGAGGAAGAGGTGAAAAACACTTTATTCTCTATTTTGTTGGTCAGTCTTCTTTGCCTGATGGTTTCGGCACACTTTTATCAAAGTTCTTTGGGAAATGATCAAATCGATGTTATTCTTGTTGTTCACACCTTCTTCAATGGTCACCCTCTACCCAAAAGCTACACTTCCACCATTGTAGTTCTCATTCCCAAAAAGCCCAACCCTGTTGCTTGGGTGACTTGGACTAAATCGAGTCTTTGTAATGTGTCCAATAAGATTATCACTAAAATCCTCAACAATAGACTGGTTGTCCTCCTCCCTATGCTTATCTCTCCAAACCAAAGTGGTTTCATTAAAAACAAGATAATTAGTGATAACATCCTTCTTGCACAAGAGATTATTCACTCTATCAACGCCGGATCTAAGCTAGTAATGTTGTTTTTAAACTTGACATGGCTAAGGCTTATGACAAAGTCCAGTGGCAATTCCTTAGATTCATGCTCTCTAGCATGGGATTCCCTGATGGATGGATATCCTTTGTGGATAATGGCACTTCCAACTGCTGGTTTTCTATCCTTATTTTGGAACCCATTGTGGTTACATTAAATGCAGGAAAAGATTAAGACGGGTGACCCTTTGTCACCCTCTCTTTCCATCCTGTCAGCTTGAGTTTCTCTCAAGAGGGCTTAATCACTTGTTTTCCACCCACTCTTACATGGCTTATAATTCCCAAGGGGGTCTTCCCATTTCCCACTTATCTTATCTTTGATGGTATCATCATATTCTCTAATGATGATAAAGCATCCCTTCAAAGCTTAGTTGATTTCTTGGACTGTCTTGTGAGATTTGAGTCAAGTAATCAACAAAGCCAAACTCTTTTGTTGTGGCTCCTAACTTTTTGCCCATCCAAAAATCCATTCTATTGCTAGTTTAACCCGGTTTTACAATCAATCACCTTTTATCACCTACAGGTGCTCCTTTATATAAAGGGCACAAACAAGGTGACCTCTTCTTGAAACTCTTAACCTCCATGTCTCAACGCTAGAATTCGGGGTGGACTTGGAGGTTTCTTTATTTTGGTGGAAGACTCATGATTATCAAAAGCACTTTGAGTTCCATGATTACTCATCTTATCCAAGTTATCAAGCCCCCTAAGTTCATTGTCCATAAGATTGAACAAATTATGGCCAGGTTCTTCTGGGGTAGAACTGACAATGACAAAAAAATCCATTGGATATCTTGGAGGAAGATATGTTCCCCTATTGATCAGGGGGGACTAGGCCTCAGGAGTATCCATGATCTCATCACAGCCTTCTCCATGAAACTATGTGGAGGCTTAGGGAAAGATCCTCTCTTTGGGCTGATTTCATGCCCTTAAATATGTTGGGGGTCTACCCATCTATACTGCTCATGTCTCTCCTTTGGACAACCTTGGATGGAAAAGACTGATTAAGGTTAGAGAGATTATGAAACCTAATATTATTTGGGCCATTGGTAAGGGGACCATTAGCTTTTGGTATGACATCCGGTTTGGGCATAATGATCTACTCAATACCATTATCGTGATAAGCTGGGGTTGAGCATGTTGACATAGCCTATTTGTGACTAATAGGAATTGGGATTGGGGACGGACTTAATGCTATTGTTGGCCCTGTTTGGGCTTCCCAACTTTGTCAAGTTCCCATTGCTGATAATGCTAAGGACTCCATGAAATGGAAGCTTTCTTCCAATGGTATTTTTACTCTCTTCTCTTCTAAAAGCCTTGACCAAACCATGAGCCACTCCATTTATTCTCGACACGGAACCCCTTCCTCGCACCTTATATCTCCATTTTTCTTTGGAGGCTGATCCAAAACTTGATGCATGTGGACAACTGTTGCAAAAAGAGGAATCTCTTTGGCTTCCAAATGCAATCTTTGTGCTCATGAGTCAGTCACCATACCTTTGAAACTCTATCTCATCTTTTTCTTAATAATGAGCAAGTGAAAAAAGTTTGGGAGCATTTTGCTAGTTGGTTGAGATGTAATCTTCCACACACCACACATCTAAATTTGTTCTTTTCTTTTGGAAACACATCACACCATTCACACACATTTCACATATATAATCTTACCTTGCTTGATTTTTTGGTACATATGGAAGGAAAGAAATAACAGCAGACATAATAACCCTCAATTTTCTCATTATGGCATCATTAAAGTATGCTGAAACATCTCTTGCTTTTGTCAATGACAAAACTTTTGGGTTTCTACTTGGAAAGGGTTCTTGGAGGAGGCAAGTACTTTGGGATTACAATTTACGCAACATGCGCAGCGGCTTCACATCTACCGGTGTTATGGAAGAAGCCAAAACCACCATTGCAAAAACTCAATATAGATGGAGCTTACACCATAGCTACTCATACTGGTGGCATTGGCGGAACCCTTAGAGATCACTTGGGTAATATACCATGGGCTTTTACGGGCACCTTTCTCACGCCCTTCCTCCTATATCTTGAATTCAAAGCCCTGGAACAAGCCTTCCGCTGTTGATGAACACAAGGAACATCAAAGAACAACCTATGGATTGAAAATGACTCAACCATTCTTTATAACACTTTTGTAAAGCATGCCCCTGAGCATTGGTGTCAAAGATTGTATAGTCAATATCTCTAATAACTTGTCTAACAAAAAAATTTGTAATCTCCCCATATTTTTAGAGAAGGCAACAAGGTGGTGATCACCTTGCCCGTGTAGGTCTTAATTCTCATAGCTTGAGTGAATACCCCCACTCTTTACCTAGAATCGCGAAAAGTTTAGCTAGGATAGATCAACTAGAATTACCATCTTTTAGAAGAAGCAAAAGGCCGCGACAGATGTAAACACACTTGGTTGTTTCCTTTATTTACGATTTCTAATAAATCTGGTTGGGGATCCCCTAAATCCCCCACCCCCATTTAGGGGTGTTTATAGAAAAGAGCCGCGGATAATATTTGTTTTTTTAGAATTTTGGATAGAAGGATCTCTCATTGTGAATAAGCCTCCAACTCTGTTTTGCAATCATCAACCGCTAAAATATTTGATATCAAGAAATCCCAATCCTCCATCCTCTTTGGACGGCATAATTTGTTCCACGCCCGGTAATGAATCCTTTTTCCTCTTGTCGTTGTCCCACCAAAAGTTACTAACAATTGAATTAATATGATTACACACACCCGTGTAGGGAATACGAAGGCACTCATTAGATAAGTGGAATCGATTGAGCCACATATTTAATAAGAACTATTTTTCCGGCCCTTGAAAGAGATTTGCTCTTCCAATTCTTTAGTTTTTTCCTCACTCTATCCACTATAAGCACAAAATATCTTTTTCAATATTCCCACAATCCTTTGGACTCCCAAGGTAAACCGCGTGTTTATTTACCATTGAAACCTCGAGAAGGCTAGCCAATTGAACCTTTCGAACATTGCCAAGACTTTTCTTTGAAAGATATTTCAGATTTTTCAAGATTAATCTTTTGTCGATGCTCGCGCATAAGACGAAATAATCTCGAGTTGTTGCAATCTGTTTCGTTTTCCCATCGAAAATGATGCTATCATCCCTAAAAAAAAAGATGTGAGATTTTCAAATGATGCTAAAATTCCATGGAGTTTTTGGATGCCATCTTTTTCTAAATCAATAAAAAGCTCAAAATGAAAGAGATTTTTGAGCGGGTCTACTGATGGAGCCGCGAGGCAGAAAAAATGGTTCTCCTAGCATGCCATTAATAAGAATAAAAAATGACACAAGTCATGCATCTCATTATAAGGGACACAAATGATTCATGTAAACCAAGAAAAGCATAACCATCACGTGAAAAGGACCATTTGACACGATCATGGCTATCGACATGTCTAATTTGAAAGCAAAGGAACCACATTTTTCGCTAAACTATTCTTCATATGGTAAAAAATCTTAAAAGCAAGTAAAGCATTGTCGTGATCAACCGAGCGGTACAAAGTGGGATTTGTGTGTGATATATAAGGTGAGGAAGAACAAGTTTTAGTCTATTAGCAATTGTTTTCATAATCAATTTAAAGATAACATTGTAAAGGCTAATAAGTCTAAAATCGAGACACATATTCCGCTTTTTTCTTTTTTAGAAATGAGCACAATGAAAGTATCATTAAGAGGCATATGGCTTGAGCCTTCATTTAAAATCCTAAGTACAACATTAAAAATATATGATTTAATAAGAGACCGGAATTTGAAATGGTGGGCATACATCCGGTCTAGGAGACTTCATCGGATGCATTTGAGAAAGGTGATACCCACCTCATCAACATCGAAATGATGTGTCAATACCTCATTCATTTCATCTGTTCTTCATGTCCATAGTGTCGAGAAGTTTAGCCATGTCCGATTGAGTTTCGGTTATACGAGGTTTTAAAGTATTCTGAATTTCTTCTCAATATCTTGTTGTTCTCCAATCCGATACCCCTTTGTATTTTGTATTCCTCAATCGTGTTACGAGTTCTTACGCATTTTTTGCAAGTTTGTGGAAAAAACCCGTGTTTTATCACCATCCTTAATCCAAATGGCCCTAACCGATTTGTTCCCTTATTTTTCTTGCTTGAAATATAGGTCTTAGAGTCGCTTTTTCCAAAAATATTCGATCCCTTAAAAAGTGCGGAGAAGGTGTTGCACGATCGGGGACTTGCAATTGCTCCTCACATTCTCGAAATTTGGCTATGAACATTGCCAAAATGATCCATTTCCCACTCTTTCAAATTAATTCCACATTGTTGGACTCTTATTTTAACCGAAAGCAACACGTCGCTATTTGGTTCTTGATTCCATGCATTTTTAAAAATGTGTTGGCATGATTAAATCTAGCAAACACATTGATTTCGAATCGAAATATTTTCGTTTGCACTTTCCTATGTTCCCTACCCTTGCGAATCTTTCCTCCATCGAATCAAAATGGGGCAAAGTTAAACGATATTCGAGAGAGGTATCGGATGTCATAACCTAGAAAAGAGAAACCTATTACGAATTGGCAAGGCAAAATTCAAGTCTTTCTTGAATATTATGCTCTGGTTTGGCCATTAGTCCACGTAAAAAGAAAAGCCGGTGTATCCAAAATCATCAAGTCTGGCTTCTTTTTTGATGGACAGGGGAACCCTTGCCGCTTACTCTTGAATGCGCCTTTGGATAAACCCTCGGGCTGGATGTACTAGCCTGCAAACTACGCCAACCAGGTCTACCACACTAGGCAAGCCTGTGTGACAGGCTCAACCAAGAAAGTGTTGGTAGGGGGAATCGAACTCGTGACCTTCCGGTCCGCGCTCACCTACTCCACCAACTCTTGCTACCCTTGCGGGTATCAAGTCTGGCTTCTTGCATGGCAAAATGGAAGTCTTATTTTTCAAAATTAAAGAATCATCGAACACGACCCCCAGTTTTTTCAAAATTAAAGAGAATCTCATTAAAATCGCCCACACCAACCGTATATGCGTGAATCTCCATTCCAACAAACCATTGTGACATTTCCCTCAATATGGTGTGTCGAATCTGATCGAACTTGACGCAAATTCTGTCTTCCAAAATAAACATAGCACACCACGTCTCTTTCCGTTAGACATATCATAATCCACTCCAAACCAACTATCAAAACCCAACTTTTTATTTCTTTACGTAAGAGTTTTGTTTCCATTAAGAAAACCAGAGAGGGATCTTGAGAATAATTTTGTCTTCTCGAGTTAGTGTGTTCCCAAGACTTCAGCCTTAGGTAACTCATTGGTGCGCAAGATTGTTAGTCTCGCCATTATAATAAAATTGCGAGGATGTCAAATAATCCAAATTCTCGAGATTTTTATTCTTTGTTCATTTGATCTCATTGGGGGTTAGGGTCAGAGGTAGCTTGGCATTTGGAAGGGGTATGTGAAGTGGATGGTTTTTTTGTTGGGGTTCATTGCTTTAGACGAGTCCAACGATTTTTGGATTTTTTTTCCTTGGTTGTTAGAGGTTGAAGAATGTGTGGGTTGATCATTTAAAAAGAGGGGTTTGGAGGTCTTATGAGAGTCACTGGCTAGTTGTGTTATGGCTAGATTGGCTAGTGATTTTAGTGGGGTTATTTGTAGTGGGGGGTTAGGGTATCGGATATGAGAGAGGTTGTTGAGGACAAGAGATGTTAGTGTTCTTTGAGAGGGGTTGGGGTGGGGGCATGTTCGATAGACAGGGGTTTGGAAGGTTGTTTATCAACGGCTATGGTAAGTTCTTTTTGTCTGGTGATATTAGAATTGATATCGATTCGGTTGATGGTTTTGAGAGGGCTAAGGTTTAGAAATTTTTGTGGGGAGGAGGTTAGGGATAAACAATCTAGGGAATGGTGTAAGAGATTGTTATAGGGATTGTTGGGGAAATTTTCAAGGGTAGTTTGGTGGTGTGTCGATTTTACATAATTTCGTTGTTGTCCAGGTGATATCGGGTCCTAGGAGAGAGCGAGTAGGAGTATGGGTCCTTTGAGATGATGCGAGAAGAGGAGGAAGGGCTATTGTTCGAACATGGTCAGGCGGGAGGATTGTGGGTGTTGGAAGAGTTCTCACGGATGGGTAAGCTTCGTTTGAGGGGAGATGTTTTGAGCCACAACCATGTACTTCATACTTGCTCCGTCTTGGCATTTGTTGTGGTCAAAACTCTCACAATTGCGGAAGAAATGCCCAATAATCCCCACCAATAACAATATATCGGGAGAGCTTTATATTTTAAGGGCAATGTGAGCTATTTTCCTTGAATTCGATAGTAAGCACCGTTATCAACGTCTTAGTAATGTCGATGTTGATTTTGAACCTTATGAATTTTGCGAACGCAGACCTTCCATCGTTGTGTCAAGCGTATACAACTCTCCAATTTGTCTTGCTAATAATCGTGCGATTCGGATTCATACATGCCATCGGGACATCAAATGCGCGCACCCATAGGGGCGACTTAGGTAACTTGGATGCTTGATGGTTGTTCATTTTCCCTCAACCTTGAATTGCAAAGTGCCCTACCTCATAATGCCATGGTTGGTTCTCTAATACCCATTCCATTTCGGCCTCAACTTGAATCGAAGAGAATTAGACCACCACCCAACTCTCTCGCCACTATCGGATTATTTGCTCGCCGTGATTTTTTCATCACTTCAATGAGATAAAAGGTCTTCCAACCTTTGTCGAGAAAAGCTTCGCAACTAAGCAATAGGATTGTTCTTGAGTTGTTATGATTATGCACAAACCCCATCCAAATCTACCACCACTCCATCCATCTCTGTTAATTCCTACATAAATTCCCATAACCGTCGACTACGGCTGAATATGCTTGTCATTCTAGCGCCCTGAACGAACACAAGCAAGAACAAAAAAAATAAAGTTAGAATTGCACTACTCATTCGACCCTCCAACCAAATGCGAGCCCCTACTCAGAATGAATATAACGAAGAAAGAAGGACCGAGGAAGTTGTGAAAAGAATGAAAAAGAGAAAATAAAATGGGAATAGAGAAAGACTAAACGATCGCAAACCCTAGAAGAGAAGAAACCTAAAACTAACAAAGAACAAACAAACTTAAGAGAAACATAGAAAGTCGAAAGATAGAACATGTAAGACGTGACAACGAGGTTCTATAAGAGGCGATAAACATCGGGACGACACCGATCAAGACACATGTAAGCGAAAAGGAAAGCCCAGCGAAACCCTAAGGTGACGAAACTCCTTTTCAGAGGAGAACTCTTTAATTTGTGAACTTTGAAAAGTATTTTTTAAATCCCTGATAAATAATTTAAGTTGTAATGGACCCCCAGGACCACGCACGAAGAGAAGAACATAAAGTCGACTAGAGCCCAACTAGAGGCATTACAAGGGATAAAAAGCCCCCATCTTTAAAGTGTACGACCACCAAGCTGGAACCCCAGTGGCAGACTAATATGACACCTGGCAAAGCAACAATGGGACAAGTCAACAAGCTCTATCTACCACATGACTATCATGCAACTCATGCATACAACAAGAAGGAGGCAATTGTCCCACTCACATTATAGATATAATGATTGCTAGACAATTAAATATAATAGTATAAATAGAACTCATTTATGTGGAAAAAGACAACGAGAAAATCATTATATAAACTTGTAGATTCAAAACTCGCCAAGCGAGAGATCGACGAGATAATTCTGCTCGATATTCAATAAAAATCATTTTCTATCAGTTTTTATGTTTCCAAGTCGATATTTAGGCCTTTTATTTATTGTTGAGCAAAAATAGGCATCAACAAATTGGCGCTATAAGGAGAGCTCGTTGGTCGATTGCATTTTCGAAGAAAAATCTAGCTAGGTAATTCATTTCATGTCCGGTCGAATTCCATCATGAGTCAAGACAGACAACATAGAACCCCCCCAGAAGCAAGATCCACCCCAGGATAATCATAATCCACCCCTAGAGGCCGAGGCTAGGGGAGCAACATTCTTTGCCCATCCGGCAATTTTTACCAATCCGAGTTCATACAGAGGATGGCACAAATTGTAACACAAATATTGGGAACTCCCGGCCCCAAATCTGGGCACCTACTCCTCCCCAACCTGTGAATCTTGTGCAAAACATCAGCCCACGGCCTCGCAAGATCAAGACAATCGGGAGGTGAATTCACAAAATACGCCTGACAATAGACGAGAAAGAAGAATAGCACCAGGCAGACGACTGGCGCCGTTAGCCAAAAGGATGAATCATCCCCCTAGATCCAACGTGTTCGGCTATTTCAATTAGTCTTTGCTGCACGAGGCGGAGCCGCCGGCCGGCCCGTTCTATCCATTCCAGGATACAATATCCTGGGAATTGCATTACCCCAAGAGACAACTAAGCTCGGGGACCCAAGACGCGAGAATGACGATAGGTGAAATATGTGCCTCAGACATTGCTTGAACAAATTAGAAGACACACGGAAGAAGTCCCATTAGCCCAACCCGGTGCGACATTGTGTCACCATTCGCCCCACATATCTTGGCCACTCCACTTCTGCTAAGTTCAAAGGTACCCTAGATCGGCTTATATGATGGAGAAACCGATCAATTACTCATATCCATAAATATCTACTTTGGGCCGAGCTCTACGGTCCTAGCAATGATAGCACACTATGCGAGCATTTCCATTGACTCTCGGCGACCGAGCTCACCAATGGTTTCTTACCTTGCCACCGGTCAGTCGATCCTCTTTGGAACGATCTCTCCCGGCTTTACCACTCATTTCTTGGCATCTCGGAGTATGAGCTGCCGAAGGATTATCTTGACACGATCAGCAGAGCAAAGATGAGTCACTTAAGAGTTACATTTCGAGGTTTAACAAATAGGTCCGTGAGATGGAACCCGTGTCGGATGATGCCATTCTCATAGGCGATATCGGGACTATCAACACAATCTCAATTTTGTTTTTCCATCCATGAATAGGGTGTCGGCATGTTCAAGAATTCCTCATCCGAGATGAAAGACACATCTGCGTCGAGGAGGCTAGGCGAGCCCGACGGCCAACCAAAAGCAAAGGCTCCCAAAAAAAGATTTCAAAAGGACTCCATCTCGGGGTCTAGTTTCGCTTCAAATCATTCTCGACATCTCGACTATGGGCTATAAATCCTTTCGGGAAATCCGGGACGAGGTCGCAACTATGAAGAGCATGTTTAAACAACCCACGTCTATCACGTTGGGAAAATTTAATTGTATAGATTTTGATGATGAATGTAAAACATAGATTAGAAAGTTGGCACCCCATTTTCTATTGTAATTCAACTATGTAATAGATAGGATCTATAAAGTGAGCATTGTAGCGGCCAAGTTAAAGATCGCAAAAATTGTTTGAAGGACGATCAATAATCAATGAGTTAATTTGAGTGTCGAAGAAGAAATTGATTAAGTACCAAAAACTGTGTTTGTAAGCACACTAATATTGAGTCACTCCTAGAAGCATGGTGAAGACTTACAAAGGGTAAAGTAGAAAAAAGGAATCGAAGATAGTGAAGAAATCCGTTGGAATAAAAAGTCAAGAAATTACCCCAAAGTAGAAAGGGGACAGATTGCAACCTTAAAAGCATGTCTTCTTTGAAAGAGTGCAAGTGGTTGGGAACCAATGGGAAGTTAGCGAGAAAGTGAAATGTTTGGCAACTGCGGGGCATTAAATTAAAGTTAGTCAACATCATTTTACGCACAACAACACAATGAACGATCAAGAAGTGAAGTTTAAAAAGTGTCTATCTCTTCAACGGACACTTTTTCAAACCTGTCACTATAATTGGTGAGGAACTTATGTGTGGTGGCGGAACAGTGAATTTGACGAGGGGGCCAACATTTGGAAGATCAAATATTTATTATGTATAATAATAAAATTAAGAATATATTATATTTTGCATCTAATACAATGTCAATATTTGTCATCAAGCATCTTAAAATATATAATTACAATCCTAATATATTAAAATTTAGAAAGCCTAGTTTGCATACACATTAATATTGAAATAAGAACTTAAACTATTTTTCAAACCAAAAAAAAAAATGAACTTTAAGCGTGTAAGATTGTTGCCCCAAAGTTTTGACTCTTTTAGAATTTTTATTAGCAAATTGGGAGCCCAAAGGACATGATGTCCAAAATTGATATAAACATTTTTTTACAAAAATATTACCCAATATACACATATAAAAAATATTATCTTGGAAATATTTGGGGAGGCCCTCCCCTTAACCCAGGTCCGCCGCTTATGTGAGAGAGTATGCATGACACAAGTGATAATCGAGCAAAGAAAGTAAGCAAAAACACTCTCGAGCAATACGTTCCAAATCCCCAAATCCTACATTCAAATTAAATCTATCCAACACACTCGGTGAAAGAAGAAAAGCTTCAACGAGTTGAAGAGAAAATTTATTTTAAAGAACAAAGTGGTCTCGCACATCCAAGGATTGAAGGAAGTACAGTGAGGTTCAAGTTACAACCAGACTTTGAATCCGTTGGGAGGGCTTCGTGATCAATTTCAAGGGTTTGAAAGAGTTAAAGTAGTGAGACAGTTATCTTGCGAAGAAGCTGAGTCCCAGGAGTAGAGCCAGCTTGTGATCAAGGCTTACTCGGACTGTTGTATCCATCTTGTAATAGTTGTTGAATTAGTGGATTACCTCCAGGAGTTGGAGAAGAGTGGATTAGAGGAATTACTCCATCCTCGAACCACCATAAATTGCCTCGTGTCTTTTATTTTTCAGCACTTTAATTTCTGCATACTTTATACTGCTGATTGATATATTTGTCAAACTCAACTGATAATAACTTAATCAAAACAAGTGTTGTAAAACTTATTTAACAAAAAGGATGTAAGACTTCCGCTGTTAAAAACCAGGTAAGTTGAATTTTTAAAGAGCTCAATTCATTGGTGAGTTACTATGTCACAAATGACTCGTCAAATTTGTTGAGTGGTTAACTCTCTGTTGAGGTTGAACTAAGCGTCTCAAAAGGACTAAGCTGCTACTTGTGTGAAGCTTTGATTTATAGATCAAAAATTGAAAATTAGTTAAGTCTATTCAACCCTTCTAGACTTAACATAAATTTCCTTAAGACATACAAATGGTATCAAAGCGGTTGGTTCGAAGAACCCCTTCCGCTGAGTTCTTGAACTAGATCTCAATCTTTTCAAAGATTCAACACTTGACTCTTTTAAATTTCTTTCAAAACGTTATTATCATGGAAGCAAATCTATCTGCATTCTCATGTTCACTTTTGAAAAGTTTGATGATTGGAAAATTCTTATGCATGCACATCTCTCAAAGACTACATGATGAAATGTGGTTCGTCATAATAGATGGACCCATACAAATCATGGAAGTGAATACAAGCTGTGAGAGATGTTGATGTTTATTTGAAAAGAGGGTGTTATTCTTCTTTGAAAAGGCTGCTATGGTTGAAAAACCAAGAAGCAAATGGACAAATGAGGACATAAAGAGATATAACTTAGACAATGTGGGCAAGAAAATTTTATATAAAACTCTTGACAAAGCTATGTTTAATGAAGTTAAATCTTGCGGAATTTGCTCGTGAGATATGGGAAAAGCTCACCTGTCTGCGAAGGCTCGGAGTGATTAAGGAGAATAAGCTAATTGTTGTTGTACAAAAATTTGAAAATTTCAAAATGCTTGCAGGTGAAACTCTGGTTCACCTGGATGCCAGATTTACTGAGATCACCAATGAGGTTTCAGTTATAGGAAAATAATAAACACAGAAAGAAATGTGTATAAATATTCTAAGGTCGCTCCTTTGAGTGGGAAATGAATGTAATGGCCCTTAGGCATTCAATGAACTTGACAAGAACCTCCCCATGAGTTATTCTCCGACTTAAAAGCATATGAATTCGAGCTTAGAAGGAAAGATCAAGAAGAGATAGCTATGCCCAAGATATTTGCTCTATTGTGGGTGGAGAATTAAAGAAAGTTGAATCAAAGGGCATCATTGATCAAGAGGAAATATCCCGATGGTTAAAAGATTCAACAAGTTCTTTAACAAGAACTACAAAAGAAACAAGGGTGAAACATCAAGAAGACATTCAGCCCTTCCAAGAGCAAGAAAGAAAAAGAACTCCAAAGAGAGTTGACAACGAAGAGAGTCGAATACCATAAAGCCGGGAACTATGCTAGAAGCTATGGTGGCCAGGATATTTTGTTGTTGATGTTCCTATCCACGATCAACAAATACGAGAAATGAGGAAGAAAGAAAGTCTTTGGGAAAGAAGACAATAGAAAAAAACAAAGTGGTTTCTTGAACCGACACAACTAAGTGCAAGAGGCAGTGAGTCGACAACAATGAAGGTGACTATTCCTTAGACACGAGAAGAAAAGGCATTGATATGTCTCATGGCCAAGGAATAAGAAGATGAGGTAAACTCTAACTCATCTGGCTCACATTCTGATGATAGTAATAGTGAGACACACACTTCACCACCCACGAGATCTTTATGATTCATTAGGTAAAATGATGAAATATTTTGAACACACAAAGTCCTCACACACACTTTTAAATGAGGAGACTAGCCAGCTCAGACACCAAAACTCACAGCTGATTGAAGAGTTGAGTACTCTTAGTCACATAGTTGATGAGAATAAAGAGTGAAGGTTGAGATAGCTAAGGTCAAAGAAAGAATTTGAAAGATAAACGAGGGAAAAAGAATTGAAAAATGTGATTGCATAACTCGGTAAGTCATCAAAACATTGGATGAATTAATGATGATTGAGAAAGAGATTGGAGATAAGGTAGGCTTAGAATTTAGAATTTAATTCCTTTGTCAATGCTCAAACTTCGAGTGACTTTGGAAAAAGATCCTCAAGAAATGGAGGAATCAAAAGCAAAAAAGAGCCGTATGTTGCACCCACCTACAATTACAAGCACATACATGATGGCACAGGTTACAAAGGCAAAGGCAAAACGTCGGTGAGTTTGTTGAAAGAATTTCTGAAACTAAATTGAGAAGAGTCCATCGTGAGACTCAAGTAGAAAATATTATGTGAAGTCAAAGCAGAACTACCAAAGGTCCGAGAGGTTTCGACAAAGAAATCCATATGAAGGAAATGGTAGAAAACTCTTACGATATGGTTTTCTTCCATTTTTAACTCTGTTGAATGAGTCTTCGAGATTCTAACATAGCTCAATCAATCAAGCTCATTCTTAAGCTCTTCAAATCATGATTCATATAAGGTCTTTGTGAATATATCAGCTAATTACTTCTCAATCAATATGTATTCCAATGTGATGTCTTTCTTTTCAACACGATCTCTTATAAAATGATATCGACATCAATGTGCTTAGTTCTTGATGCAATCTTGGATTCGAGTAATTGCAATGGCACTTGTGTTAGCACACATAATTGGATTCTCTTTTTCTTCTATGTCATAATCCCTCGAGATGTTGTCTCATCCATAACACTTGACACAAATTTGTCTCAAGAATATACTATGCTTGATTGTGGATGTAGCTATTGAATTTTGCTTCTTGTTGAACCAAGAAACTAATTTGTTTCCAAGCATTTTGACAGTACCATATGTACTTTTTGTCAATTCTACATCCAACATAGTTTGAGTCCGAGTATCCAATCAACTTAAATCCACCTTCTTTTGGATACCATAAGCTAACTTCTTGGCTTCCTTTAAAATATCTCAGGATTCTCTTAGCATTTGCAATCATATGACTTTCCTTTGGAGCGAGGCTAAAATCTAACACATACACCTACAACAAAGGTGGAGTCCGGCAACTTGCGATCAAGTAAACAATGATCCAATAAGTGCTCTATATCTTGTTTGATCAAGCTGATTTTCTTCCGCATCCATATCCATCTTTACAAAAGTATTCAAGGGAATCTTCACAGGATGACTTCTCTTCCATACCAATTTTTCATTAAATCTCCGGTATATTTGGTTTGACTTATGAAGGTTCCATCCTTCATTTTCTTGACTTGAAAACCTAGGAATAAAGTCGAGTTCTCCCAACATGCTCATCTCAAACTTCCTTGCATAATGTTTGAAAATTTGTCACACAACTCTTTGTTTGTGGATCAAAGATGGTATCATCCACATAAATTTGAACAAGCAAAGTATAGTCTCTCCATCTTGAATTACGAAGAGTGTTTTGTCAACTTTGCCTTTGGTGAATCCATTGTCTATATGGCGAGACAATGTATCATACTATGCTTTTGGTGCTTGCTTCAAACCATACAAAGCTTTCTGAGCTTGTAGATTTTGTCTCCAATAGTATTCTCGCTCAAAACTGGAGGTTGTTCCACATAGACTTTTTCTTCTAAAAGTCCATTGAAATGCACTCTTCATATCCATTAGATACACTATGAAGTTCTCATGTATTATAAGCAAGAAACATACTTATTACTTCCAATCTTGCAAAAAGTGCAAAGGTTTCATCAAAATGTATTGCTTCTTCTTGCCTATACCTTTTGGCCACCAACCTTGCTTTGTTTCTCAAAAGCAGATCCTTCCTCATTCATCTTGTTTTTGAATACCCACTTAGTACCAATAACATTTTGGTGGGTAGGCCTTTGAACCGATTCCCAAGTTTTATTTTTCAAATTGATTGACTCTTCTGCATAGCTAGAATCAATAAGTGTCATCAATGCTTGTGACACATCCTTTGGCTCAATTTGAGAAATGAAACAAGTGAACATAGCTTCATGTTGAGTCTGGATCTGGTTCTTACTCCTTCTCTAACTTCTCCAATGACTAGCTCGGATGGAGGTCTCGACCAACTATGTGACAAGGGCTACAATGTTGGATTCAATATGGGAGTGTGCCAAATTAAAGATCTTGAATCAAATGAAATAGTGTTGCAAGGATCAGGCGAGAGAAGAACATGTATGTGGTAGATTGGTCTCTTGCCACACCAAGCACTTGTCTGTTAGCAAAAAGAGTACAACCGAATCAAGTTGGTTGTGGCACAAGAAGCTGAGTCATTTGAATTTCAAGACAATCAATAAGCTTGCAAGGAGTCATCTTGTGGAAGGATTGCGGACTCGTATCAAGAAGGAAAGTGTTTGTGATGCATGCAAGATGGGAAGCGGATCAAATCATCATTCAAATAAAAGTCGATTCTTCACCAACAAGAATACTACATCTCTTTGCACATGGATTTATTTGGTCTGTTGAACGGCCTAAAGCATAAATGGAAACAAGTACACTTTAGTTGTGGTGGATGATTATTTAAGATATACATGGATAATCTTTATGTGCAAAAAAGAAGGAAACCTTGCGAGAAGTTACCTCAAGCGATGAGAAGAGTTCAAAATGAGAAGAGTCAAACTATCATAAAGATAAGGTCGATAGAGGAGGCTGAGTTTGTAAATGGGCTAATAACTCGAGTATTGTGTTGAAAATGGTAATGCTCACGAATTATACGCAACAAGGACTCCAGAGAATGAAGTAGCGAAAGAAGAAAGCAGAACACTAAAGGAAGCTGCTAAAACCATGTTAGTGAAGCGGGGATTGCCTAAAGATTTTGGGCTAAAGCCATCAATCTTTTGCATCTATACTCAAAATAGATGCATGATTAATAGGCATCGACAAAGACTCCCTATGAAATATGGACGAGGAGAAAGCAAAATGTTGGGTACTTTAGAATATTTGGATGTAAATGCTTCATCCACAACAATGGTAAGGATAATCTAAAGGCTTTTGATGCTAAAGGCGATGAAGGTATCTTTTTGGGATACTCGGTGAAAGTAAAGCCTATAGAGTCTTGAACAAGAGGACTATGGTCACAGAAGAGTCTATTCATGTGGTTTTTGATGAACTAATGTGAATGGAGAAGATATTGAAGAGTTAGTTGATAAGCTGAATCGCCAACTATGCGAGAAGAGTTCTATGTTGAAGTGAAATTTGGAGTAATCAATCAAGATGAAGATGAGATATTTGAATCTCAAAGACAATTTGGAAAATCTGCTTTTGAATGATAATGAAAGAGCTGCTCAAGACAACTGTTTTGCAAGATGATTGAACCCAAGCTGATTTACTTTAACGATGTGAGATGGTGAGAGACCATCCACTAGAACTAGTCATTGGAGATGTGAGAGATGGTGTAAGAACCAGATCCAAAGCTCAGAAGAAGCAATGTTCACTTGTTTTATTTCCCAAATAGAGCCAAAAGATGTGTCCCAAGCATTGGATGACACACATTGGATTCAAGCCATGCAAGAAGAGTTGAATCGGTTTGAAAGAAACAAGGTATGGGAATTGGTGCGAAACCAACCCGTCAAAATGTTATTGGTACGAAATGGGTCTTGAAACAATATGAATGAGGAAGGATCTGTGGTAAGAAACAAAGCAAGATTGGTAGCCAAAGGGTATTGCCAAGAAGAGGGAATAAATTTTGATAAAACATTTGCTCTGTTGCAAGACTAGAAGCAATAAGGATGTTTCTTGCCTATCTTGCACACAAGAACTTCATTGTATATCAAATGGATGTGAAAAGTGCATTTTTAAATGGATTGTTGGAAGAAGAAGTCTATGTTGAGCAACCTCCAGGCTTTGAGCAAAAGACCATTGGAGATAAGGTGTTCAAACTCAAGAAAGCTCTATATGGATTGAAATAAGCACCTAGAGCATGGTATGACACATTGTCTCAATTTCTAGCGACAATGGATTCACCAAAGGCAAAGTAGACAGAACACTCTTGAGAATTCAAGATGGAGAAAGTATCTTGCTTGTTCAAATATATGTGCATGACATCATTTTGGATCCACAAACAAAGAGGCGTGTGATAAATTCTCAAACCTCATGCAAGGAAAATTGGAAATGAGCATGATGGGAGAGCTAACATTTTTCTTAGAACTTCAAGTTAAGCAGTGAAGGATGGAACCTTCATAAGTCAAACAAAGTACACGGAGATTTAATGAAGAAATTTGGTATGGAAGAGAAGTCCTCTGTGAAAATACCAATTAATACATCGATCAAGATGGACATGGGCCTTGAGATGGTAAAGATGTAGATCAAACAAGATACAAAGCACTTATTGGTTCTTTGCTCTATCTAACACCAAGCGGGCGGACATCACCTTTGCGGTAGGTGTATGTGCAAGATATCAATCTGCACCAAAAGAAAGCCATATAAGCGAAGCTAAGAGAATCCGAGAGATATTTGAAGGGATGCCAAGAAGTCGGCTAATGGTATCAAAGGAAGGTGGATTCAAGCTTATTGGTTCTTGAGACTCGATTATCTTTGGATGTAGAGTTGTGGGAAGAGTACCAGTACATGTCAAATGCTTGGAAACAGATTGGATTCTGGTTTTAGCAAGAAGCAAAACTCAATAGCCGCATCCGATTGAAGCGAGAATACATAGTTGCGGGCGATTGTTGTGCTCAAGTCTTATGGATGAGACAACGAGATGAGAGATTATGAAATTAAAGAAAAAGAGATTCCAATTATGTGTGATAACACAAGTGCTATTGCAATCACTCGAATCTGTGTTGCATTCAAGAACAAAGCACATTGATGTCGGATATCATTTTATAAGAGATCATGTTGAAAAGAAAGACATCACTTTGGAATACATCACAAGCGATAAACAATTAGGTGACATATTCACCAAACCCTTATGTGAATCAAGATTTGAAGAGCTTAAGCATGAGCTAGGGTTAATTGGTGAGTTAATACTCGGAAGACTCAATCGAGAAGAGATGGAAAATAAGAGATGAACAAGTTTTCACATCGGCCCAAGTGAAACAGACCATATCGGAAAGTCAACCATGATCGAGTTAATTTGGCGGTGAGTTGCTTATGAAAAGAGAGAAGAAGAGTTGAGTCATTTGTGGAACAAGCTAAGTTATTTATGAGCTTAATGACAAAAACGCGGTCGTTTTAATGAGCGGGAATGTTTTTAAGAATGATGTCGGCGTAATAATGGCGGGCATAGTCAAAAGTTTACGCGATAGCGGATGATTGGATATAAATCTTTGTCGCATTAAAAGCGAGCAATTAAATGCGGTGTGGCGTGCTAAATCGAGCCATTGATCTCGATCAAAATTCAAAAACCGAAAACACGTCCTTTCATAACCCTTATATACTCATTCTTTGAGTTTTCTCTCTCACGCTTAAAAGCTGTTCATCTTCAAACATTCGAAAGAAAGTCATTTTCTCTCAAAAACCCTACAAGTTCACAAGCGAGTTCATCAAGATTTAATCGGTAGAAATTTTCAAAAATGGCACCAAAGCTTGATTTCGTCAAGTTATCGAAGCAAATCTACTCGGTTTGTATCGATTTCGAAGGAATGGTGAAGCGGGGTTCGATGAAACCCTAGTGAAGAAGATAGCCGATATGCTAGAAAAGGCCGACCTAAAACCTTTTCTTATGTTGGAGTACTCGCACACCTACGGAAGAGGTGGCGCGACTCTATGTGAACGCCGAGGTGCGGAGGCGAAGGCATCAAGTCTTCCATCCACCGCAAGGACATCATGATTATAGCTAAGGACCTTGCGGGCACTACTTGTGCCGTCGGAGGGCACGCCGGAAATTTTCAAAGCGATGTCAACCTTCTTTGCATGGAAAGAAGTAGCCAAACCGGAGTGTCTTCGCGAAAGTAGTCTACATAGCGAGAAGAAGTTCTTTGAAGGACAACTATCACAAGGTGATGGATGTCGTCTCAAAATGTGTGGATATGAAGTTTGGCGTTTCAATCAAGCTGTCAAAGACTAAGCGATCGTCATGGTTGCGATCATGCAAGGAAAGAAAGTTAAGCTAATCATTTGAGTTAGGTATACGATGGACTCTACGCGAACGTTATGAATAAATCTTTCAAATAAGATGGATCCTTTGGAGGATCACTTTCGGCTATGGCCTAGTCATTGGCCATCGATGGAAGTGAAGGGCATTCCCCTTCAACATGGAAAGCCCTTCCATGTAAACAAGAAGATGTTCATGGCTAACCTTTGGGGAGCCGAGAAGAGAGCCCATGCGAAGAGGCGGATACAAGTGAGGGGGAATCGGTGACTCAGGGACATATTTATTTTCTCCCCTCCCAAGAAGAATGCTACAAAGAAGAAGGTTGCCCTGCAAGATAAAGTCAATGGGCGCCCCTGCCCTCGGACAATGAGTCGCTGCCCGAGCGATCGTGTCTCCGCCCGTGAAGCCGAGGCGGAGAATAAAGCCCAAATACCTTCTCGACCATCGAAAGAAGAGGCGCCAAACTAAGAAAGGCAACTCTTTCATCCAAAAAAATGCTCGGCCCTTGCCACCAAGGTACGAAAAGGAGGAATCGAACGGATATTCCTCTGGTAAGGACAAAGAGAAGGAAGAGAATCTCAAGCTTTGAGCTTGAGAATCTCCTGGAGATAGACCCGTTGGGAGTGGTGCGATGGGTGCCACGATTATCGCTGCGACCACGACCCGAAAGACACTCGAGAAGATGGGTCAAGGTACTTGGCAATGAGGCGGGAATTTGGGCACCCAAGTTGAGCCAAGCCCTATTGAAGGTGTGTTATCACCGCCCCCATGGTGAGAAACCTTGCATGGAAGCGGCCGAGAGTTTGGAGAAGAGTGACCCCACCGTCAGTCACTCGGTTGGTGTGCCGGTGGGGAAAACTCACTCGGCTGCGATAGGGTCGGAGGATCTGCGAGATGACTCCACATTGCGAGAAAGAAGGTGAAGTTGAAAATGAAAAGGAACCCTGTGGTGAGGATGGTGCGATGCGATCGAGGAATAGGTTGGAAATGCCGGGAGTTAACACTGGTAGGTGCGAAAGTGCAATCCAAGGGGTTGAGACTCCTTCGGATGCCGTAATCCAAGACCCTAAGACATTTGCATCATCGAAGGGAATATAGAAGGCCTTTTCGATTGTTGATCTTGCTAAAGGTATTGAAGGCTGAGGAGGTTGAGACTTCCCAGGTTAAGAAGAAAGAAATGCGAACATCCCTCATGTTCACATTGAAGATCCCCGAGAAGGAGATTAGTGCACTTCATGATTCCCAAGACAACCCTAATATATCATTTACGTGATCGAAGATGAAGCTAAGTCCACTCTGTTGCACATCACAAGGACCCGGTGATGATGTTCTTCCCGCAGGCGAGTCGATCAAGTTTCAAAGTTGCTCGTCAAATATTCAAATTTGATGATGAACCAAGCCCCAGGTTCCATCATCATCCGATGATCTTGATGATCGGCCGAGGACGATCTACTCAAATGGAAAAACCTCTCGAGGCGAAGAAGGCTGTTAAGGCAAGTGAGGCTCGATCGATTGGGCAAAAATAATCAAGCGCCCGGTGCAACAACTTCAAGCTCGCGAGGCTACGAGTGGCGGTGACCACCTCGCGCACAATATCTCAAATGCGAGATGATGCATTCGAGGATTTATTTCCCTTTTCTTTCAGTGCCCTAGGCTAGAAGAAGAAATTGCAAGAGAAAAGAAGCACTACTGTCCAAGAAGATCCCATAATTCCCTCGACTCCATTGTGCGAGTTGATTTCAACTTCAATGCGGAGAATGGCGGTGGTGACTCAAGTCGACAAGCTGAGATGCGTGAAATCTTCAAGAAGATCTGTGAAGAGATTGAGAAGATTGAACGGCACCACGCCTCTCTCGACATGCGCTAGACAACAGAGATGCCACTCCCACAGCGAGACTTGAGAGGAGTGGTGGTCGGGATAAGGAATGGTCTCTCAGCAGAGTGCCATGTGTCTCGAGCAAGTTCGCTACTTCAAGGCACTATACAGAGAATGTTGGTGCGGAGGTCTTGACAATCTTGACATGAAGGAGAGGATCGGACCTATATCACGCGGTGCATGCCTCCCATATAAGCGAAATGGAGTTATTGTGTGAATTTCATCGAAAAGAAATTATGCGTGTTGAAGAGAACATGAATGCGAAGTTCAACCTACTTATGGCTGAAATGGCGGTGGCGGTGAATCAAAGGCCACTCGCTCGAGAATTCGAATCGCACATGCCACAAAGCGAGACTCAGCGAGAACTCGGCTCTCGGCCGATTGAATTTCATGCTGTTGCAGGATGTTTCAGGGTTCTCTCTCCTTCGATGATGCCAAAAAGGGGAAGAGGAATACGAGAAATTAAAGGAAGATACGGTGACAATCAAAAGGATGAATCGGTGAGAAGGGAAAAAGCTGTTGAGGGGAAAGGTCAAAGGATGTGACCTTAATGCTTCTTGAAACCCCTCAGCAAGGTCATGTCGCAGCATCGATAATCAGCAAACTTCCTGTGACTCTGCCGCTCCATCACTCTGTTGTGCCCATGTCGGGAGAAGAGAAACATTATAGAAGCGAGGATGGAAGAGTTCGACAAGAGAACGGATGCCGCGTTGAAGAAATGTTGAAACAATTTGGTGGCATTCGGCGGGGAAGGACCACAGATGCCATTCGGATGATGGAAACGAGCCGATATCGGTTGAAGAATTTCAAACTCTCGAATCGAAAGGCTAGTTCAAGAATATGCCGTTAGCCCAAGCCAGGATTTGTCTTTGGGAGAAGGTGCGAAGTTGTGTGAAGAAGTTGATAGAAGGCGAGACTACTAGCGGACCATTCAAATTTGGTAAGAAGAAGACTCGAAGACAATATACGCCCGGAGGAGGAGGAAGAAGTAGCGGAGGTAGAGGTTTTTAACCTAGACCTCTACCCAAAAACATTGAATATGTAGATCCGGATAAGAAATGAAGGATCTCTTGGGCTGGATATGATCAACGCATTAGCCAATCGGGAAGTGGCTAGGAAGAATGTTGAATATGTGAAGAGAATTGAAGAAGAAAACAAAAGACAAGATCACCGTGGCAAGAAAGGCAAGAAAGGAAAAGAAAAGATGAAGGCTGCGAAAAAGAGCTTATGAAGAAGAAAGCGGTGAAGAAGAAAAGAAAAGGAAGAGAAGATAATGTGGAGACAGAGAAGAGGAGAGGAAGGAAGGCGTGAAGCGATGAAGTGTTGATGTGAACCCTTCATGTATTTTACTTTTGTAAATACATTTTTGTAAGTCAACCTGTACACTCTATAAATTGTTTTTGAATCATCTCTTTTTGTATCTATATCCTAGCATAGATGTGTGTAATTTGCTAGATATGAGTATGCTTTGATACACCTTGTAAATTTGTGTAAAGAACAAGAATGATATGATCAATAAAATGATCTATTCAACACATACATTCTTTGTTTTCGCATTGTCTACGTATGTATCATGCTATTTACATTTTATTTAATCTTGTTAAGTTTTGGCATCATCAAAAAGGGGGAAATTGTTGGGAAATTTATTGTTGATTTTGATGAATGCCATGTAAAACTTAAACTAGAAAGTTGGCACCCCATTCTCCTTGTAATTTGCATTGTAATAGATAGGGCTAAATTAGGTGAGTCAAGTCACTATGCTGGGAATACAAGAAGTCAATCGAAGAAGTGAAGTGAAGACTCGGTGAGGAACAACTCAGTATGGCCAAGAAAGAAGATCAATGACTCGGTGAAGGAGTATCGACGTGTGAAACAGTTGTATGAAGAGTCGGGCAAGTCAACTCAAGAAGCCATGTCACAAGTTGAAGTGACAAATGAGTCTCTCAATCATTGGAGCGACTCAAGTCACCTGGGAAAGGAAAAGCGTGCAAAAAAGCGATTAAGCGAAAATAATCTGTTGCAAAAAAGTCAAGAACGTTACTTAAATAAGTAATACTTCCATGTTGCCATGTCTTAAAGTGCTTTCGATCCCCGAAGCCTGCAAAAGGAATATACCAATGAGAAGCTCGCACCTCGTGTCGAACACGAAAAAGGCTGGACATTCATTTAATACGAGGAAAGGTCTACATCTTAAGATCAAGACCAAGAAAAGACAAGCCAACGAACAAAAGTTACTTTTGAAAATCGGCTATCTCTTCAATGGGCGATTTTTGAAAGTTCACTATAAAAGGTGAGAATCACATTGAGAAAAGGTAACTTGAAAATATTGCACACCCGAGATATCAAGCAATATTCAAAGCGTAACTGCAAAATATTCTCAAGTTATTCAAGCAAAATCCTCAAGCCTAAATCTCGAAGGAAATCGATCCAACATCAATTTGTGAAGAAAAGATAACTTCAAACTGTTGAAGAGGAAACTTTTGAAGAATCAAAAGGGGTCTACTTTTCAAGGAGGATTGTAGGAAGGTTCAAGGTCAAACTAATCTCAAGTTATTGGAGGGCTTCGTGATCAAATCCAAGAAGCTTGAGAAAGAAATCTGTTGGAGTAGCAAAGCAAAGTGCCTTGTGAAGAAGTTGAGTCGGACGAGAAGCACTTTTGTGTGACCAAGGCATCTCTAGGCGGAGTCCAAGGAGCAAGTCCTGCGTGATCAAGACTTGTTTCTGGGCGATAACCACTTTGTACTGCGATCATTACTTAGTGGATTCCTCCGGTAGTTGGAGAAAGAGAGGAGTAGTAGAATTACCCCATCTTGAACCTCTATAATATTTACTTGTGTCATTTACATTTCAAAGCATATTTACATTCTGCACACATATTTTATATCTGCTTTGATAATTTGCTATCAACCGATCAAATAACAAAGTGTTAAAATCAAGTGTTAAAACAAAGTTAAATCAAATTCAAGGGTGTTAAGTCTCCATTGAAAAACTCATCACAACCAATTTAAGGTTTAGACTAAGCATTTGAGTTATTCTATCATGACTCTATTGAGTCTATTGAGTGGCTAACTCTTTGATTAACTAACTTAGTTGTCCTAAAGAATTTATTTGTGTGTTAACTCTATAATATTTTAAAAGGACTAAAATCAAAAAGTTGGTAAGGTTTATTCAACCCCCCTTCTAAACCTTACTTACACACCCTCAGGACCTACATCATCAATGTCTTCTCCATTTACATTAGGTTCATCAAAAACCACATGGATAGAATCTTACGTGACCATAGTCCTCTTGTTCGGCACTCTGAAAGTTTATCCTAAGAAGATACCTTCATCATATTTAGCAACCAAAGCTTTCATGTTATCGTTGCCATTATTATGAATGAAACACTTGCTTCCAAAGATATGAAAATATCCAACATTAGGCTTTCTTCTGTCCAAATTCCATAGGGGTTTTGGAAGCTGCCCTATTATCATACATTTATTCGAGTGTAACAAATAGTGTTAATGGCTTGAGCCCAAAATCTCTTAGGCAATTCAAACCCTAACATGGTCTTTGCAGCTTCTTTGAGGGTTATGTTCCTTCTTTCAGCTACACCATTCTGCTGTGGAGTTCTTGCAGCTGATAACTAATGACCAATACCACTTTTTGTGCAACTGAGTTATAATCCCATTGACAAAATCAGCTTCTCTGTCAGACCTTATCTTGATAATGGTTTGACTCTTCTCATTTTGAACTCTCGTCATAAGTTGTGGAAGCTTCTGCAAAGTTTCCTTCTTTTTACACATAAAAATGATCCATGTATATCTTGAATAATCATCCACCATCACTAAGGTGTATTTCTTTCCACTGGTTCTAGCTAGTTCAACATGACCAAACAAATCCATATGCAATAAATGCAAGATCCTTGTTGAAGAAGGACTTGGGTTATCCTTCAATGAAGACTTGATTTGAGTTCCCTTATGGCATGCATCACAAATGCTCTATTTCTTGTATCTGAGTGCAGTAATCCTTCCACAAGATGACTCCTTGCAAGCTTGTTGATTGTCTTGGAATTTAGGTGACTCGGACTTTTTATGCCACAACCAACTTGATCCTGTGCACTTTGCTAATAGTCATGTACTTGGTGTAGCAAATGCCAGACCAATCCACTACGTACATATTTTTATTTCTAGTTCCGGATAACACAACTTCATTTGATTCAAACATCCTTGATTTGGCAGACACCCATGTTGAATGCTACATTGTAGCCTTTATCACAGAGTTGGCTGATACTCAGCATATTGAAATTCGGCCTCAACCAAAGGGAGCCCCGGGAATGTTCACTAAAAATCCGACCAGTAGAGATCAATACTATATATTGAGAAAGGAGATTCAAGCAACTCAGCTGGTATGACCGAGCAGAATACCCAACCAGAAAATGCTCTAGAAGTTTCAACTGAACCAAATTTGGGCAGGTGACCTGGGAAAGTACCAATGGATGACCCTGAAGAAGATCTGTTCCTTCGAAAAAATGAAGGCCATAGCAAGAAAAGGAAGCATGCCGATCTGGAAGAGTAAGTGGACACAGTAGATATCGGTAAGTAAAAACCGAGTTGATAACTTAGAATTGGTCATGATCTTGAGAGCCCCTCATCGAACTCATTAATTTTCTCAAGAACAACTTGGACATCTTTGCTTGGTTGCACTCGACATGCTTGGGATCGACCCAAAGCACGCTTGCCACCATCCGAATATCGGCCCGACCTTTAGGCCGATGAATTCAAAAAAAGAAGAAAGTTGGGACAGGCAGGCAGGCCGCCACTGAAACCGAAGTCGGCAAACTCTTGGATAGTCGGTTCATCCGGAATGCCAAATATTCGAAGTGAGTGGCCAACCTAGTTTTGGTCAAGAAAAATAACGTCGATGGCGCCTCGCATTGCTTTTATCGTCCGAATAAGGCATATCGAAAAAGATAGTTACCCCCCTATCGCACATTGACTACATGGTTGATGCCACCTCGGGTCATGAGCTCATGAGCTTCATGGATGCTTACTCGGGTTACAACGAGATCATGATGCACTCGGATGATGAGGAGAACACATCCTTCTATTCTGCTTAGGGTTTGTACTACTACAAGATGAAACCTTTCGAGCTCAAAAATATTGGGGCGACCTACCAAAGATTAGTGAATAAGATGTTCGACAAGTTGATAGATGGACCATGGAAGTTGTATGTAGACGATATGCTTGTAAAACCTTTAGGAAAATTTTTGTTTAGATTTTGATGATACCATATAAAACTTAGAATAGGAAGTTGGCACCCCATTTTATTTATAATTCAACTTGTAATAGATATGTTTATTTGAGATGAGTTGAGTCCGCTAAGTTGAAGATTACAAGAGTCATTGGAAATTAAAGAGAGACCAGTGTGTGTGTTGTGTGAAACCAAGTGAAGAATCGAGTCAAGTGTGAGAAAAGTTGTCTCGGTCGGTGGAGATGACTAAGTCATTCCAAATGATTATAATCGAATGTCAAAGGGGTTTTTAGCAGACAAGACTTGAAGAAAGCTGATAGAGATCATGTCAACACAAGTCAAGACTTTCTTTGAAATAGGCATGTGTCAGGTGCCCAAAGCAATAAAGTTGTTTTTTGAAAGAGTGCAAAAGCAAGGAACCAATGGGATGTACCGAGAACTGCGAGAGACCAAGGAAAGGATGCAATGCATTATACTCATGGTGCGATCCTCATTGATCTTTGCAAGGACAAGACATGCCAACAACCTACGAGTGGGATTTAAAATATATGTATATCTCTTCAACGGACATATTTTGAATCCTCACTATAAAAGGTTGATGAAGCAAGTGAGAGAAGTTACTTAATTTTAAAAGAGACAATCAAGCATACAAGCATTCAAGCAACCCGCAAACACTCTCAAGCTTTCAAAGATATTCCTCAAGTGAAGGAAAGAATACTTCATTAAGTTGAAGAGGAAATTGTTTGAAGAATAAAAAGGGGTCTACTCTCAAGGTTGAAGGAGAAGTAGGAAGGTTCAAGTTCGAACAGAAGCTTTGAGCTTGTTGGAAGGTCGTGTGATCAATTCCAAGAGTTCGAGAGAGTCAAGTAGCAAGAGCAAATGACTATTTTGTGAAGAAACTAAGTCCGGAAGCGGCCAATTTGTGTGATCAAGGCCGACTCGGACTTCACTACTTTGTAACCAGATACATTACTTAGTGGATTCCTCCAAGAGTTGGATAAGAGTGGATTAGAGGAATTACCCCATCCTCGAACCACTATAAAATTGCTTGTGTCTTCTTTACTTACAACACTTTACTTTCTTGTATATTATTTATATTTGTTGCTAAGTTATAATTGCTAAACTCAACTCGATAATAACCTTTGCTAAAAACAAGTGTTGAAAAGAAGTTTAAAACATCAATGGTGAAAAGTCTTCCACTGAACAAAAACCAAATCAATCAGTAAAGTTAAGTGTTAGCCGATCCCAATTTGAGTTATACTATCAACATTTCGATCGAGTATGTTAAGTGGGTAACTTTCTTTCAAGTAAGCCAACCTAGTCATTTTGTCCCTCAAGGAATCATTGATTTGACTTAAATCTAAAAATATTTAAAAGGACTAAATCAAAAATTTGGTAAGGTTTATTCAGCCCCCTCTTCTAAACCTTAGTACTCACCCTTGGGACCTACAAGTGGTATCAAAGCGGTTGGTTCATTGAGCCTTGCGCACTGGTTATTGAACTAGATCTCGTCTTTTCAAAAATACAAAGACTTGAGTTTTTAAAGCTTTTATTTCAAAAGCAAAGTTATTATCATGGAAGTAAATCTAACTCGCATTCCCATGTATACTTGTGGAAGAGTTTGATGACCTGAAAAATTCATATGTGCTCATCTATTAGCTTTGCACGATGAGATATGTCTAGTGATAAAAGATGGGCTCGCAAATCCTAATGGTTATCTTCTGCTTTTGTAAGAAGAATAGCACCTCCAATTTGAAGGAGAGGATGTTGCAATGTGAGCCTGCACTGCCATGGTTGAAAAAGCCACGCCGTGAATGGACCAACGAAGACAGAAAAAGATACAATCTTGACAATGTTGCCAAGGACATCATCTACAAAACCTTGGACAAGGCTATGTTCAACAAAGTCAAATCTTGCAAATCACCCAAAGAAATTTGGGAAAAACTCACCTTGATTTGTGAAGGATCGAACAAATCAAAGAGAATAAATTAATCTATTGCGAGTACCAAAAATTTGAAAATGTTTAAATGCTTGCGGTGAAAGTCCTGGATCATTTGGATGCAGTTCTGAGAAATCACAAATGAGCTTTGACTCTGGGGAAAGGAGTACACTCGAAGGAGATGTGCATGAAAATCCTAAGGTCCCTTCCGGTGAGGAAATAAAGGTCATGGCCCTGGGAGACATTCCATGGACCTCTCCAAAACATCAAATCATGATCTATTCTCGGACCTCAAAGCATATGAATTTGAGTGAGAAGAAAGGAGTAAGAAGAAACAATTGTGCCCAAGACACCGCAGACCGATGGGCGGTGAAGGGAAGAAATCGAGCCAAAGGAAACAATTGACCAGGAGGAAATTTCCTTATGGTGAAAAGGTTCAACAAGTTATTCAATAAGAACTACAAAAAGAACAAGGGTGAAACCTCAAGAAGACACTCAGCACCCTTCTAAAGCAAGGGAGGACAGACTCACCCAAAGAGAGCGAAACATCAAAGAACCGACTATCGAGAGCCGATAATCGAGGGTCAGGAGAGTTGACTTGCGAGAGCGAGAACCCGTGTTAGAATTGAAGAAAACCAGGACATTTTCTTTGTTGACCTGTCCTTATCCACGATCAAAAAATATAGAAATGGAGAGGATAGAAAGGTCTTGAGAGAAAGAAGACAAGAAAAGAAGAAAGCCATGTTGGTCACGAGACTCTTAAAAAAGCCAAGTGCAAGGAACCAGCGGACTCGGATAGTAGTGGACCAAACTACTCGGTGATACTAAGGAACAAGCTATGATCGCCTAAGGCCAAAGAACAAGATCCAAAAGATCAAGAAGATGAGGTACACTCTAACTCATCTCATTCAAATTCTAGTGATAGTGATTGTGACACAAACACTTCATCACCCACAGATCTTTATGATTCAATTGGCAAAATGATGAAAGACTTTGAGCACATCAAAACCTCACACACACTATTAAATGAGGAAAACAAAAGCCCGACTTAAGTGCCAAAACTCACAGTGAGTAAAGAGTGAGTATTCTAAGTCACATAGCTGATGAGAATACAAAGCTGAAGGTTGAAATTGCCAAGATCCAAGCAGAGTTAGCTGCTAGAGAAAAGAGGAAAAATGATCTTAAAAATGTGATTGCTTCATTTACAAAGGCATCCAAATCATTGGATGAACTTATAATGACTCAAAAAGATTGTGGAGACAAGACAGGACATTGGATTTAATTCCTTTGTGCATCCCCAAGTTCCAAGAGTGATTTTGGAAAAAGGATCCTCAAGTAATTAAGGAGTCCAAAAATCCAAAACACCAAATGTTGCACCAATACCCACACAAAAACACAATCACAATCATCTTGGCCTTGGATATAAGGGTAAATGCAAGAAGCTTGATGAGCATGCATCTTTGAAAGGACAGTGAAATCAAATTGAGAAAAGTCCATCAAATGAGACTCCAAATAGAAAATACTGTGAAAGCTAAACAGGGCTACCAACAACCCCAGAGATTTCAAAGAAAGAAAATCATATGATGGGAATGGTAGAAACTATCCAAACCAAGTGATTGGAATAACTAAGTGAGATATCGGCCAAAGACCTATGGGATACAAGCCAAAGTGGCAAAGACCTCAACCTCACTATAGGTCATTCCCCAAGGCAAAAGAGCTATCATCAAGACACATATGCACCCAAGCACAAAACCCATCAAGCACAAAAATTCCACTATTACCCCAAGAAAGCAAATGCTAAAACAAATACACATGCATCTTGAAAAAAGGGATAGTTGTATGATCCTAAAACCCCCAAGCGGTTTGCTAATGTGCACTATGATTATGGAAGCGATAGATGGCAACCTCTTAAAGTCGGATCATCTAGCTATAGGTTGGTTGGAGCATCTTATAGCACTAACCCCTCGGGATCCGGCAAGTATGGGTACCTAAAAACTAATTTCCTTGATTGCGAGTTCAAGGAACAGCGAGTGCCAAGGAAACGATACATAGATAATGGTTGTTCCAAACATATGACGAGAAACAAGAGGAATGTCAAAGTTCAATGAAATCAAAGGTGTAAAAGTCATATTTGGAGGAAATGAAGCTCGGGGGTAAATCAAAGGCACAGGATCCATAAAGAAAAATGGATTGGAGATCACAGATGTTGCATAAGTTGAAGGCCTCAACTTCAATCTGCTAAGCATCAGCCAACTCGTGACAAAGGCTACAATGTGGGATTCAATATGGGAGTTGCGGATCAAGGATGTTGAATCAAATGAAATTGTGCTTCAAGGAACAAGCGCAAAAGAACATGTATGTAGTGGATTGGTCATTGCTACACAAGCACATGTCCGCTAGCAAAAGTACAATAGGATCAAGTTGGTTGTGGCACAAGAAGTCGAGTCACTTGAATTTCAAGACAATCAACAAGCTTGCAAGGAGTCATATTGTGGAAGTATTGCGACTCGGTGTACAAGTACAAGAAAGAAAGTATTTGTGATGCATGCGGATGGGAAAGAAAATCAAATCATCCTTGAGGACAAGCCAAGTCCTTCTTCAACAAGGATATTGCATCCGTTGCACATGGACTTATTTGGTCCTGTTGAACGGCCAACATCGGTGGAAAGAAATACACTTTAGTGGTAGTAGAAGATTATTCAAGATATACATGGACTATTTTCATGTGTAAAAAGAAGAAAACACTACGAAATTGCCTCGGCGATGAAGAGTTCAAAATGAGAAGAGTTAAACCATTATAAAGATAAGATCCGATAGGGGAACCGAGTTTGTCAATGGGATTATAACTCAAAAATTGTGTTCAAAATGGTATTGCTCATGAGTTATCGGTGCAAGGACTCCACGAGGAGAATGGAGTAGGCGAAAGAAGGAACAGAACTCTCAAGGAAGGCTGCAAGGAGATTGTTAGTCAAGTTGGATTGCCTAAGAGATTTTGGGCTGAAGCCATCAATCCGCCTGCTACACTCGAGAATAGGTGTATGATCAACATGCAATTGACTAAAACTCCCTATGAAATCTGGACGGGGAGGAAGCGAATATTGGATATTTCAAGATCTTTGGGTGTAAATGCTTCATCCACAACAATAGCAAGAGCAACTTGAAAGTTTTGATGCTAAAGTGATTTATACTTGGGATACTCAAAATTTGAAAGTAAAGCTTTACGAGTGCTCAACAAAAGCATTATGGTCACGAAGAGTTTATCCATGTGGTTTTTGATGAACCTAATGTGAATAGAGAAGACATAGATGAGTTAGTGAAAATAAGAATCAAGCAAACTATGCGAAGAGTCCCTATGTTGATGCGGATGTGAGAGCACTCAATCCGGATGAAGATGAGATAGTTGAATCTCGAGAGGCGAGTTGGAAGTCTCGCAAGCGAATGATGATGAAGAAGCTATTCAAGACAACTTAGCCACGAGGCGGTTGAATCCGGTGATTTACTCCAACGGATGTGAGATGGCCGAGAGACCATCCACTGGTGATCATTGGATATGTTAGAGATGGAATAAGAACCATATCTAGAGCTCAATATGAAGCCATGTTTACTTGTTTCATTTCCCGGATAGAGCCTAAAGATGTGTCTCAAGCATTGGAAGACACACATTGGATTTAGGCTATGCAAGAAGAGTGAATCGAGTTTGAAAGAAACAAAGTTTGGGAATTGGTTCAAAGGCCTACCCACCAAAATGTTATTAGTACTAAGTGGGTATTGGTACAAGATGAATGAGGAAGGATCGTGAGTAAGAAACAAAGCAAGATTGGTAGACAAAGGGTATTCCCAAGAGGAAGGAATAGATTTTGATGAAACGTTTGCTCATGTTGCTAGATTAGAAGCAATTAGGATGTTTCTTGCTTATGATGCGTGCACAAGAACTTCTTTGTGTATCAAATGGATATGAAGAGTGCATTTTTAATGGACTTTTGGAAGAAGAAGTCTATGTTGAGCAACCTCCAGGTTTTGAGCGAGAAAACTATTGGAGATAAAGTCTACAAGCTCAAGAAAGCATTGTATGGATTGAAACAAGCTCCAAGAGCCTTGTATGACATATTGTCTCGTTTCTAATTGACAATGGATTCATCAAAGGCCAAGTTTGAGAACACTCTTTAGAATTCAAGATGGGGAGAGTATAATGCTTGTTAAAATCTATGTGGATGACATTATATTTGGATCCACAAATAAAGAGATGTGTGACAAGTTTTCAAACCTCATGCGAGAAAGTTTGAAATGAGCATGATGGGAGAGCTAACTTTCTTCCTAGGTCTTCAAGTCAAGCAATTGAAGGATAGAACCTTCATAAGTCAAACTAAATATACCAGGAGATTTGATGAAGAAATTTGGTATGGAAAAAAAAGTCGTGATGAAGATTCCTATGAACACATCAATCAAGATGGATATGGATGCGAGATGGAAAAGTTGTTGAACAAACCGGATATAGAGCCCTCATTGAATCATTGCTCTATTTAACAGCAAGTAGGCCAGACATCACCTCTGTTGTAGGTCTATGTGCTAGATTTCAATATGCACCAAAAAAGAGAGTCATATGACTGCAGCCAAAAGAATCCTAAGGTATTTGAAGGGATGCCAAGAAGTTGGCTTATGGTATCCAAAGAATGGAGGATTCAGGCTGGTAGGCTACTTAGACTCAGACTATGCTGGATGTAGAGTGGACAGGAAAAGTACATCAGGTACTTGTCAAATGCTTGGAAATAGATTAGTTTCTTAGTTCAGCAAGAAACATAATTCAATAGCTACATCCATAGCTGAAGCAGAGTACATAGCTGCAGGCAGCCATTGTGCCCAAGTTCTATGGATGAGGCAACAGCTGAGAGACTATGACATAGAAGAAAGATAGATTCCAATTATGTGTGATAACACAAGTGCTATTGCAATCACTTTCGAGAATCGATGTTGCATTCAAAAACAAAGCACATTGATGTCATATATCATTTTATAAGAGATCATGTTGAAAAGAAGGACATTACTTTGGAATACATCTCAATTGATATGATTAGTGACATGTTCACTAAGACTCTATGTGAATCGAGATTTGAAAAGCTTAAGAATGAGCTAGGTTTGATTGACTGAGTTAGGAGACTCGGAAGACTCAATCGTGAGTCAAAGAAGATGGAAATGTAAAATTAGAAAAGTTTCACGTTCGGCCAAGACGGGAAATCGGTTGTATCAAGTTAGGCGACTGAATTTGAGTGATCCATATGTGAAGAGAAGCGAGTTAGTTACTTTTGGAAGATAAGCGAGTTATTTATGAGCTAAGTGACAAAACACAATCGTCTTGCGGCGGGAATGATTTTGGGCATTACATCGCGTAATTATTGTGTCGAGAATAAATCCCACACACATTTAGCCTATGATTGGATATAAATCTTGCTACATTTAATGTGGGAAAATTAATACGATTTCAAGGTTTAATCGACCATTGATTTTGATCAAACTTTTCAAATTCTAATACAGTCCCCTCACGTCCCATATAAACCAAAAATTCAACTTTCTCTCTCCTCACATTACTCTCTTCTCGGCCAAGAAAGATCAAGTTTTTCTCTGCAAAGCAAGTAAAACCCTAGTTTTCAAGCGCATGTTCAACATGTTTTCCTTTGGTTATTTCTCAAGAAAATGGATGCAAGCTACAATTTTGTTAAGATGTACGAGAAGATCCACTTTGGCTCATTGTGATTTTGTAGGTTTGGTGGAACAGGGAGTGGATAAGGCTCTGGGGTCAAAGATTCTTTGCAAAGTTGGAGAAATCAGTGCGAAAGGATTTCTCACCATGGAATACTCTCACACATACCTAGAAGAAGTCACCATGTTCTATGAACGCGAGGTTCGCGATTAGGAGATTCGATCTTCAATCCACGGCAAAGGGCATTAAGATTGCGATCGGACTTAGCTAAACACTACTACCGCCGGGCTGGAATGAAGGACATTCTTTGAAAAAAGCGTGAACCTGGTTGCGGCATGGAAGGAGATTGACAAGCTGAGTCTATTGCTAAATTTGTTTTGACTAATAAGGCGTTGATTAAAGATGACTATCATAAGGTGATGGACATTGTGTCCAAGTGCGTGGATATGAAATTCGGCGACTTCAATCAAATTTGTTTAGGACAAAGCGGATCGCCATGGCCATTTTGTTATTCTTGAATAAAAGCGGTGGTGAACCTGGGCCGAGTTCACCTTGCCGAATTTGCCAAAATGTTATGAACATGACCATAAAAAGCGATGGTTCATTCTTGAGTTATTTGGGATATGGCACGGTTATTGGCCATACGATGGAGGTGAAAGGGATTCCACTCGGGCATGGGAAGCCATTCCATGTCAACAAGAAGATGTTTAAAGCTAATCTCTCTGGAGCTCGAGGCAAGCTCATGCTAGAAGAGCCGACACGGTGAAGGTGAATCGGTTGATCCTGTCCCGAAGACACTGCGCAACCGCCCCAGCTCCTTCTCGAAAGCCAATTCAAAAGAAGAAGAGAGTTGTTGTAGCTAAGAAAGCACTGCCCGGCCGTCTCGGAAGAAATCACTGCCCATGCGGCCCCCCAACTGTCCCTTGCCCCAATAGCCGAGGCGAGAAGGAACCTCTTGTACCTTCTCTGGGTCGTGTGAAGAAAGCGCACTATTGTACCGGAAAGGAAGTTGCGTCAAGAAGCGAAAAATATGATAAAAGGATTTTACATGTGATGAGCACTGAATATGTGGTGCGAGAATTCCCTCTAGTTCCAACCGAGAAGAAGAAGATTATTCAAGTAAGAACTTGAGAAGCGGTGAATCGGCACTCAACAGCCGAAAGAGAGCTGGCGGATGGGGCTCTCGACATCCTTGCATGCGTCATTATGACGTCATAAATAATAAATAATAAATAAATAGGTGGAATATCAACAAGTAGATTTGAGATAAGAAGAAGAAACATCATCCGTGGCGTCATCAAGACAATGTCATCCCGATGACTTTATAAAAGCGAGGAATCTACTTTAACAGTGTCGGACAAGCTTTTGAAAAAGAAAGAATCGAAGAAATCAAGAGCAAGAGGACAAACAACTTTGTACAAAAGTCAGTAAAGAGTGATCCGTAATGGACACGCGTCAATCAATAGTTTAAAGAAGTGGTCGATCCGGATCACGAGTCTTGTGTAAATTATTGAGTGCAGTATACGGTTTTGTATAAAGAGTCCGTATAAAGGATAGCGATAGATAGAGACGGATGTCCTAGCTTAGTATAGAAGGAAGGCGGGTTTCCTTGCCTATAAATAGAGGTGATTTGCAATTGTATAAAACACACCTTACAAAGAATAGAAATCTTCTTTCTAAAATCATTCGAGCATTCTTTGCGGCTTTCTTTAATTTTTCGCAAATATCCGAAACCTAGTGAATAAACAAAACCCTAAACATGAGCAACTCTTTCCGAGCCCCCAACAACCCCAAGTGGTATCGAGCACGAAAAAGGTTGGATCCAATCTTAGTTTAGATTGTAAGTAAGTTAAACAAACCCTCCCGGGAAGGGAAAAAGAGTTATAAAACTTATTCAAATATTTTTCTATAGTTTTGAAATATAAGCTTAACCACATATAGCCAAAAACCCTATCTCTCTAATTCAAAATTCCTTCAAGATCCCGAGATCAGTAAAAGACCGGAAAAGTCCGTGAAGGCGAGAGGAAGCCGTTGAAGGACGAGAAATGCGGGTGAACAGGAAGAAAGGAATAAGATGGAATCAAGAGATCTCGAGAAATAAGGGAAAAGGGAAAGTGGAGGTTAGTTCTTATTTTCTGAAACTATAGAATTATATATGAAGTAAAGTCTTAACTCAAGTACCCATACATCTATAAGGAGTTTAAATCAGTTTTAAATCTTTATATTTTATGAGATCGATAGAATATTTAAATCTAGAGTTAAGAAGTTCAAAACAAATTAGAACATCAATAGAAGGATTACATATCGGTGTAATTTTGATAATAGCTTTGAACACATCTTTCACATAAAAGAAAATCACTTAAACTCTATAATGATTTAATAATAAATTTTGGAACTCATCAACAAGAACAAAATAATAAAATATTAGATTTAATAACAGATCTTCAAAAGCGAGAATAAAAAATTAAGCGAAAAGGTTGATTACTTAAAAGAACAACTTTCAATTATTGAAGGAAAACAAGACAAGTTAAAGACATAAACACAGAAAATAGAATAACAAATCTTGAGCAGTTTGGAGTAGAAGAATTAACTAAAAAGATTAAAGATCTAAACATTAATAAAGGAAAAGATACTAAAAGAGTTAATCCAAAGCAAATTGGGTTTATTATTAAAATGAATAAACAAATTATGCATTTTTAAAAGAAAAGAAGAAAAAGTTGAAAGAGTTCAAGATGTAATAAAACCAGAACAACAATTTGTTTTATTTAAAGATAAAGATATTAAAAATATTAAAAGAAAACAAATATATAAAAATAATCAACCAGATGAAAAAATTATTAGAGTAATAAATGAAAGAGTAGAAAGTGTTACTAAAGAAGATCAACAATTAAATTTTAAAATAGTTGAAAAAACGAAAGAAATAACTAAAGAAATAAAATATATCCACCTAGGATTAATAATAATAGGAGTTAAAGGTTTACATAGAAGTTATCGGGAGAAAAACTCTAGTAATCTTACATGATGAAAGACATACGGATCTAGGACATGGAATCCTAGGAACATTTGAAATAGATATGACAAAAAATAATGGAGAAATAATATATTTCTGTCCAGATTATTTAATAGATGCTAAAGATATAGGGTATATAAAAATAGGAATTAAAACAAGAGGTTATAAATTCCAAGAAGGAATAAATAACTTAATTATTAAAACAGGATTTATAGGAAAATTATGTACAAAGCGTAATGTTATACGTAATTTAAAATCGAGATAAAAATGATCAAATAGAAGTTAGTAAAGGAATACAAGACATACCAGGAATAAAATATAGTTAAGAAGAAAATACGAGGACAAGAATGGAATATTGAATCATTTATAAAGACGAAGAAGAAAAATTAATACCACATAAAAATGTTATGTATGAAAACCCAAGAGGATCAATATCAATAAGATTTCAAGATTATAGATGGATTAATGATAATAATGAAACAGAAAGTACTTGGGAAGTATAGAAGAAGTAGATAACCGAATGAATAGAATGGAAGAAATTCGAATATATAATTAATCCGAGTTTAAATTTTTAATAGCTAAAATAAAATTTGAAAAAAATAAAATATCACAACAAGTTAAAATAATTTATGAAACTTTTAAAAGAGATACCCAAGGAAGAGGAAATTATGAACTATCAAATAAAAAGAGTTTATAATATAAATCAAGATACAAAAGAATGTATAAGAATAGAAGATTTATATACAAATCTTGGAAAAGACAAGATTCTTGGAATTAAAATAGAAGAAAAAAAGAGATCAAAGAATGAATGAAGAAATCTTAATTAGAGAAATTAAAGATATGGAAGGAACCAATATAAATGAAAAAATAACTCATGAATATGAGAGAATAATGAAAGACTACGATCTTGACTATGAAAAAGCATTTTCTTAATTAAATAAAAATATAAACTAGACCATGAAGATTATATTAAATATTAAGAAAAAGATATATATAGAACTAATGATTCAAAAATGAATGTAGAACAAACGGGACCATCAGTCACAAGTTATAATAGATCCAAGATTTAATCAAACGAGTTAAAGAAGAAAAAACATATGAATTAGGAGGAAGACCACCTAGAGAACCAACTAGAATAAATAATAATGATTATTTTAGAGGTGGGAAAATTATAAAACAAAAGGAAGTAGATATATTCAGGATAATGTATTTTTACCACAAGCTAGTAAACATGGTTCAAGTTTAATATTAACTAATATACATCCACAAAAATGGCACGAAACAATGGATAGATGGGAATCGGATCACGGTAAGAGCATGGGTAAATTATGGAGCCCAAACGAAACAGATATGTTTGTATACTTAGAAACACTTCTAGGATATCTTTGCAATGAATATTTATAACATCAGTAAAACAAATAAATCCGGATAGGATAAAACAAAGAAAATTAATGGGTGATAATCCATATAATTTTACAACATTAATAAGAGAAATCTTATTAGGATTTGAACCATCTAAAAACAATTTTAATATACAAGATGCAGCTAGAAGAGCACTTGAACAAACAACTATCCAAGAATGGGATAATATTGTAAATTTGATAATGATTATATGAGCTTAACATCAAAGCGAGGAATATATTTTGATGAAGAAATAGCTAATAGATATTTGCTTAGATTACCGGAACACTAGGAAAAGAAATTGAAAGTGGATGGAAAAGTATGAACTATCCTATTGGATTAGGAGTAGGAGCAAGAATAATATATACCTTTGAAAGGTTAAAAGGAAAATGTTGAAATAATACAACAAAAAGAAATTAAAAAACGAGTTATGCATTTTGTAAAAATGTTCTAACAACTCAACAATATGAAAAACCATATAAAAAGAAAAAAATTTCTAAGAAAATCTTTTAGAAAACAACCACAAAAGGGAAGACATGTTAAAAGACCTAATCCAAATAGAAAATTTGCTTGTTATACTTGTGGAGATCCGGATCATTTAGCAAGAAATTGTAATAAAAAGATGAATAATCCATATAGAGCGAATAAAATAGATGGATTAGAAGTAGATGTTGGAAGTATAGATTCTTATGACAATAGTTTTTATTCAATAGATGAAATAGAAGAAAGAATAAAAGATTTCGATGAATTGAAAACTTAGAAATAGATCAATTGAAAAATATGATGGATAGTCTAGCAATACAAAACTATTGTTATATGAATAGAGAAGAAACACAACATGAACATCAATGGATACATGGAGAAGGAATGTTCACTAAAAAATGTGATTATTGTTTTTGTATCGATATGAAAAAAACGTTACAGGTGTTTTACTTGTAATGAAGAAATATGTATTTTTCTGTTTGAAAAAGAATATAATATAGAATATAAAAATGAAAAGAAAGAAATAATAGAAAATAATGATTTAGAAAAAAGAATTCTAAAAATAGAATTAGATATTGAGAAAATAAAAATAAATTGTTAAAAATAACAAAAGGAAAAGAAAAATAGAAGAAGAAGAAGAAGATATTAATATAAATAAAAATATAGATGAAGAATCTTTTAAACAAGATATAGAAGAATATATACAAACAGAAAATTTAAGTATACAAAAGAATTTTAATAGTCTATTAAATATGAAATGTTGGATAACATTCAAAAATGGAAAGACAATAGAAACATATGCAATAATAGATAGTGGAAGCACTAAAAATTGTATACATAAAAGTTTAGTACCTAATGAAGTATTAAAAAAGACAAAATTAAAAGTAATAGCAACATTAGCGGATGGAAGTACAACTCAATATAATCAATGTATTGAAAATAGTTTCTTAGAATTTGAAACAATAAATAAAGAAAAAAGTCTAAAATATAGTTTACCTCAAACATGGGTATGAGAAAAGGAAAACGAGAATTTGTTCGGGATTAAATTTTTAACATCGGATAATGGATCTATTACAATAGGAAGAAATTTAATACAAATAAATAGAAAAAATAGTTATTTATTAACGAGATAAATTTGAGTATAATAAAGAAGGATGTAGAAATTTAATCAACAAAGAAGAGGTAAAAATTAGTGAAGATAATGAGTATGAAATATATGAGCAGTTTATTAAAAAACAAGTTTTTAATAATGAACCAATAAATTATAATAAGCGAGAAAGTTGAAAAATTAATAAGATTAGCGAGAAAAAACTCGAGATAATAGAGAAGATCCTTTAAAACATTGGGATAGAAATCAAATAGAATGTAAATTAGAAATAATAAATCTGAAATGGAAATTACGGGAAAAGATATAATATATAGTCACGAAGATGAAAAAGAATTTGAAATACAATTAGAAGAATTATTTAAATTAAAAGTCATAAAAAATAGTATGAGTCCTCATAAAAGTCCTGCATTTTTGGTAAGAAATCATTCAGAACAAAAAAGAGGAAAAGCTAGAATGGTAATAAATTATAAAAGATTAAATAATAATACAAGAAAAATAGATTATGGATTTCCAAATAAAGATATTATAATAGATAGAATTCAAGATAAAAAAGATATTTAGTAAATTTGATTGTAAATCAGGATATTGGCAAGTTAAAATGGCCAAAGAATCAATAGAATGGATCGCTTTTAGCGGACAAAAAGAGGACATTACGAATGGTTAGTAATGCCATTTGGATTAAAAAATGCACCAGACAATATTTCAACAAAAAATGGATGATATATTTAAAGATTTAAATTATTGTCTAATATATATAGATGATGTTTTAATATTTAGTAATAACAAAGAGAAACATTATAAACATGTAGAAGAAGTAATGAATAGATTTATTAAAAATGGAATAATAATTTCAAAAAAGAAAATGGAATTATTTAAAGAACATATAGAATTCTAGGACATACTCTAGGAAATGGTATGATAAAATTACAACCTCATATAGTAAAAAAGATAATAGAATTTCCGGATAAAATGGAGGAAACTAAACAATTACACCAATTCTTAGGATTGTTAAATTATTCAAGAATGTATATAAAAGACTTAGGAAGATTAGTAGGTCCTTTATATCAAAAAACAGGAAAAGGAGGTCAAAAATATTTTAACAAAGAAGATGTTAAAATAGTACAAAAGATAAAAGAAAAGGTTAAACAATTACCAGATTTAAAATTACCATTAGAATCAGAATATAAAATAATAGTAATGATGCAAGTAATGAAGGGCCGGGAGCTATATTATGATAAAACCGGATAAATTTTCAAATAAAAGTGAAGAAAAGATTTCAAAATATGCAAGTGGAATTTTCCAAAATAAGAATATGCCTTCAATAGAATGTGAAATAGAAGGAATAATTAATGCCTTAGAAAGTTTTAAACTTTATTTAAGACAACCATTTACAATAAGAACAGATTGTGAAGCAATAGTAAGATTATATAAATATAATAGTGAAAGAAAAACAAGTACTCATAGATGGTTAAAATTCATAGATACAATACAAGGTAATGGATATGAAGTTACTTTTGAACATATACTTGGAGAGAAAAATTTTCAGCGGACTATTTATCTCGACAAGCTAATATATTTTTGCGGGGAAAAACAGGAGATGGTAAAAATAGGATCGAATATGTTGAATGATATTCGAATACTCAAGATGGTATTTGAAACCAAGAGTATGGAAAAATAGTGGAACCAACGATTGCAACATATAATGAACAACTTTGTTGAAGCGGGAGAAACAAAAAGCGAGAACATGGCTATTTAGGGATTGAATGCCCTAGCCGATGTATTTGGTAAAAAGCCGAGAAAAAATATATCCTTGTTTACGGGGTAAAAGCCAGTCTCTATAAGACAGAAGAAACAGGCCTTTAAGGCAATGATTGGCTACAACAAAAGTGCCATGGAAACATTTGACAACCGAGAGAAGCATATGATGAAACAAGAAGAAAACTATCCGGAACTCCTTACGTAATAGAAGGAGGTCTACGAGAAAAGAATAGATGAACTCGTAAAAGAGTTATACAAAAACATTTTCAACCGGCTCAATACCGATGGTGAAGGATTGGATTATGGAAAAGAGCGATCTAAGGAAGATATAGGTGGTGAAGCACTCACCACTAAAATAGAGAAGTTAGGCGATGAGGGTCACCAATTGAACAAGAGACAACTATTTGAGACCACGGTGACGATCTAAAGAGTTAGTTGTTGATCCCCTCGATCGATTCACGAACACACGAGGAGAAACATGCTCCACGTGCACTGTGTAGGAGGAAGAAAGAGAAGATGGTGATCTTGTGATGTTATCTCCTACATATCCCGAGATTCGAGAAAGGTTGTGGAAATTCGGTGAAGCGGATCCGGTTTCAACGGCTGAATTCATTGAGGAAGAATACCTCTTATCCTTTTTGGGAGTTAATGCACGATCTGCATTGGATGATGACAGAGTTGTGGAGATATGTTGACCGCAATCAAGGAGGATGCAAAAATTAAGGAAAGCGAGAAGGCAAAGGCTATTTTTGAATCACAAAAGCCACATTCTTGCCCATTCACGATGCACTGAACATGCTCGGAATCGCTAAAAGAACAATGGCAAAGTGATATAGAGGAGATCGACCATCTTTATTGCGGCCCGAAGAAAAAGCGAGTTCGGCAAGCAATAAGGGAATACAAAGAGATGCACGAGCAACAAATGAATAGAGGGCCTAGGAATCTTCATCTATCATGATTACCTCTAGCCCACGACATAATGGAGATGGTGAAAAACATTCAAGCAACCACATCTCCTGTGCACTCGAGGAAGACAATTCCAGGAAAATTGGCAAAAAAGCTAAGGAAGGTGATGAAGCGGGCACTTTAGCCAAGAAAAATCCTACGAGAAGGTGTTGATACACCTGCCCCATTCTTGAACACTCAAATGGACAAATATCCGAGTCTCGGGTTTTGAGTAACCCCACTACTCAAGACTGGTGTGCGCGCTTGATTGAGGAAACTCAAACCACCACGGCTAGGTCGGAGGATCTTTGTGGGAGACCAACCAAAAATAGAGTTTGGAGGTGATGGGGAGAATCTTAACATTCAGAGTGAAGTTGATGAAGCTCGGACGGTTTCGACTATCTCAATTTGAAACTTCAACTACTATGCGGGGCCGATGACGTTCTTGATGTAGCTAAGGCAAAGGATGGAAATGAGGCCATTGGAGTTGAGACTCTTGGCCTTGAAAGTGTAATACAAGAGTTGAGACTCCGAAGGATGCCATTGAAGACCCTAAAGCAGCTCTGTCTGCTGAAGGGATATCTGCTGAAGACCCTGCTGCAGTTGAAATTACAAAAAGGAATGTACAAGGCCCATCAGTGGTTGAGACTGTTGAGGGTAATGAAGGCTTAGAGTAGGTTGAGACTTCCCTGGGTAAGAAAGTGGTTGAGGATGTGTATGCCCCTCATGAAGAGGTTGCTGAGGAAAAAGAAACCAGTGCCCTTCACGATTCCCAAAAGAATATTGATAATCATTCCTGGAATCTGAAAATGAAGCTGAGTCCAGCCCCCTTGATAAAACTAATGAGGACAAAGCTAATGAGGAGGCACAGGCAAAATGGAGTCAAGCCAGTGATAAGGCTACTCCAATGCAATTCACAATAGTTAATGTCCCACCTCCAATGGCGCCATCACCCTCCAATGAAGCTGATTAGTCAGCTGAGGAACAGACAACTCAACAGGAAGAAACAACTGATGTCGAGGAAGCTGTTAAGACAGCTGAGGATCAGCAGCTCAGCAGGCTAACATAGCTGCTCAAGACGCCGATGAAGCTGAAACAGCTGAGGCACATAGAGCTGAAGAAATTTTGAAAGAAAAGGGAAAATCTCCATAGGTTGAGGACGTGGAGATTCCAATTTTCCTTGAGGATTTGTTTGCGGAATATTTTCCGTTTGAAGCCCACATACCCTTTGAAGCCGAGTCTGCCGCGGAACGTGCCAAATACAATGTCCAAGTCTCTCCAGAAGAAATCGAAACTCTAGTTGAGACTATTATGGTGCCAATTGGTTTTGATTTTGATGTTGTATGGCGAGGAGGAACAATTCGCTAATGCGGCCCGACTTAGTAAAGCCTTCAAAGCCATCTGTCTTTGAAATAGAAAAGATGGAGCATGGTTTTGCAAACATTGGACCAACGGCTAGACAATAGAGATGATACTATCACTTTGGAGATATCCAGAAATAGTACTAAGAATTCGAGAATGGATTGGACAGACAAAGGCATTACGGCGTGAGCGGAGTCACCTACTTTAAATCTCTATTCGCAAAAATAGTGATCCGGAGCTCGATAATGCCTCCAAAGAAAGACAAATGGACCACATGTTCGGGATGGATGAATCACATAGGTCGATATGGAGTTGCTCAAGGCTCAAGACATCGAAATTCGAGAGAATGGAGGCTAATGTTGAGCAATGATTAAGGTGCTCCGAGGCAGAGATGAAGTTGATGGCGTTGAGACCATGGCCTTAAGATCATAATTGAGAATAGCATACTCAAGACTCATGATAAGAATGACATGACAAATAACAAGATTGATCTACTTGAGTGGCATATTCTCTAACTTGGCTCTACCCCTTGGTCATGATGCCAAAAAGAGGGAAGAGGAAATGGATGAAGGGCGGTGGAGTAATGAGGAGTGAAAGGGGAAGCAAGCAAGGGGAAAGGTAGTTCAATGAAGAAGCCACCCTTGAAAATCATGTTTGCTAAGACCCCACAAAGAGTGAAGTAAGAGCATCGATTCTCAAAGAAACTACCGAAAGAGTTGACCATAGAAGAGAAAGTGAAATAATACGATCAAACAATTAAGAAAAATCATTGAAGTCGAGTTTGACAAGGTAGTCGAGAAGAACTCCGAGAGGATCAAAGACATTAAAGCAAGGTTTGAATGCCCTCCAGTGGTTTCTTGAAAGATTCCCTTTTGTGAGACCCTCGAGAAATCATGATGCCCGATCTGAGGATCGACCCGGATCACTAGAGAAGTTTCAAACACTAGAGACTCGAAGGCTATTGCAAGAACATGACTCGCCCACGGGCGTGGGACTTGTATTGGGAGAGATGACTTGATTTGTGCAAATAAGCCGAGAAACAATAGAGTTCTAGCAATCACTTTCGATTGGAAAGGCACCTGAGCAGCACACTCTAGCGGAGAAGCTATGTCATATCGAGGAAGGAAGGTTTGAAAGTGGGCGAGGTACTCCACCACGCCCAAGACCTAAAGATGTAAAGACGTTGATCCGCACAAGAAAGGAATCAACCATTTGGGCTAGGTTCGACACTCTTGCAAATATGGAAGTGGAGTGCAAGAATGATGAGGCTAGAAGAAGACAAGAAGCTGAAATAAACGGCTCACGCGCGAATAGTAAGAAAGGAAGAGGATGGAGGACACTGGCCGCTAAGCGAGCCTATGAAAGAAAGAAGAGAGAGAAGAAGAAGACGGGGAAAAGGAGAAGAGCTAAGGAAGATAGAAGAAGATCTAAAGATGAAGAGGAGAGAAGAAAGCAGTCGAGGCATTGAAGATGGCTGAAACCCCTTTAGTGTATTTTACTTAATTGTAAATATAAGATTTGTAAAATTTCTTGTAATATCATTTTGATCTCGCTCGATACCTATTGTATTTTAGTTTGATAATAAACTACGATACAATTGTAATAGATAGTATAGCTCTGACATAATGTATAGGGTATACTTTGTAACAACTTTGTAAAGTGCGTATGTAAAGTACAAGAATGATATGATCAATAAAATTGACATATTCAACACATACATTCTTTATTCTTGCATTGCCTATTTTGATGTACTTATTTAAGTTTTGGCATCATCAAAAAAGGGAAATTGTTAGAAAAATTTTTGTTTAGATTTAGATGATACCATGTAAAACTTAGAATAGAAAGTTGGCACCCCATTTTCTTTGTAATTCAACTTGTAATAGATAGGTCTATTTGAGATGAGTTGAGTCACTAAGTTGAAGATTACAAGAGTGGAATTTGAAGATTGAAGAGAATGCCCAATTGTGTGTCGGTTGTGTGAAGCCAAGGGAAGAATCGGTTAAGTGATAGAAAAGTTATCGTCGGTACCGTCGACAACTAAGTCATTCCAAATGATTGGAATCGAATATCAAAGGGTTTGCGTGACAAGACTTGAAGAAATCGATAGAGATCCGTTGTCAACACAAGTCAAGACTTTCTTTGGAAATAGGCTTGTGTCGGTCACAAAGAATAAAGTTGTTTTCTTTGAAAGAGTCCAAAAAACAAGGAACCAATGGGATATACTTGAAAAACCTAGAGAGGCCAAGGAAAGGCTGCGGTGCATTAAACTCATGGTACGATCCTCATTAATCTTTGCAAGGACAAGACATGCCAACAACCTACGAGTGGGATTTGAAATATGTCTATCTCTTCAACGGACATATTTTGAATCCTCACTATAAAAGAGCGAGGAAGCAAGTGAGAGAAGGTGATGAATTTTAAAAGAGACAATGAAGCATACAAGCATTCAAGCAAACTCCGCAAATACTTTCAAGCTTTCAAAGATATTCCTCAAGCCTAAAATCGAAGGAACTCGATCTAACATACTCAATGAAGGAAAGAATACTCCATCAAGTTGAAGAGGGCTGTTTGAAGAACAAAAAGGGGCTACTCTCCAAGGTTGAAGGAGAAGTAGGATGGTTTAAGTTCGAACGGAAGCTTTGAGCTCGTTGGAAGGTCGTGTGTGATCAATTCCAAGAGTTCGAGAGAGTCAAGTAGCAAACAACCGTTTTGTGAAGAAACCGAGTCCCGGGAGCAACTTGAGTTGTGTGATCAAGCCCGACTCGGAATGTTCACTACTTTGTAACCGGATACATTACTTAGGGGATTCCTCCAGGATTTGGAGAAGAGTGGATTAGAAGAATTACCCCATCCTCGAAGCACTATAAAATTGCTTGTGTCATCTTTACCAAAGACTTTACTTTCTTGCATATTATTTATATTTTTGCTAAGTTATAATTGATAAACTCAATGATAATAACATTTGCTAAAAACAAGTGTTGAAAACAAGTTTAAAACATCAAGGGTGAAAAGTCTTCCGTCGAACAAAAACCAAATCAATTGTAAAGTTAAGTGTTAGCCGATCCCGGTGAGTTATACTATCAACAGCTCAGTCAGTGCGTTGAGTGGGTAACTTTGCTAAAGTAAGCCAACCTAGTTTGTCCTCGAGGACTTAAATTGATTTGAGTTAACTCGAAAATATTTAAAAGGACTAAATCAAAATTTTGGTAAGGTTTATTCAACCCTCTCCCCCTTCTAAACCTTACTACTCACCCCTTGGGACCTACAAAAACCTTTATATGCATCTGATCATATTTCCAATCTAAATAAAATATTTACTATTTTTCGTGCGTATAAGATGATTTTAAATCCGTAAAAATTGCACATTCGGGGTAGGGTCAGGAAAAGTTTTGGGATACATGGTCAATCAGAGAGGAATTGAAACTAATCTTGATGAAATAAAAGCCATAATCGACCTCGAACCACCTAACTCAATCAAAAAGAGTACAAAACCGAACGGACGACTAAGCGAGTCCCAGGTCATTTTGTATCTCGATCAATGGACAAATGCAAACTCTTCTTGAAATTATTAAGAAAAATAAGAATTTTGAATAGACCGAAACAGACACGAAGGCTGACTTTTGAGTCACTAAAATAATATTTGTCGACCACCCGATCCTCCAAAAGTTGAGCGATTGCATACTTGATACGTGTAAAATATATGTGCATTTATGGGCTTAAAATGATATATAATTGATACATTTGCATGTATGCTTAGTGTGTTTTACTTGGTTTCCTTAGAAGGGCATGATCTGCGTATTCTTGTAACTTTTTCGGAAACGGAGCTTAATTGAGAAGATATCGGTTGGAAGATCCGGATAAGATTGATGAGTGCAAAGAGAAGATCGAAAAGACGAAGAAATCGAGACAAAAAACCGATCACACGATCGGACCATGTGGGACCACACGCGGCGTGTGACTCGCTATTTGATAAATGGTTTTATCATGATTTTGATGATTTTGTTTTATACCAAAACAATGGTTTTAAAGGTTATCCAAATACTCCTAAATGATTTTAAATGGTTTTAATATTTTAGGAGTATAACTTCAAGTTTTATTTTCGACAAAATTGGACAACACTTTTAATGATTTTTACATTAATGTAATTTTACACCAAAACAATGTTTCTAAATGTTGTCCTAATACTCCCGATCGGTCTAAAATGTTTTCACTATTTTTGGAGTATTTCTTGAAGTTTATTTTCGATATAAAATTGGACAACACTTTTGTTTTGAGGTCAACCTAGGTCGCCGTATAGGGCAACCCGCACTGAAAGTTGAGAAAAACAGAAAACTTCATGTTTGCGAGAAAATGGTCGTGGCAACAGCGGTGCCGTCGACCGGTCGACTTGGGCGGCCGTGCACTGGGAGCAAAAATTGAAATAGAACGTTTTTTTTCTTCCAAACCCATGAGGGGACCGATTGAGGCATAGGTCGACCCGGTCGAGGTAGGCGTCGACCGCCGCCTGTGTAAATGTTGATACGATTTTTCAAAGTCTATTCTCGCATGCGGCCAAATTCGCCCTAATGTTTTGACAAAATTCTAATCGTTGTGCAATGAGACAACTTTTCCCTAAATTGTGGGATTGATTTCTAACAGCTATAATCTTGATTTTAATTGCAATTTTTGTAGATATCAGATTCCAAGAGGAGCCTATCAAGTATCAATCATCTCCTATAAATAGAGGAAGATTTGAAGCACAACTATAAGAGAGAAAACTACAACACAACAAGATACACTCAAGAATACACTTGTTCTTACATTGTCTTATTTCTTGTTGTAATTTGCCTAGCTATTCACTTTCACATCCTTGAGGTCTAGTATTTTCTTGATTACACTTGCACTCTATTGTATTATCAATTATCGAGTTGTAATCTTGAATTTGGGTAATCATTCAACACAAGATATCCTTGTGAGTGTTCTTGTGGTAAGAACACACTTGGGTGATCTAGGTGATAGGTGTAAGAAGATTGTGGTAATCTTCTTGTTGAGGTGTTGAAGAGTGTGGTGCTCTTCAAGGGTGAAGATTGTGGTAATCTTCACAAGGTGCCGTTGGAGATTGTGGTAATCTTCAAAGAGAGATTGTGGTAATCTCGAAGGTGGTGTTGAAGAAGAGTGTGGTGCTCTTCAAGGTGTTGTAAGTTGAATTTGTATTAATTTTTGTAATTAATAAAATTCTTTTTTTTTCATTTTGAAATCCATCCCGGATATACTTTGGGGTGGTAGTAGATTAGGCCCTAGGTGGGTTGAACTACTATAAATCAACGCGTGTTGTTTACATTCCGCACCTTTATATTTGTCTTTGAGCTTTCGGTTTGAAAAAGAGGGATAAATCAAAAAGATGGAGATAATATATTCACCCCCTCTAGATTATCGTAGCCTCTTGGACTTACAAGTGGTATCGAGCCAAACTCTTTGGCAAGCTCGTTTCACATCGCGAGTGAAGAGAAACGATCGTCGGCTCTGAACGAAGCTCATCTATCCGCACCTCCACCACCAAGCCACCACTATTTGACTCAAAAATTTTAATTTTTGGAAAGAAAGAATGGAATGCTATTTACAAGGTTGCGGGTTCGACATTTGGAACACCGTCATTAATGGAGAATCCATTCCGATGAAAGATACACCACACACCTCCAAAGGCTTAGAGCTCAATGATGAAGAGAAGAAAATCATCTCCCTAAACGGTAAAGCTCTCAATATTTTGTATTGTTCATTTACTACTTTGGAATTTGATCATGTTGTAGGTATTCGATCGACACATGAAGTATGGCAAAAATTAGAAGCCATCTATGAAGTATATGCAAATGAAAGGAGCAACTCAAAAGCATCTACTTCACAAATGGATACAACATCAAATCCAACAACATGGGATAAGCCTTCTACAACCTCCCATGATGAACAAGTTGAACAATGCCTCATGGGCATCGAAGAAGAAAACGAGGTAAGTTCTAAACCCTCTACTTCTTATGACAATGAATTGCAAAATGTATATAGTGATTTGCAAAATGATTATGATGAGCTACAAGATGAATTCCAAAACTTACTTGTTAAATACAAAAATTTGAAAAAGGAATTCATTGTTTTGAAAAATGATAAGGATAGTTTATTTACTTCCTATGAATCATTATCATGTGCTCACACCACCACTCTTGATAAGGTTAGAAACCTTGAGAAAGAAAATAGTACTCTTGTTGAGAATATTGATTGCATGAAAAAGGATTTATTAAAATCCAACTTGAGTACCAATAAAATGTCCAATATTGTTGATATTCATAATTGTGATAAAGGACTTGATCATAAGCCTAATGTTGTTAATCATATGAAAAAGGATCAAGTCACTATGCATATTGGTCATTATGCTCCTAGAATTATTACTTGTTTTTATTGTGGCAAAAAGGGTCATACGGCTAATTCTTGTCGGGCTAGAAATAGCTCTAATTATTGTTGGAGACCTAAAAGTCTCAAAGCTAATCCTAAAGGACCCAAATACATGAGGGTACCACAAAATAATGTGTTATTAGGTACCCGAAGTAATAATCGGAGAAAATTCATGCCACCAAGAAAACATCAAATAAACGTTTCATTTGATCAAAGAAGGAGAAACTATTCTCAAAGAAGCCAATTTCAAGAAGAGGGTATAATCAAAAATGGGAAGAACACAATCCTTGAATTGGCAAAGACATCATCAACAAGATGATTTTCAAAGAAGAAGAGACTTTCAACAATGGGAAGGCAACAAACCTTGAAATGGAGAAATCAAAGAAGTCATCATCAACAAAGTGACTTCTCAAGGGGAAGATACCATCAACAATGGGAACGGCACAACCCATTGAAATGGCGTAATTGGTAACCCGTATCTCCTATTTAAATATGTATTTTATTTTGTTATTATGCATACTTTTATTTGTGTCTTAATTGCAAAATGAGTTTTCAAATATTTATTTTTAATTAAGATCTTCAATATATACTTGTGCTTTTAAAATATTTTTGAAAAAAAAGACCTTATATGATGTTTTTAAAACTCTTGTGCATTTTTGTAGACTAAAGTGTGTTATCATCTTTTATGGATTTTTTATGGCATGTGCTTACTTGTGATATCTCTTAGCCTACACTTTTATCATTATGATTTGTGTTAGATATGTTTTAAGGATTGTGTAGGATTTACATATTTTCACAAATGGCCATTTACGTCATTGTTTGTCAAGAAAGGCATAAATTATCGAGGCACGTTTACTTGTGTTATTCTTACTCTTATAGACTCGATATATGTATTGCCATGTGCCTATGTGCTTGTTTTTCATAGTATTTCATACAAGTGCCATTAAGAGGATTTTTAGATTTTTTGAAAGGCACTATTCGATATTTGATTGCACATATTTGCTTTGTCAACTCTTGTTCAAATACTTCTTTTAAATAAGGTCTCAACTATATGCTATCGGATTTTCAAATTTCAAAAGAGACCTTTTATAGCTTTCTTAAGCTTATTTGAACTTGCATGATTTATTAGACTCTTGATGATATTCTAAAAGCATAGTATGTGCTTCTTGCTTCATGGTCTATATATATAGTGTCTATTTCAACTATGCTCTTATGCAAGATATTTTGTGATTGATGATTGAGGCATGTTTTTACACTTGGGCTATTTTCTCTTGCTTTTATAAGCGATGTCGTTAATGAGTTTGTTAAGTTGTGTAGATGAGAAATGAAGTACTCCAAATATTAATTACCTCAAAATATTTGGATAAATGTTCTTTATGAACACCTTAGACCAATTGAATTCCCTATGATGAAGAAGACAAAAAGGGTATTCCGGAACAAACTCGATGACCAAGGCAATATTGGTCGAACTAAAAGGCGAGGTTAGTAGCTCGAAGGTATTTTCAAGAAGAAGGTAATTGATTTTGATGTAACATTTGCACTCATAGCACATTTAGTAGTTATTTGCATTTTACTTGCCCATTCTTGTTCTAAGAAAATTTCAAACTTTACCAAATGGATGTTAAATCCAATTTTCTCAATGGTTTTATTCAAGAAGAAGTCTATGTAAAACAACCTCCGGGGTTTAAAATTTTTCTAGGCCAAATGATTGTTTTTAAGGCCTTGTATTGTTTAAAACAAGTACCGTGTATGGTATGATAGACTTAGCTATTTTTGCTAAATGATTTTATAAAAGGTAAAGTTGATACTACCAGAAATTGGAACCTATAATCACTTGGCACTCGAGAGAGAAAGTGATAAACTCTCTTTGTTTGTGAAAAAGGGCAAGATTGTTTAAACTTGTGCATATTTATGAGAATATTTTTGGTGCTACTAATGAATATTTGTGCAAGATTTTTTTCTAAGTTGATACTAGGTGAACTCGAGATGAGCTTGATGGGGAGCTCAATTTATTGCTTGGACTTCAAATTACTCAATGCCAAGAAGATGGTTATATTTCAAAAGAACTCTTGAAGGAGTTAGGCATTGAAGAAAGAAGAACTATCTCAACCTCTATGGCTAAAGATTGACAAAGATTGAAAAAGGCATGTCGGTCGACAAACAAATTCGAGGTATGTTTTCTTGTATTATTCCTATAGACTCGACATTCCATATGCCTTATGTCTATATGCTCGACTTCAAAAACTATCCCAACGAATCTCATTAAAGTGCCATTAAAAGAAATTTTTAAATATTTGAAAGGCACTTATTCTTATGACTTGTTGTATCCAAAGCTTTAAAAGCGTTCTTACTTTTTCGGAATAACAAGTTAAATTTACCTATTATATGGTTATTCGTATTCAAAATTTGGTTCATCATAATCGAACTAAACATATTGAGATTCGATATATTTTTGGGATTGTGATTTTTAACAAAAACTTGAGATGTGTCTAATTCCGTCTCAAGGATCACTCGCGGACTTTTAATCGCTCAACGCCGAGTATTTTACCTCATTTCGAGCTTGATCATGACATAATGTATATTGAATGAGGTCTACGTTTGCATTTTGCACGTTTTTAAAACTTAGGCGAAAAATCGGATTTTTGGTTGAAAATTCGGATTTTCGAAAAACTGACAGACAGTGGGCTGAAAGGGTTGAGGGCAACCGGTCGACCGGTCGCCCTCAACCTCGACCGGTCGCCCTAGGCTATAATTTGGATTAAAATAGTTCTGTCTTCAGCATTCGTCACTTTGACACATTTTGGCCATTTTTCGTCCCCTTTGCAAATTTCACACACAATTCACTTCAAATGAGTTTTGATGCATGAATTATATATTTTGGGATTATCTAGCTCGACTATCATCATCATTGCTCGTCTTTCTTGATTGAATGGTAAGAATTTCACTATCTTTAGCTCAATTGGGTTGAACCTCGAGTTTGTGGCTTATATGTATTTTTCTTGATGTGATTCATATATGTTTGTGATGAGCTTATTGATTGTTGATGAATGATATTTGTTAAATTGTATTTGGTGATGAAAAACTTGGCTTGATTTCATTTACAAGGGCCATATATAACTTTTACTATTTTTGACGCCCGCCAAGTGTTCGATAAAACGTTTCAATGAAAAATTCATCACCTACATGACTCTCTCGATTTCAAAAGTCTCATATATTTATAGAGATCATGTTTTTGCAAATCAAATGATTTTTCATAAGCTTCTACAAGTCGTATGATTCGACTCTTCTATTTGGTTTAAAAGCTTCAATGTTCAAATGGCTCGATACATCGGTTTACTTGCGCACTTTGATAAGAATATATGATGTATTTATCGTGCTAACATTCTTTTTAATGATTCCAAAGGGGAGAAACAGGTTATAAGCTCATTAGCTCATAAAAGCTAAGATAAGCTTAACGAAAAGAAGTTATAAACTATGGCTTCATAAAGCCATAAGTTGTGGATCATATTTAGTCCACTTGGTGCATTATGGTTATGTATGAATCATGGTCCATTGGTTGTAGTATGGACTTATATACGGTTCTAATGATGTATCTTTGACAGGGGAGCTTTTAAGTTATTGATACTTAAGCTCAATATCGAAAAGCTAATATTTTAGCTTATGTTTAAGTTGCTTCTATATAACTCTTGTTGTGCATGTTGATAGGGGGAGCATTTGTAACATGTGGTTTAAATATCTCTACTCCCATCCTTGTGTTTATATTGCATGGAATGTTGTCGCTCACAACGGATAGTTCTTTTTAACCGGTAAAATTGTTTTGTTTTCAAAATCGCCTCTCAAAATTGTTTTGTTTTCAAAATCGGCCTTGTCAAATTGTTTTAGTTTGTAATCATCAAAGGGGAGATTGTTTGATAAATGGTTTTATCATGATTTTGATGATTTTGTTTTATACCAAAACAATGGTTTTAAAGGTTGTCCAAATACTCCTAAATGATTTAAAATGGTTTTAATATTTTCCGGAGTATAACTTCAAGTTTTATTTTCGACAAAATTGGACAACACTTTTAATGATTTTTTGTTAATGTATTTTTACACCAAAACAATGTTTCTAAATGTTGTCCTAATACTCCCGATCGGTCTAAAATGTTTTCACTATTTTTTGAGTATTTCTTGAAGTTTATTTTCGATATAAAATTGGACAACACTTTTGTTTTGAGGTCAACCGTCGCCGTATAGGCAACCCGCACGAAAGTTGAGAAAAAGAAAACTTCATGTTTGAGAAAATGGTCGTGGCAAACCGTGCCAGTGCGTCGACCGGTGGACCCTCTTGGGCGACCGGCACTGGAGCAAAAATTGAAACAGAACGTTTTCTTTCTTCCAAACCATGAGGGGGACGGTTGAGGCATAGGTTGACCGATCGAGGTAGACGTCGACCGGCCGCCTGTAAATGTTGATACGATTTTTCAATGTCTATTTCTGCGACTGGCCGCCCGCCTAATGTTTAATGACAAAATTTTAACCGTTATGCAAATGCATGACCTTTTCCCTAAATTGTGGGATTGATTTCTAACAGCTATAATCTTGATTTTAATTGCAATTTTTGAAGATATCGATTCCAAGAGGAGCCTATCAAGTATCAATCATCTCCTATAAATAGAGGAAGATTTGAAGCACAACTATAAGAGAGAAAACTACAACACAACAAGATACACTCAAGAATACACTTGTTCTTACATTGTCTTATTTCTTGTTGTAATTTGCCTAGCTATTCACTTTCACATCCTTGAGGTCTAGGCTTTTCTTGATTACACTTGCACTCTATTGTATTATCAATTATCGAGTTGTAATCTTGAATTTGGGTAATCATTCAACACAATATATCCTTGTGAGTGTTCTTGTGGTAAGAACACACTTGGGTGATCTAGGTGATAGGTGTAAGAAGATTGTGGCAATCTTCTTGTTGAGGTGTTGAAGAGTGTGGTGCTCTTGAGGGTGAAGATTGTGGTAATCTTCACAAGGTGCCGCTTTGGAGATTGTGGTAATCTTCAAAGAGAGATTGTGGTAATCTCCAAAGGTGGTGTTGAAGAAGAGTGTGGTGCTCTTCAAGGTGTTGTAAGTTGAATTTGTATTAATTTTGGTAATTAATAAAATTCTTTTTTTTCTTTTTGAAATCCATCCCGGATATCTTTGGGGTGGTAGTAGATTAGGCCCTAGGTGGGTTGAACTACTATACCGGCGGTGTCGATTTCCCTTCCGTCGATGTGACTCGTCTTTCGCCTGGTGTCGACTACTCTTCCACGGGTGTCGACTCCTATTATGGCGGTTTCGTCTTCTCTTCTTCCAAGCATGTCGACTCCTCTTCCTCTTCCTCGGGCAAAGGTGTCGACTCCTCAAGGTCTCTTCAAGGTGTTCCTCAAGGTGTTGTTTACATTCCGCACCTTTATATTTGTCTTTGAGCTTTCGGTTTGAAAAAGAGGGATAAATCGAAAAGATGGAGATAATCTATTCACCCCCTCTAGATTATTGTAGCCTCTTGGACTTACACCGCTAGTGTGAAGATACATGTTCGTGTGAAGTGTTCGGTAGAAAACAGGGACAAAACCAAGCCGCACGGGCCGTGCCACCGATCGTGGTGGATTTTTGTGTCATTTTCCCACTCAAACTCTACAAGTGATCTCTCCAAGCACCTATATAAAGGACCCAAGGGCTGCACGAAATTATCATCATTCATACACCATACAAAACACCAAAATATACAGGAACACAAGATTAAAGGTCTTCCGAGAGAGGAGGGCTAGGTTACGAAGAACACCACAAAGCCTTTCACATCTACGGAAGCACAAGAGCTTGAAGGCTTGGAATGAAGATCCATCCCGACAATAAGGGTTTTCTTTCTTAGTTTAGATCTCTTGTCGTGCTCACAATGTTGATTTCAAGTTTGTCTATGAATTTGTTATCAATTTATAGCTAATCTTTCGGATCTTAGGGCATAATCAAAGCGTGGATTCATGTAAATCTTGATTAATTATTTTCTTAATTGATTCATGTGTTCTATTTTATGAATTCGAGTGCTTATTTATAATTATCAATTATTTGGCCAATAATTTGCATGTCATACTTGTTAGTCCATAATCCGGAGGTGAGTTCTAGTAAGACTAAAATCGAATTGGACATAAACAAAGTAATGTATCGGAGACTACATTTTATGGGGAGTATTTCAATTCAAAGATCGTTGGGAGTTAATAATAGTTGTGATGGATCGGAGACCTCAATTATTATTAATCTACTATTTATACGCCACACGGGAGGGGAATAAGCTAGTTTAGGAATTGAATCCATAGAAATACATGAATTGGTTTTGAAACATTAATTGAATTTAATATTGAAGAAGCGTGTTGATATTATGTGCCTAGGGTTGCTTCTCGTATTTGTTGAAAATACTTGTGGGGTTCGCAAATTTATTTCTTTTTCTTTTTATTTTTGATTATTTTTTGAGATTCGATTTGCTTCAACAAAATTGGAATGCAGTTATTATAGCCTAAGTGTTTCGTAGTCAATCCCCGAGGAATACGACCTTGCTTGTCATTATCCTATAAACTACATTGTACACTTGCAGTATAGAGATCCAAACAAATATTTTTGGCGAACAGTACTCTGAAACGACCAAATATAGATACCAGACTTCTAAGAGGAGGCCTATGTTGATACTTGGGTCAATGTACCGAGTCCTCATCACTTGAACTCGAGTCCAGCTCAAGCTCTACTTCCCCTTCACCATCATAACACAAACCGGAGCGAGAGGGGGAATATTAAAACACGGGTAGAGATGGAAACGAAATAACAAAATCGGAGATCGAATGGCGGCAACACATCGGCCCCCAAGAAGAACTAAAGAAGGAATCAATCCAAAATCCGGCCACGAAATATGCGAAAACCCAGAGAGAAGACGGAGAAACGCGGGAAAGAAGAACGAACAGGGGCTTTGGGCGGCTCGGCGCTCCCGGGCGCCTTATGGCCGTCCTGGGAGGGCCCCAAGAGGGCGCCATTACCCACTCCGAGAGGCGCCCCAGGGCGCCCTCCTCCCTCTCTCGGGCTCTCATCTCTCTCCTCACTTGATACACTCCACTCATCACTCCAACTCTCCATGAGCACTCTCCTCAACATTCATGAAATTTTTCTAAGTGTTCTACCAAACATAGAAGTTCAAAGTTAAAGAGTAGAGAGAGAAATATCACCTTTAGAAGACATGGTCAAAAGCTCTCCTCTCAAGTATCCTTGTCAGGCAAAGTAGTCAATGATTCTCCAAAGGCAAGACAAGATAAAGAACAAGATAAGTCGACACAAGAGCGGTTTAGCTCCCGATCGTTTCTATTCTCCGCAAAGACCGGAGCTGGGAGGCTTATGTTGCGGGCAAAAATGACATTTAATTATTAAATATATAATTTGATTTATATATTAATTCAATATTAATTGCCCAATGGGCTCTTAATGGAATAACCCAACCCAAAGGAGTCCGGGATTGACCCATAAGCAGATTTCTCTTACGCGGCCCATCGGGCCCACTATTCGGGTATAAAAGGTCCCTCCTCTTCATTTGTAAGTATATTCTCTCATAATAATTCATACACATTTAATTCAGTATTCGTTTATTGTCTTATTCTCTCGATCACCATGCTGACTTGAGCATCGGAGGGTCCTCCTTGCGACAACTCTGGGGACCCTCTAACGTGTGCGTGTGTGCAGGCAAGCTCCCTCTGAAGAACTTACGGCTCCAGAGAAGAAGACTTTAAGACTTCCCCCTTAGGAAGACGAACTTTATCAAAAACCTTAGCTTTGGAGTGATCTATCTTAAAAAGCAACATCAAACATGTATTTTTCTAAATAAAGACTTTATTGTTAATTGTTATATTTGTGTTTGATTTCATATATATAAATATAATATCATTCAAATAACAAATTCAAAAGTAAGTGTTATAAAAAAATCTACTTAAAAAGAGAGAATTCATAACACATATTCATAAAATTGCAATAACTTACATTAAATAACCTAAAATACATTAAATTAAAATAAGATCGCTATAACCCTACACGTAAATAATCTAAAGATGCAAATTATATTTATATTTAATTATTAAACATAAATATAAAAATATGTAAATTTATATATGCTAAATTATAAATAATATAAATATAAATATATATAAATAATAAGATTACAATATAAACATAGAGGTTATTGTTGTAGTTGAATCGGTTACTCTAAATTTTCATTCAAATTTGTATAAAATTCATAAAAGTGTATACCTTTGGAGATGATTTAACGTCGTTATAACAGTGTTGAAAACAACTATCATCTTAAAAATAAATTAGGGAAAATGCAAATTCAGTCTCAGATCGTATGTGTTTTGCAATATTAGTCTTATAACTTTTAAAATTGTAATTTTAGTCCTGTATGTTTTGCTTTTTTACAATTTTGGTTCAAGTAAATTTTAGAATTGTTCAATTTTGATTTTATAAGTTTTAAGTCGGTGCAAATTTAGTCCTAAGGATTATTTCAATATTTCACTTATTCCTAAAATGCCCTTGTAGGCAAATATTTGATATACCTAAGATCAAGTTAAAATGATATTTCATTTATACTATATATGTTGTCTAATGGGAGAAGAATTTTAGAATTATGAATCCGGATAAAAATTCGAGATACGAGTTCTACGTGTGTTATTTCTTAATTATGGAAATACAAAAGCACAAACAAATTTGGCAAAATTGGGTTTTTTTTACTAATAGGATTGAAATTACGACAACTAAAATGTATAAGAATAAAAATTGTCAAATTCTAATAATCATAAGATTAAAACTGTTATTTTTATTGATAGTCAAAATTATTACATGACTAAAATTGCAGCTTTAAAACTTAGAACTAATTTTGCAACACCCATATAAGATGACTAAATACATGACTAATTTTGTCATTTCCCAAAAATTAAAAGTAAATTATTAATAATAATAAAGCAAAAAAGTAGTTGGCGAAGCCGAGGTGAGCCGCGCCGGATAAGCTGAGAGAGTCTTGGGCTACAAGGCTGTCCGTGTATCGGGAATAATAAAACAAGCTTTCGGTGTAAGCATCAAAACTATCAACTCAAATCCTATCTGTTTAACACAAAATTTTATCGCTTACGTCAGACTGTCGTCATACCGACATCATCATGACGTTATAGCTCGGGCCCTATTCTTTTTCATTTTTGAAATTTTCGAAAATGAAATTTACCCCTTTCCTTTTTCCTTCGGGTCTCTAGCTAGAAAGCAAGGGTTTGGCTCCACCCCGCAACATTAAGATAGTATTTTGGCTAAATTTCATCTAGACAATAAAATTTTCAAATTTGTATGCATATTTTTAAAATAAGGTTAAATATATAATAAAATAATATTATAGAATTTATTATAGCATTAATAAAATGAAAATTCAGCTAGACTCTATTATTTATTTTTTAATAAATGAGCTTCTAACTAACTAAGTCTTAATTCAAAAGTTTATAAACTCGATTTACGAGGATTTTATCTATTATCATTTGCTCGAAGAAAGAATTATTTTAGATGAAATATAATGATTACAATCGATTTATCTTTTTTAAGTTATATTACAATTATATATAATTGATGATTGGATAAATGGAAATAGTGAAAATATTCTAAAATGGGGGACACAAAGATTGAAATTGTGGGTATAAAACAACAACATGCGTGTGAAAATATTTTAAGAACAAACTAATTCAGAATGAGATAAAACTAATTGATATTCACTTTAAAATAGCAAAAAAATTAAATAAAAATAAAACCAAATGTAGCTTAAAGAATTAAGCTAAGTTAAACATTAACCATGCTATTTGGTGACTAAATAAGGGGGACAACGGCACAACATAAGCATTAAATATACCCCTTTTCCAAATTTTGTAGGAAATAATTTTAAATATGAAAAAAATCCCAACATCAGTCAATTTCATCTGCATGTGAAGTCATAATAATTTGAATACATTTTGAAGAATATGAACCAAAAATGTAAATAAATAAATAATTGTGAGATAACCTGTTACGGCCAAAAGTGTTGTATTAATTCAAAACGATTCTTTAGGACCCACACGGAAACTAGATGGATAACAATACAAGGAGTGAAAGGGGACACCACATGGGGCTTTAACCCCATTGGGGCCCACACTAGGTGTAGGATTAGATTATAAAAGATTACATTATCATCTTTTTACTTGTTTTAGTGATGATTATTTGGATACTTAAGGGGTTGCTATTAAATGCACACGAACCAAATTAGTGGTAGTAACCAAAGAAAGGAAAAAGGAAAAGATAGTTGAAAATTTAATATAGTTATTATTTACAATAATTCTATTTCTAGATGTTTTGATTAGTAATATGAGGAGGGAATAAGTGTTGATCTCAATCCAAACTTAATGATACAAATCTAAGGCCAACTCCAATGATAAGGGTTTTGGAGGAAAAATCGTGTCAACCAAAAAACTTCACCATGTGAGAGAGAATTTGGGGTTTGTAGGTAAGATACAATTTGTAGTTATAAACTGGTTCATGGAAGAGAAAATGGGGTAAAAATGTATTGGTGTGAAGCCCATGTGAAGAAAGAGATTGAAATTAATATTTATTTAATTTTTTTGATTATTTTGTAAATTGTATGGTGGGACCATTAAAAATTGTAAACAAGTTTAACCATTGTGGGAAAAAGTTTGTAAAATGGTGGGTTTTTTTGCTTATGATGTGGTAGTAAACAAAGAAGAGAAAAATGTGGAAAAAACTTTTGAGGAATTTTTTCCACTAGAGATGCCCTCACAGATGGTAGAATCAATTTGTGTGTATCTTGAATACTAGTTTTTCATATTGAATTAGTAATCAACCACGAGCTTATACCACGTGGTATCGTTTATCCTTAGTAAAGGTGTTGGCACAGGGGTTCAACTCAGATCTTTCAGATTCTTTGAAGTTTATCCTCTCCTCTAACCACTACTCCCAACTTAGTTAACAAAAATTAAATTAGTAATCAAGTTGTTAAAATTCATCTCAAGTTTAAGTGACATTATCTCGTTTCATTTCGTCCAACCTCAAACCCCTAAATATGATTCCTTCTTTCAATCGAATATTGAATTTTAAAGTTAGAATGAAATGAGAGACAAAAAGAATTAGATTTAGGAGTTTAAAGTTTGTAGGAAATGAGACGAGAAAATTTCCATCAAACTCGGAATAACATTTACCATTTTTTCTTCACATTCAACTCGTGAACAACATCACATGATTTTCATTTAAATTGAACTCACATAGCAGCTACATCTCATGTCTAATAATCTGTTGGTATATTATTCCGCTAACAATTTAAATTGTCCACGTTACGTGGGTCCATGGAGACTAAAATCACCCTTGTCAATAAATTCCCTAATTTATTTTGGTCCCATTTGTTTTGAAATTTTGACGAGACAAATTCACAACCCGTAATTTAATAAACTACATAGTTAAATAGTCAATTTTGAATTCGATATGACTATTTCTGTGAACGTAGTAGTTACGGGACTAATTTTACATTTTTGTCACTTTTTTTTATCTACGTTTTCATTGGAAGGAATATGAATTAATGAGCACTTAATCAAGTAAACATAGATTCAAATTTAAAGCATAAATAAAAATTAAATCACTAATTAATTCATGAAACTCAAACGTGGAACTTATCGCGCCGAGAAAAACATAAGCCGATCAATGAGACCGGCTCCACCGCCAAACAGTGCAGCTACGTAATTTAGGTCTGGAAATTAGTAATACTACACTCCTGACTCCACAATCAATTTTGTCCTTTACTATCTGACATAAATTAAATTAATCAGAGTTAAAACCATGGTTTAATATCCGTACATTTGAGTCTGCCGCGTGTCCCAAGGAACGCGGTTACTTCCTTCCCACCACCGCCCTATTTATTCACCCCTTCTTCCTCCCCATCTTTACTCTCCTATTTTACTCTCTCTCTCTCTCTCTCCTGAAGCACTACAGAAAAACTTGAACTAGCATATAATAGTACTCTGTTTATCATGGCTTAATTGTTTTTCTGCTCGTTTTTTGTGGTTTTGTGCTGCGCTGTTTGTTTTTTTGGGGGAAATTGGTTGTGTTATTCTTTTTTTGTTTGGTATCTTTGATCGGAAAAAAATGGCGTCCTCTGATAATCTGATGACGATGGAGCAACCGTGGTTTTTTCGCCCGACATTTACCGATGCTTGGGCTTCCGATATCTTCACAAAGGAAACTGATACCTTAACGAAGGCTCTGCAAATGTCCTTCGCCTCCACTTCTTCCGACGGCGACGCCTTTTCAGCTGAAATGGTGGAGTCGCTCTTTGCTAAGCCGGATATGGCGCCGATTCAGACGCCCACTGCTTCCGGCTGCTCTGAGAACGAGCCCCGGCGGTCTCAAAGCCGCGCCGGAGCAGCGTCCCGCCGAGCGGCAGGGTTACCAAGCGGAAATCACGAGCGTCGAAGCGCGCGACGACGACGTTTATCACCGCGGATCCGTCCAATTTTAGGCAGATGGTGCAGCAGGTGACCGGCGTTAGATTCGCCGGCTTGAACGAGCAGCTGCCGGCGGCGCCCGTGCTCAAGCCGGAGCCGCATAGGGTAATCGATCGACTCCAAATTGGTCGCGGCTTGCCAACATTCGACACGTCGGCTTACTTGCTGGACGGCTCGGCTTCGTCTCTGATGTCGCAGCCGCAAACGCCGTACACCGTGGCGGCTGACGGTGGCTCAAGCGGAAATGGGCTCGACTTCGACTCTTTTTGTAGCTTTCCCACTCTCGAGTCTTGGAAAGTAATGTAGTTATGTAATTGTAATTGTCCCTTTTTTTCTGTTCCCATTTAGCCCGCAAGAAACTTACTGGGAGGGGTAAAAAGGGAATATCAGTAAATATCTGTGATTGGGGGGGTGGTGGTAGGGGGTGTAGTCATGGCGTGTAAGGAAGGAACTCTGTTTTTTAATTTTCTTATTTCCTTTTTCCATCATTATATGGTGAAGTATTTTGGTTTATGATGTGTTGTCGATTGAATGGCCTTTTTAGTTTAAGATTTAACTTTAAGATTTCATATAATTGTCACATCTTTGTAGAATCACTATCAATGATTTGGATTATTCGTAAATATCTGCATTAATAAGCGTGACTGTGGATTTCTGAATGGGCAGAAAGCGCTAATGAATTGCGTACAAATTTGTTGGTCCATAATTGGTGTGTGAGGCGGGTTATATAGCCTTTTTACTACTTTAGCTTTTATAGTTTATGAACTAGTAGTATATTGTAGTTGTTCAAGAACTACATAGCGAGGACTCGGGATTTCTTAAATTCTGCTATTGGTATATTTGTCTTTCTATCTCATAAAATATAGAATATTTTATATATTTATATGATTTATATATACATTTATTGTGTGTAAATATAAGGAGAAAACGGTATTTTTTTTTGAACGATAGTATTTTATTAACAATTCAAAAAATGGAATTACAACTACAAAGTAGCTAATGTTATGAGCCGACTTGACTAAATAAAAGCCAAGCGGGGCGGCGGACGGAGGGGGGACAAGGGGTCCGCCCAAAATTTTCCAAAATTATTTTTTCCCCCAAATTTTTTTTTAAATTATTTTTTTATAGCTAAAGTAAATGAATTTTTTTACAATTGCCCCCCAAAACTTTGATAAAAACTTCAAATAGTTGTATTTTTACTGATTGCCCTCCAAATTTTTTTTTCTCATAGTTTAAATATATGAACTCGGCTCGCTTTTTCGCCCCAAAGTTGAAATCTCTGCGTCCGCCATCGCAAGCGGAACTGGTAAAGACCAATTCGAGATCCACTTCACAAACTAAAAATTTCACTCCCCAAAACTAGACCACTTTCATGCTTTGGGAGACTTCAATACTCCTTAATGGAGACGTAAAACCCTAAAAATCAAAATCGCAGGCATGAGCAACCACTACATACTACAGAACAAATAAAACTAATCCGCCTAAGAGTTTTGCAAATCAACCGGAAAAAGAAAAGACAAACAAAATAAGAAAACTGCAATTTAGTGACAAAAAAAAACAAAGAAATAAAATAACAACTTAGCAAACAAAGAAAAGAAAGGTTTCTCCTCCCCAAATCCACCACCACATCCCAGCACCACCGCTCTCCCGCATATCCGCCATCGTCTCATTGTTGGCCCGCACACTTAAAAAAACACCCAAAGCCCGGATCTTGAAATAGAGAAGAAAGATATTGTACGGGGTTCTAAGAATGATCCAAAATTTTTCGGCCATCGCGACCTTCATGGCGGTGCAAAAGGCCGAACATCCACATGAGGTCACCATAAAAGCTTCCATTCACATGGAAGAAGAAGACAATTTGCTTGGGAGGGGGGGGGAGGGGAGGGGCGGTTGGTTTGGGGAGGGAATATGGGAAGAAAATTAGGGTTTTGCTTTTTTTAGAGAGAAGGGAGAGAAAAAAAAGAGAGAAATAGATTCAATAATTGATCAACTTGAAATGAACACTATTTTATTTAAGGAGAAAACTAGATCGAGTGCTTGTTTTCGAATTTTTTATTACTTCAACTTTTTGAACAAAATTTTGCCTCGAAATATATAATTGCTTGTAAAAAAATTCAAACAATACACTGTTCATTTTTCTCATTTTTCAAATCATCATTCATATCCTTTTATAATTTAAACAAAAAATTTAAATCAATTATTATTATTATATAATCATATTACAAACACACTATTCATTCTTCCTTTTTCAAATCAAGAATCACGTCTAATTACTATTATACTAAAAAATTATTACATCAACTATTCATCATCACATTTTCATCTTTTATCCAACTACGTTCACAAAATCCATTCTCATTTTTTCAATATAATTTTTTCACACTATTCTCTCCAAAAGTAAAAAAGAGCAGAACAAAATTTCAAACAATCACTCTTTTATATTTTACATCCGCAGTGTGAAAGTGTGTAAAGGAATCAAGCAAAGCCGAAAATGATTTTCAAGTTTGTTTGAAATTTTGTCGAACTTATAAAACTATGCTCAAATTTGAATTGTTCAATCAATCTTGTTTGTCCCCTCAAAAAAAAATCTTGTTTGATTTTTTTATCAAGCTTCAAAATTATATTTGAGTTTGGTTTGATAATTATCCAAATCAAGCTTGATTGAATTTTAGTCGAATCAAATACGAATCAAGTTCTAGTAATTTGATATATTTTACGATGTCTAATTATTTTTTATGAATCAAGTTGAATTTGAGCCGAGCTTTTACGATTTATTGAATGGAAAAATCTATTCAAGTTTGGTTTATTAAACGAACCAGACTCAAACTGAGTTTAATATCTTAGATTCTCTTCTTTTATTATTTTCTTTTACTATGCGTACAGTTGAATTGATGATATTCGGATAAAAGTTGAGTATTTTTGTATAAGATTTTGTAGGACGATTTGAGTTCTTAAAAATATATTGGCATTGATTTTTTCTTGTATGTTAAATCTTAAAAGTAAACTATATAATTTCATTTTGGAATAATTTTATCCTAATGCGAAAAGATATTTTAGGATAGTTTACTTGACCCTGTTGACTGACTAGTTCTAAGAATTATTGAACCTTTCCTGGTTCAGCCATATGTATTTTTGAAGCCTTGATGAGCCAAATGGGATTTTCTATTACATAATGAAACTTTTCAAATACATGGAGTGAGTAACACGTTGTTGGGAGAGATATATCCCACATCGAGTAGGCATGTGAGTGGAATATGACTTATAAACGAACGTCAATCCACTTTCTACCAAGTGGCATCCGACAAACCCATGGGCCGTAAAGTGAAAGCTTAAGCTAAAGTGGACAATACATATTGTGCATACGTAGCCACCTCGTACAAATCACACGAGTATAAGATTTTGCCACTATTATATAAGGAAAATTTTTAAGTACCCACTATGGATAGTGGGTACTCTTTTTCTACCCACTAAGATAACAAAATTCTTTTCTACCCAAATTTACCAAATCACCCCTCCTTTAAGTTGGTGTTTTTGAATTTTGAAATTGAATCCCATTGAAAACCGTATAATTTACTTTGAAAACCGTATGTATAAACACCGACACACACTCCAAGACACAAAATTACACAAAGCAAAAAAGCAACAGGTAAAACAACAAAGGGTTTTTACATATCGCGCAAGGCTTGAAATTTTTGAACATCCATATCGTGCAAAGAGAGAAAGAGAGAAAATACATGGATTAACACCAAGAGTCTTTCATTGTCATTGCCGCCCCATCCATCCACCGCCGCCGATTCCGCCGCACCGTCCTCCTCCGCTCCCGAACAAAGTTAGTGTTATATTTTGCTCAAAAAATCATCTCTCTCATGTTCATTGGATTTTTCGGTTGCTTCAAATTCAAATATATCAATATTGGATTCCATGGATTTTAGGGTTTAGGGTTGGTATATTGTGAATTAATGGTGTTTTATTGAAGTTTTAGGTGTAAGATTTGTGTTTTGGGTTGTAGAGCATATTATTCGAAAATGGGATGGGATTGAACCTGGTCAATGAGGCACGATTTGAGGTTGAATATGAAGCGCACGATATCGTGCCACATATCGTGCCGTAGGCTATTTTGGGTACGATATGGCCCGTATCGTGCCGTTAGGCTATTTTGGCACGATTTAGGCAATATCGTGCCGCTGTGTATTCTTTGCACGATTTTTAGGCCATATCGTGCCGTAGGCTATTTTAGGCACGAGCACGATATGGCCTAAAAATCGTGCATATTCTAATTATAATGCTTATATCGTGTCCGCTTCATTATGTGTGCCTTTTTTGAAATCGTGTCTATTATTATATGGTATCCTATTTCGTACGCTTTATATTTGTTGTCCATTCCATAATTTTTGTTTTTCCTTTGAGTTTATCATTACATTTCTTCAATTTTTCAACAATTCATCTTGTTAAATTACAATTAATTATTGTTATAGGTTAGTCCACAGTGGAGGAGACCCTCATATCATCGAGAGAGGGCCCAAATCGCGGGGTACGTTCGACTGAATATAATTCAGATAATCAAAGATGAGTTGCAGGAGATCGGTGGTGGTTTATATGGGCAGTTTAGACGGTCGGTTTTCGGCCATTTTATGGATTTTGGGTATGACGGAGTTAGCTGTAATGCGGCACTTCATGCATTGGTTGCGATGGAGGTGCGTGTGTCGGATGCTCCGGAATCGGAGTGTTGGTTCCACGTCGGAGAGCAGACTATTAGATTCTCTCGGCGTGATTTTGCTATGATATCCGGATTGCGGTTTTTAGGGTCCACATTTGACCCTAACGGTGTTTTTGAGGTACCCGAGACTGGTATTTATCGACGGCGTGCGATTACGCGATTTATTTGCCGATGGCACCTTCCGTGACTCACCAGATGATGCCCTAAAGGTGGCGAAGGTGTTATTTGCCTTTTATATGGTATTGTGTTTCGATGGCCGACAGACCGCAGTGGACCGTTGGCTATGGTTTTTGATCGAGGACGATGCACAGTGGAAGGCTTTCCCTTGGGGGAAATACTCATTTCAGATATTCATTCATTATATTCGGCAGCTGCATGATGTTCTGCCACCTGGCCAATATACTAAGGACGTTCCACCTCAATATCGCCCACCCATTATCATTTTTATGGTCCCACGTATGTCTTGTCGGGTAACGTATATTTTTTTACTTTATTTATATTTGTACTTAGTTTTTAAATATTTAAAAAATCTTATTTTGACACTTATCAATGTTTCGATAGATTTGGGCATTTGGCGCGATACTCGCCCCGGGTAATGCCTGGGCGACCGAGTATCCGATACCCGATGCCCAGGTGCCTCCGTTAGAGGTTTTCAAGACCGGCGTTAACATGATCGATTTTTTCTTTGACACGGTAAGCATTAATATTGTTCACTTATTTCATTATTTAATTAATAAATTATTTTTTATTAATTTATTTATATATTTATTTATAGGCTTTAGTGTGTCATGAGATATTGATCCGAGTGAGAAGGAGCTCCAAGAGATATATTTGGAGCGAGTCGATGATCCAGTTATTTTGTTAGGTCCTTCTCGGTTCATCCCGAAGGAGAACCAGTTTTTTTAAAGCGGTGGTCTTTGGAGGGGCAGGGGCGAGGCAGAGGAGGTACGAGTACAGATTCGATAGCCCCAACCCCTATGGCAAAGGCAGAGTGTCGAGACGGTAGAGAGGCGGGGCAAGGGGAGAGGTAGAGCCGATTCGAGGCCCCCACTACTACTCCTACGATTCGCAGGCCCCCACTACTACTCCTACGATTGAGGCCGGAGAAGCGGCCACAGACAGACGGCCCATCATCCCATCGGGCTGATGATCCCTTAGATGGCCGGACAGATGATGCATCAACTAGGCAGACAGATGCACATGATGATCCATCACCCATGGGAGTATGCGCGCGATGATCCATCATCGGTGGACGTGAGAGATATGTTGGTGCGATTTAGGGGTTATACGGGAGGAGATTAGCGATTAGAGACATGCATAGAGGATCGTTTCTCGATTGGAGTCACAAGTCGATGAAGCTATTTCTCGCTTATAGATTCTCATCTCGATGAGGGTTCTCGCTGGGACAGACGCCTAGATCGGAGATAGGTCGGGTTGCGAGACCTTATTCAGAGGAGATTAGGCGTATGTTCCCATACCTTGATCAATATGATGACTTCGTGCATGGCAAAGAGATATCCTAGCCAAATATCTCAAAGCCAGACGCCATCATCGATGCCGCATCGGACATCGACGATCACCCTCCGAGAGAGATGACTCCTCTTCACCGATGTCGACTCCTATTCCACCGGTGTCGACTACTATTCCGGAGGTTTGGACTACTATACCGACGGTGTCGATTTCCCTTCCGTCGATGTGACTCGTCTTTCACGGGTGTCGACTACTCTTCCACGGGTGTCGACTCCTATTCGTGGTTTCGTCTTCTCTTCCAAGCAAAGTGTCGACTACTCTTCCTCTTCCCAAGAAGTGTCGACTTCTCTTCCGCCATTGCCAACTCCTATTCTCGCTTTCGTGTTAGTACATTCACCGCGATCACGAGTGTCGGTCACGATTTCGAGGCCATTGGTCCCTCGCTATTCGAGCTCCTCTCTCCGACACTCGTGGTCTCGGTCCACGAGCACTCTCTCCACCTACTCCCTTCATCCATGTTCGGGATAGGCAGCTATCGCGCCTCATTCGCAGTAACATTCGGGTGATCCTAGTACTGCAAGCCGGACCCGAGCGAGAGGGAGTATACGCACTTCTTACACTCTACTGAAGAGTAAGTATTAAATATTTTTGTATTTGTCTTGTCGTCTTAGTATTAACATCTTATATTAGTGCAATGTCTTAATATTTGAGGATCCAATTGCAGGAGGAATGTGGGGCTATTGTACTGTGTTGAGCTATCATTTTTTAAGGAAATGGCGGATCCAGCTGTAGAGTTGGAGAATGATGTAAGTTTCTTAAATTTTTGTATCATTTAGTTAATGAATATTTTATTTATTTCATATTGATTAATATCGATTTCTTTCATTTCTGTACAACATATAAATGCATACATGTCCATACTACAGTCCGATCCCCAGTTTCTTGGGATTGAACCTCATTCCAAGCAGTTGGGAACTTATAGGATTGTATCTACGAAATTTTCGGTTAGTTTATTTATTATGTGTCTCGCATTTTACTTTAAAATTAATAAATGATACTTGTTAATTCATAAATATTTTCTATGTGCAGGACTCCATACAACTTATGTGGAATTATATGCATGGTCGGGATCCTTTGGCATAGTATATGACCAAGACCATGGAGGAGATTCCTCCGGATAGAGCCGGATGATTTGGTTAGGGTTGTCCAACACGGATCTCCGTGATGGGGTAATCCTGGTGCGTGGAGTGACGCGCAGCAGTACACTTGAATTTATTTTTTTGGCTAGTTTATTCATTTTTTCATTAAAATTGTTTGATTAATTAATGATTTGTTTTTTCCCCGGTGTTCATGATCGTGAATTTATCGGGATATTTTGCCGTGTGCAGATCGGATCTCCTTAGAGGCATAGTATATATATACGACCGACGTGTCCGATACACACCGATATTCTTGCAAAGAGGAGGCCAAAGACACGTCCACTCCATCGCATGCTCCCATGTGTACTTATGCACGCTGGCTTCTACGACGACTTAGGTATCGAGCCCGTCCGCCGCGAGTGGGAGCTTGTCATTGCACCGAGAAAGATTGTTATGTGCGGATCGGCGGCAGACTTGTGGCGTATTTGCCATCTATTCCGTCGTCAGTTGTATCACGAAGAAGATTAATAAGAAGCAGGTGCAGGAGTCGATTCCCGAGCTAAGGAAGACGATGGCACGAAAGATTTACCAAGACAAAGATAGATAATAGTACTTTCTAGTTGTAGTACATTTTTATTGTATTGTATAACTTGTAAATATTTTGAGTTATTTAAATATTAATTTTGCATGGTTTTATATCCTATTATTTCCAAATCAGAGGTTATACAATTGAAATTGGTAAAAAAAATATAGAAATCTTGTACAAAACTAAGTAAAATGCGAGGTCACGATATTTGGTTAAATGGCACGAAAAAGATTTTATTGGGCACGATATATTGTGCCCAATATATATACCGTGTTTTTATTAGGCACGATATCGTGTCAGATTGGGCACGCGATATAACGTACACAAGAAAGTGGCACGATATATCGTGCCTATTGTGAAACCCCGTTTAAATGACTACCGACTTTCTCGCTTCTTAGTGTGTTTTTCTAACATAAGTATTACAAGCTTGAAATATTTTTGCCTAATTTTCATCATCCGGACGTCTCGGGCATCTTCTACGTGTATGATCATATGCTCGGCATATTCCAAATTTCTTCTTACTACACACTTGTCTTGAAGGACCCGGTTGTGTCACCGAGACTTCCAGGACTCATCAAGCGGCAAAGACATTGTGCATTTGACGCAATTGTGGCCAAGACCCCACACCTTGAATAAATTTGACTTTTACGTGAACGATTACTTGATGATTCAACAAAGTTAGAATGAACTCTACTTTGTCTAGGACAACTTGCTTGTCTCGGGTTATTTGGAGGGTTGCATACCAATTCTCGCACCTCTTGTTGTAGAACCCATTCACTCGGATCGAAACCGGTAAAACTTCATCCGCCCACATTTGTTGAAGATTTTCATTTTTATAATAATGGGCAACAAATGAATAGATATTGAGGTTCACCTTTTCGCACAAATAAACCAACAATTATGTGGAAATATTAAAGAATTATGTTTAAAATATTGATATCAATTTTAAATTTATTTATACCTAATTGCTACTGAGATGCATGGGAGCAAGGCATCAATTCATATTCAAATTCTCGATACCGCACGTTCTTTGGGATAAGTCACCAAATAGGTCTTTGCTCATTCTTTCACTTTGTACTTCACATTACTAAGACATTGTACATCCATTCTTACGACCTATCTCAACGCATCACTTAATCTTTTGGTTGCTTCAAGTGTTAACTTGATCTCTTTCATTAACAGCAGAAGGCATTGTTCATAAAACCACGTTTCAATAATAGTCCGAGCACACTCAAGCCACAGAAAAAAACATGTAACTTTCTCGCCCATAATAACCGACAATTGAAGCTCTCCGAAGTTTGATGTCATGAACCCATAACGTCGGGACAGACACTTAACTCGAGACCATCTATCTTCCCCCGCATGTTCTAACTCTTAAACGCACCCGTCTCACTAGCAACTTTTATGTTTTCAAAATACTTATCATAATCTTCACTATAGAAGTATGAATATGTTGTATTCCTAAACATTGCTACTATATGTTGTCCGTATTGAGCCAAATTACTTTGCAAATGATAAGTGCAAAGCCCATGTGATGCTTACGTATACTACTTTTATGGCATTATCGATACTCTTGTGTTGATCGAAACAATCAAGAGATCACGAGGGCAATTATAAGCATCTCTCAACCTGCCTCAAAACCATGTCCAGGATTCATCGTTTTCAACATCCCCAATTCCAACCGCAAGTGGGGAAGTCTGCATTCATTACCATCTTTTATTACGCCAATAAACAATATTCCCGGTACATTTGCCTTTTTAAGGTGTGTTCCATCAATCACAAAATGGCGGGCATGGTTTCGGGAATCCAGTGATTGATGCATGCAAAGCAAAAAACACATACTTGAATCTATTAAAATTATCCGACTTCCATCTAGTTACCGATCTCGGATTCGTTAATTCAACATGTGTTAGTATGCCGGAATTAGATTGAATGACTTATTGCTATCTCCATATATAAACCCAAAAGCATGATGCTTAGCACTCAACGCAACATTATAACTCATTTTAAGCTCATGTCGCGATTCCAACTCGCTATCATATCTCTTCGCACTTGAGAATCTTCCACTAGTAATCTAGATGCAAAATATGCACCTACTACTTTAGAATGCACACCTAGATGCATTGTCATTCAAATTTAACCTACATCCATGGTGCTTGTCAAACCTCCCTACTCTCTAAATACCATACTTTCCATATAGACGCATTCGAAAAGGGCATCGTTCATACTTGCATCTTACATAATAACGAGTCTTATCCGAGCATTCAACTCGATACTCGACTTGATTTATAAGGTGATACATGCCTAGTGCCATCTCCATTCGGTTTTGCTCATGTATGTTTGTTGGGAACTTTATTGTTTAGATTTTGATGAATATCATGTAAAACTTAGAATAGGAAGTTGGCACCCCATTTTTGGTGTAAACCGCATTGTAATAAATAAATGGGTCAAGCCGAGTTAAGTCACCTATGCCTAAACATGCAAGAAGACAACCGGAGACTAGAAGGAAGACTACCGCAAGACAACCGAGTACGGCAAAGAAGAGAAGAAGGGAACTGATCAAGGTGGTGAGATGCGGTGAGTAAAAGTATCATCAAGTCAACTCAAGATAGCCAAGTCTCAAGTTGAAGTAACAAGAGTCATCCATGATTGAAAGTCGACTTAAGTCACCTGGGGAAAGCAAGGAAATGCAAATCAAGTCGAGATAACTAAAAGAGATTCGTTGTACGTAAATCAAGAGAATTACTTAAACAAGTAATACCTCCATGCTACCTTTCTCAAGTGCTCACCCCTAAACGTGCAAGGGGAATGAACCAATGGGAAGCACTACACCGTGTCGAACTCAAAAGTCAAGAACAATTCATACGAGGAAGTGGCAACCCAAGGACTGCAACAAGACAAGCCAACGACCACAAGTGACTTTCAAAAATAAACCTATCTCTTCAACGGGCGATTTTTGAAAGATCACTATAAAAGGCCGAGGAATGACTCGAGGGAATATGATCTTGACTACCCGAATCACGAACATTTCAAGAAAACATTTTAATATTCTCAAATCATTCAAGATTAATCCTCAAGCCTACATCACGAAGAAAATCAATCCAACACTCACCGTGAAGGAAAGATAGCTTCAATCAGTTGAAGAGGAAACTTTTGAAGAAAAGGGGTCTACATTCCAAGGAGAATTGTAGAAAGGTTCAAGGTCGAACAGTCTCGAGTTTTGGAGGGCTTCGTGATCAAATCCAAAGAGCTTGAGCAAGTGAGTCTGTAGTAGCAAGACAAACCGCCTGTGAAGAAGCCGAGTCGCACGAGAAGCCACAGTTGCGTGACCAAGGCATCTCCAGATCGAGTCCCAAAGGATCAAGTCATTGTGTGATCAAGACTTGTATCCGGACTGCTACCACTTTGTATATCGATCAATACTTAGTGGATTCCTCCAGGAGTTGGAGAAGAGATGAGTAGAAGAATTACCCCATCTTCGAACCTCTATAAAATCTTATCGTGTCTTTTACATTTCAGACTTTAATTCCCCGCATGTTATTTGTTTAATCACGATAAATTTGCTATCCACTTGATAATCCCTAAGTACTAAAACCAAGCATTAAATCATTACTAAATCAATTTTAAGGGTGTAAAGTCTTTCTGAAAAACAAACTGCAGCTTGAGCTAATTCATCTTAACGGTGAGTTATTCTATCAACAATAAGCAATGAGTCTGGCTGAGTGACTAACTCTCATGATTAACTAAATTGGCTATCCACCAAGGACACAATCGTAGTATCAACTCGAACTTTAAAAAGGACTAAATCGAAAAGTTGGTAAGGTTTATTCAACCCCTTCTAAACCTTACACTCACACCCCTTGGGACCTACAATGTTGCTCCTTGGCGCAATGTCCCACTAGATGCTTCCAATCTAGCAGTTCTTCGGGAGGAACCGAACATGCGAGAGTGCACCAGAATCACCCAACTTCATCCCGTGGGCACTATTATTTCGCCCATATTGTCTCTATGGATATCTACGGATGTTTGTTAGCACCTCGCTCTACCTGGTGCATCTTGGTTTTGGTTTTTCGAAATACTTCTCTTCGTTTACGTCTTCACTCACAAAATTCCTCAAATTCAAGACATTCACGGTCACTTTCAAATTGATTATTAGCTTCAACATCGCACCAACATCACAGTGAGTGTAGTTCTCACCAAAATCATTTGCATTATTATTACAATCAACATCACCAACACCGTAGTTTCACAATAATCATCTTCATTATTATCACAACCAACATCAAGATCGTATTATCACGACAAGATCAGATTATCACAACCCATATCGGGATAATAGCCATCTTCATTGTTTGGCCTTATACTAGGTCCCGGACAATTGATATTTGGAACATTATATGTAGGTGAGAGTGGACGCGATGATCAATAATTGAAACATTATTCATATCCATAAAAGGTGCTCCACTAGGCCTTACCGCATGACTATATAGATTGATTTTGCGTACAATCGTATTGTTGAAAACCAATATGGTGCATGTAGTTGTAAATAGGCCCAATGATCGTTGAAAATCATTTCGAGTAGCCATTAGTTGCATAAAACTTCCACCAACATCTTGTTGACCTTCAACATTCTCAACTCGATTATGCCCACACCGACTTCCCAATACATTATGTGAACTAGTCTCACCCATCCTTTTTCTTTCAAAGTGTTACAAAAACAATCGGTAACTCGGTGTTCTCAAATGCACTTTCAATGTCACCGCTCGTTTTTCAACTTTAACTTCCAAGTTTGTTTTCCGTAAATATCTACAATAGCATGCATTACACAATCGTATAGGCCCCTATCAACTTCAACAACACCATAAACCTCATCCAATATTTCACTATAACTTATTTTGCCCGGTTTAATACGTATAACTTCTTCTTCATTATTTTTATATTCTAAACCTTCCGGTGACCCCCAAATCGAACAACAACATAGCCGAGTTCATCTACAGACAGAAATATAGAAAAATATTAAAGATATGCGAGCATAAAAAATGCACGAAATGAAAATTGAACTATAAAATTTGGCACCATATATCGTGCCTAATTTTAATCGAGGCACGATATATCGTGCCTTATTTAAAATTGGGCACTAAAATGAGGCACGATACATCGTGCCTAATTTTAAATGAGGCACGAAATATCATGCCTATATTGGGTACGATATATCATGTCTATATTCAGTACCCAGCACGATATCATGTATATCGTGCTCGAGTAAAGATTAGGCACGATATATCGTGTCCTATATTGGGTACGATATTGTGCTCGTGTTAAATATAGGCACGATATATCGTGCATCTTAGATTTAGAAATTTCACATATCTTGTAAATATATTGGTCTTGAACAATTTAAACAAGGTTAAGTAACTAAAAGGAGAAGCAACATTACCTTGTTAATCGAAGTTTTTGGTGCGATTTTGGTTACGATAGACCACAAAAAGAACTTCTTGATATTTTGTGAAGAAGAACAAAAAGAGAGAAAAAAAATAAAGAGAAAATGGGGAAGAATCGTATGTATGTATGTATTTAACATGAGAGAGAAATACAACTTACCTACTTTAAAGGCTTGCATTTAAAGGCTCAAGGGTATTGTGGTAAAAGAATCCCAAAAGTGGGTAGAAAACTATGTTTTTAGCCTTGTATGGTTATGTTTCCATGGACCATTTCTAGTTTCTAGTGTTGAAAATTGAATTTTGAGAATTTATTGGTTTTCGTGCGAAAATTGAAAATATGTTTGGATGAGTGAATGAAAATGAGTTTTATATAGGTTTAGAAATGAGATTGTGTTTGGTTAAGTAGTTTTGAAGTATTCTTTTATGTATATAATAATTTGAAAAGTTGATAGTGGTTGAATATTTTAATTGAATATATAATATTATATTTTTGAGATTGTAGGCTAGTGGGTCCATTAGGTATAAATAATTAAAAATAATAATATTTTAGGTTGATAGAGTTGGTAATAGTGGGTCCCATATGTATAATTGGATGAAAAGATGGGAATAGTGTATAGGGTTGAGAATTGAAATTATAGGTTTGAGATGTAGTTTTATGTGAAAAATGGAATGTGAAAATGATGATTCCATTGAAAAATTTATAAACAAACGTGATTCCGAGTTTTATGAATAGTTGGAGATTGAAAATAGGTTGTTGGAAACATAAACAAACTAGGCCATATTTTTTATCTTACATGTCAAAAAGTCTATCTCCTATCCAAAGTGGGTAAATCCCACCATTTGCTCCTATTATATATGTAAAATTCATCTGATATATTGAAACACCATAGAAAATAAATCAACTGTTGATTAATAGTTGCTTTACATCTTGTTCTTGCTAATTGTTCCTTTTTCTAATACGTCATATGATGTATTGAAAGTTGAAATGCCATAGAAAATAAAAATTAACATTAAAAACAAAACTGGATTGTTGATTAGTTGCTTTATATTTTGCTCTTGCTAATTGCTCCTTTTTTCTAATACGACTCGAATACACCCATGTTATTTCACTTTTATATTCGTGAAATAGTTAATTAGTTATGCTAGATTCAATATTATTTTTTCCGACAAAAACTCAGTCGACCGCCTAACGGGTCCGCCCATTAGACGGATCGATCCGCGACCAAGTCATTTTGGTAATTTCACGCTAATGACATTTTTGTAATTTTCAATTGTATTAGTTGTTACATGAAAAATATTACTTGTTGCTCTCAATTGTATTAGTTGTTACACTGAAAAATATTAGTCAAAAACATATTTTACCACGAAATTGTCCCTTTTAATTATAAAACAGAGAATTACTACAAAGTTATAAAATCTAATACATGTTTTTAATACATCTAATACATTAGAACATAACGTGTAATACATTTCTACAAAGTTGTCTCGTTTAATTATAAAATGTATTAACAAATCTTCCGAAATGTATTAGTCGTCATTCTAAAAAGTATTAGCAGCGATTTTCCGAAATGTATTAGTAATTTCTGAAGAGTTTTTTTAGTATTTCTCCGAATATACTCCCGAAATGTATTAGCAATCCATCAAAAAAGTATTAGTAGTTCCTCGAAAAAGTATTAGTAGTTCCTCGAAATAAATTAAATTTTTCTCCCGAAATGTATTAATAGTCCTTCTGAAAAGTATTAGTCGTCCTTCTAAAAAGTATTAGCAGTTCTTCTGAAATGTATTAATAGTTCCTCTGAATATAATTAAATTTTTCTCCATAAATGTATTAACAGTCATTCTCAAAAGTATTAGTCGTCATTCTAAAAAGTATTAGCAGTTTCTTCTTAAATGTATTAGTAGTTCTCTGAAGAGTTTTAGTATTTCTCATTAATATACTCCGAAATGTATTAGTTGTCCATCGGAAAAGTATTAGTAGTTTCGAAAAAGTATTAGTAATTGCTAGAGAGTATTTTAGTAGTGCTCAAAGAACGTATTAGCTTTTTTTTATAAAATGTATTAGTATTTCTACATAAAAGTATTAGCCGATACTAAGACTTGTATCATTTATTGCAATATTCATTCTTCAAAAGAAAAAACAGAGCATCATCCCCATGAGTCATCACCTCCAACTCTAATCGGTGAAGCTTGCAAACACTTGATTGGTCATTTTATGTGCTTTCACTTCACAAATCTCCATCCAACTATCAAAATCCTTATTTCTCAACCATCCCATTAAAAATCCATCTCGAACCGCCTCCGTAAACTAATCTCCCATCCTTAGAAATCACAATGAATTCAATGAAATGTCCTTATTACCCTCCAAAATTCCTCAAGACAATGCACATTATTTTTCCTTGTTTTCCCCACACCTTAATTTTTCCATCCGCAAATGATGAGTAAATGATCCCGTTTTTGCGGCGAGCCCGTTTATCGCATCATCATGGGCCTTGATGGATTCCAAACACTTAAAATCAGACATTCTCCAAATAAAATGTATTAGTGGGGAATGTGGGCTCGAGCGCACTCGTTGTGGTTGGAGGAGGAAGAAGAAGAAGAAGCTGGGAAATTAGGGCTCTAATCCAAATGGGCTTTTTTCGTATTTTTTTTTTTGCACGGATCCGGTCAGCGAAATGGGTAGGATATATTGACCGTCTAACGGATCTAGATCCGTTAGAGATCCGTTAGACGGTCCGACAGAGACTAGCTCTTTTTTCCATACCGTAGGGGATATATATAGGGTTGTATTTTAGGACACAACCTATAGAAACAAATATGATTTTTGGCTCGAAGAGACATCTTCTCTGCCAAAACTCATATCGTCAAAATCGAATTTCCAACATATATATTATATATAGGTATAATTTCAATAAGACCCCTAAGGTTTGGGCTACTTCCAACAAAAAGGAGGTTTTTAAAATTACAAAAAAACCCTTTAGATTTGATTGTGTCTTAAATTTAAAGGGATAATCGTAATATAATATTTTGATAAATTCAAGAGGAGCTTCAAATGTTTTTCATATGAAAGGATAAAATGTATGATGGATCAAACCTAAAGGGTTTTTATTAATTTCCAAAAATCTCTTTTTTTTTGTAATTAGCCCGAACCTCAATATTGTTTTTGTAATTATCCCTTATATTTTTTTAATAAGTTGGGAGTCTTGGTTGGAGGGGAGGAGATAAATTTTAAATAAACTGAAAGATACTAGGGTTCAAACCCATGTCAATACCCTTACAAAGGGTGAGCGATACCGCTTTAAGCTTAACCCTTATATGTGTATTAGTGAATTCAAAAGTTTCCAAGTAAGAAATGTTAATAATCGCAATCTCAAAAAGGCATGCTTTAATTCAAGAAATTCATAAAAGCATGTTTCAACAAATCTACCATGATAATCCGAAAAAAGAAGAGATTAATATGAATTGTAAAAGTGTACCTGAATCCATTAGGACTTGAGAAATCTTGATTTAGTTTTGGTCTTCTAGACGAGCGGTTCTTCTTTCTCTTTTATGTATTACGTTCTGTAAGGGAGACAGACATTTTATGGCTTTTAAGAACCATCGCCTGAGGACAATAACCGATTTGTTTAAGTATCCCATTTATTTTCTATTTGGTGCCTCAACAAATAGAAAATCTCCTAATAATATTTACACATTTAATCACATGACAATTTGATACCCTTTTAATCCAAAATTAAAACCTTATTAAATTATTTTAATTGGATTAAACTGTAAGACAAGTATGCACATTTAATTAACATATGTAAGTTCAAATTAAATAATTCCAAAAAAAATCCATATGTTGTTGTAGAAAACTAGTCATCAAATTTCAAAAACCCATTGTCTTCCCTATTTTTCACATTTAAAATGTCAAGAGTTTTAGAAAAGAAATCTACACTTAGGGCCCATTTGGATGAAGTGGTTTGAAATTACAAGGATTTCAAATGAATGGATTTCAAACTCCTTCGATTTTAAATCCACCTATCGTTTGGATGATGTGGATTTGTGTAGGGATTTCAAATCCATTGTAAATTTTGATAAAAAATATAAAAGCTCTACTCATTTTCTTAATTGACATTTAATAAATAAAAATAAAAGAAATAATCTTATTATTTTATTAATAATTATAATTTTATACACGAATAAAAATACGAAATATATATTTTTTATTATTTGTGAATATGTGTGTATGAAGAGAGTGCAATGTGAATAAGTGAGAGAGAGTATGCGTGAGTGTGTGTAAGTGTGTGCAATGTGTGTAAATATGTGTAGTGTGTGTGTAAATATGTGCGTGTGTGTAGCATGTGTAAATGTGCGTAAGTGTGTGTAAATTGCAAGTAAGCATAAAGGGAAAAAAGAACGGATTTCAAATGACTAGGTTTTGGGATGGATTTGAAATCCTTTTAAAATGAATTAAAATTAAAGATGGATTTGAAATCCATTGATTTGGATTTATATTCCAAACAAGAGTGTGAATTTAGCTAAGGATTTCAAATCCCTCATCCCAAATCCCCCCATCCAAATGCATCCTTAAATACTTAATCTATGGATGGAGCTAGGGTCGAGACGCGCTATCAAATCTCAATTGCATAAGATTTTTAGACTAACAATATTATATATAATTACTGAACTTAAGATTCTCTCTCTTAAAATCATTGTTTTGCTATTTTTGATATAGATAAATCTCAAGGTATTCATTTTCTCGATACACCCTGTTTACATAAAATACATTTAGGCTCTATTTGGATGGAACGATTTGACCTATGGATTTCAAATCCATAATAACAAATCCATTGAGGTTGTTTGGATTGAGTCATTTTATAATGGATTTCAAATCCTTGGAAGCTATTTTTGGAGTCATTTTGGAGGATTTCAAATCCTTCTTATTTGGAGTCATTTGAAATCCTTCCCTAAATCCAAATTCTCCCATCCAAATGCAACCTTACATACTTTATTTATGAATATGCATTTAGAAGTTTAGAGTTGTCAAAATGAGTCAAGCGGGAAGGATAAACCAGGTCTAAAAAGGCTGGCCATTGGCAGGCAGCGGGTCTGACCCATTTTAACAATTTTAATAAGAACAGCTGAACTTGTAATCTATCAGAAATTAATGGAAACTCAAAACCAAGATTGGTGTCCCATCACTGACCAATTATAGTTTTAAATTTTACTAATTAACATAAATTGAGTTTGTTACTTTGCTGCCCACGTTCTTACTTACTGTGTTTTCTAAGAATAATATTGCAATATCTGTAATTTGCCACACTGATTGACAACAAAAAAGCCCACACTGATGAAGCAAACTTAAAGTTAGCGCCTATTTTGCAATGTAAATTTCCGCCATGGTAATAAAATACTAAGAATTATTTACTAGCTACAATTTTCTTCATTCACCGAGACTATTTGTGGATTGCTTAACATTTTAAATTTGATGATATTATTTAAAATAATTTCATGTATTACTCAGAGTCAAGGTATCAGTGTACTAATACAATTCTATAGTTGAGTTAACTCCAAACAAGGGTAGTTAGACCTTGCAATTAGGTTGTCCGACCGAAATTCATTTGGGCTAATATTTTCGGGCCCATGTAGAATATTTAGCTTCAGCAGCTTTGGCCAAATAGGTCCTGGTCCTTTTTAGTCTCCAAATTTAGGGCCCAGTTTGACCTTATTATCGGTCGGACCATATGGCTTAATGGACTAGCCCAAATTGCTAGCTCTAAAGGTATTAGAAGAACTAGTCTTTAACACAACATACAAGGTTAGAAGGACCTTGAGATTGTCGAGGAAGCCCCTCGAGGTTCTTAAGTCGAGTATATCTCTAGAGAATAATCTCAAAGCTAAGGAACTATTATAGCGATTGAATTGATTAACTTGCATATGAATATGGAAGGATTATATATATACGAGACTATGCACATCATGAGATTGGTGTAGTGGGTGGAGCGTCATGAGCTATAGCATATAAGCAATTACATGGATCTCATGGGTTGCTAAATAGTGCTTTGACCCAACTACAATATTACAATACTCGGCCATTAAATAATTACTTTTGGAATAAATAATACAATAAATAAGAAATAGTGAAATGTCAATTTAACCCCATCAATAGTATAAGTTTTAGTACAAATTATGGATCTTTAAAGAATAGCTTGCTTTTGAGTGAAGACCAGAAATAGAAAAGTTTAATTATGAATTTGTTTTAGTACATATTTTGGGAATGGTCGGATGGTGAGAATCGAAACTCAAACCTCTTAGTGGAGATTAGAAAATCTTAACTACTACCATTATCCTATTACCAAGTTTTATTGTGAATCTTAAGAGATTATTTTATTCTAAACGAAATATTCCATGGCCCAAGCAACTTGTTCAACGTATAATCATTAATTAAATATTTGATAATGAATCTTCTCACAATCATACCGTTTGAAATCAATTTCTGTTATTCAAAATTTAAAATTTCAAATTGATTGTGAAAAAAAAAAAAAAAAAAAAAGAAACAGCTTCCAATGCTTGCTAAGTCAAAAGTAAAATCAGAAAATCTATTAATATTGTAAGTTGTAACATGTTGGTAACAGCATTAGGTTGACTTGGGTCTCGAGATTTCTTTATTTCTTGTCCTTACATTTACATACGTGATATATAAATTAGTAAAGCTCGTGAAGATTTGGACCTATATGTTATATCAGCAAAAAGATCCATAATCTAGGAAACACATACACTTTTTTTTAAGGATACGTACACGTCACAGAATATATATTCGATACGATCTTTATCCGATACTTCATTAATACTCCATGGATATATTTACACATGAAAATAGATGGAATTTATTCTATTATTCCTCAAGCATTTTTTTGTGTATATATGTGAGTTATCGATTTCATATTTGAATACTTATGAAATTTTGTTTTTCTATACTTGAAACATTATTTTTCTAAGAGCTAGTCTCCTGTCAGACGGTCTAACGGATCTAAATCCGTTAGACGGATCCCCAACACCTTAATTCGGATTTTTCAAAAAAAAAAAAAACGAGACCTACTCCAAATCTTCTTCCTTCTTTCTCATCGTGTTTCCTCTCCCCCTCTCTCTTAACTCCTCTCGAGAATCTTACGATTCTTGGTTGCACCATCGTCATTCCTTTTGCGCGTGGAATATATCACGCGCACATGCGGCGGCATGGCCGTCGATTCAAGCACCTTTGTGGGCCACTGATTTGCAAGAGTCTTTCGACATTATTAGTGCTTTGTCTGATGTTTTAGGGTCTGGATATACGAGATGCGAGGATTTTGTGTATGTTGCTATCAATTTGGGAAAAAACTAAACTTGTTAGTGTAGGTTTTTGTACATCTATATGTTCTTTGCTTGATAATTGAAGCTTTTTGATGTTTTGTTTTGAGTTCTCCACAAGGAGTTCGATTTGCAATTGCATTTAACTTATTTTTCAAGGACAAACTAATACTTTTTAAGGTAACAACTAATACTTTTCGGTGGAACTACTAATACATTTTATTGGAAAAACTAATACTATTCGGAAAATTACTAAAAATATTTCGGTGGGAAAAAACAATATTTTTAGTGGGAACTACTAATACATTTAAGAAGAACTTGTAATACTTTTTTAGAAGGACGACTAATACTTTTCGGAAGGATTTGTTAATACATTTTGGGAGAAAAAATTAATTATATTCAAGGGAACTAATAATACATTTGAAGAATCGCTAATCGTTTTAGAAGGACGACTAATACATTTCGGAAGATTGATAATACATGTCCTCGAAAACTAATAAAACACCACTTTGCTAATATTACGGAAATGCCATAGGATCCATGGTCGATCCGTTTAACAAGTCGGACAGTTAGGCGGTCCTGGGACAGGAGTTTTTGTGTTTTTCTAATTATGCTTATTAAATCACGTATTTTCAATAATATAAAAATATATAATTTTATATGTATATATACCGTACTCGTATTCTTAAAATTTCAAAATATATCGTATTCATGTATCTATGTCGATCGTATATGTGTCTCGTATATGTATCGAGTGCTTCATAGTCCCTAATTAATTCAAAAATGACACTTGTAAATTTAAATCATTATTTATTGGTGTATTAATTAAATAATTTATTCTATTTTATGTATTTTATTAGTTATTCTTCGGTATATATCTAAAATTGCACATGCATGTGATCATGGAGCCACGATAAGGATGACAATTCAACAGTCCCCAATCAAGACTCACTTTGTTTGGGCCGCCCTGCATTCGGGCGGGATGGGTCTGGTATTACCTCCACCCCATGAGTACCCGCACCACTGCCCCTGCGTGCGATTTTTTTTTTAATATATTTAATATATATTTTACGTGTATATTATTTAAGATAATATAATATTATGTACTTAATATTATATTTAACATATATAATGACGAATTTTATAAATAATATGCATTTATAATACAAAATATAAGATTAAAAAATTATTAATAATATAAAATATAAGATAAAAATATAAAATAATAAAATTATTTTCAACACGGGTCAATCTACTCTGTCCGCTCCATGAAAAAGACTAGGTGGATTTGAGTATTGAGATACCTACTTCGCCCCCGCATTATTGCCATCCCTAAGTGGGAGCAATAGCGGGGTCATTGGGTCAACATAAATCTCATAGAGCTAGCCACTTTGTTTACTAATAGTGACCTAAGCATGAAACATTAATGTTGACGTATATAGAAAACTATAAATTAATTAGGTAGACGACCATAAAGAAAATTTATAATATTTCCCTTTTCCAAGATCATACATATGTATGAAAAAAAGAGAGCATATTTTCTAATCAAGGTAATCACTTTTATATTAACAAATTCAAGAGAATATTTCTCCAATTAGCTTTATATTCTTTTAATCTATATACATATATATGCATGTATATTGTTGACGTGCGTTTTGGTCAACAAGCAAAATATAAGGGGTTTTAATACGTGGAAATGGAAATAAGTTCTAAAACAGGGCTAATTCTGCCTTTTTATATAAAATGCCGAGCAGGAAATCTCTGAGTCGGTTTGGCTTTTACAGCTGGACTTTTACAAGTGTTTTCCTCTATTATATCTCTGTCTTTTTCCTCATAAATGAGGCCTATTTATACCCATCTTATTAGTGGTTTTTAATTATCATTATTACACTTAATACTAAAATAATTACAAAGGGACACATGTCCTTCCTTTAACATGCATGCTAGCCAAGTATTTGCCACTTGTTGACTCATCTTGTTATTATCTTTGACAAGTGGCGTTTATTGTGCTAATGGGGCACTTAACTTTCCTTAGCCGGATGGTTATCCTTTAAATTTCCCGCCATCATTGATCTTGGAGCGGCCGAGCCCACTCGTGCCACGTCATTAGTTTGTTCTTGACGTCACTCGATCTGTCTTTGTCCGCGGGTCCCACATACGCATGGGTTGAATGACCACGTGGACTAGTTTATTTCATTTTCGGCTCGGTGTCATCCCGAGCCCCCAAGTTTAATTCAAGGAGAGAATTTAGGATCGATTTAAACTTTAATGTCAATCATGAATCTTTAATAGAGGCGAAGAAACCTTAAAAGTCACTTATCCTCGACAAACGGTGTCGCCTAGCAATTAATGCGAAACGGCACATTAATTCAGTGCCATAATGATGGACACGTGGCGTCTTTTGGTTGGACCAAACTGCGCAGGAACGAAGAGATGGGATGACCTGCAGCGGGGCGTGGGACGCGGCGTTTCGACGGTTTTTTGAACTTGAAAACACATGCCTTTTGAGTTGGTGTTCCGTTTTCGAGGGGATTTAACATATAAATACCCCTTTTGCCTTTCACTTTACACTTTCTCATTCACAGTCTTCCGAGCAATACTCCCGAGAGCGGCGTAAATTCCAGTCGGTCTTTAGAGTTCGAGATCCGAGAGTCACTTAGGTATTCTTCAAAAACCCTTCTTTTTCTTCTCAAACAAAGTGTCTTTTTCTCGATGATAGTCAAAACAACAACCATATCGTTGAGGTTGAAATTGAAGATCCGCCTCCGACCCCTCTATTTCTTCTTCTCGATTAGAGGAATTCCACCAAGCGATCCCAATGTAGTCGAGCTTTCAAGTTCGAATCACACGTCTCCTTTCAAGACTCCACTTGGCGGACACACGTTATCTTTGAACCCGTTAGGTTACCATCTACCGTGAGGGCATTATTTACAAGCCAAGGCTAGTTCGAGAAGAGTCCGGCGAAGGAGCAAAGAAACTCCGATCCCTTAGGACGACGGCAGGAGGAGGAAGAGATGGATCCTCGAAGGCAATAAGAGGATGGTGACAGTCGTTTGAGGATCTTTGGGGCTGCAAGGCCCGTAGAGGGAGGAGGGCCATAGGCTTGGGGAGTTAGGTGCGGAGGAGGACCCCGCCTACGCGAAGAAGATGGGTGGGGGCCTCCACCAGAATGACCCGGGAGTATGACGATGATGCGGGAGTGGAGGCCCTTCGCCATGGAACACATATGATTTTGGCCGATGTCTATTTCTGGTTGTCGGATCATGCGGCGCCCTAAGCATCCCGGGGGGGTTTATGGTGTATATGTTGTCGAGTCTTCTATACGGTGTGGTTTCCTTACCACTTTGCCAATCACAAGGTGGTTTCGCAAATGGGACCTCCCGCTATCCTAGGTGCACCCATTGACATGGGGTCGGATTATTGGATTGTCTGGTCCTGTTCAAAGAAGAAGGGTATGCTCACCCCGACGATTTGCCGAAATTTGAATGAGTTGTTTATGCGGAAGGTGACCCTTCGAGCGAGCCCGCCTTCAGGCTGGTATTATGTGCAAACCAGGGTAGGATACCCAAACGGGCTGGTTGAAGGCCTTCCACTGATCCCCCCGAAGAAGTGGAAGGATAAATGGTTTCGGGTGAGTGGCGAGTGGCGGACTCGCGTAGGGGCGGAGGGGTTAATCCTTCCCCTCCCCCTCTCAAATTTACGATACAATTTTCGTAAGTGCATATATTTTTTTTTCATTTCTCACTTCTTTTTTTTTTAAGGAACAGGGCTGATTCTCGCTTTTTTTTTTTCTTTCCTTTGAAATCTCCCCTACCAGGGGGTCTTTCGGAAGCTTTTGTCCGCCGGCTTGAAAACATCCAACCCATAGGCCGGAGGGACATTAGGATTCAAGTCTTGGCCACCGAGGTCGATCTGGCCGAGGCCGCCTGCGGCCATCATTGCCCGCCGATCCTGGGGGCGGAGAGGTGGCCGAGGAAAGAGCGGGTGGTGGAAGGAGTGGAGGCTCAAGAGGAGCTCGAGAGGAGCCACCGAGGGTGAAAAGGAGCGGAACTCTGAGTGGGGTGGCGGCCGCGCAAACGAGCAGGTAGGCCGTCCCCGGCAATGGCTAGTCCTCGGGGGCAAGTGCCCTTGTCCGCTGAAATGTGAGGACGCTGAGATCGGGATCGACTGGGGCCCAAGGTATGTGTTTGCTTTCAACTTTCGTTAACTTTTTTTTTTCTTTAATCCTTCCATCCGATCTTTACTTAATCAATCTTTTTAGGGAGCGGTGTGGGCGTCTTTGCCCGCTTTTTGTCGTGTAAGGGATACGGACCGCTCGTGGGACGCAGAAGCGCCGCGGGCGGCTGATGATGCCGAGACGGCTCGAAGGAAGGAGATCCATGCCGCAAGTCCCCCGTGATGGAGTTCTATAGGTGGAGGGGCCCCCACTCCGAGAAGGAGAAGAGGGGGTATAGTGATCGAGGAGCCTAGGCAGACAGATAGGGCCAGACCGACTCTGCCAGTGCCACCTATACAAGTTCCGACAGACGGAGTTCCGAGAACCTTTTCTGACGACCTTGGTCGGGAGGGTCATTTTATCCCCCAAGCCAGGGGAAAAGGAGGAGGCATTCGAAAGGATGGCCGGATCGCGGCCTCGGTGGTTCGTGGAATTTGCAAAGTGTTCCACGCCCACCGATGAGCGAGTAAAGAATTTGTCGGAGAGGTGGTGAGCTGCCAGGGGCGTCTTTGGCGCGGCCTGGACGGGTAGCGATCAATTCTGCCTGGAGACCGGCTGGGAGGAGAAGGCCCAATATGTCATGGGGTTATCCGGTCGCAACACCGGGATCCTTTGGCATATGATCGGAGGGGTGCAAGACCTGGAGAGGCATCATCGGGACCTGCAGGACGCTCACGCTACCCTCTAGGGGATTCAGGAGTCCCTAAAAACCCAGGCGGATGAGGCCGTGGCCAGGGCCAATGCTGAGAGAGAGGCTGCCGTAAAGGCCGAGGCCGAGCGGGACCAGGCCCGTAAGGCTGAAGAAGAGCTCGGGTTGAAGTTGCGGAGTTAAAGAAGACGCTGGCCGCCCATGCTGGGAAGCTGGAAAGGCGTGAAGTCGAGGTGCGCAGGGAGGTAGGAGAGGCCTCCCAGAAACAGGTTGAAGAAGCTCGGGTTAAGGCCATCCGGGCTTATAAAGTTTCAGAGGAGTACGCCTTCATGCTGACCTGTGGGCACGCCACCAGCATCGGGGAGATCCTACAGGACCTTAAGGTCAAGCTGATCGCGCCGAGCTCAAAGCCGAGCTTGTCCAATTGGACATTGATCTAGATGTCATCGTCCCCGATTCTCGAGACCACCGGCGCCCAGGATGCTCCCCCTCCAGGAACAAGAAGTGGCTTCGGTGAGCCGTCGAAATACCCCCCTCCTACTAGGGCCTGACCCCTTTATCTTTCGAAGTTTTTGTTTTTGTTCTTTGTATTTCCCTTTTTCATAGGCTAGATGGCCTTGTGCCTTTTGATGTAATGGGCTACGGCCCCAATGTAAATATTTTACTAGTAAATGAAATTTTTTGGTCACTCATGCATCCATCTGCATTTTTAAATTTCCACTAAGTATTGTGCTCGCTCCTCTTTCTCGTTATGTTTTTGCTCTGTCCACAGGTTCCACTCATTTTTTCAGGTATGGGCTCGGCCCTTTAATGTTTTGAATAGCGGGCTATAATCGCATGGTTTTATTTATCATGTTTTGGGCTTGAAACTTAGGCCGAGTCTTTTTTTTGGGTAGGCTCGCCTCTTGTTCGAGCTCCCTTTTATTTAAATGCGCACAGGACTTACCCGACACGAGCGATCGGCGCTCGAAATCTAGGCCGAGGTGATCGCGGACGCTCGAATCTCGGCCAAGGCGAATGAAGCGGCACTCGACACTTGGCCGAGGTGGATAAGGAATTGCCCTCTTTGGGAGAGCTCACGAGAATATCGAGATGAAAGGATAAGTCCTTAGAATTGTTTCCGAGCCATGAATCTCGAACTTTATTGATAGTACTTCTTTTAAGGTACGATACATTCCACGGTGTGTAAAATTCTCCCGCTTAAATACTCGAGCTCGTATGCCCCGTTTGAAATGATTTCTTGACTCGGAATGGTCCTTCCCAGGTCGACTTTAATGGGTTGGGCTCAATCCCAGTCACCCTTTTTAGAACGAGGTCACCGACTCGAAACCTCTCTCTCTTTCACTCTTGAATTGTAGTACCTTTCATTCCTTTGTTTGTATACTGACATTTCTCATCTCAAAGACTACACCTCTTCTCTTCCCAGCGAGATCCGGCTTGGCTCGGGAGCGGCCTCATTACTTTCTTCAAACAAAATTGCAACCCTAAAAGTAGGGGCTCCAATTTCAATAGGGATGACGGCCTCGGCTCCATAGGCCAGTAAAAAGGCGTCTCCCATGGCTACTCGATGCGTCGTTATACGACCATAATACACCGGCAACTCCTCGGGCCAATTCCATTTAGATTCTTCAAGTCTTGCTTTTAGAGTATACTTGAGTATCTTGTTTCTTGCCTCAACTCGCCCGTTGAATTTGTGGGTGATACGGTGTCAAGAAATGATTTTTAATGTGAAAGCCTTTCAAAACCTCCGGTTATCGAATCAATTTTCCATTATCTCAGAATAATCGAGTATGGTATCCCAAATCTACTGAGATGATGGACTTCCACACAAAATTGACAATTCTTTCTTCATCTACTTTCACGGAGGTTCCGCCTCGGCCCATTTTGTGAAATAATCCATAGCCACAATGACATATCTCACGCCCCCTTTTCCGGTGGGGAGTGGTCCAATGAGTCCATTCCCCATTTGGCAAATGGCCACGGATTTGAATATGGAAGTAAGTTGTTCAGGGTGGTACATGACGTGGTGCAAATCTTTGACATCTTTCACATTTTTTAACGAAGCGAGATAACATCCTTTTTTAGGGATGGCGAGTAATACCCTTGTCGTATCAATTTATAAGCCAACATTTGGCCACCGACATGGTTTCCACATATTCCGTCGTGTACTTCTCGGAGAGCATAATCCGCATCTGTTTACGATAGGCATCAAGAGCGGGGCGAATATATCGCATTTATGCGAACGCTGTCCACCCGGTGTAAACCGAGTTACGAGTTTGCAACGTTCGGCCTCGGTCTTATCTTCCGGATGAACTCCGTTCTCTAAGTCTTGGATATTTGGGGTCATCCAGGTTAGCTTCGTTGCTTCGTTTGCATGTATCTTACGTGTATTAGCGATGGAGCGGACGGTGAGTAATAGTAACATCTGCGATCACGTCGGTTCGGACGCTAATCGTGCAGGTATCTCCACTGCATGTTATCGATTCTAGTATCGTGCAATTTTCTATTCCTTGGCTTCATATTCGCCATTTATTTGATGGACCACCGATTTGTGAATCGTGCACCAACAGTCACCAGGACCATCGACGCGCTTTGCCATTTCGATCCGGCCAAGAGTGCCTCATACTCGGCTTTGTTGTTAGTCACTTCGAAATTGAAACCGCATGGCCGAGTAGTAGCACTTAAGTTTTGGATCGACTATCACGATCTCGCTCCTGCTCGGCCTGCGGTGGAAGAGCCATCGACGAACAACTTCCATTCTTGGTCCTCGATCACCTCTAGCTAGGCGAAGGAGTAAATTCGGCCACAAAATCGGCTAGCGCTTGTCCCTTGGTCACGATCCACGGTTTGTATGAGATGTCAAATTGACTAAGCTCGACGACTCACTTGATCATCCGAACCGAAGTGTTTGGTTGGTGTAGAACCTATTTGGTGGATAATTTGTCAATATTGCGATCTTATGCTCCATGAAATACAGATGGAGTTTCCGAGCTGAGATAACTAACGAATACACCAGCTTCTCCATGGGCGGATACCAGAGCTCGGCATCGTGCAACGCCTGGCTTGTGTAATAGATCGGGTGTTGGATGGAGTTGTCCAATCTGATAAGTACCGAGCTGACTGCGTACTCGGAGACCGCAAGGTATAAATATAAGTTCTCCCCCCGGCTCGGTTTTTGTAGCACGGGGATTGAGGCTAAGTGTTGTTTGAGCGACTCGAAGGCGGCTTGTGTCTGCTCGGTCCATTCAAAGTTCTTATTTTTCTTTATTATTTTGAAGAAGGGTTTACATTTATTTGTGGACTTTGAAACGAACCGGTTTAGGGCAGCTAGTCGGCCCGTTAAACTTTGCACTTTTTTAACTGAATTGGGGGTTCGAGATCGATTATGGCTTTGATTTTATCTGGGTTGGCTTCAATTCCCCTTTGACTAACCATATAACCCAGAAATTTACACGAGCCGACCCCAAATGTGCATTTTTTCGGATTTAACATCATCTTGTACTCGCACAAAATTACAAACATTTTATTAAGATCAGCAAGATGATCGAGATATGTACAAGGATTTCACAAACATGTCATCTACATAGACTTCCATGGTATAGCCTATTAACTCCTCAAACATTTTATTGACTAACCTTTGATAGGTCGCCGGCGTTCTTTAGCCCAAATGGCATCATTTTGTAACAAAGATACTCTCCACGAGCCGAGAAGAACGAGGTATTCTCCTCATCATCTGGATGCATCCGTATTTGATTGTAGCTTTGAGTATGCATCCATGAAACTCATGAGCTCATGACCGGCCGTGGCATCCACCATATAGTCCATGTTGGGCAAGGGATAGCTATCCTTTGGGCACACTTTGTTGAGGTCGGTGAAATCGACACACAGGCGCCATAATCCATTACTCTTCTTTACCAACACAGGGTTAGCCACCCAGCGAGGGTAAAGAGCCTCCCCGATAAAGCGATTATCGAGTAACTTATCGACCTCGGCCTCCCAGGCGCACCGCTGTTGGGGCCAAGCTTACGTCATTTTTGGATCACCTTGGGGACGGAATGTAAGGTCTATATTGAGATGATGGCACGCGTGCTTGGGATCAATTCTGGCATATCGTGAGTGCGTCCATGCAAGGGTTGTTTTCTGGAATGACAATTTCATCCTACTTGGGCGCGTCTTTCTCCCCAGAGTCGTCTTCCGCCATCCTGCTAGACTCTCTCTCTCTACAACGTTGATCTCGGTGGGTCAAAGCTTGGGAGAGCACTCGCGACTCCATTTGATTCCCTTTGTGGATGGCTTCTCCATTCGAGGTCGGGAACTTCACACAAAAGTGATATATGGAAACGGCGACTTTCAAATGGTATAGTAGCGACCTTCCAATGATTGCATTGTACTCGGAGTCGGCATTAATAATTTTGAACGTGGTAAGAACAGTTCGCTTGTGTATTCCTTATCCCATCCGGATGGGCGGGTAGACCTCCCCGAGCGAGATGATTCTCCCTCCTCCAAAACCCAAAATTTGTCAAGTACATGGATGAATATAGTTGTCGTCCATGTTCGACTTTCTAAAAGCCCGGATGTAAATGACGGATGAGTAGCTTCTGAATCAATGAGAATTATGTGCCTTTGGAATGCCCAAAATGAGCGTCGTGATGACCAGGGGATCAGAATGAGGGTGGACCACTTGGTCGGCATCCATGTCCGAGAAGACAAAGTGACCCATCGGTTGGCCTTCTCTCGATTTACGCCACCCGCACTGTCTTTTTGCGTGGGCGGCTTGCCTAACATCAGCTTTTCTCTTTTGATTAGGGCGGCTATCCTCGGCCGCGTTGGTATTTATTCTGTTAACACTGGACATCATCAAAATTTCCCTTCCTTGATTCTCGTTTGGTGGCAACGGCAGGCGAGCCGGATTTGGCGATCGCTCGGATTTACACTCGGAGCGAGTGCGGTGGTGGTAACTCGTGGACCTACCTCTTTAGGGGCTGCCCCTCCGCACAATGCACATTATTTTTCCGATGAGGTCTCGGCACTCATCCGTCTCATGGCCTATCGACTTGTGATAGGCACAATATCTTCGAGCATCTAACTTTGCAGGCTCCAGCCTTAAAGGCCGGGCCGGTGGTAACAAATTAAGACCCTGTATCTCATTCCATATCATTTGAAGGAGTGTGGGTCGAGCACTCCTTAGCGCGGCAACCTCGGCTCGCACCTCGGGCGCGCCTTATACCCCGTGGTCGGGTTTTCCAAAAAGGCCACGAACCCCAACCCCGATCCGAAGCGAGATTCATTTTCACCGTCCTTCCTCGCACTCTTGGTCTTTTGCTCGACGCTGATCGCCATCACTTCTTCAAAGATGTGGCGCTCCGCGCGAATAAGAAATTCGATATGAGGTCGCCCCGACTCTTGGATAGAATAATTGAACCATGTCTCGGGAGCGAGCCCGACCATGGCCGCGATCAGAATGGCATCATCCGAGACCGGCTCCATTTCTCGGACCTGCTTATTAAACCGAGCTATATAACCTTTTAAAGGCTAATCCTTCCCCCTGTTTGATATTTGCAAGGGAATCTTTTGGCGCGGATCGGATTTTGGACGTCAAAAAGTGTGTTGTAAATGCGGGCGCGTGTCGCCCCAAGACCGGATGGACCCGCTTGGCAGGTCCAAAACCAACGGTGGGCTCGGTGGCCGCCCAACATCAACGAAAATACCCTACAAAACATTGCGTCCATCGGGATCGTAAAGCTCCATACACGCTAAATATTTGTGGATGTGGGTCGTCAGTCGGTTTCTCCGTTGTACTAACCAACTGCGGAATTTGGAGCTTTGGCGGTAAAGGAGTTGACGAGAATCATCGAAACAAATGGTGACACACGGAGAGGTCGGCTCGTCACAAGGTGCGGCCCCCGATCATCGGGTGCCATCGGGATTTTCCTCCAACTCATTCGAGACGATGGAGAAGGCGTAGAATCTCGACCTCTCGCTCGTCTAAGGCTAAGACCCGAGTTTGATTGGACTAGGTGGCTCTCTTCCTCAGGGAACCGGAGTCTCAGAATTTATCGACCGAGTGGGATGGTGGGTCGAGCCCCAACCGCCCGCAAACACGCAGGCAGACGGTGATGACGTGAGGGCTCGGAGTGACTCCGCCACCCGACTTTGCTCTTCAACATCATCGTGTGGTCGTCTTACATCACGGGGACCACGCTATTCATTGTGGGAACTAGCCTCCGGCCTTCATCGCGGGAGGCGCGGGGCCTGAGGATTAATATTAATATTTAACAGGGGGGTTTGGTTGGTGGGTATTTACAGGAGGTGGAGGTTGTATCACGTGAAGGGGCACTGGCAAGTGTATGTGAGATGAGTTGATTCATCTGTTGAACAAAGGTAGGATTTGCAATGAGTTGAGCAAAAGGAAGCAAGGCCGCGCTCCCTGCTTCGGTCAGGGGCACGTTCTGGCCATTGGTATTTTGGCCAGTTTGGTTATTTACGGGTGGGTCTTCGGTGGCACGAACATTTCGAGAGACACTCACTCATTTTTTTCTTTTCGTCTCTTCAAGAGAAATAATACTAGTGACTTGATTAGTGGGAATTCGGATGGACCTAAACGGGCCCCCTTCCTCTAGCGCCAATTTGTTGGCGTGTGTTTTGGTCAACAAGCAAAATATAAGGGGTTTCAATACATGGAAATGGAAATAAGTTCTAAAATAGGGCTAATTCGCTTTTTATATAAAATGCCGACGCAGGAAATCTCAGTCGGTTTGGCTTTACATTTGGACTTTTACAAGTGTTTTCCTCTATTATCTCTCCTGTCTTTTTCCTCGTAAACGAGGCCTATTTATACCCATCTTATTAGCGAGTTTTTAATTATCACTATTACACTTAATACTAAAATAATTACAAAGGGACACATGTTCTTCCTTTAACATGCATGCTAGCCAAGTATTTGCCACTTGTTGACTCATCTTGTTATTATCTGACAAGTGGCGTTTATTGTGCTAATGAGGCACTTAACTTTCCTTAGCCGGATGGTTATCCTTTAAATTTCCCGCCATGATTGATCTTGGAGCGGCGAGCCCGGCTCGTGCCACGTCATCGATTCGGCTGGCCGCGTCACCAACTCGGTCTCAGGCTTGTCTGCGGGTCCCACATATGCATGGGTGAATGGCCACGTAGACTAATTTATTTCTAGTTCGGCTCGGACGTCATCATATATGTAACTATCTTTTTCCATAAAAATGTATTTCTTCCTTAAGCTCCACAGCTGTCAGGTCTAAAATATATATCAAAATGACTAAAATATTGCTTGTTAAATTCTCTTTTTTTTTTAAATCCCTGAATTAATTTTCTAAACTATAGTAATATTTGGATATCTAAGTTTGTGGCGACAAAACTTATCATGTGTTACCACTTTGACTCTAAAGTACTTGTGGTAATAAATTAGGGAACAGTAGAGAATAAATACATTTTTTTTTTTTTTTGAGGAAGAGAATAAATACATTTTGAGAAAGTGATTTTGCTGCAATTTTGCACTAGTTAAGTCAAATTTTCAATGTAATTATATTCTTTTATTTAAGTCTAGCTAGCAAACACACATGCATATTAATTATAGGAATGGTAAAAGTGGTTGATTTAATTATAGGAATGGTAAAAGTGGTTGATTCTATGTTTTCTTCTCATATATATATAGGGGCCTCCAATATTGTTGAACCATTAGTATATCATAATGAAATTGACGTGTTGACGATTAATAATTAATGTTTTTATCTACAGAAAATGGAAGATTAAGACATTTCATTACATGCATCTTAATTCTGTCAAATGTTCTATTCGATAAAAGTAAATAATATAGTCTATACGATATTAACATACATAACGCATATATATTAATATATAATGTTGAAACAAGACAAAAACTTTGGTTAGGCCATATGACGGGTCTTTTCCGTTTGACGGACCCAATCCGTCTCAAGTTTTATTGTAATTTCACGCACTCGTGGCATTTTGTAATATTCAGGCGCGTGTCATAGGATCTCTCCGGATGATGGCATTTTTATAATATTATGAATCGTTAAAAGTATTAGTTTTTAATTTTCTCTCGAAAAGTATTAGTCGTACAATTGAAATATATTAGTAGTATAATCGAAAAGTATTAGTAATCTTCTTGAACAATATTTTTAGTAGCCTTTATGAAAAGTATTGATTTTTCCCTCAAAAATATTAGTAAAACCTAAAATGTATTAATTGTCCCCTTGGAAAGTATTAGATAGTGACGTACTATTAGGCAACCCTCGAAATATTAGTTTTTCCGTTAAAAGTATTAGCAATCCCTCGGAAAAATATTAGTAATCCCCTGGAAAAGTATTAGTAACCACTTGAGCGGTTTTTTAGTAATACTCATGAAAAATATTGATTTTTTTCGCAAATGTATTAGTATTCCCCATAAAATTAATAATATTAATAAAAAATATTAGATTTTCGATTAAAGGTATTTTAGTATTTTTCCTTAAAAATATTAGTAGTACAATGACAAAGTATTAGTAGCTAGCCCTTCTAAAAAGTATTAGCAATGGTCGTGAGATGTAATTGTTGTGTTGTTAGTGGTTGTGCGGATCAACGGGCGGATTGACCGCGGACCGGGTGTTTGGATCCGTCTAGCGAATTATATCCGTTAGAAGATCTTACAGAGACTTACCCGTGAAACATTTATTTAGTGTCCATCTAGAACCATTTGTTTTCAAAAATATAATTTTAAAACAGTGTTGCACAAAATGGTGGTGGTTGATTGCGATTGGTACACAATCTTGTCTCTATAATTTTTTTTTTTCTTTGAGTCGAAATCTAGTCTCATATTGTTGGTTGATAGTGAAAATTTCATTCATCATTATTTTCTTCTTTTCCAACGGAAAATTAATGTGTAATCTTGCTCATACATGAAAATAAACTTTGTGACAATTTACAATGAAAAGGAAAATGTATATATATATAGGGGAGGATCAAGTGAGACCATATCTCTAGGTGAGACACAATGGACTAATCTCAACCATCCCTTACTATTAATCAATGGGTATGATTTAATGGATAAAAATATATTAAAATATTAATTTAATCAATATAAAGATAGTAGGGTAAAATAACATAACAAGTTAGTTACAAAAATAGAATCAAATCTTTTTCTCTCTCATACATCTCCAATTTCTCAAATCTCACGTCTCTCTCTCTCTCTCTCTCTCTCTCTCATTCCTCCATTAACGCAAATAAAGAAAGCGTGAAGAACTCGAAAATTACGGAAAAAAACAAGAAAAATCGGTGTAATATTACGGAGAAATAACGAAGCAGTGAGTTCGAAAACTAAATATGCAACAAAACTCAACTAAATATGCATTATCGGAAAACTATCTATGCAACGTAAAAAAAACTAATATGTAGTACAATATATCCAATTATGCAACGCGTCATGAACTATGCAACAAAATCAACTAATTATGTATTATCTAGAAATTATCTATGCATTGTGGAATAACTAAATATGCAAAGACATTATGTAACATCTCATTTTTATAATTTCCAAAAACAACATCCCATTTTTATAACTAAATGTACATTATATTGAACTTATTTATGCGTGTAGTATAACTACATATGCGAAGACGTTATATTCAATTATGTCTTGTTTTCGTAAAACAAAGATTGCCAACAAAATAACTAAATATGCATTATTTGATGTCTAATTATGCAATAGAAGAACTCTAACTATCTTTGTAAAATAAAAATATTTGGAAAGAAAACAGTTCCTTAAAATCCGCCACAAAATCCCGGCGGTGTCTATTTCAAACCCATAATATCTGGGACCACTAATTTGAATTATAAAATTACAATCTTACCCTTAAAATCGCGAAAATTAGAAAATAATTAAAAAATGAATTAATCACATCCCTTTATTTTTTAAGATCAATGGGTAAGATGAGTCCACACTGTCTCACCTAGGGAGGGTGGTCTCATTTGAACAAATCCTATATATATATATATATATATATATATAGGGATTGGATCTCATGTGGCCTCTTACCATGTGGCAGTGTAGACAGATCTCATCCATCCATCCTATTCAATCAATGGTTGATTAGGTCTAAAAATACACCATTTTTCATTTATTTTATGTGTAAAAAGGGCAAATCGGTAACTATCAAAATGGTGTAAAAAATAATACCATATTTACTTTCCTAAAATCAAGGGATATATTCAATATCATATTTCCATATGAATACGCCTAATAATGAGAAAAAACGGATTCTCACTCTTCATTGACGCAATATTTTGGTGTACAAATGTTTATAATATTGTGCTCTGGGACGCATTATTTCGTGTATAGATATACATATTTTGGTGCTAATCGGTAACTATCAAAATGGTGTAAAAATAATACCATATTTACTTTCCTAAAATCAGGGATATATTAAATATCATATTTCCATAACAGATACGCCTAATAATGAGGAAAAAAACGAATTCTCACTCTTCATTGACGCAATTTTTTGGTGTACAAATGTTTATAATATTGTGCTCTGGACACATTATTTCGTGTATAGATATGCATATTTTGGTGTTAATCGGTAACTATCAAAATAGTATAAAACTAATACCATATTTACTTTCCTAAAATCAAGGGATATATTCAATATCGATTTCCATAATGAGATACGCCTAATAATGAGGAAAAAATGGATTCTCATTCTTCATTGACGTAATATTTTGGTGTACAAATGTTTATAATATTGTGCTCGGACGCATTATTTCATGTATAGATATGTATATTTTGGAGGTAATATAACATGAATATGGCGTATTTGGATGTTTATTTCAGACTAAACACGGTACTTAAGTTGGTATAAAAATATTGACAATATTGTACATTGGAAACATATTTTGATGTATACATATACGCAGACTTTGGTGCTTTATAACCGTATGGCGAGGTCGTTGTCTCCATCACTCTTCAAATCCCACAAAATCTTCTTCGACTACATGGGAATAAGACCGCCTCAAAATCGAAAATCCTCGTGTTCCTCATAGTTTGTCCCTTCTCCAGGATCGTGTCGATCTTATTCCATAAGTTTGTAAGCTCGTCGTGATCCCGTAAATCCTCGCTTTTGATATCTAAAATTTGGGAACCAACTCGTAAGTGGTGACCATTTCCTGAAGAAACAATCCATTTTTTCGAAAACATTTCTAGAAATCTCGACCGGACGCAACACGAGGCGACAATGAAAACGAGAACGTTGTCCTCGATATCGCAGTCGTGCCTCTCGGACTTGGGAAACCCAATTGTGGACTCTTTCATATGCGTCTTGTTTGGAATCAACGTCTTTCGGGAAAGACCACATTCATTGAAGCTCGGTGGATAGCTTGAACCCGGATCTTACTCCAAGTAGAATTTCGCTTCTTCTACAAGAAGGTTGCAGATTGTTTCTAGAGTGATGGAGACAACGGCCTCGCCATCCGATATTCTCTTTGGAATAAATTGAATGAAATCCCAAAAAAAAAAAGGGTTATGGTGGGGTTACCAAAAACGGATGGGTTGTTATGTGTATAAAATTCCTATTATGCCCTTAAACGGGTGGATTGAATATAAAAAAATAAAAAAATCGAAAAAACATAGGCCTTAGGATTAAACAAGATTGTGGCTTAGATTTGCCCCACATCGCCACATTGTAAGACCCTTGCCACATATGATCCGATACCTATATATATATATATAGGTATATATATAGGTATCGGATCATATGTGGCAAGGACCTTACCATGTGGCGGTGTGGACAGATCTAAACTGTTACCATGTTTAATCCAATGGCCTGATTTTTTCGAATTTTTTTTTAAAAAAAAATGGACTCGGCCCATTTAAGGGCAAAATAGATAAATTATACACAAAAGGTAACGGCCGATTTGGTAACTTCCCTCAATTCCATTTTTTTGGGATTTCAATTAATCCCTTTCTCCCACTTTTTTTGCTTGTGTTTTTTCACCAAAAAAATCAAAGATTTCGTCTTCCCACAACTCCCCTCTCACACACTCATCGTGCACTCTTTCATTCTTTCTAAAAATTCCACTCACACACGACTGCAACTCCTTCTTTCTTAGTAAAAATCGAGCCGCCGAGATACTACTTTGTTCGGGCGAACTTTGTGGACATCAAATCTCCAAGAAAGCATCCTGTTTAAGGTAAGCCCATGTTTCAATTTTTCGATTCTTTGGTTTGTTGTTTCTGTTCAAAGGGTTTTTCCCAATTCCATAATTGGTTTTATCCGCCATTGAAGATGATTATTTATGGGTTTTTTTCGTTTTGTTGCCCTAGTTGTAGGACACATTTTTTTATTATTTTGAATTTCCTAGGGTTTTGCTACTCGATTTTACAGACTCCCTTTGTAGTTGGTTATGTGGAATTATATCATTGACTGTAATGGGTTACGATTTATATAGTATAAATTTATGAAAAACGATATTCATTTAGATAATGAATTGTGTAATTCTTATATTATTGAATTTGTGTCTTTTCATTCCTAATTTGGTGTAAATTTACGCAAGCATGATACATCTCTTAGTTATTTTGGTATATACATAAATCCTTTGTTGTGTATTTTTTGCCCAAATGACTGAAATATGGTAAAAAAATGGAAAACAGGTAGTGGGATATATACACGTAATGTTCGTGAGACAGTGTTTTGGTGTATTTTTGTTAATCTTGGCACATAATTACACAGAGTTTGGTGTTTTGCATTAGTATGGTAGATTGTATATAGATGGCATACAAATGGTGTTTGGATAATTTTATTTTCGTAGACAGTTAGACTACATACAGTACACAGTTAGTTTAGGTGTGGTTTTTTATTTTGATACAAAGTGTGTTTGACACCTACTATTTTTTCCATATCATTTTACGCACACAGTGTGATATTTTCTTTAATTTTCTCAATACCAGGTTCAATGGCAAGAGAAAACAGGAAGAGACCTGCGTCCTCGGGGCCGAGGGTGCGAGTGACGTTAATCCGAGTTGCACGATTGAGGACTCTATATTGCCATGTAATTCGATGCACAATTTGAACCAAGAGAAAGGCAGTGGTGCTTGGTTTGGCCAAAAAATTTGTTAGTGGAATGTAGTTGGTTATCGATTGAGGAGTTCGTTTGTTAGACGGAGCGTCTAAGTACACTTTAATTATTATATTAGACTAGAATATTTTTTATCCATGCATTTTCATCAACATTATGGGTTACTTATTTGAAACGATCTTAAGCAAACATGTTTTCATGTTTCATGTTGTATGGTTAGTGTGTAAACAAGACACATTTTGACACTTTCGGTATATGTTTATTATTGTTTTGGTATATATATATATGTTCATATTGTAATATTTTGTTTTATTCAATTGAAGGTGTTTAACAAATTGTGTGTATACATAATTCTTAAGCGATTTGTGTTGAAGTACTATAATTATTATTACTTTTGGAAGTCAATGTAACAATGTACTCTTTTGAATGTTATACTTATCACCAAAATGTCAAGCCAATGTATACCAAAATAAGAGTTTATGATATCTTGTAATTTAATTATTTGCACACCATATTTGCACGATTGTAAACCACCAAAGTATTCATATATATACACCACAATATGCTCAAAATATGCTATATTTTCGATATTATGTTGAAGTACTTTAATTATTATTACTTTTGGAAGTCATTGTAATCCTTGAAAATTTAAAAGTCAATTTATATTATAACGTTGTGTATTATCAACAAATAAGCAGTGCACGCATATAGCAATTATAATATCAAATCGTTTACGCTACATGTTATTTTTTTATTAAATATATCAAAATGGACTCAAAAATGATGCACAATTAGAATATAAATGGCATTCAATTATAATATAAATGACATTCCATTATAATAAAAATGACATGCATTTAACATAAGTCAAAAATCGATAACTTGATTTTAGAGTGTACAAAATTTGAGAATGCGGGGAAAAGTTTCTGTCATTATGTAGGTTGCTCGGGACATGTACGGCTATTTCGACGTGCAATTTGCCATACTTGCCACACTTTCTCTTTAGTTTCGTGTTTGCCCTCGACACCGACCACACACGACACTTGTTTGTAGCCTTCCCTGTTACAAACAATATATTGCAAAGCGGATCTCTTTGTTCTTAAATTTCCTTGACGTGCTTATTCGTATGTCAAAGCCGCATAGTTTACCATATTCCTATAAAACTCGACACCCTTGTCCAAACTCCCAAAATGCATGCCTACTCGCGGTATTTTATCTTATTCAACTTCGTGTATCCAATATTTGGTGGAGTAGGGTGATATTACCAGACGCCTCGTATTTCGACGCGTTGGATTGTTTCATCACTAGTATCCGCAAAGTATATGCACACCAAATAAGTGAAACGTATACACAAAAATAATTTTCAAATTGCACAATAGTTTCAATATTAGCGTACATTTTCCTAAATAAAAAAATTTAACAATATCCACTCGAATGTTTATACTTATCACACCAATATTGAAGCCGATGTATACCAAAATAAGATGTTTTTATACTATTATAGAATTATTTGAACACCATTGTTTGTTCTCATTCTAAATCACCAAAGTATTCGTATATATACACCATAATATGTTGAAATACACAAGTTTTTCGAATGTTGTATACAACTATACGTGTCAATGTATAGCTTCAAATAAACATTCGACCACATGATATCACATTTTAAATTAACACAAAAATATACATATCTCTGACGCGAAAAATTGCCTTACATGCATATATATTGCAATATGTGTATACAACGATTTCACATAAAAGATTCATCATCACCTGACCATCCCACATCATATATTGCATGCTTACATGTACACAATAATAAATATATGTGTACACCAACCTAATATATAATGTGTACATTTCTGTACATTTCTTTATACTAAGATAAACATCAATTATGATTCCAAATTTTCTAACAAAAACACCAACAGGATGAATAAGGATATTGCGCGATTTTTTCAAACATAAACACACATACCAGGAAAAAAACTACTAAAACCCAACTTTCATCGGGCTTGTCCGCCAACACTTCATCATGTGTGATTCATCGCACTCATTGCCCATTTCGCAAGGTTTCGCGGCTTTTTTCGACTATAGGTGGTTTTTTTCGTGTTTTTGGGACGTCAAACTCGGTCTTGCTGCTGAATTTTGGATGGATGAAGAATGAAGAAGATGATAGGAAACGTGTGTTTTTGTTGCTAAATTAACTTCTATTCTCGTTATGGCAAGATTGCAATCAAGAGGATCCCTTGATTTTAGGTTATTAATTATGGTATTAATTTACCCATTTTTTGTGGATTACGGAAATGCTCTTTTGGCATTAAAAATAATTAAAAATGGTGTTTTGTTGGGCTAATCTAAACCATTGATTGTTTAGGATGTAGGGATGGGATCTGTCCACACCGCCACATGAGATCTCATCCATATATATATATATATATATATATATATATATATATATATTATATATGGAACTTCAATAATTTAATACTCGATTAATTAATAACCTCACTTAACTAATATTTTTGTCCGATCTCGACTAGGGGATAACTTGCTAAATTAATAAGATATATACATTTTCGAGAATTCATATATATAGGTCCCCCATGCGATATAAAAATTACTAGTTCTTTAATATTGATGTCATTTTTTATGGCGATCATTCCAAGTTAGGGTTTCGAGTAAGTCCAAGTGCTCTCATTCCCAAGCGAGAACTCTTCCAAGTTTTCTTCTCCAGGAGCTGGAAATCTTCTATGGGGAACTTTCATGCACACACGCAAATATTAGACGGGAACTTTCAAGTGAGCACGGTGATCGCGAGAGAATGTAAAACATTAAATGAATACTAAATAATGATTAAGTAAAATTATAAGAGATTAATTAAATCACAAATGAAGAGGATGACCATTTATATACCTGGGTGATGGGTATCGCGGGTCGCCTAGAAGAAAGTGGCATGTTGGTAAGTCTCGGACTCCTTTGGGTCAAATTATTCCATTTGTAGCTCATTGATTATTGGGCAATTAATAATATTATTCCAATATATAAATTGAATTATATATTAAATATTAAATGATATTTTTGCCCCCAAAGATATATAATACATTTATGATTAATCAATAAAGATTTCATAAAAGTCATCAATTGTTATTTCTTTCTTATTGAAATTGATGCAACTTGAATCTCATCTCGATTTTTGTTAAGGTGGTAAAAGCTTTCAGTGTGGTTTTCTCGTAGTTAAAAAATTATTCAATGTCATTGTTGTTGATCTTCCTTTTGAGGAAATGAATCTACAATAAAATTATTATCTTCAAATATATCCACACAATTCGACATTGCGATCCGGATTATTCCGCTCATGAGTCGTAACTCGCATATTCTACATCTCTAAAGTTGCATATTACCATGCTCATAACAAATCTTTTGACGTTTTGTTTGGTGGCAAGAAAAATATTCAATCTTTTGCGATCGTTTACTAGTTTTTTGATGAGCATGTCAATTATCCACAAGCAAAAAAGAATTCGACAGTTATTTATTTCTATAAATTAATAGATTATTAATTTATCGATTAGTTAATATCCCACTTAATTAATTAATATATTTTGATTCCAAAACTATTAATTTCTTGAGGTTTATTTATATGTAACATCGATTTTGCATCTTTAAATTATTTCTATTTTCGATCGATTATTCGAAATTTGTCAAGTTTGGCTAAGATATCGAATTTTTTAAAGTTTGTGTGTGTAACGATTTTTTGAAATTGTCTCATTGATAAGGCGGTGAGGTCCTAAAGCCTTACACAAAGTGAGGTCTAAAAAAGGTCTCGGAGCCCGTATCCGACCCGAAGTGGGGAAATGGATCCAACCCAAAAAGGTGGACCATTGATCTCCTTGACAACAAAGTACAACACCACCTTCCGGATGATAACACTTGGCGCACTCACATTAGTCGGGATATCTATAAATACATTGTTATAGTAACTTGATGGTAACTATTCGATCTGTCACTTTTACTCTTTACTTTTATATTTCTTGTCTCAGATCCTCATACCTCACGAACCCGATCCGACTTAGGCATCGGAGAGGGTCTTAGCCGGACCACACCCCGACCTAGCCCGACGTTTGTTCATCTATTTCGGTCACTTAAGAACTTGAACCCGGTTACCCCGAAAGTCCGTGACCCGAAGGTAAGTTACTTATCCAAATCGGTTGGCGCCATCTCGTGGGAATCTTTTTCTTTTTCCCCCGATCTAAAACAGAGGTGCGAAGGTATGGAGACCCCAGGAAGCATGTTCGAGAAGCGGGGTGTTAAATACCCCTATGAAGGATAAGGAGGTGTTGCAACTAGAATTTTCCTCATCTTAATCTATGTCGGATCCTACGGATGAAGGAAGGAAAGACCTGGACCGATGATCTCAATAAGGAAGGAGGACTTGAGAAGTTCGGGTCACGGAAAGAAGTCAGCAGCTCGTGAAGGAGAGAGATGGGAAGAAGGGGTTACCCGACCCCGACCCCATGGCACGTTTGGCTAAAGACCATGATGGACATAAGCGTCTGGGAAAAGGGTACTACCGGGAGGTCTTGAGGAAAAGGACGAAGCTAAGAGTAGGACCCCTCCTTCAAGACACACGGGTCCCTTGAGAAAGTGGGATTGGGGGTCGAAGGGTTGGGGATGCCCATGACGTGAGTACCGTTAGGCGATAACTTACAAGAACTTAGCGAGCAAATTGAGCTCACAACTAAAACATTGGAAGAAATGAAAAGAAGGGGCGATTCGCTTTGCTCTTCAAAAGAGAGGATCTCCTTTTGTGAAGAGATCTTGATGGAGGTAGTGACCGGATTTCAAGCTCCGGACCTTCCCGATATGATAGAAGCGGGGACCCTCAAGAACACCTAACGACATTTGAACATGTGATGCATCTATATGGTCAATCAAACGCTATTAACGCTCGTATCTTTATCACCACACTATTGGGTCGAGCGCAAGAATGGTTCACGAGCCTCTTTGCCAGCATGTAATGTTGTATGAGCAATTGGTGAGGAAATTCCTCTTCCATTTTGCCAGCAAGAAGAATGCTACGAGATCAGCTACGTACCTCTTTACTATTCGGCAGGGAGAGGAAGAGCCTCTTCGAGACTTCATTAATCGGTTCAACAATGAGGTCTTGGAGGTCGATGAACTAAGATTTGATATGGATGATCGTATCATAATTCACACTCTAAATAAGGGACCTTTCGCATCAGTATTAGCTCGAGATCCCCGAGCCGATGTTGAATGTTTGATGGAAATGGCACAAAGATACATACATGAAGAGGAGATGAACTCTCCGATAGATCGTAAGTGGTCCCAAAATGCAATAACGAAGGACAAGAGAGAGGAGGAGCGAGCCGACACAGATCTCGAAAAAGATCGTGATAGAGATCCGTTGAAGTCGACGGACCAAAATTCGAAAACTACACCCCATTGAACGGTCCCGGTTGTTGCGCGCCTTGATGTTTATTGAGAACTCAAGGTTGGTGAGGTCGCCAAAGAAAATGAGATCCACTCCAAATAGGAAAAATTCGGATAAATATTGTTATTTCCACAAAGACCACGGACATGGCATGAAGGATGTTTCTAGTTGAAAGATGAGATCGAGAGACTCATCCGGCAAGGATATCTCCAAAGACTTTAGAGAACAGGGTGAACCAGTTCATAAACAAGACCGAGCGAGAGGTCACGAAGAGGTCACAAGAGCGTAATAGGCATGCTCGACAAAGGAAGAGACCCACAGATCGGCACACCCTCATGGCCAAGATAATTTGCCCGAGAAAGGGGTAATACACGTGATAGCCGGGGCGACTAATGGGGATTCACAGAGAGCTTGTAAAGAGGTACGCAAGAGCTTACAAGCCGGAACCCGTGAGGGTCATCAGTCAATACGATCCAGGGTCCCTTGATAACATTTGACGATACGCGGATCTTCAAGGATTGGACCTGGACCATAATGATCCCATGGTTATTACTATGGACATGGCAAACTTTGTCGTGCAAAAGGTCTTGGTGGATAGTGAAAGCTCAATGGACGTTATATCCTTGAGCGTCTTTGAGGAAGATGGATCTCGGGATAATAACAATCAAGTCGGTGGGAACTCCTCTCACGGGTTCGAGGTAATGAGGTAGTACCTCTTGGTACAATCGATTTACCTACCTCTCTCGGGAGAAGAGCCGTGTAGAAGAACTTTCATGTTTAAGTATCACGGTGGTAGAAGCGCATTTTGCCTACAACATAATCTTTGGAAAGACGCAGTGAATCTATTCCAAGCCGTGGTGTCTACTTACCATCTAAAAATGAAATTCCCCACAAAGTTTGGAGTGGGAGAAGGGGAACCAACAGGATGGCTAGGGAATGCTACAATTTATCTTTGAAAAATAGTGAATTAAATAGAGCCACCCCGAACCCGTGAGGCAAGTATGCTTGGGGATGGAGCTCGAGCAAGAACTCTAAATCGGAGGAATATAGAATGGATCAATGTGGAAGAGTACCTCGTGGTTCAATGGACCCGAGTGACCAAAGAAAAACAACGAGAATGGGTCGCAGATGACCCCTGACCAAGAACTCATGATGATTAAATTTCGAAAAAGAATTGTGATGTGTTTGCTTGGGAACCGCAAACCCTGGAGGGCATAGACCGGAGTTTATTGTTCATCTCCTTAATATTGATCCCGCTATAAAGCCGATAAAGCAGAAGAAGAGAAACTGTGGGGCGGAAAGGAACAAAATAATAGAAGCCGAGGTGAGCAAAGCAAGTCGCTCCAGGGGGTACATTGTTGAGGTGCAGTTCACGATTGGCTCTCTAATGTCGTGATTGTACCTAAAATGGACGGAAGATGGAGGATGTGTACCTAGTTTACGAATTTGAACAAAGTTTGTCCTAAAGATCCGTACCCCCTCCCTTGCATTGACCTGTTGGTGGACTTGACCGCCGGGTGCGCATTGCTAAGTATGATGGATGCGTACCAGGGTTATCACCATATATCAATGGCAGAGGAGGATAGAGAAAAGACCTCGTTTGTAACAAATATCGGGGTCTACTATTACAAGGTCATGCCATTCGGGCTCAAGAATACGGGAGCCACCTACCAGAGACTTGTCAATATGATGTTCAAAGATCTCATCAGAGTAACCATGGAGGTGTATGTGGATGACATATTAGTGAAAAGCGAACAAGAGAATGACCACTTAAACCATTTGGCGGAGTCCTTTGCGGTACTGAGGAGGTACAAAATGAAACTAAATCCAGCAAAAAACACCTTTGGTGTTAGAGGTGGCAATTTCTTAGGGTATCTTGTCAATGAGCGCGGGATATAAGCAAATCCCGAAAATATTAGGGCGGTGATCCAGATGACATCGCCTAGGAGCGTCAAGGAAGTCCAGAAGCTAACTGGAATGGTAGCATCATTGAACCATTTCATTTCCAGATCTGGAGATCGTAGTTTACCCTTCTTCGCTACTCTAAAAAATGTGAAAATTTTCGAGTGGACGGAGCAGTGTGAGAAAGCCTTTCAAGAGCTCAAGACGTACCTGATCTCACCCCTCCGCCGCATAAAGCCGATAAAGGGAGAACCCCTTTACCTGTATCTCGCGGTCTCACCTCATGCAGTGAGCTCGATGTTGGTAAGGGAGAGCAAGGGAGTTCACCAACCGATCTACTATGTCAGTAAGGTCCTCCAAGGGGTAGAGGAGCGGTACTCTGAGGTCGAAAAGCTAGCTCTGGCCTTGGTGACCTAAGCTCGGAAGCTCCGACCTTATTTTCAATCGCACGTGATTATCATCTTGACCAACCAATCGCTAAAGTAGATCTTGGGAAAACCGAGGATCTCGCGGTCGCTTGGTTAAATGGTTAGTGGAGTTAAGGAATTTGATATCGATACCAAGCAAGAACAACCATAAAGGCTCAAGTCCTTGGGCCGATTTTTCGATAGAGATGTCAAACCCGATTGAGCCCATCCCGTAAAACTTGGACGCTTCATGTCGATGGCTCGCGATGAGCGAGAAGGGGTGGAGGCGGAATGTTCCGGCAGGTCCAAATGACCTAGAACTGGAAATCGCATTAAAATTGGAGTTTGGAATGACTAACAATGAGACGGAGTACGAAGCCTTGATAGCACGCATAAAGTTGGCCCAAAAATGTCAAGCCAAGAAGCTAGTAGCTTACACATATTCTCAGTTAGTGGCGATGCAGGTTCAAAGAGAGTATGAGGCTAAAGAGAAGACCATGGTAGCATACTTGGAACGAGTAAAGCAACTGATCAGAAGCTTCGATGAATTTCTACTGCACCAGGTCCCGAGGGCGGAAAATGGGCGAGCCAATGCATTGGCAAAATTTGCAAGTAGTATCACGGGGTCAGTTCCAGAAAAGTGGTTGTCCTAACAGCCGAAGAGCCAGAGATCGGATCTGAAAAAGATCCTATCGGTCTATGCCCCACGACGGGTCTCGTGCTCAAGATCTCTTGTTTCGAGACCTGGATGGAAGATATCAAAAACTATCTCCAGCAAGGTCACTTGCCAGACGACCCGCTAGAGGCAAAGCACCTTCGGGTAAAAGCATCCCGCTTTTGCATGTATGATGGGAACCTCTATAAGAAATCGAATCGGGATCATGCTCAAATGCTTAACCCGAACGGGCAGTGCGTATGTGATGCAGGAGATCCACGAAGCGGTGTTGAGGAATCATTTGGGCGGAAGGTCACTAGCTCAAGGTCATTCATCAAGGTTATTTTTGGCCAACGTTAGCCCAAGACGCCATCGAGCATGTTAAACAATGCGAGAAGTGCCAATTGTACTTGAACCTCCCGCATCAACCAGTTGTGCCGATGACATCAATACCCATAACATGCCCATTCGACCGGTGGGAATTGACATCTTGGGAATTGACATCAAGGTTATAATCATTTTTGTTGAGTACTTTTCTAAGTGGATAGAGGCGCAGGCCTCGGCAAAGATCACGTAAAACCAAACTCATGAACTTCCCTGTGGAAAGAATATAGTGTGTAGATTTGGCGTACCTCGGGTTTTGATCTCGATAACGGAACCCAGTTTCAACGGAATAATATTGTGGCATGGTGCAAAGAAAGATCCAGCAGAACTTCACCTCAGTAGGAAACCCACAAGCCAATGGGCAAACGGAGGTCGCGAACCGCATAATCCTATAACACCTAAAGACGTGCTTGGAGCAAATGCAGACCTATAGGGTTGATGAGCTCCCGGTAGTACTATGGGCCTATAGAACGACCCCAAAAATGGCGACAGAGAGACGCCCTTTTGCCTCTTGTACGGTTCGGAAGCATTTACCCTGGCAGAGATCGGGGAACCCACTCATAGGATCGAGAATTATGAAGGAGTTGAGAACCGAGAAAACAGAGCAGTTGATCTAGACCTCATAGAAGAGAGAAGAGAGCACGCCTATAGGAGGATCTTGCTGGCAAAAGCAAGGATGATGAACGAGTACAACAAGAGAGTGAAGAAGATGAGTTTTCAGGTTGGAGACCTCGTCCTGAAAAAGGTCGATGTATCCAAACACTTGGGAAAGTTAGATCCCAATTGGGAAGGCACGTATAAAGTGGTCCGCGTCACGGGAAAAGGGCTTATCGTTTGGGAGATCTGCAAGGCAAGGAGCTCCCTAGGCCTTGGAACGCCCAGAATCTGCGAAGGTTCTACGCTTAGCGTGGATAACCCGTCTTTGTTGATTTTTTATTTTGTCTCTTTTAGAAATTAGGGGAGATTTTACAACCCCATGTTTTGTTAAAAGTTATAGAGGTCATGAATTATAAAGACCCGAACTTATATAGCTCATTTTGGGCATTTTTTGTTAAAAGGGCAAGGGGCGCGTACGCGCAAGTAAATATCCCTCGACCCCGTATTTTGTTAAATGATGTGGAGATCAAGTTAATGGCTCCCTTAATTGGAAATTGAAATGATGTATATACCCATGATGGATGATTTGCCTGTTCGAAATTTAGAGAGGGATCCCAAGGGATCCCCCAGATCACAAGTGATATCTCAAGATCTCGACAACTTGTGCGAGACAAAAAGAGGGATCTCAAGTTATTCCCCAACTCACAAGCGAGATCTCAAAATCTCGACAACTTGTGCGATACAAAAGAGGGACCCCAAGGGATCTCCCAACTCACAACCGAGATCTCAAGATCTCGACAACTTGTGCAATACAAAAGAAGGACCCCAAGTGATCCCCAACTCACAAGCGAGATCTCAAAATCTCGACAACTTGCGCTGTGATACAAAAAGATGGATCCCAAGTGATCCCCAACTCACAAGCGAGATCTCAAAATCTCGACAACTTGTGCGATACTAAAAGAGGGATCCCAAGTGATCCCCCAACTCACAAGCGAGATCTCAAAATCTTGACAACTTGTGTGATACAAGAAGAGGGATCCCAAGTGATCCCCCAAATCACAAGCGAGATCTAAAAATCTTGACAACTTGTGCGATACAAAAAGAGGGATCCCCAACTCACAAGGAGATCTCAAGATCTCGACAACTTGTGCGATACAAGAAAAGGATCCCAAGTGATCCCCCAACTTGCAAGCGAGATCTCAGGATCTCGATAGTTGGAATATGAACTCCGGGGCCTCAAGGACTTGAATTCGAGAACGTTGAATTAAAGGTAAGCAAAAAGAAATCATGAAGCACAAAGTATTTAATAAGCAAATAAATACAAGGAAACATGGTCTTAAGTACAATTGAGCAAGTCATGTCCCCCCACAATAACTAGAGATCGGGTGCTATGCCCCTTTACAAAATATTCCTATTCTCAGTCGATGCTAAGAGGCCAAAAAGTACGCCCCCTCTACAAAATAATCCTATCTTTAGCCAAAAAGTGCAAGTACGGCGGATCATGAGGAAGGCCCCAGAAGGGAGCCGACATCGAGAGATCATCCCCTTCCTCGTGGGCTTGATCTCCCGGGAAGTGTCTCTTGTTTGTGGGGTCGAGGTCTTGAAGTAAGAAGTTCTGAACTCGTGACCTTCAAGGTTTTCATTCTCCTCCTCTACTGAAGAGCCCTCTCTCCATTGCCATCTAGTTACAGGCGGGGCCAAGCTTGCTCGGGTCAAAATCGCCTTAAAACCGCCAAATTTGTGGACTTGAGATTGGCATTTGAAGAACCCCATCACCTTGAACTCAGCTGCTTTTTCCACAACTAGTCTGTCAAAGATAGGGGAGTTCTTAAAATCTTGGGCACCCGAGGCCCGAGCATCTTTAAGCATCTTGGCAAATTCTGGGGAGTTGAGAGCTTCCTCTTCCCGCCTCCCGACCGTGGCAAAACTTTCACTACTCGCAGTCAAGCAAGCCACCTCAACCTCGAGAAGCTTGAAAGGACTCATCGGATTGCTTGGCGCGCGCCTTGAGCTCACCGCCTTGATCTCCACCTGTTTGATGCGAGAGTCATATTCGGCCTTAGTTTTCGCTTGGTAGTGGACTTCTCCTTCTCGAGATGCTAAGCCAGAGCCTTAGAATCTTGGCACTGGATCCTCCAATGATGGCTGAAGCATCAAATTATGCGCAACATTGGCAGCCTTGGAAGAAAAAGAAAACATGTTAAGAATAGTAAGAATAGGAACACAACAAAAATAATAAAAAACTAAGTAAAAAGAAAAAGGGATACCCTCATGAGGTCGTGGGCTGCTATCTCCTCCAACTTAGTGTCGGGCATAACACTCAAGGCAAATTGATCTTGGGGTAGAATGCACCCCTGATACAGCTCTAATGAGTCCCTCTCCGGCTCGTGTTTTCATTATAGAGCTCTCGGGTGAGATATTCCACTTCGGGATCACACAGTAGTACCGAGAATTGCCTCTAAGGTCGTGAAGCCTCGGTGTGATCTTTCGCGAGCGAGAGCTAACTTCTTTGACGATCTTCGACCTCGCACAAGGCAACAGAGATCTCCTCATCGCTAGGTATTGCCTTCTCTATGCGAGCTTTCTTCTTTGACTTGCCACCATCGAATTCTTTACTTTTACTCCCACTATGACTACGACTCTTGTCCTTTTTCTTACCCTCGACTTCTCTTTGCCTTTGGGGTCGAAGGAACCCCGACCTTCAATGGTGAGAACTAGAGCCCGGCTCTCACGGGCTGGGTGGCTCGCGAGAAGAGGACCTAACCTCATGAGATGGTTTGATAGCCTGCACCTCACCTGCGCAGAAACCATAGGCGCATCCCGGCGGCTCGGATCGCTTGATTGGACGGAGGGGAAAGCAGGATGTTGAGCCTAGATGACCTCAGCAAAGAATTAATTTCTCCTTCTACTCCCTAATCACAGTGGCCACTAAAGAGGCCTTCATAGACATACTTGAAAAAGCAAATAGGCAATTATAAAGACATTCGCATGAGCAGATAGAAGATGATAAGGAACGAATAATATCACACGAGCAAAAAAAAAAGAATAATAAAAATGCAAATTACTAAGCGATTGGGTACGAGGAACAAAAGCAGGCTAAGACCCAAAACAGATAAAACTTCCTCTTTAAGAGCTCTCTTATATCGTAGAGGTGGGTCGTAAGTTTTCGAAATGAAGTCCTCGGCCCAAGAGCATTTACCTAGATTCAAGTACAAACCCGAGGTTTAGAGAATCTCCAAGCTCGGGAGATCCTCCATGGACGATCCGGAGGGGCCGATAAAAATAAACCTCTTTTTCCAGTGACCAAGGAGGAGGACGGAGGTGAGTTAGAAACTTACAATGAGGTATAGAGGTCAAGTAAAAGAACCCGCGGTCATTGGTTCGAGCGGAAGTGGTAATGGAAAATAAAGACAGAAGTGAGCCGGCTGAAGGGGCGACCTTGAAATGCTCCATAAGAACGATGAAGCCTAAAATTTGTCGGATGGCTTTTGGAGAAAACTGAGTGAGGCAAAGTCCTAAGCGAATAAGAATATCCTCTAAATCTTTATGGAGGGGAAAGCGTAACCCAAAGATCTAACGTGGTGAAGTGAAAGGCAATCGAGAGGAGGTCTATGCATACGGTCATCTCGTCTAGGATAATTACCTTATACTCGGGGTAATAAAATAACGATGGCTTATTTGGGAGGCTTCTCCATGACGTACCCTAGATTTTATTAGTTCCCATGAGTCTTGAGGGGATATTGGTGGTGGTATCGCCCGAACTGGACCAAGTGGGGCTACCACCCCGGCTTCCCTAGGGGGACCGTATTTATTGTACAGGTTGAAGCGGCCCGATTCGTCCCCTGAGCTCGAGCTAGAGCTAGAGCTCGAACTAGAGCCAGAAGAAGAGCTACTAGCAGGTCATTATTGGAGGTAGATCTAGAACCCATGTTTTATTGCTAAAAGAATGTTCAAATAAAAATAGTACAAGGCCAAGAGGTACCTGCGGTGCAAATCTGAGGAGACGACCTACGGAGGAGAAAGGTCTCGAGTTCAAAAATTACCCTTAAGGGAAGGTGGTGACTTCGGATCTTTGAGAGGTCGAGTTCGCAGGGTCGAGCAAGACCTAATTTTTACAACTAGAGTGAAAAGTGAAAGGTGAAACCTATTTTCACCCTATATATAAGGGTAAAATGGTGGGCCCGCTAATTAATAATGAGGCTCGAAACCCTTAGAGGCCCAACCTTTGGACTTACAAAAAAAAAGTATGAAACACGAAACTGGTCTTGAGTTTGACCTGGGCGAAAGAACCACAAAGTGATCTCGATCTTGGGACCTCAAACCCAATGAGCTCCCAAGTGCCCGCCATTCACGACACCGACCCCGACCTCTAGCTCCTCCAAACGATCTCTAACCGGGGAAGAGCTCCAAGTCTTAGTCCACGGTTGCCCCGCACTCGAGCTCTCCCAAGCGACCTCGAGCCCTCGTGACAACTTCGTGAACCTGGGGGAATAATGATAAGCCAACATGAGGTCCTAAAGCCTCCCAACACACGGTGAGGTCTAAAAACGAGGTTTGAGCCCCATATCCACCCGGCCGGGTGAATGGATCCAACCCGAAAAAGGTGGATCAATGATCTCCCGACAACCAAGTACAATACCACCTTCCGGATGATGACACTTGGCGCACTCTCATTAGCCAGGGATATCTATAAATAAATTGCTCTGAAAGAATTGATGGTAACTATTCATTCACAATGGCACTTTTACTCTTTAGTTTTATATTTCTTGTCTCGGTATCCTCATACCCCATGAACCCGATCCGACTTAGGCATCGAAGGGTCTTAGCGGGACCATCCCCTGGCTAGCCTCGAGTGTTCATCTATTTCGCATCACTTAAGAACTCGAACCCTGGGCACCGGTTCGAAAGTCTATGACCCAAAGGTAACTCACCGATCCAAATCACTCATTATGAAACATTTTTGTGTATTTGTCCTGTAATCATACCCACAGTACAAACAAGGGTATTTCTGGCTAAATTATTTTTTATTATTGCTTCTTTTTTTTTTTATTTCCTTTTATAAGTTGTAACAAGATGATGTCATTTCCTACTAGAGGGTTGCATGCAATGCATAGATGGAGTTTGAACATTTCACATAAAAAATGATGGGTCAAATAAGAGATGCTGTACTTGATTGTACTGTCTTGTCATTTTCCAATTGATCCCTTGACCACAATACTGTTTTTTGGTTTTATTTTTGGGAAAATAAATTTAATGGCCCCTCAAGTTTTTGACCTCTTAAACTCAATTGCATTACATCATTTCTAACAAATAGGGCTGCAATTGAACAAAAGACGAATTTTAGAGAGTTTAATTTGAGTTTGACTAATTTGTTATCGAGTTGAAATTTCGAGCTTAAATTTATCGAATATACTAATGGTTCACGGACTTTTTCGAGCTTAACCTAGTCTAAACGAGCTTATATGGTAAATATTGATTATAAATCAAAGTATTCTTTAATTTATTACAAAAATAAAATTATATATATCTAAAACGCATAAAAATCTATTAAAACCTATAATTTTATTCAAAGAAATAAGTTTATTTAAATAATTTTATATTTATCACAAGTAAACATATACAAATTAAAATTAAAGTCAAACTATTAGTTTATTTGTACGAGCTTACTAACGTGATAGCCTTCTCACGCAGCCTAACGAACCGAATATCTCTAAGTTTGAGTTTGGTTCGTTTATTTTGACGAGCTTTGTTGAACGAATTCAAACGAACTTTTTATCGAATCGGTCGATCGAGTAAGTTCACGAATGCTGATTCATTTCATCCCTACTAACAAGTATTTTGTCGCAGAATTTACTTTGAATAAGAAAAAGGAAAAGAAAGAAAGAAAAAGCCCCAAAAATCAATTAAAATTTTTGCCTCCTCTTTTCTCATTTTTGTGCTTGTTGCCTTATAATAAATAAAATTATATTAAATTATTTATCATTTTTGTATCTACTTGTTGCCTTATATGTTGTTCAGTTTCTATATTATATTAAACTTCAATCAAAATTCCGAACACGGCAAGTCAGGCTGTCTAATTAATTAAGACATATTTATTTCTTAAGGATGAATAACTGAATGTGGTGGAATTGAAATTTAAGGGACTAGAATGATATATTTTCAAAAGTTAATCGACTACTGATAGTAAATTTTCCTTTGACTATTTGGGGCATATAATTAATTGACTACAAATTTTTTTTTTTTTTTTTTTTTTTGAGAAATAATTGACTACAATTTTTGTGCATAGAAAACCACACATTCGGCCTTCACATTTAATAATAACTCCAGCCCTGATGACGCGTGTGAATTGAGTAATTGCAACATCCACCGTCCAATATCCCGCACCCTATCATCAGACGGCTTCTGTCCAATGCTGACTTTTCCTTACGAGAGTTGCTTGGACACGTGGAGTCCACAGAGTTGAATTCACAACTCTACCAAACTGTCTATTTTATTACTTCAAGTATTATGGGATGACTTAATGTTCATATATTTTAATAATTAGACTGATTTTCATAATTTTAAAATATATTACGAGATAATTTATAAATTAAAATGGCATTATGAGTATTTAATACAATTACTTCATTAATCTTAAAATATTATTTTTGTATATGTGTAAATAAAAAGCCTAGTTTAGTTTTTTTTTTTTTTAGAATACAATTAAATCGAATCATAATCTACAACAAATATCAATCCAAATAAGATCCAAATTAAATTTTTCTCAGAAAAAAATAACCACACACAAGGGTGGAACTGATTTACATTTTATGAATTCATTAATTTATACATTATTATCTTATAAATTCCGTCAAACACCATTTAAGGCAAACTCTCAACCATTGTTAGAAGAAGGTCGAGAATAAATTTCTTTTGGATGTGCACTGATTTACATGACCAAAAGAAAAAGAAACGTTATGATGCAAGTATGGTATAATGACAAGCAAGACTAGACTTAAATGTACGCCCCAACCAAGTCAAAATATACATCAATGCTCATATAACAAACACTTTTAGGGGAATTAATCTGGTAAATTGGGTCAAAATCGTAGCAAAGACGTTATAACAGGGGTGGTAGACACGTGAACGCGTGGGGTGGTAGTATAGAAAAATCATATAAATTTTAACTAAATTTATTTTATTTTTTAAATTTGCTTAATAAAAAAATTTTTTTTTTAAAAGAGGGGGCCAGGGCCCAGGTTGGCCCCCTAACTACGCCATTGGGTCAAATCACTATACCTACTTTTTTGGTATTATTTTTTTATTTTAACAAAAGTTAAATACAAAACAAAATCTTGTAGTATATTGCAAGTTGCAACTTCAATATTGCACCCTTGTTTCATTATTCGAAATATTCATAAGTCATTGTACAAGTGTTTGTTGGGATAAATTTTATTTAAATAGTAAATATCATGTGTTTACCTATATATGGGAAGATTCAAGAATTTAAAGACTGAAATATAAGAGGGTGATAGGACTGAAATATAAGAGGGTGATAGGAGGGATGGCAATGGGTTGATTTTTTCTTGAATCCAAGATCCGTTCAACTAAGGCTTTTAAGGATTCCGACCCTAACTTGTCCAGACCCAAACCTAGTGAGTAGAATAGACTCGTTGGACCCACTAAACCCTTTTTATAATTTAAAATATTTAAATTATACTTATTTTTTAAAATTTTATAAAAAAATATGTTTTTCTAGACATAATATGATTTTAAAGAATTAACAATTAAATGAAATGCGTTATGCGTCTGAAGAAAACAAAATTCCAAATCCGATTATAACTTATTTACACCATTAAAACTCACCTCCAACGGGGCGAGTCGACTCGGTCACTTACCATCCCCTATAAGGTAGAGAAGCAACAAATGGTATTTTCAAATCTTTAAACTAATGGTGTTTAACTTAATCTACTGTTAGTATTGTATATACACGTCAAATATATAGTTTTATTTTTTAAAAAATATTTATATGATTATGAAATAAAATGTAAAAATGAATAAAAGACGACAGATGGATGTTTGGATAAAAATAGAGAAGGAAATGAATATTACTTGTTAGTTGTTAGGAATAATCACATAAACAACTCATTTAGTCACGTGGTTCAGTGTAATTAAAAAAAAAAAGTTATCTCTCAAAATTACAAATAACCAATTGACATGCGTTTCTTTTTCACAAATTGCACCCTTAACAAGGGGTATTTGTTAGATAAATAAAAATCTCAAGCATTTGTAACACCATAAAAGGTATTAAAATTTTGAAAGATAACTGATTTTTTGTAATTATGCAAAACCTGTGAGTACACTATAAAAACAAAATACAATTTACCTACGAGAAAAATATGTAGGTAAGTATTAAAATAAATATAAAATATAAGTGAAATCGTTGTATGCAACATTATTATATGTAAATATTTACCTGAGAATCTAAAATTGTTGGTAAATATCTACAATATTTCACGCAGTAAATTAAAAAACAATCGAAAATCTCTTGGTAATTTGTCGATATAATGTTGACGTGCGTTTTGGTCAACAAACAAAAATATGTAAGAGACTTAACACGTGGAAATATAAGCGTGCGTAACATTATGTTTATTTATGGCTAATTCGCCTTTTTATGCATAATGCCGAGGCGAATCATTGGGGTCGGTCTTTCTTACAATCTTGCTCCCTCCGATTCTCTCTCTCTATCGACTTTTTATACCCTTCGAGTAAGGGTTTACAATAGTCATCTTTGCACTAACTAGTCATTAATTAGTAAAATAATTAAAGACACATGTCCTCTCTAATCGTGCATGTCGATCAAAACTTGCCACTTGTCGACTTCTCTTTATAATTCTCGACATGTGGCGTTTCGATACCAATAAAGCGTTAAGCATGGGCGTGTGATTATTTTTATGAGGTCGTCGCGCTTGCGTTTCTGTCGAAATTTGGGCTCGGGGGCTCGGCGGTAAGTGTTGCGGTTGGGCTCGGTAGTGGGCGAGCTAATTAATTCGCGACGTGTCGTCGCGCATCATTGCCGACGTCACCCGCAGTCGCTTACTCGGATGTGTGTTGGGTCGATGACGTGGATTAATTTCTTCTCGGCTCGGGTGTCATCAAAGGCCCCCAAGTTTGATTAGAGAGAAGAATTTCAAGTCGAGTTAAACTTTAATGTTAATGATGAACATTTAATGGGAAACGGATTTCTCAAAGGTTTTGTTCTTTCCTGGCATCCGTCGCGTAGTGATTAATGCCCGAAATGGCATTAATGGGTTGCCATAATGACAGACGCGTGGCATCTTGTGGTTGGACCAATCTTGCGCAGAACCAAAAAAGGTACGTCGATTCGTCGCGGGCGTGGGGACGCGGCGTTTTCGACATGTTTGACGGCTTTTGAGTTTTTAAAAGGTGCGTCTTTTCGAATAAACGCCTCGTTTATCGAGGAACCCCATCTATAAATACATTTGTTTTCCTCCATTATTCACTTTCGCAACCATTAACCTTTGAACTAAAGTAACTAAAACCGAGCAGAAATTTTTGGTCGGCTTCCCAAGTTCGAGAGACTTGAACTTAGGTATTTTTTCAAATACTCTCCCTTTACCTATAAATGTCTTCTTTTGAGGATAGTAGGAGTCGTAGTTATAGTGTAGAGGTTGAAATTGAAGATCCTCCTCCGAACCTTCTGTTTATTTCTCACCAAAGACGGCGATCTCCGTCTCACGGCCGCCGAGCATTATTCGGGATATCTTCTCCGGATTCTTCACGAGGTGGAACGTCCTTGGAGCGGACGATACTATCTTTGACCCGACGCCGGTGACCATTTTTAGAGAAGGAACGGTGTAATCGGCCCCGGACTGGTACAAAGAGAGTTCCGGTGAAGAATCGCCAAGTGTTGATTTTAAAAGTACCAACCGAAGAAGAAAATATGGACCCATCTGAGCTGGAGCGTGATAACGTGGAGCGGGTAGATGAACCGTCCGGGGATTCGAGGCCGAGAGGCCACTAGGGCCCATAGGCCACCGTAATGGTGACGGCCAAGGCAAGGAGGAGGCCTCGTCTTCGTGTCGAGCCTCGGTGGACGCCGAGTGATATAAACGATATCCCGAGCATGTTGATGATTCGGGAGGTGGATGAGTTCTCGGAGGTACCATATTCCAAGTGGTATCAATTTTTGGGTACTGGACGGACGGAAGTTCCCCAAGACCCACCCAAATGGGTTGCATGGTTGTATTTGCCGCCACCCTTCTATACGGTTTGAGATTTCCACACGCTTTCCTTACGCGGTGGTTTTGCAAGTGGGGCATGCATCCGACCAGTGTGCACCCTATTTTGGGGCAAGGATCATCGGCCTCCTGGTGATGTTTCACTGAAAAAATATCCTCGCCCCAAATTTAAGGAAATGAACGAGCTCTTTGTATGGCGCAGCGACTCCTTCATCTTGGGCCACCGTCCGAGTGGTATTATGTACATGACTGACCGGGGTATCCGGACGGTTTGGTGAAAGGTCTCCTTCTTCTCGAAGGAGTGGAAGGATAAATGGCTCAGGTGAGCGGCGTGTGGCAAGCTCGCGTGGGAGATGGAGGAAGGGAAACTGTTCTTCATCCCCCATCAAATTTTGTTTTTGGCTATAGTAAGTCTATCTTTTCTTCTTTCTCTGCTTTTTGCTTTTTTTGTTTCTTTTTGTAATTGACTTTTGTCTTTTTCCTTTATAGAGAACGGGCATCAAAGGGCCTCTGTCGGCCACCTTTATTCGGCGTCGGAAAACATCCAGGCCCGGGAATCATGGACAGCGGATTGAGAGGTTGACTACCGAGGCCAACTTGGCCGCACTGGTTTGAGGCTGCTCCGCCCGCCGACCCCGAAGCCGAGGGGCGGCTCGGGATGAGGCGGCCGAGTGGGAGGTGGAGGTCGAGAGAGCCTCGCTGAGAACCCTCCCTAATGAAGAAATACGCCCTATTCTCCGGGAGAAGCGGCCACGAGAATCGAAGCGAAGTTGCGCGTCTCCTGTGACGGCTAGTCTGTGGGCAGATCATCTGCGCCCGTAGATGCACACAGACTCGAGCGCCAGTGCGGCCGTTCGAGGTAAACATTGTATTTTTCACATTTCCTTTTGAAATGTCCTTTTGCTTTTCTCTTGATCTTCTAACGGTGGTTGCTTTGTGCGGGCGTGGCTTGATTTGCGTGCATGCCTTCGCAGCGTGAGGAACACGGCGACGCGCGGCGAACTCAAGGGCGCGATCAACTGCTGATGCGGAGGCGGCTCAAGAGAAGATATTCGGGCGTAAACGCCCCATCGATGGAGTGCGGAGGCGGTGCAGCCTCCTCTTCAAATGAGAAGAGGAGGGATTGTGATGGAGGAGCCGGCCCGTGAAGGGGTTGGTCAAATGGCGTCGGAGCATCTCGAACAGGCCGGGGGGGAGGTCTGCGAACTTTCTCGGATGACCTTGGCGGGAAGGTCACTTCATCCCTCCAAGTCAGGTGAGAGATGATTATTGCGCGGGGATGATTGGACTACGCCTCGGTGGTTTGTGGAATTTGTCCGATGCGCCACGCCGACGGAGGAGCGATCGAGAGCTTTACCGAGAGGTGGGTCGGGCGCGATGAGTGTCGGCTCGTGCCTGGACAAAAGGTATCGAGCAGTGCCGCTCGGAGACTAGCTTTGAAGAACAAATTCGAAGACGCCATGGGGATGTACGGCGGATGATTGGGCTTTTATGGCATGCATCGGGGAACTCGTGAGTGGAGAAAAAAATATGCCGTCCTGGAAAGGCGGCACGGGGACCGCATGAGGCCTATGCTACTCTTCAAGGGTACAAGAATCATTCAAGACTCAGCGGATGAGGCTACGGCTCGGGCCAACTCGAGAGAGAAACTGCTGCGAGGCCGAGCGGAGCGAGATCCTGCCCAGGCAGTGGTCAAGAAGCTTAGGGCTAAGGTCGTCGAGCCGAACGTCCGCCACCTTTTGCCGAGAAATGGAGAGGCATCTAGCCGATATGCGCAGGAGGTCAAGAAAGCGCCCATCGGCAAACCGAGAAGCTTCAAACAATCCGTTGAAGCTTACTAAGACTCAGGAGTATGCATTCATGTTAACTGCGGCCACGCGACCACCCTCGAGAGAAATTCTCGATTTAGTTAAGGGCGGGCGTCTTGTTGCTCGGCTTGAGAAGATCTAGTCCTCCCGGGAGGCCGATCTCGATGCTCTTCGCCCGAACTTTGCCGAGGTTCCTAATGCTCAGGGCTCTCCTCCTTCGGACGTGGAAGAAGTCGCCCTAGCGGTGTCGTCGAAATTCGCCGCCCGCTCGTCTTGACGTTTGTCTCTTTTCGTTTGCATGCTTTCATATGTACCCATAGGTAGGTAATTTGGCTTCGTGCCTCAAGATGTAATGGGCTCCGGCCTCCTTATGTAAATACTTTTGAAGTAGAAATGAACTGTTATTTTCCTCTTTGTGTATGTGTTTCAAGCTTTTTGCATATGCTTGGCTCTTTTCCTTTTTGTAAGATTGTTGCTTGTCTTCTTTTTTCCTTTTGTATTCCCAAGTTCGGCTCGGTTCCCACCGCTTCGAATAAGGGGCTTTACTCGCCTTAATTGATTCTCGTACTCGGTATATAAACCCGATTTTTATTTTGTATTTGAAACTTGGTGTATAAACCAAGTCTTTGTTTTGTGCTCGGTGTGTACATCGAGTCTTTATTTTGTGCTTGGTGTGTGGCCAAGTCTTTATTTTGTGCTTGGTGTGTGGCCAAGTCTTTATTTTGTGCTTGGTGTGTGGCCAAGTCTTTATTTTGTGCTCGGTGTGTAACCAAGTCTTGGTATTGTGCTCGATGCGGCGAATCGAGTCTTTATTTCGTGCTCGATGCGTAACCAAGTCTTTATTTTGTGCTCGGTGCGTAACCAAGTCTTTATTTTGTGCTCGGTGCGTAACCGAGTCTTTATTTCGTGCTCGGTGCGTAACCAAGTCTTGGTATTGTGCTCATGCGTGAACCGAGTCTTTATTTCGTGCTCGGTGCGTAACAAGTCTTTATTTTGTGCTCGGTGCGTAACAAGTCTTTATTTTGTGCTCGGATGCGTAACCAAGTCTTTATTTCGTGCTCGGTGCGTAACCAATTCTTTATTTTGTTCTCGGTGCATAACCAAGTCTTTATTTTGTGCCGTTTCGGCCTTGACTTAAGCCGAGGCGATTTTTTTGTCCTCGGCACATAGCCGAGGTGAGTAAAAACTTCGTTTTCCTTTAGAGAGCTCACGAAATACGGATGAAAGGATAATTCCTTGGAATCCTATCCGGATCATAAACCAAGATCTTTATTGATAATACCGCTTTCAGGTATGCTACATTCCATGGATGCATAAATTTTTCTCCACTCAAATATTCTATTTGGGGACGCCCACCAGATAAGACGTGGGTGACCGAAATGGGCCCTCCTGTGTTGGCTTCAATGGGTGGGTTGAACGCCGTTATCTTTTTCAACACAAGATCGCCGACCGAAATCTTCTTTCCTTTACTTTGAATTGTAGTACCTTTCACTCCTTTATTTATACACTGCGTTTTCATCTCAAGATCGCACTTTTTTTTCTTGAGAGAGTCTAGCTCGGCTCGAGCGGTCTCATTGCGGTCTTTAAAAACTTGCAGTGCAAGGTAGGGGTTCCAATCTCAACAGGAATCACCGCCTCGGCTCCATAAGCTAAAGAAAAAGTGTTTCTCCAGTGGTCTTTCGATCGTGGATTCGTATGACCATAGTACAGGGAGTTCCTCCGCCAATTACCTTTAGATTCCTCCAATCTCGCCTTCAAGGTATACTTGAGTATTTTATTAACGGCCTCAACTTGTCCGTTCTCATCGGGGTGGTATGGAGTTGAGAAATAGTTTTTGATGCGAAACCTTCACAAAAATTTGAAACCCGGTTGTTATCGAATTATTTCCCATTGTACGTAACAATCGAATGTGGTATCCCGAATCTACGATAATGGATTTCCATACAAAGCTCACAATCTTTTCCTCATCTATTTTTGCCAGGCTCCGCACCGGCCCATTTTGTGAAATAATCCACCGCCACAATGGCATACTTGACGCCCCTTTTGCGGTGGGGAGTGGTCCGATGAGGTCCATTCCCCATTTGGCAAACGGCCATGGGCTAAATACGGAGGTAAGTTGTTCGAGGATGATATATGACTGCGGTGCAAATCTTTGGCACCTCTCGCATCTTTTTGACGAGTTCGGTTGCGTCCTTTCTTAGGGATGGCGTAGTATCCTTGCAGTATTAATTTATAGGCCAACGTTTGGCCCCAAGCGTGGTTGCCGCATATTCCCTCATGAACCTCTCGAAGTGCATAATCGTGATCCGTCTCGGAAAGCGGCGTAGGAGTGGGACGGAGTATCTCGTTTGTATAGGATGCCATCTACTAGTGTAAACCGAGCCGCTTGGGTTCGTAGTGTTCGGCTTGACTTTGTTTTCGAGTTGATTCCTTTTTCTAAATATCGAACGATTGGAGTCATCCAAGTCTGTTCGGCGGTTTATTTGTATATATCTTCTTTCGCGCCAAGTGATGGGGCAGATAGTTGTGTGATGGTGACATCGCGATGGCATCCGCCCTGGATCGAACCAGCCGAGCTAAGGCACCGCTTGCATGTTCTCGTTCGGGGTACATGTAAGACTTTGGTCTTAAAGTGTGATAATGCTTGACCAAGTCCAAATATTGCGCGATTTTTTGCTCTTTTGCCTCGTACTCACTTTGTTGATTTGATGAACAACCAACGGTGAGAATCACCGTGTACCAATAGTTGTTTTAGGCCCATAGATGTTGCCATATCTAAGCCCGCGAAGTGCCTCATATTCGGCCGTTGTTGTTCGGGAATGGGAATCAAATCGACGGCGAGCAAAGAGCATTTTTCATTTGGATCGATTATCACGATTCCGCCTTCTACTGCGGTGGAAGAGCGTCAACGAATAATTTCCATTCTTGGTCTTCCATAACTTCCAATCGTATGGAAGGTGTGAATTCGGCCACAAAGTCGGCTAAAGCCTGGCCCTTTTATCGGTGCGTGGTTCGTATATAATATCAAACGACCGAGTTCGACGGACGCCCACTTGATCATCCGACCGTAAGTATCGTGTCGGTGTAATACTTGTTTCAAATGGGTAGTTCGTCAATACTATAATCTTGTGTTCTAGGAAATGTGGACGGAGTTTCGCGCCGCAATGATTAATGAATAAGCCAACTTTTCCATTGGCGGGTATCGAGCTTCGGCGTCATGTAACGCTTTGATCGGTGTAATAGATCGGATGTTGAATAGAACCATCCACTGATTAACACCGAAGCCGATGGCGTATTCGGATACCGCCAAGTACAAATACAAGTCCTCCTCCTGGGTTGGTTTTTGCAATATAGGGATTGAAGAAAGGTGTTGTTTGAGGGATTCAAAGGCAATCTGTGCTTGCTCGGTCCACTCGAAATTTTTGCTTTTCTTTATAATTTCAAAGAAAGGCTTGCACTTGTCGTGGATCGTGAAACAAATCGGTTAAGGGTGGACAATCGATCACAGTTAGGCTTTTGTACCTTTTTACGAGTTTGGGGTTTCTAGATCGATGATGGCTTTTATTTTGTCCAGGTTAGCTTCGATTCCCCTTTGGTGACCATATACCCCAAAAATTTACCCGAGCCGACCCCAAATGTGCACTTTCTCGGGTTTAACATCATCTTGTACTCTCTCAAAACAAAGCAAACATTTTATTAAGATCGTTTAGATGATCGGATATGTCTTGTGATTTTACCAACATGTCATCTACATAGACTTCCATAGTGTGACCTATCATTTTCTCAAACATCTTATTTACTAACCTTTGATAGGTCGCACTCAAAGATTCTTCAATCCGGGCGGCATCATCTTGTAACAAGAATTCCACGGCGAGAGAAGAATGATGTATTTTCTTCATCTTCTCCGGGTGCATCCGTATTTGGTTGTAACCCGAGTATGCATCCATGAAGCTCATCGATTCGTGTCCGCCGCGGGCATCCACCATATAATCAATATTTGGCAATGGATAAATCGCCCTAGGCCATGCTTTGTTGAGTCGGTAAAATCCACGCATGGCGCCAGCGGCCATTGCTTTTCTTTTTACCAAAACAGATTGGCGACCCATCGGGATAGAGGGCTTCCGGATGAATTGATTGTCTAGCAACTTGTTAACCTCGCCGAAGTGTCTTTGCACGCTTCGTCATAGGGCCGAGCTTGCGCTTTTCTCGATAATCGGGCGGAACGTTAGATCAATATTGAGGCGGTGGCACGCATACTTGGGGTCAATTCGGGCATGTCCGCATGAGTCCATGCGAAGACGTCAAGATTATTTCCCAAAAACTCGATGAGCTCGGTTCGATATGGTTCGGGAGATCATGACCAATACGTAGTTGGCGCCCTCACTTGGCCTTCCGACATTGATTGTATCAACCTGTTTCTCTTGGTTCCGCCCATTTTCTTTTTTTGCTTTGCCCCTCCTTGATCCAGGGGCAATTGTCTTGAGTGGTGGCGGCTCGTTCTCGATTGCCGGCCGCCTTCTTCCATCATTGGCTCCTTCCCGGGTCGACGACCTGGATTATCCTCCTAAACGATCACCACTTATGCAACCCTTGTCCCATTTGGATGGGCAAATCAACTTCCCCGAGCGGGACTATCCTTCCTCCTCCAAACCCAGCATCGAATTATCGTTGCATGGACGGATATAACTATCGCCCACGTTCAATCTTCGAAATGCTCGGACATAAATGACGAATAGCTTCCGTGTCGATCAAAAGTCGTGGACCGGAATACCTAAAATTGGTGCAAAAGAATGACCGAGGAGGGTCGAATGAGGATGGACCACCTGGTCGGCATCCGCATCCGAGAACACAAAGTGGCGGTGGGTTGGCCTTCCTTGATTTCCGCCACCCGAACTTGTCTTTCGGCGTTGGTTACCTGCCTAACATCGGCTTTTCTTTTTTCTGTTGGAGCGTCTATCCTCGATGTGTTAGTATTGATTCGATCGACACTCGACATCATGAGGATCTCCCTCCCCGGTTTTTCGGCCGGGGTGGCGGCAGGAGAGTTGGATTGGTTACACGCGCTCGGATTGACACACTTGAGCGATCTTGGTGGGGCGGTAGTTCATGAACGTACCTTTTGAGACCGCCCCGCCGAACAACACGCATAATTTCCCTAATTAGATCTCGACACTCATCAAGATTATCATGACCTATCGATTTATGATAGGCACAAGATCGACGCGAATCTAATTTTGCGGCTCAATTTTCAAAGGCCGAGGAGGCAACAAATTCAGACCTTGTACTTCATTCCATATGGCTGATGGAGTGTGGGTCAAAGTACTCCTCAATGGGCGACTTCGGCCATCGCCTCTTGGCGAGCTCCTAAATCCGGTGGTTGGGTTTTCCGAGAATGGTCTAAATCCCGACCCGGTCCAACCTGGTTCTTTCCTTCCGTCTTTCTCACGCCCCCTAGCGGTGCTCGGGGGCGGTTACTTGCCATGGCTTCTTCCGCACAAATATGGCGTTCGCGCGGACGAGAAATTTTGGTACGAGGTCGCCCCGATTCGTGGATGGAGTAATTAAACCAAGTCTCGGGGGCCATCCAGCCATGGCCGCGATCAAAATGGCATCATCCGACACCGGTTCCATCTCTCGAACTTGCTTGTTGAACCGAGAAATATAGCTTTTGAGGGGGCTCGCCCTTCCCTTGTTTGATGTTCACGAGGAGTCCTTAGGTGCGGCTCGGACTTTGGACGTTAAGAAATGCGTCGTAAAAGCGGAGGCCGATCCCCCCATGCCCGAATGGATCCCCGTGGTAGGGTTCTAAACCAACGGTGGGCTCGGTCGCCCCAGTCGTGGGGAAGGCCTGCGCAGAGGATGGCATCACTAGATGCGAGTTCGTTCCATCCATGCTAAGTACTTGTGAACGTGAGTGGTCGGGGCCGATTTCCCATTGTAGAGACCGACCTGGGGGATTTTCAACTTTGGCGGTAATGGGGTCGCCGAACCTCCAGGGAAAATGGCGACATAACAACTGGCCTGGTTCATTACTTGGGGCGGTCTTCGAGACTGTTTCGCCTTAGGACCGCCTTCCAATTCATTCGGAGACGACGATGCGGCGGTGTATTTCTACATCCTGATTCCTCGCCATAGGCTAGGGCCTTGATCCGATTGACCACTAAGTCGCTCCGCTCATCCGAAACTCCGAGCCGGGAACTTATCGACCGAGCCGGGCGAAAAGGATCAACTCCCGGTCGTCCGGCGAACACCGAGTGGGCATGACGATGTCGTGTTGGCTCGGTAGTGACTCGCTATACGACTTTGCCCTTCCTCATCATCTCTCGCGGCCGTCTTTCATCACGACGGACATGTTGTTCATTACCCGAATCGGCTGGGGCTTCGTCATGAGGAAGCCCGAGAATTTGAGGATTAATGTTAACATTTAGTTGTGGGTTGAGTGGGTTAGTATTTGCAAGGAGTGGAGGAGGTGCTTGAGAGTTTGTGGTAGCGAGAGTTTGTGATATGAGTTGGTTCATTTCTTGTACAAAAGTTGGGTTGGCAATTAATGAGCAAAAGGAAATAAAGTAGTGCTCCCCCCGCGCATTTGGAGCATATTTTGGCCATTCGTAGTCCGGCGGTTTGGTTGTTCAAATGTTGCTCTTCACCAAACGGGCATTTCGATTGTTGACTCATTTTGTCTTTTATGAAAAGGTTAAGCGTTAAACTTTACCTGGTTTTTACTTAACTTGCTTTTGCTTGGAACTCGACCGACCAATACGGGCCCTCCTTCTAGCGCCAATTTATTGGCGTGCGTTTTTGGTCAACAAGCAAAAATATGTAAGAGACTTAACACGTGGAAATATAAGCGTGCGTAACGTATGTTTATTTATGGCTAATTTCGCTTTTATGCATAATGCCGAGCGAATCATGGGGTCGGTCTTTCTTACAATCTTGCTCCCTCCTTGATTCTCTCTATCGACTTTTTATACCCCCTTCGAGTAAGTGGGTTTACAATAGTCATCTTTGCACTAACTAGTCATTAATTAGTAAAATAATTAAAGAAAAGACACATGTCCTCTCTAATGTGCATGTCGAGTCAAAACTTGCCACTTGTCGACTTCTCTTTATAATTCTCGACATGTGGCGTTTTTCGATACCAATAAAGCGTTAAGCATGGGCGTGTGATTATTTTTATGAGGGGCATCGCGCATGCGTTTTCTGTCGAAATTTGGGCTCGGGGCTCGGGGCTCGGCGGCCGTGTTGCGGTTGGGCTCGGTAGTGGCGAGCCTAATTCGTGACGTGTCGTCGCGCAAGATCATTCCGACGTCACCCGCAGTCGCTACTCGGATGTGTGTTGGACTAATGACGTGGATTAATTTCTTACGGCTCGGCTCGGGTGTCATCATATAATTTGGGGGAAATAATCTTTTTATTTTATATGTAATCGTAAAATTTAGTGACAAAATTATTTCTCTCAATAAATTTTAATTTTTGATAAATTAGAATTTTCTTGTAGTACGAGTAATAGTATTTATAATTTTTCCCATATATTATTTTTTTTTTTTTGAGGAAACCAAGTGAATATATTAAATCTTAACAGAGTCTCTCATCCCACGGGGAACAAGATGAGTAAGTTCGAGACGGAAAAACACCATAATACAAATTACAACCGAAAGAGAAAATGCAAATTTAGCTAAGTGGTGTGCCATCATGTTGGCTAATCTTGGAATGTGGCGCAAGGTACAAAGAGTGAATTTTGCATCGAGCTCGTATGTCGTCAATCACCCTTCCAAGGTATGTGAGGTTCGTTTGTCGCTGATGGTAAGCCTGGGCTAGTAGTAGGCAGTCCGTTTCCACTTCGACACACTCGAGGTGTAGCTCCGTAGCTATCTTTAATCCTTCCGGCATGCAATGGCTTCCATGATGTCGATGGCGAATTCATGCTCGCACCGTTTTGAAAGTACCTTTGTTACTTCCCGTTGTGTGTGCGTATAACCACTCCTATACTTGAACCTTCTCCTTTGATGATCGAAGCGTCCGTGTTGATCTTGTAAAAGCCTTTCCTAGGACGTTGCCACCGATGCCCTGGTCTTCTCCCGCACTCTTGTCATCGGTCAATGACTTGATACTCTTGTAAGCACTTCAAGGCTAGTGCGAAGCATTCATTGTGGGAGATTTCTTTGTCTTGGAACGCACGCATGTTCCTCGTGATACCATATGGTCCACAAAAGCATGGCAAACAGAGCATCTCTCTCTTCATTTCTGTTTTTTGTCAATTCGTGCGTCAGTCGGCCATAGACGCCGATGAAATAGTTAAAGTCGGGGTCGAGTCGAAGTGGTGATGCGCGCCAAAAAAATGAGCTCCAGGGGCGTCTCGGCGTATGTTCCACGTGCCTCGATCCCTTCTCCACATCGTAGGCAATATGGATTAGGGACCGCCTTACGTTTGGATAACGCAGCTCGAACGGGTAGTGCATTATGTAACATTTTCCATATAAAAACCTGAACCTTGGGAGGTATAGGAAGCTGCCATACCCATTTCCAAAGGGGGGAAGATTGTCCTGATGTCGACGGCCTGTTAATGAGATGATTCTCCAAGGTCCACCCTACCTTATAACTTAGGTTTTGACGTTGATCTTGTCCGTTAGTCGTGAAATGCCACGCCCATCATCCGTCCTCACACCGTAATTTCTCAAGGGGATGCTTAGGATTATTCGGGCTTCCTCATTCGTGAAAATGTTCCTAATCAGATCTTCGTTCCATTTCGGGGTGTCAACCAACATTAGATCACGAACTAACATGTCTTCCTGTCCTTCGCCGATTGGTAGGCTAGGATAGAAATTATGGGTGGACGGCAGCCAGGGATCCCTCCATATTCGAATAGAGTTGCCATTTCCAATAAGCTTTCTAGAACCCTTTTTGATGATATCTCTTCCTGTTACAATACTTCGCCAGGTAAAACTGGGGTTATATCCAATTGTAGCAGTTAGAAAATCACCGTTTGGGTAGTATCGAGCTTTTAACGTTCGTGCAAGCAGGGAGTTATCATTTTGTAGCAATCTCCACCCTTGTTTTGCGAGCATGGCTTTGTTAAAAATAGATAGTTCCCTGAATCCCAAGCCTCCTTCATCCTTTGATTTGCATAGCAATTGCCATTGTAACCAATGTATTTTCCTTTCTTCCCCCCTTTGCCCCCACCAAAAATTTGCCATCAAGGAGTTAATTTTCTGGCATATTTCTGATGGGATTTGGAAGCAACTCATGATGTATGTGGGTATCGCTTGGACCACGGATTTTAACAGTGTTAATTTTCCTGCTGCCGATAGTGTAGTTGCCTTCCAGTTTTTCAGTTTTTTACCAACTCTGTCAATTAATGCACTAAAAATGCTCTTTTTCGATCTGCCCACATGTGTTGGCAAGCCCAAATAGATATGATGTTTCTCCACTTTCTGGACTCCCAAATGGTTAGCAAAGGACATAGTATTGGCTTGGTCAACCCCTCTCGCTAAAAGTGATTTCGGACTTTTCAAAATTTACCACTTGCCCCGACGCCTCCCGTACGTGGTGATGATATTCTTGATTTCTTGTATTTCGCTTCCATTTGCTCGCCCAAAATTATATCTTGTCATCGGCAAAGAATAAATGAGAAATTGGCGGAGCTCGTCTGCAGATTTTAAAACCGTGTATGTTCCCTGCCTGTTCCGAATTTCTGATAAGGGACGAGAAAGCCTCTGCACAAAACAAAAACAAGTAAGGGGAGAGAGGGTCGCCTTGGCGAAGACCTCGTGTGGGGATAAAAGTATTACCAGGGATGCCATTAGTCAGAATTGAATAAGAAACCGTAGAGACACATCGCATAATAAGAGATGCAATATGATTTGGAAGTCCTAATCGTAACATAACCTGGTGTAAAAATTCCCACTCAACCCTGTCATAAGCCTTACTCATGTCAAGTTTGAGTGCGAATGACCCTTTTTTTTTGCTGTGTTGGATTTCATAGCATGGAAAATCTCAAAGGCTAGAAGGGCATTATCTGTAATGAGACGACCGGGAACAAAGGCTGATTGGCTCGGGTGAATCATATGATTAAGGGCGACCTTGAGTCTATTGGCGATGACTTTTGTAATTATTTTAAAAATCACGTTGCATAAACTGATGGGCCTAAAATCACTAGGGAGTGAGGGATTTTTGATTTTTGGTATCAGTATGATGTGGGTATGGTTGAGAGGGGATGGGTCAACTTGGTTATTAAGGACGTTAAGGATGGTTGCCACAATATCACTCTTAATAGAAGACCAGAATTGTTGAAAAAAGAGAGCAGGCATACCGTCAGGCCCGGGGGCTTTTGTGGGGTGCATCTGGGATAGTGCTTCGACGATTTCAGGCTCGGTGAAGGGTGCGCCTATTTCAGTTCGGAGCTCGTTCGGTATTCCAGGATTTATTATGTTCAAGACCCTCGTGAAGTTTGAATCAGTAGTAGACGTGAATAGGTTCTCGAAGTATTTTTTAAGCACTTCCGCTATATCATTCTGATCCTCAACCCGCTGTCCCTCCGTGTTTAATATATGATCGATAGAGTTTCGCTTCTGGCGTCCACATGCTACCTTGTGAAAAAATGCCGTATTTTTATCCCCGTCTTTGAACCAATTAACCCGAGACCGTTGGAACCACATGGTTTCTTCGCGCCGCATAAGAGTCATAATCTTTTTTTCTAGTTCTTTAGCTGCCGTTATATGCTTGCTTGCTGGAGGTAAGGCCTGAATTTTTTCCAGTTGGGTACGTGCGCTTTCAAGTTGTTTTCTAATCATACCAAAGTGTGTTGCTTCCCAGTTGAGAAGAGCCATTCCCAGTTGTTGGATTTTTTCTTTTGTTTTCATTGGAGAATCACTCTCTGTATGGAAATTCCATGCCTGTTGAATAAAAGGTTTGCAAGAGGTGTCTTGCAACCACATTTTTTCAAATCGAAACATCCGTTTTTTCTTCGGTCTGTCACGCCCCTTCGAATTCTTCCATGTCAACAAAATTGGACAATGGTCCGATGAGATGCGAACCATGTGTTCGATTTTATACATAGGAAATTGACTCACCCAAGAGATATTAGCCACGCATCTATCAAGCCGCTCTTGTATATTATTCACCCCTTCTTGTCCATTAGTCCAAGTGAATTTGAAGCCATCAAAACCGAGATCGTCTAAGTTACATTCCGACAGCGTGTCTCTGAAAGCCTTGATTTTGACGTCGTCTTTTGGCCTGCCCCCCACTTTTTCCGAGTGATAGAGAATTTCGTTAAAGTCACCAACACACAACCACGGGGAGTTATCGTTTGCATGCAAGGATTTGATAAGTTGCCATGTGTTTGATTTCAACTGTTCTTCCGGCCATCCATATATCCCTGTTAATCGCCACTGGCCGTCAATCAAAGTGTCTATAGAGTGTAAAGAATGGTATTGATGTCAATCGGATCGATTCTTTCCACATGAGGCATAATCCACCTCTCCGCCCCGTCCGCATGTCACAATCAACCGCAAAAAAATTGGAGGTTTAGTTTATCGCACAACTTGTCAATTTCTCGAATTAAGTAGCTTTGTTTCCATAAGGAACACAATGGTGGGATCTTTACGTTTGATGTCTCGTGTAAGACTTGAATCGCCCGAGGGTTCCCAGCCTCGACGGTTCAACCGAGGCAACTCATTGTGATCGGCGGATCGCTTTGCGATCTCCGCCGTTGGGTTATCCGTATAAGACACGTCTGGTTTTTCCAAATTTTCGGTCTCCTGTTTGTGTTTTTTGGTTGGAGGAGTGGGTTGGGAAGGGTCCATATCCGTTTGGGGTTTTTTGTTTTTTCTTTGTTTTGGAGGCATGTTGACAGGGTTTGTAGGGGGGAAGGTTTAAATTGAAGGAGTCGGGTCCAGGTACTAGGTTTCTTGGGATCGGTACTTTGTGGCTGGTTTTGGGGTTTTGTGTAAGTTGTTTGGGTATTTAACATAAGGGTGTCAGTAGCAGAGGATAGTGTAGGCGTTGCGTGGGGGTGAAGGAATGTGTTGGTTATCTCCATGGGGGTTGAGAGGTTGAGCATGCATAGAGGGATCATGTTTTCTTGATTTTGGGTAGGAACATCAGTTAGGCTTGTTACTGGTATATGTGAGGAAGGGTTAAGGTTTTGGGGCTGTTTAGGGGTGATGGTTTGAAAAGAGAGGTTGAGGGAGTCAAAGTTTGGAAGTGTTGGTGATACATAATGGGATGAGTGGGGGGTATCGTTTCGGTGAGGGTGGGCGATTGTCGGGTCGTCGGGGTTTTGGGTGGGGGTGAGTTTTGTGGTTGATGTGGTAGATAATTTGTTTGGATGTTTTGGAGTTTGTGGGAGGTGTGGGGGGGGTAGGTGCATTCGAGCGAGGCCGTTTATAGGGGGATGCTTTTAACCATGGCCCGTACTTGGCTTCGGAGGGGGTTTGGGCTGCATTGTTGTCGTAGTCATTACAAGCTCGGAAATGGTGACCGATAATTCCACAACAAAAGCAATAGACTGGTAGGGATTCATATTTTAGGGGAATCCACTTGGATTCTCCTTTAACTTTTATTGTAATTCCCCTCAGTAATGGTTTAGAGATGTCGACTGCGATCTTTATTCTAGCCGACTTGCCAAAAAGGTTGTCTCCATCTGAGTCCCAAGCGACAAAATTACCAACCTGTTTAGCCATTGCAGATAAGGCTTTCTCGTTCATGCACGTGACGGGTAGGTCATAGAACCGGGTCCAGAAAGGGGTCTCCGTGATGGAAATGGTGGATGGTTGTTCCGTTCCTTCGATTGCCTTAAGGGCGAACAGGCAGCCTTCGAAATGCCACGGTTGATTCGAGATAACCCATTCTCTTTCTTTTGGGTCATCAAAACGGAATAAAAATAGGTTTTTGCCCCAGTCTCTTGCGGTGTAGCCCTTTCGCGGTTTCCATGCTTTCTTCATAACCTCGAGTAAATAGTAGGAGTTAAAGGTTTTGTGTGTTTTGAGTGTCCCCGCCAAACAAAACCCATCGGTTGTTTTATTTCGATCGACAGATTGTGTATCGTCATCGAGGTCTATCACAGTGGACTCCTGCTTCGAGAGGTTTTCCATTCACTATTCTGCTACTGATTCAACTTTAGTCGGGTTGAACGAATAAATCCTGCAAAAACCTGCAACAAAGCACTATGAAACAGAAAAAAAAGGCACAAAAAACAGAGTCAGAGGTATAAAAATCACGGGTAAAGGGGTGAAATGGGGCGGACGGGCAGTGGTGATATTGAGGTCAGACAGTGACGGGTGGCGAGCAGATGTTGGTTAGAGAGTAATAATATGGTAATGTGAGAGATGGTTTGACAGCTGCCCATGTGAGGTTGTGTGAGACAAAAGGTCGTGGGTTTTGTGTGGCACTATGAAAAACATTCTCTGACAAGGGAAGGATGGTCAGTACGGACAGGTTGACAGAGATGGGGATGAGGTATGATGAAAGAGAGAGACAGACGATGGAGAATGATGGATTGAACGGTGGCGGCGGACAAGGGTAGAAACCCTAACACAGCCCACTGGGAACGGGTCTCAGAAGAGAGAGAAACTAATCTCCTAACCTAAGAGGAGAACTATATATTATTTGTGTTGGAAGCAAGCAAGCAATACTCAGTAGTAAGTGGGGAGTTTGATGAGCTGCGACAAGTTGTGGTATACATCGGTTTGTAAGCAGTGACGTGGCTATTAGTTGACTTTGTCCAAGTCTTCGCTATTCAACAATTGAACTCTCTTGCTTATCACATTACTGACTTCATGCTTATCATCCCATGATATCATTATATCCTTTATTTTTTATGTTTATATCCCAATAAAATTAGTACCTCATTTATCAATTTACTCCTTCAATTTATCAATCTACCAATAAAATGTGTGATTATGCAGTTTTATGCACATATGATTAGTAAGCGTCACAGCGTCTAATATGTTTAGAAAACAGATAAATATTTAGTGTTTCTTATTTAGAATTTTAGACCACCAGGTTTGCTTCAGGTTGTATTGTTTCCTTTATAAGGGTATTGATTTGGGTTGAACATATCTTTCAATTTCTCCTTTCCCTTTCAACCATTACCCCAACTTATTATTTAAAATTTTATATACGTGAATAATGCGTATGGGTCTCAAATCCGATTCAACCCAAAACCCGATCCATTAAATTTTTTATTTAATTTAAAAATTATTATATTTTTTATGACACTTAATTTATAAAATATATATATTTTTTATATATTTCTAAAGAATCACAAAAGTTATCTTCATTTTTTTAATTAGTTGGGAGTCTTGTTGGAGGAAGGAGATAAAATTTAAAAAACCGAAAGATTGACATTGAACTCCTGCTAACACCCTTATAAAGGGAACGATACCACATGAAAGCCTCGTGTACAGACAAAAGTTATCTTCATACAAACATAGAAGCTTGAGTAAAGGAAATAACATAGGAGAATTCCTTTATACATTTGGATGATTTCTTTCTTTCTTAATTTTGTAAAGGAGATTATGAGAGTGACAATACAATCTAACTGCTCCAACTATTCCATCCATAAAGCTTAGAATCAATATGGAGTACTTGCTTTCTCAAATAAATAAAAAAAGATAAAATAATAGTAAAAAGATAAATAAATAAAAATATGGAGGACTCGGTCCAAAGCATTAAGTGGGCTTCTTGACCTTTAAAATTAAATGAATCTTCTTGTTTCATAAGAATTTAAACCCATTTGACCATCCCACTAAGTTCTTCAAATTGACAAGTTAGAAAAGCACCACATGAAGTCCTTGCATGGACTTTGAACTTGTTAATACAAGTTTAACGGTAATATAAAAAAAAATGAAAAGGATTTTTAGGTTTTTATAATCTCTATGGTTAGATTGTGTTGGACTAAGTCCAATTCATGGTGGTGTTAGCTAGGAACTGCCAACTACGATTAAATTATAATCTCTAAAAAAATTCATTCTCAGCTTTTAGGTGGAAATGAGAGAGTACTTTTTCTTTGAGTTTGCAAACACTCCTTAATTTTCTTGGGTTATGTGGAGTAATTGTTAATATATCCACTAGCTTGCTCCAATGATTTCTTCTCATTTTTATAAAAATAAACTTACATGTGTTGGTAAATTTTTGTGAAAGGTTTACATTTTTCGAGAAAATGGCACTGGGATTGTGTATAGTTTAAGTCGAGGCGAAGTAGATTCTGTCTCCGCAAGACGAAAACGCCCGTATACTAGTGCTTACGGTTCGGCGCCGCCTCTAAGATAACGACTTTCTGATTAGGTTAGCAAGACAAAGACAAAAACCAGGAACAACAAAAACAACAAGCCAAGTGTTTGATTACTTTCAAGCTTTCAAGAAGGAAAATGGGCAAGATGCAAAATGCAATGCTCGATTTTATGTTTTTCGATTAATTTCAGTATCTTTCCTATGTTTTCCAGTCACCTGTGGATCGACTATTATAGGCTTTAGACGCCCAGTATGGAAAGAACATGTCTTTTGGCTCGAAAAAGACACTTTTCAGATCAACAGCACTACACAGGGGAGCACGCTAGACAAGACGGGCGCGCGCCGCCTGCGCGTCGCGTGCTCAGACCTTCGGCACCAAAGACGACCCAGACAAGACGGCGGGCGCCGCCCGCGTGCGTGTAGCAGCGGAAGAGTAGCACGAGTATCGCGACCGCACGGGCCGTGCTCCCGCTCGTGCGTAAATAAATATTTTCGATTGAACCCTTTTAATTAATTACGAAAATTAATTAAATCTATTTAATTAATGATAAAAATTAATTAAATATTTAATTTTTTTAAAGGTTTTGGTCCAAAAAGAATAAGGGCCTTGAAGCCCAAGCCCGGACCGGACGGCCGAAGCCGAGCGGCCCGGCCGTGGCAGCCGGCGGGCGGCGGGCGCGTGTGTGCTTTAACCAAACCCACAAGATATAGGTCCTCTCCCCTTTAAAAACTTGGGTGCCCCAAGGGCCCAAACCCATTTGTCCAACTTAGGATAAATAAAGTGTGCAACTTTACCTCCTTTTTTCCTATGTGGGATGGAGCATCTCTCCTCCCCCACATTTTCCATTTTCCATACCATTTATTTGTATTAAGTGGCTAACTTCTAAAGCATTAATTTCTCATTCACCCGGGAATCGGTTTGAGAAATTCAAGTCTTATTCTCATCTACTCTCTTAGTAGAATTTTTACAAATAATTTAATTCCATTTTTATAAATGGAAACCACTTAATTAATTGGTCAAAATCGGTCAACACCCCATTTATCAAAGACCAATTCCAACAATCCCCACATGAATGAAATTAATGCATGCGTGTATGCAGATTCGCTTGAAAGTCTCGGCGAATCGTTATTGCATCGGATAGGTAGCTTGTGGCTTTGAACCTTCCTTAGTAAGGTACTATCGGATTTACTTAATTAGTTTAGTGACGCGATATCTTGAACTACTCAGTTTGTGTAAACCAAGACAACAAGATTTACACAATAATAACTCTAACACTTGTTGTTCTCACGTTGTGTCCATTTCGCCCCTGGACCATATCTTAGATTCATAAGTGTTTCTTTCAAGCCGCCATTACTTCTCACTTATATAGGTGATCTCCTATTGAAGAGTATCTGCCATACTCCACCTTTCGGTATAGGAATCATTAAAAGTCTTAAACTTAACCCGACCACATTCAAGCAGGTTTAAATACACTTGGATGTATCGAGAATGAGCTAACACATTTTCCAAGTGTTCAATTGAACATTCATAACTTAGTTGTCCCATTGAACCAAGGTCTTGGGATCTCCAATTCACAAGGTTGGGTTACCGCTTATGAACATTCTTTAAGTTGTGGATTTTAAACCCATTCCCCTTAATAATTTATACTGATTGATCTCGATTAATGCCTTTCGAAAGCGGATCCGCAAGGTTTTCCTTTGACTTCACGTAGTCAACCGAAATAACCCCATTCAAATCAATGCCTAATGGTATTGTGTCTCCGACGTATATGTCAGACTTACCATTTTTCTTTACTCGAAAAGGACACTTTTAATAAATACAACATTTCATGATCTAATGATCATAAATGCTGAATTTATTTCCTTGGTGCTTCTACTTTTTCCAAGTGCAACCCCACATTTCAAGGCAATCTCCTTTATGTGGGTTGCTTAAAAGTCAAGCTCCCCTTTCAACTTAGGTATCTTTGTTTTAAGACAAAGTCATCCGTAACTTTCATGGCTCTCGGCCCCTTCACTATATTATGTTAGAGCATTGTCCCGACAATCCGATTAGAATCTCGTTCTACCGCATTTCGTGCCTTAGTTCCAACAACTCCATCTTTTACAAGGTGTGTAACCTTTGATGTTATCACATCTTTAGTAAGACTTCAGATTCAACTTGTTATGGTGTGTCGTCTTTAGTGTTACAACACTTTCGACAACACCTCATGCAAATGTGGTTTCGGTGTTTACAACACTTTTTTGGCAACACCTTTCGTTACATTTAAAAATGCTGTGAGAAACTCCAGTGTTCCACAAAGTATGATTATACCCCACATTTGCCGATTTCCATTGAGAATCCGGTTGTCTTTCTCAATCCAAGTCGAACTATCAAATCCTCAAGCCCCATTTCATTCCGCTTGTGCTTAAGGTAGTTCTTAAACTCTTTCCACGAAAGCGACAATTTTTCGATAATCGCAGCCCACTTGAAAAGACTCGTTCGTAATCATCCCTTCCACACTAAGTCGTGAAGTATGATCGAATTTCTTGTACTTGGCTAATCACCCTTGGTGTCAACCATCTTATAATCCGAAATTTACCGACTACAAATTTCTTTGCACCAGCATCTTCTATTTTATATTTTTTCTCCAAAGAGTCCCACAACTCTTTTTGGACATTTTGAACGAACTATAGGCGTTGTACAAGGTATCGTCTAGTCCGTTCAAAATATAATTTCGACAAAGGAAATCACTGTTATGCCAAGCATCCACCGCGATTCTCCGTTCATTGTCTGATTCTTCATCACCAACGGCAGGGGGTTCCTCCTTCACGAAACGAGATAGTCCCAAAGTCGTCACGTAAAACAAAGATCTTCTCGTTGCCATCTCTTGAAGTCGGCACCTTAGGAGAACTTGGGTTTTCGCCATGAGCAGGAGCAAGAACCTTCAAACTCACCGGAGTGACCGATCCTGGAAGCCATCGTCTTCAATGTAAACAAAAACAATAATTTTCGTCTTGCGATTGTTGGTAAATTTTTGTGAAAGGTTTGCATTTTTTAAAATGGTTGGGATTGTGTATAGTTTAAGTCGAGGCAGTAGTCTGTCTCGCAAGACTAAAAAACGCCCGTATACTAGTGCTTACGGTTCGCGCCGCCTCTAAGATAACGACTTTTCAGATTAGGTTAGCAAAGACAAAGGAACAACAACGAACAAGCAAGTCTTTGATTACTTTCAAGCTTTCAAGGAGGAAAATGGGCAAGATGCAAAATGCAATGCTCGATTTTATGTTTTTCGATTAATTTCGTATCTTTCCTATGTTTTCCAGTCACCAGGATCGACTATTATAGGCTTTAGACGCCCGTATGGAAAGAACATGTCTTTTGGCTCGAAACGACACCTTTTGATCGAACAGACGCACGCATGCGCCCGCCTGCGTGCGTGCTCGACCTTTCTAAGACACAAAGACGACCAGACGCACGGGCGTGCGCCGCCGTGCGTGTAGGCGCAGACTCGGCGAGTAGCACGGCCCCCGACCGCACGGGCCGTGCTCTGCCGTGCGTCTTGGGCCGAAATATTTTCCCATTAATTAATTACGAAAATTAATTAAATCTATTTAATTAATGACAAAAATTAATTAAATATTTAATTTTTTAAAGGTTTTTGGTCCAAAAAGAATAAGGGCCTTGAAGCCCAAGCCCGGACCGGGACGGGCCGAGTCACGGCAAGGGCATGGCATGCATGGCAGCGTGTGTTTGACCAAACCCACAAGATATAGGTCCTCTCCCCTTTAAAAACTTGGGTGCCCCCAAGGGCCCAAACCCATTTGTCCAACTTAGGATAAATAAAGTGTGCAACTTTACCTCCTTTTTTTCCCATGTGGGATGGAAAGATCTCTCCTCCCCCACATTTTCCATTTTCCATACCATTTATTTGTATTAAGTGGCTAACTTCTAGCATTAATCTCTCATTCACCCGGAATCGGTTTTGAGAAATTCAAGTGTTATTCTCATCTACTCTCTTAGTAGAATTTTTACAAATAATTTAATTCCATTTTTCACAAATGGAAACCACTTAATTAATTGGTCAAAATCGGGTCAACACCCCATTTATCAAAGACCAATTCCAACAACATGTACAAGGCAAATTACAGTATATTACATGTTCAGTATGATACTAGTAATTGAAAAAGAATTATATACTTTATCCACACATAATATTTACAGTTTTTTGATATGATTATTTGCTTCATGTTTAATTATACTTGTATCGAACGAGGCTAGGAAATTTATAGCTTTATAGTAAGCAGGCCCAATGGAAAATGATAACATACTAAGAAGTGTAATGGGCCGAATCCAATTCTAATTCTTGGAGTGGACCACTTCCACCCAACTAGAAACGATGATGTAGTAAACTAGTAATTAGTCCATTAGATTGCGAGTCGGATCATCTTATATCAGACCCAATGAATTGGAGGCCAATTCAATCATTTTTACCTGGGTCGAATTTTAAAATATGATCCCTTTTCATATACAAACTTAAAGGTAATAAAAAAAAATATAATGTACACACTGCCTAGTTGGATATATGAATTTATTTTGATTCATTCTGCCAATAAAGAACTTCCACCACATTGGACTTGATCCAAACAAGATCCATTATCAAGTTTCGATGTAACCCACCCATTTGCCTACATTACTTGCCCACGTTTAGGCTTGTTCATTTATGCTTCCAAGTGTCCTTTCTGTTAAAACCGATTCATGTTTGTCTAAAAAATTTTCAATGGGGATTATCATTCACATAAAACATCACAAACGCACAACTTCAATTCACAACCATATACACTACACTACATTTATGAATTATTTTCTCATCTTTCATCCAATTATATGGAACTCGACCGCTATCCACTTTATCTACTTAAAATATAATATTTTTAAATTATATTTATCTAGTGGACCACCACCTACAAACTTACAAAATAATATTATAAATTCAATTTAATATTGAAAGTAGACTTTATCACAATTAATTTTTCAAATTCTTATATACATAAAATACTCTTTCAAACTATTCAATCACCCATAATCTCATTTCCAAACATATATAAATTTCAATCTCATTATTAATCCAAACATAATTTCATTTTCGCACAAAATTTCATAAGTTCTCAAAATTCATTTTTCAACACTAAAACCGAAATGGACAATAGAAACATAACCATGTCCATACATGACCTTAATGTCTCCAAAATCCAATGTTTATGTTTAAAATGTAATTTTTACTCTCTTAAATAATACTTTTGAGTGTTACTCTCTGAATTAAATACGTTTGAGTATTCTCCAATTTTTTGAGATGAGGGAACCACCGATCCATGCATATATTAAAAGAAAAGCCTTCATGAACGAATATAAGATTAATTACAAATTATCCTTCAATTTTATTTTAATTATAAAAATCAATTATCTTTAAAATACAAATATTCTAGTACATTTGTTTCTTGTATTTCCTTTAACAAATTGAGGGGTATTTATAAAACAAAAACGAACTTCAAGGGAGTATCGGTAATGCGTAAATGGATATTTATATTTCAAAGATATTTGGACATTTTGTAATTAGACAAATCCTCAGAAGTAATTTTTGTAATTTACCCACGAATATAATATAAAGACAATATAATCAATCCCTTTTTGCCTGCATTGTATAGATAAATAAATGATTTCATAGATCAAAAACCACATTCTTTCACAGGAATGGTACTTGTATTATTGACAGGGAGTGGTCTTTTTACAAGATCCAATATAATAAGCACCCCGACAAAAGAAGTGTTTGTTAAAAAAAAGCACTTCTTAGTTTTGGCTAAAAAAATCAATTAATAGTATTTGTAAATGTCAACTGCATTTTTCGATTCTTCTTTATTTAATCAAAATTTAAAGGGTAAATTATAATTTTAGTCCTATAATTTTGGGGTAGTCGTACCAATTTTAGTCCTTTATCTTTAAAAGTTAGTTTTGGTCTTGGACATTTTGCCCTTGTGGCTAAATAGCATTTTTGGTTCTTTATTTTTCTAAAATTAGCAATTTTATAGGGATGGCAATGGAAATTTGGTCGGGCGGATTGGCTAGGACTCGGACATCCGCCACGTGCCTAGAACAGGCGGGGAGGGGACCCGCCACAGTCTCGGGGGGCAGGCTACTGTTCGCCCCATTTTAAATTAAATTAAATTTTAAAAATAAAAAAATATATAATTATAAAATATTATTTACAAAATTTATTATTATCAATTTATAAATATTAAATATAATATAATAATATATAAAAATTATATTATAATATATATTATATATGCAACATATATATTAAAATATATTTTAAAACTAAAAATTCTAGGCAGGGCGGGCGGGTTCATGAGCGGAAGTGATACTCAGACAACATCTTTGCTTGTTTTCCGCATTATATCAAGGTTTCCTATCGGCCATCAAGTGAAGTTCTTTTTCAACATATTGATTATCCCAATATATTATCATGTCCTGGTGTTCTTGTGCATACATCATCAAAATTTGACGATATCTCCTGTAGGGTATATATCTTGGACACTCGTCCAGATCAATTTTCTCGGAGAAAATTTTCCTCACCAATTGTTAATTATATAAACTAATAAATATAACTTAAAGTTATTAATAAACCATGGCCCCGATACTATTTTAGGCAAAACACTTAGTCAAATAAGCCAATTATGTGCACAGGGGTATTCTTGGTATTTTAAAAGTATGAAATAACCCCGGGGGACCAATTTTGCAACAACTTGAAAATTACAAGATCGAAATTGCTTAAGTATAAAACATATAGGACCAATTTTGCAAAAACTTTAAAACTTATATAGGACCAATTTTGCAAACTCAATAGTTCTGAATCGAAATTGTAAATCGCTTATAGTTATAGGACCAATTTTGCAATTTTCCCAAATCTAAAAGCGAGTGAGAGGAGTACTTTAGATTTACGATTTTGTTTTGACTTATAAACAAATACACTTTTCTAACTTTTTCACCAAACACTCTCAACTTCAAATTGTCACGCCCCAAACGGACGCGACGATGATCCACAACTTAAATACAAATAATCAAACCGTCTAAGCGAATATCATCGAGAACCCAATGAAACAGAGTCAAAATAAAAAGGAAATAAAATAACAAGCACAACTTACGATCCACAAATCCATAATCCAAATTACATCCTCGAAAATCAATCAACGATAATAACTTAAAAGTCATGGTCTTACGCCTTCGATTACATAAACCGGAATGAAAAGAAAATAGAATAGTCCAACAACAATCACAAGAAACGAGTCTATCAACAACAACAAGAAGTAGTAAATCCAACAAGCGGAGTACAAAGGCTCAATCAAGGCCGGTTCAAAGATCTTCAACGTAGTCCTCATCTAAAGGTTAGAAAATAGGTGGGGATGAGAGAGAAATCTCAACGGATGGGTGATCGTGTGCAAGTGTGGCGATATATTGTTAATGCGAGAAAAAACAGATTATATGAAAACGCGTGAGCATGATGCATGAATTCACACCTGATCCACAAGCGTCGTGATAAATATATTTAAGTAATATACTTATACGATTCAAGAAAATGATTCATGGTCACCACACTATGTGATTGATCAAGGTAGGATTGCGCATGCGGAAATGTAACGTCAATCCCATGCAAGGCGATAATGGTTGCGTCGACGGATTTGTAGTGCCAACCAATGCAAAACAAGTAAGCGGTTGCGCACGGATTTGTAGCGCCAACCAAACGGGTCCGATAACTCCGGAATCGTGTGGATCGACAACGATTCTTCGCGTTCTTCCTTGTAACTCCCCGAGCAAGATGGTCCAAGACTGTCATCTTATCGCTCCATAGGCAAAGACAAATCCACAAGAGAGCTATCTGGCTCGGATTGTCATAATCATGATTATACCTCAAGTACTACGACCCGCTTCCCTTGGACAAACTCCGTCCCTCGTTGCGGGATTAGACGATGGGGCCGGGAAGAGTGGAATAGCAAAGCCGAGCGCCCGGTTCCATCCCCCGACGTATCCATTCCGACCGTGAGCTCGACACACCAAGTTGACTCAGCGAGGATAGTAAATACAAGTTCGGTGTAGTCGACCAGCAATGAAAGTATTATTGATTGAGGAAGCACGATTCAGAAAATTTTGAAACGCTAGTGGCAATTATGGCGTTGGTGGAGTTTTTGGATGAAGATGATTATCGGAAGGATAAGCAACCTTCGATATCTTGAAAGATTATGTGGAACATAAGTCCCGTTATAGATTCAACATCGCAAGGCGAGGAAGTCGCTCCGCGATCGGGTATTAATCGGTCAAATCGGTCCGATAAGTCAAGGGTTTTTGGGAAAATAAAATATTTTAATTAAATCTCCAAGTCAGAGGGTCCAGGGCTATTTTAGTAAAAGGAAAAATAATTTGAGTTAGGTCTTTTATAAAAGAAAAATTACAATTTAGCCCCGTTTTGTAAAAACCAACACTTTTGGGGTTAAAATTGAAAAATAAATATCCCGACCTTGAAAAATTATGAGGTCAGTTCCTAAATTCTCCAAATTGTCCAGGGATTCAGGTTTTTAAAGTTTTGAGGTCGAATTTTTATAAAATTCTCACATTGGCCCCAAATTTGTAAAAATTGTCATTTCGGACCTTAAGTTTAAAATAATCGGAACTCACAAACCGGAAGGGCTTTTAATGTGATTCCAGTTGGAAAATGTCACTAAGGTTAGTAGGATATTGGGACAAAAGCAGTTTTTAAAAGAAATAAGTGTAGGTCCTTTAACTTTTGAAAATATCATTTTTGTCCCATTTTGAAATAATTGTCTTTAAGGCTTTTAGGGGTCCAATTGTTATGAAATTTGAACCTTGGGTCCAAAATATAATTAAGTTATAGTTAAGTTAGTATTTCCAGGTGCATGGGCTGCATAAGTCCTGGAAATTTCATTTGGGTCCTCAAGTTAGTATTTTACACATTAGTCCCTCAATTTTAGAAAATTTACTTTCCAAGCCCTAAACACTTGGATTTTTAGAATTAAATGTGTTGGATGAAAAATGAATTTTTTGTGTAAAATTGTCATTATGGTCGTCAAAGGGGAGAGAGGGAGAGAAATTGTTTGATTAATTTTGTGTCTTGCAAATTGTCTCTTTCATGGAGACAATTAGACTAGTCAAAGTATGGGCAAGGTATGGAAAGAGAAGGAATGATGGGAAGACTCCAACATGTTGGGAAAAATAGTAATAAAGAATTGATGTATGAGATGATGTGTATAATGTTTGAATTAATGGTATAATTATACACAAGATGACTAATATAAGGTGTAAGCGTACAAGAGTTGGATGATATTTCTACTCCAAAAAATCCCATGTTGGCCGTCCACTATAGGGTATTATGGTAATTCCATATTTTTTTGTCCCAAATTTGATGATAATAGATGAAATATATCAATCTCCAAAATAATTAGTGATTTCTTTGATCACTTATAAGTCTCATGATCACTTAATCTAAATCAAAATCTTAATTCTATAAGGTAAAAGTCTCTAAAATAAATAGTCTCTTAAAATTCTAAGGTGACTAATAAATACAAAAATAGTAGTAATGATCAATCAAGTGATCATAAATGTGAAATAGAATTAATAAAGATCATGATCACAAGTAATAAATGAAATGAAATAAAATACAAAATATATATTATTAATAATTACCCGTCAAAGTGACGTGGTAAAACATTCGATCAAATATATAGACGACAATAAGAGTCAATTATATGTTCGGAAAAATTGGGGCTTCACATCCTCCTCCTTAAAAGAATTTGGTCCCCAAAATTCTCTTCATAATAGTTCTCGGATATTGATTCCTCATGTCTTCTTCCATCTCCCACGCGTTGCGTCTTCGTCTTGGTTGTGGTTACGCCACACCACTTTAACCATCGAATTTCTCTCTTACGCAATTGTCGATCTGTCAATTGATCAATGATCCGGATCGGTCTCTCGGTGTAGGATAGATTTTCCATTAGAGGAGGAGTATCTTGAGTGATGATATGCTCGGGATCTAGTTGATACTTCTTCAATCTCGATACGTGGAATACATCATGCATTCCCGCATATGGTCTTTGGTAACTCGAGTCGGTAGGCTAACTTTCCGATCCTCTGTAAAATCTTGTAAGGTCCAACATATCTCGGACTCAACTTACCTCCTTTCTTCGAATTGATCAATCCTTTTCCGTGATGAGAGTCCGAGAAATACTTCATCTCCGACTTCAAATTCCAAATCCTTTCTTCTCTTGTCCGCGTAACTCTTTTGGCGGCTCGAGCCGTGCGAATCCGCTCCTTGATCGGCTTGACCTTTTCCATGGTCTCCGAACTAAGTCGACTTTGGAATCGAGGCGACTTTCGTTTCTCTTTCGGAGTCCATTGGTCATCAATCTCCCAGTGTAGTGGGGATCTACATTTTCGCCCATATAATGCCTCGTAGGTGCCATCCCAATCGTGGCACGATAACTATTATTTTAGGCGAACTCGGCTAATGGTAAGTGCGAATCCCAACTTCCTTGAAAATCCAATGTGCAGTGCTCGCACATATCCTCAAGGGTTTGGATTGTTCGCTCGGTATCGTCCATCGGTTTGTGGATGTCTTTGTTGTCTTTGAAACTTAGCGAGGTACCCAATTCCTCGTGCAAGCACTTCCAAAATCTGGAGACAAACCTCGGGTCTCTGTCGGATACTATGTCGATCGGGTACTCCATGCGGTCGAATGATTTCTCGGATATAAGTCAGTGCAAGTTTCGCAAGCTATCGTTTTTCTTGATGGGTAAAAAGTGTGCGATTTCGTGAGTCGGTCTCACGACTACCCAAATAGCATCATGGCCTCCTCTAGTCCTTGGTAGATCCGTCACGAAGTCCATCGTTATGTGTTCCCATTTCCACTCGGGAATTCTCAACGGTTGTAGTAAACCAGACGGTCGTTGGTGTTCTGCTTTTACTCGTTGACAAGTCAAACATCTCGCAACGAATTCCGCTACCTGGTTCTTCATGTTTACCCACCAATAACTCCGTTTCAAATCCTTATACATCTTTTTTCCTCCAGGATGTATAGTGTATTTGAACGGTGTGCCTCTGCTAGGATTCTATTCCTAATATGTTTGTCGTTCGGTACACACACTCGATTCGAAATCGATAACTCCATCTTCAGGTACCGAGAATTCTGATCTTTCTCCTTTAAGTATCTTTTCCTTCAGTTTTTGAAGATGTGCATCTTTCTCTTGTGCTTCTTTGATCTCTTTCAGCAGATCGGGTTTAACCGAAATGTTAGCACACGAAATCTGAGTATTGGTTCTCGTCAGATTCCAATTGCTCAGCTCTTCTAATGATTCCCACTCTCGAATCATAAGTCTGGCTAAGCTCGCCTTTCTACTTAGAGCGTGCCCGCTCGACGTTAGCTTTCCCGGGATGGTATTGAATATCAAAGTGATAGTCCTCAATCAACTCCATCCATCTCCGTTGCCTCAGATTGAGGTCTTTCTGAGAGAATAGATACTTCAAGCTCTTATGATCCGTGAAAACCGTGAATGTTGCTCCGTAGAGATAGTGTCTCCATTTCTTTAACGCGAAAACTATCGCTGCCAATTCCAAGTCATGCGTTGGATAATTGGCTTCATATGGCTTGAGCTTTCGTGATGCGTAAGCGATAACTTTTCCTTCCTGCATGAGCACTGCTCCTAGTCCTTCTTTTGATGCATCACTATAGACGACAAAGTTTTCGGTCCCCTTTGGAAGGGCTAAGACTGGAGCTGTAGTAAGTCATTTCTTCAGCTCTTGGAAACTCGCCTCGCATTTGTCATTCCACTCAAACTTGACTTGCTTCTGGGTTAGTCGAGTGAGTGGTCCGGCTATCTTGGAAAAATCCTGGATAAATCTTCGATAATATCCACTAGTCTAGGAAACTCCCGATTTCGTTATGCACTCGAGGTTGTTTCCATTCAACCACTGTCTGTACCTTCGAGGGATCTACTGCAATCCCAGTGTCGGATACTATGTGTCCCAAGAACGCGACTTCACTAAGCCAAAATTCGCACTTGCTGAATTTGGCATACAACTTATGCTCTCGTAGTGTCTCCAAAACGATTTTCAGATGACGTTCATGCTCTTCTCTAGACTTAGAGTATACGAGTATGTCATCAATGAATATCACTACGAATTGATCCAAATAAGGTTGGAAGACTCGATGCATCAGGTCCATAAATGTTGCTGGTGCATTCGTCAGACCGAAAGGCATCACTACAAACTCGTAGTGTCCATATCGGGTTTGAAATGCGATTTTGAAATATCTTCTTCGCGGATCTTGATTGGTAATATCCTTGTTGTAAATCAAACTTCGAGTACACCGTCGCTCCTTGAAGTTGATCAAATAGTTCGTCTATCCTTGGGAGGGGATATTTGTTCTTGATGGTCACGCTATTAAGACCACGATAATCTATACACAACCTTAATGTGCCATCTTTTTCTTGACAAACAAAGACAGTGCTCCCCCGGAGACGCACTCGGTCGGATAAATTCCACATCCATCGGTTTTTACGTAATTGCGTCTTCAACTCTTGTAACTCAAGAGGAGCCATTCTATATGGGGTTCTAGCGATCGGGGAAGTCCCCCAGAACACCTCGATGGTGAACTCGACTTCCCTATCCGGAGGGACAAAGTGGTGAGTTCTTGTGGAAATACATCCGTGTATTCGATACTATAGGTACTTGGTTAATGTGTGTATCAACCGTGGGTTTGTTAATTACAAACGCCAAGTACCCTTGAGCCCCCTCTAGTGATCGCGCTTCCTCGCTTTCATTCTTTGAAATGATTGGGGCAATCTTAACTCGTGCCCTTCCCGAAATTTCCATTTCGGGTTTTCCGGTTCACATAGCTTAATGGACTTGTTATGGCAGTCCATTTGTGCATGGTGTGCGAGACAACAGTTCATTCCCAATATCACGTCGTATTCGAATATAGGTAATAGGATTAAATCGGTACAGGAAAGTTTATCTCAAAGAATCTTAACTTCGCATGCATTATAGATAATATTTTTTATCCGACTTGCACCCATAGGAGTTGACACTTCTGACATATATGCATATGTTCCATGCATGCATGCGGTTTGTGTACAAAATGCGGTGCAATGAATGAATGCGTTGATCCAGGGTCGAACAATATTTTAGCGTAGTGGTTAGATACTAGAAGCGTACCTTCCACCACGTCGTTGCCCTCTCGGAGCCTCTCTGTCCGGCTAGTGCAAATGCTCGGCGGGCATCCTCGCCCGACACCTGGCCATTTCGGTTTCCCGGGTGCATCCATTTTGGTTCGGTCCTTGTACTGGCGGCAATCTTTCACCAGGTCCGATTACTACCAGCGCAAACACCTTCCTTGTTTAAGCCAGCGATCATTGGCGGTATGTCGGTTTACGCAATATGCACACAATTGACCGGTTTTCTTTCATCTTGGTCCCTTTCCTTATCTCTGTCTTATTAATCGGTCCCTTCAAACTTAGCATGTGGTTTAGATGGTTGTCCCTGACTTTCCTCTTAAGATTATTCGATGGCCTACTCTGTTGAATCGTCAATACGGTTTCGTCCCGACTAATGCGGAGAGCCGCTTTTCTCGGCTAAGTAGGTTGTCGATTCAACGATCAACAATTGTTTCGAAGTTCCGTTTCAATCCTCGAGTGAACTTGTAAAGCTTATCCTCTTGATCGATTGTCCCCAGAGCATACTTGGACAATCGGTGAAATTCGGACTAGATCTTGAGCTACGGTCATGTTCTCTTGCCTCAATCTAAGGAATTCATCTCGGCGCGCCTCTTTCACAACCTTTGTGGAATGTCTTGTTCATTGAACTCGGCCAAGAAATTTCCCATGTTATGGCTACCGGTCCCCTGTTCCCACCTTCTTTCAATCGCCCTCCACCGGTCTCTAGCGGCCGATTCCGCATTTAAATACGGCGAGTGTGACTTTTGCTCATCCGAGTATTGGAGAGCATTGAAGATATTCTCGATTTTTCCTATCCATTATTCTCGCCTTCAAATCATCGGCTCCCTAAGAAGCGTGGTGGGTCGAACCGTAGAAATCGCTCCAACGTGTGATCGTTCGCCCTGCGGCGGGTTCGGGAGCACGGGGTTGAGGCTCTTCTTCCTGTTGCCTCATGAAAACCAAGATTTTTGTTGTAGGGCATGTGCGGTCAAGTTGTCTCCCGCAGCAGTGGAGGAGGCGGTGGTAAGTCGGGGGAGGGTACCGGTCCTTGGGTACGTCGTCATCCCCGGAGAACGCGGCGAGGTCTTCCACGTCCTCGATGTTCGCCATTCGATCAAACAAAACTAAGGCGGATCACCAAAGGCAAAGGAAAGATAAGAAGAGAATAAGGAAAGAATGAATAAAGAAAGTCAGTCAAGAATCAACTAAGTCAAGACAAGTATGACTATGGGATCTCCAAATATGTGTTCTAACTTAGTTCAAACATCAATAAGGCGGTTCTATGCCAATTTGAAATCGATTTCACACTTAATTGGTCAAGTCGTGGTATTATCCAAAACACGGGCATCGGAGGGTCCTATCTTGGGTCACTCGATGTAAGTTTCCATCTTACTAGCCGAGCTCGATACCACTCTAATCGTCACGCTCCAAACGGGACGCGATGATGATCCACAACTTAAATACAAATAACAAAACCGCTTGAAGACGAATATCATCGAGAACCCAATGAAAACAGTCAAAATATAAATGAAATAAAATAACAAGCACAACTTACGATCCACGATCCATAATCCAAATTACATCCTCGAAAATCAACCAACGATAACAACTTAAAAGTCAATGGTCCTACGACCTTCGATTACAAACTTAGGAATGAAAAGAAAATAGAATAGTCCAACAACAATCACAAGAAACGAGTCTATCAACAACAACAAGAAGTAGTAAATCCAACAAGCGGAGTACAAAGGCTCAATCCAAGGTCGGTTCAAAGATCTTCAACGAAGTCCTCATCTAAAGGTTAGAAAACGGTGGGGATGAGACGAGAAATCTCGGTGGATGGGGTGATCGTGTGCAAGTGTGGCGATATATAGTTAATGCGAGAAAATGATTATATGAAAACGCGTGAGTATGATGCATGAATTCACACACATCCCACAGCGTCGTGATAAATATATTTAAGTAATATACTTATACGATTCAAGAAAAGCGATTCATGGTCACACAGCACTATGTGATTCAAAGACGGTAGGATTGCGTGCGGAAATGTAACGCCAATCCCATGCAAAGCGAGATAATGGTTGCGTCACGGATTTGTAGCGCCAACCAATGCAAAACAAGTAGCGGTTGCGTCACGGATTTGTAGCGCCAACCAAGCGGGTCCGATAACTCCGGAATCGTGTGGATCGGGACAGTCGCCCGATTCCTTCGTTCTTCCTTGTAACTCCCCGAGCAAAATGGTCCAAGACTGTCACCTTATCGCTCCATAGGCAAAGACAAATCCACAAAGAGAGCTAGCTAGGCAGGATTGTCATAATCATGACTATACCTCATGTACTACGACCCGCTTCCCTTGGACAAACTCCGTCCCTCGTTGCGGGATTAGGACGATGGGGCCGAAAGAGTGGAATAGCAGCCGAGCCGCCGGTTCCATCCCCGACGTATCCATTCCGATTGTGAGCTCGACACACCAAGTCGACTCAGCGGGAAAGTAAATACAAGTTCATGTAGTCAACAGGCAATGAAAGTATTATTGATTCGGGGAAGCGATTCAGAAAATTTTGAAACGTGAGTGGCAATTATGGCGTTGGTGGAGTTTTGGATGGAGATGATTATCGGAAGGATAAGCAACCTTTGATATCTTGAAAGATTAGGTGGAACATAAGTCCGTTATAGATTCAACATCGCAAGGCGGAAGTCGCTCCGCGATCGGGTATTAATCGGTCAAATTAGTCCGATAAGTCAAGGATTTTTGGGAAAATAAAATATTTTAATTAAATCTCCAAGTCAGAGAGTCAAGGGCTATTTTATTTTAATTACAATTTAGCCCCGTTTTGTAAAACCAACACTTTTGGGGTTAAAATTGAACAAATAAATATCCCGACCTTGAATAATTATGAGGTCAGTTCCTAAATTCTCCAAATTGTCCAGGAATTCAGGTTTTTAAAGTTTTGAGGTCGATTTTTTTATAAAATTCTCACATTGGCCCCAAATTTATAAAAATTGTCATTTCGGACCTTAAGTTTAAAATAATCGGAACTCACAAACCGGAAGGGCTTTTAATGTGATTCCAGTTGGAAAATGTCACTAAGGTTAGTAGGATATTGGGACAAAAGCAGTTTTTAAAAGAAATAAGTGTAGGTCCTTTAACTTTTGAAAATATCATTTTTGTCCCATTTTGAAATAATTGCCTTTAAGGCTTTTAGGGGTCCAATTGTTATGAAATTTGAACCTTGGGTCCAAAATATAATTAAGTTATAGTTAAGTTAGTATTTCCAGGTGCATGGGCTGCATAAGTCCTGGAAATTTCATTTGGGTCCTCAAGTTTAGTATTTTACACATTAGTCCCTCAATTTTAGAAAATTTACTTTCCAAGCCCTAAACACTTGGATTTTTGGAATACATTTAAAATATGTTATTTCCAGTACCTTAAGAATAAAATTTTCAAAATTTAAAGTTAAGGTCTGGTACAGTTTTAAAATTTGCAAAGTAGCCCTTAAACTTTCAAAATTTTACAATCTAGTCCTTGGGCTTTTAAAGGTTGATTTTATTTATCTTAAAACTCTTAAAACTTTATTAAAATGTCCAAAAGTCATTTTTGAACCTGAGTACAGTCCCAAAATTCAAAATTTGCAGAGGGGGTCCTTTAAGTTTTATTTTCTTGCAATTTAGTCCACCAACTTTCCATTTTTGCATTTTTAAGTCCAAAATTGAAATTTAATCAATTATGCTCGACTTGTCCAGGTTATAAGTCATCCAAAACATGGATTTCAAAGATCATACACATGCATGTACAATTCATACAAGAATTCATCAAATATGCATGCACCTAAAATTCAATAAATAGCAATTTTGAGCAACTCTTGAGAATTTTCATGATTTGATACATAAAATTGACATGCAATACATAAATTATATATCTCAAGGGCTCATGTTCGAAATTCTACATGCATTTTAAATAAAACACCTAGAAGTTGGAAAGTATTTTTCCACCCACCTTAAAATTGGAAAATTGTGAAATAAAAGGATAAATTTCACAATTTTTGGATGAGGTCTAAGTCAAGAAATATCAAAAATTTGATGTTAGAAAAATGAGAGAAAAATTAAGGAGAAAAGAAGGAGATAAGAAAATGAGAAAGACTACACTTTACCTTGTGTAGTAGGTGATTGGAGACTAGTTGAAGCTTTAAATTTGGAATTTTTGGTTCAACTCCAAAATCACCTAAGGTCAGCCCCTATTTCTCAAAAATGAAAAAGGGGTGTTAAAATTTGAAAAAAATAGAAAGAAGAGGAAAGAAGGGTTCTAGTGTCCAATTCTTACCTTGTAGTCCAAATTTCTCTACTAGTTCTTCTTCAAGTCTTCAAGTTTCACCACCATGCATGCATGTCTCCAAGTGGTCTTCTAAGTACCTCAAAATCCAAAATATAAACTTAAGTTAAAAGAAGAATGTGATGAGTAGAAAGAATTTAAGTTGAATTGAGGAGTGAAATTTCTTACCTTGAGAAAAGGGGTGTTCGAATTTTTGAGTTTTAGTGGTAAGATTGTTTGTTTTGGTTTAGATGTTTGAAGAAAGAAAGTATGCTTAATGTTAGGAAGAAGATGTTAATGGAGTTATGAAGATGGGTTTGAAGATGTGAAGGACTTGGGTTTGAATATTTGAAGATGTGAAGAAGGGGTACTTGAAGATATGAAGAACTTATGTTGAAGATTTGAAGATGTGAAGAGTTGGTGTTAGAAGGTTTGAAAATATGAATGAATTTTGTTTGAAGATTTGAAGATGTGAAGGATTTTTAGAAAGAGATTAGAGAGAAGTTGGAGAAAAGGCTTGAGAATTAAAATGTGTTGGATGAAAAATGAATTTTTTGTGTAAAATTGTCATTATGGTCGTCCAAAGGGGGAGAGAGGGAGAGGAATTTTTTGATTAATTTTGTGTCTTGCAAATTGTCTCTTGCATTAAGACAATTAAACTAGTCAAAGTATGGGCAAGGTATGGAAAGAGAAGGAATGTTGGGAAGACTCCAACATGTTGGGAAAAATAGTAATAAAAAATTGATGTATGAGATGATGTGTATAATGTTTGAATTAATGGTATAATTATACACAAGATGACTAATATAAGGTGTAAGTGACAAGAGTTGGATGATATTTCTACTCCAAAAAATCCCATATTGGCCGTCCACTATAGGGTATTATGGTAATTCCATTTTTTTTTTGTCCCAAATTTGATGATAATAGATGAAATATATCAATCTCTAAAATAATTAGTGATTTCTTTGATCACTTATAAGTCTCATGATCACTTAATCTAAATCAAAATCTTAATTCTATAAGGTAAAAGTCTCTAAAATAAATAGTCTCTTAAAATTCTAAGGTGACTAATAAATACAAAAATAGTAATAATGATCAATCAAGTGATCATAAATGTGAAATAGAATTAATAAAGATCATGATCACAAGTAATAAATGAAATGAAATAAAATACAAAATATATATTATTAATAATTACCCATCAAAGTGACGTGGTAAAACAATCGATCAAATACATAGACGACAATAAGAGTCAATTATATGTTCAGAAAAATCGGGGCTTCACACAAATTCTCAAAAGTGTATCTATTTTTAAACAATACCAACTTCTAATTCTCTCAACCACTTTTGCTTCTACTACAATAAATCACATCTTCTTAAAGAAGAAGTTTTTGCAAACACTCCCAAAAAACTAAAACAATAGATATGCATTTCAACTGAAATTATTGATATTTTTCACTTATTGGATACATATACAAAAACCCTGCATAATATTAACTAGCTAACACAGGCAGGAGCCAACACAAGGCTTTTGTTGCTGCCAAGAATCTATACCTATAGACAATGCGCTGCATCGATGACCTGAGAGGACATTTTAGGAACTGCTGATCTTTAAATCTTCTAATCATCTGATTCTGAAGAAAGTATCTTAGTGAGATCTGATTCGCTAGGCGGGACAACCCTTTTCCGCATTAGAGTCTCAATGGCTGGTAACTTTCTTTTCCGGCCACCTCTTGGTCTAGACCGAAATTGCTCATCGGACTCTTCAAAATTCCCCTGAAGGTGAAAATGTAAGGGTGAGATATTTATTTGATCAGACAAGCCTCCCATAATGTTCTAGAATTGGAACCATGTCAAAGAATTTGCCAAAGCAAACAAAATAAAAAAATAAATAACTTACTGGGGTATAGATGTGGAATCCAGATATTTCGTGTTTGTCCCTCACGTGTTTGAATGCAAATTTCATGTGACAACCAGATATGCTACAGGCATATGGCTTAAGCCCAAAGTGTACAGCTTTGATGTGCTGATTGAGATTTGATCTCTGTACAAGGGACAGACACTAAAAAGATTAGAAAGTACCCCAAAGTATACTTTCTCAAAGGCATTCTTGATACCTATTTGTAACTGTTCTTTTTTTTTTTTTTCGGTCTCTTTGAGACGAATGAAATAGTTAGCTGAAAACACAAAAATGGATTTTGGATGCTAGGTGCTTACAGTCGCGAAAGTGTGTGCACATCTGTCGAAACTACACTTTATCCGATCCAATGAGACTCCTGCTTCATGCATACAAAGATGACGCTTAATGTTTTTCTTCAGCTGCTTGGTCCCACATTTATCACAATCAATGTATTGATGACAAGACGAAAGATGCTCTTTAAGGCACTGCTCATTGCTGAAATATTTCATACAGCCTGGTTCTGAACAAAATGCCTCTACTGTATCCAACTTAACTGCATTCAGACAAGAATTACAACAGAGGTTCAAAAGATGGCAATTATGGTATCTCCGCTTTCCTGAATGTCGTTGATAAGGGTAAACATAAAAGAACCCAAAACAATTCTGAGTACAGTTCCTAAAATAAAATCTTACCATGTGAATCTTCATGTTTACGTAATCTGGATGGATATTTAAACACCTTTCCACACCCAAGTTCTGGACATACATATTCCTTAGGGGCTCAACATTAGCAGAAGCAGATTTATCGTGCAACTCTTTCATGTGCCGCTTTATATTACACTGAAATGCAAATCTTCGTTTACATTCCCTAACAGGACATTCAAACAATTTCCCTTGATGTTGAATCATATGCCTGGTTAAATGATCCTTTCTTCGATAGCTAGAGGGACAGTCATCCACTGGACATGTAAAGGGCCTCTGTAACAGAACAATTTACCTTGAGAAAAGAAATGTGTAGAATTTTTTCACCGAGATTCAAAATCCAATCCAATATAAAACCTAGAAGGAACCTCAAACCTTAAAACGTAACGAGCGTGACAGAGGCTCCCTTGAAGGAGCTTCGCAGGCGGTCACCCACCTGGTACTAATCCATTCAAGGTAATATTGATGCCTCTCGCATTTTGGAGTTCTTTTATGTGGGATCCAATGCTTCACACCCAATCATAAATGATCAATTTTTTTATCCATCCTACAATCTGCAATGTGTCTATTTTCAAGGGATAAAGGTATCAATAATAAGAAATAGAACAAGAAAGAATATGAAAGAAACGCTCAAAAACGCCAAACAAAATCATGACTTGGGCTTTAAGGTCAGAATTCAATAATAAAAGCTCATGACTAAGAATGGTACTTAATGCAGTGTCCAGACAAAAAGACCATTTTATATTCATAAATACAACCCATCATTATTCTCCAAATTCCAGCACAGCTTGAAGTGCCACTATGCTTATAACAACATTTTCCCACATGATGATGCAAATGATGGCATATGTCTAAAACACTAGTTTCATAACTGTTGAACTGTAATAAATTTACATAATCTCCAGACCAGAGCGCAACCCTCGGTAGAAATGCAGTCACCTCTAAATAATTATGTCTAATGCATTATATAGAAATAAAAGTGTAAAGAAAGCAAGCCAATTAACTCGTTAGAAGACAATCCAAACATTAAGTTTCTCCCGACAATAGCTTCAGGATTCTACTAACTTCACAGCATTGCCAACAAATTTCTGAAGCAACTGAGAATTGTTAAGAAAGAAATAATCCCATGTAGGAAATTAATGAAAACCACGACAAATAAACGGAAACGGAAAGCTGACCTCGAGAGAATGGCTTTGCATATGCTGTTTCAGATGAGCAGGCTTGTTGAAATTGAACCGCACACTTCACAAGTATGCAATCTATCCCCTGGCTTTTCTCTTCACTTTCCTCATTTACCTTCATTTCCTCCTGCAACTCACACAACCCATTTTAATTCACCAAACAACAATCAAATCGCGACATAAGTTCAAGCACACTCAAACACCAACCAAATGTAACACACAATAACGCGCATCGTGCAACAGGCTGTTTAGCTAATAAATACCCAAAACTAATTAAAAATTTAGATGAATCCTAAGAAAATAACACACACCTGGTGGTGAATGAGGATGTGAGATGAGATGAGAGATTTCTTTGAGCGGCAAATGCCGCAGTACTCGCAGTTATATCTCCTAATGTCCCTGAAAATCGCTCCTCGTGCTTTCTCTACTTCATTTCCCATTATATATATATATACGTCAACGTATCTATCCAGCGACCGAGATGGGCGAGCAGAACCCTAGCTCCGAACAGCGGCGCAGACGGAAAGCAAGGAGATACAAGTATTTTGGAGCAGGGTTTGCTACAAAGATGTGTCGATTGTCGAAGGGGTTTTATGTGTTACACTTTGAGAAAATTATGATCAAGGGAGTCGAAAGTTTCTAAATTGCAAAAGACATCATAAGTTTATCTAACTTTTTTTTATCTAACTTTTTCTTGAGATATAATAAGTTTTTGTAACTAAAGAAGTGATTGTTAAATGTAACAAATTCTGAAAAAGGCCAATTTTAATACAAATAACAAAGTGGTAATGGGCCAAAATAATCATTGAAAAAATGAAAACTAGTCATCTAAAGAAAATAAATGTTATTTAATCATTTTGGCATAACAAACGACATGCATACCCTTTCTATTTGATATTTGGTCTATTTCTATCTCTTTCACTTATCTCTCTCTATATTCTCTTACTCTTTCTTTCAAACTTTTAAGAAAATTGAATTTGAGTTTTTTTTTTCGTATATGCAATATGGGTTTTGGATTATAGATATTCAAAAGATGATTAATTTGATATATATACATGGAAAAAGGATTTGAAACGAAAAAATTATGTGAATTCAAAGTTTATTGGAGAAAAACAAAATAACCTGGATATAATAAGTGAGAGTAATTGGATGCCAAGTAATGGTAACTCGATGGCAAGTTATGATATGTCGAGTTATGGCAACTCGATGCAAGTTATGATAATTCGATGTCAAGTTATGGTAACTTGATGCTAAGTTATGGTATGTCAAGTTATTGTAACTCGATGCAAATTATGATAACTTGATACCAAGTTCTGAACTTCGATTACAAGTTATGGTAACTCGATGTCAAGTTATGGTATGCCAAGTTCTGAGAGGATGTGTCTTGGTGCAATTAAATAGATAAAGGGCAAATTGGATTTTTCACATAATCAAATGGCTAAAAAGTATGTGTTTGGAAAAAATTGCTAAAAAACTTTTTGGTTTAATGATAATGGCCATAAAACCGATCCACTCAATAACAAATTTATTTTTATTCGATTTTTACTATTACAAGTGAAGTTGACATTGTTTATTAGGTCGGTTTTTTGGTCATTTCCAATAAATAAAAAAAAGTTAGCCATTTTTTTCAAATTCATGTTTCTTAGCTATTTTGACATGTGAAATTCCCAAATGCCCCTTAATCCATTAAACCCATTTTCGAGTCACGCACACACATTCACCAATTTCATAACTCGACATTCAAAACTTGGGCAAAAAATCTTATTGATTAATTTCATATTTTTGTTGACTTAGTTAGTTTATAATTGTTTGAGTTAAGATGTTGTTATATTTGAAGAATTTTGATGGTTTAGATAATTTAGGTTTTGAAACCTTGTTGCACCGATTAATGGTAATTGGGGTGAGTGGGGAAACAACAATTTTCATCGCATAATTCAATATCGAATTACTATTACTCGATATCGAGTTACTATAGCTCTATATTGAGTTTGCTTAAGATCTTGTTTTCGATTACATATCGAGTTAAATGTAATCAATATCTAGTTACATAACTCGATTGAGTTATGAAAACTCGATATCCGATTACATAACTAGATATCGAGTTTTCAAACTTTAATTGTAGGTGTTAGTCAAACAAACGATAACTTGATGGATATCAAGTTACATCAGAACTACTCTCACTTATTATAATCAATTATTTTGTTTTTCTCCAAAAAACTTTGAAATCACGTAACTTTTTCGTTTTCAAATCCATTTTGCATGTATAATATATCAAATTAATCATATTTATGAGATCCATAATTCAATACCCATATTGCATATACAAAAACGAAAAACACTGATTCGAATTTTTGAAAAAGTTTGAAATAGAGAGTAAGAGGATATAGAGATAAGTGGAAGAGAGAGAATTATATCAAATATCAAACAAATATACTAGAAGAGTATGAATGTCTTTTATTACGCCAAAATGACTAAAAAATATTGTTTTTAAAAGATGACTACTTTTTATTTTTCATTATTGAAGTTGTTATTTTGACCCATTATCCCTTGCTTATTTGGCAAACAAAAGAATCTGCTATGAGCATTGGATATCTACAGACTACAAGTTATATTTTTGTCATTATTAACTATAACCTTAGGTCAAATTTAAATAAAATTGTGATTACTGCCTTTTAGTTTTGACAACTGTGGGATATGGATCCTTTATATTGAATTTCACCATAAACATGTTAATATTAGGAGAAAGTATTAAACATTAAAATCAAGCATTTCAACCAGTGTATTCTTTTTTTTCAAGACCGACAATTTCATCTGCGTTTCTCTTAATCAATAATTAAAATAGAATACTTAAAGTGCAAAAATCTATTTATTTTTCAAGCTATTTAGAGACGTACATGAGGCCATAAAGGAGTAAGTTCTGGAGATGCTCAAATCACACAAGAAAGGTATCCGTAGAGCAATAAAATGTTCTCGCAACATTGTTAAATAACCTCAAGGTGCAAGAACGTCAAAATCGTGTCTGCACAACTGTGGCGATAACAGAAATATACTCGCAACTCGCTTATAGAATTTTGCCTCCATTTATGAATGAATACAGTACTTATTTTTATTTATTTTTCGTACAGTGGGAATAGTAAAGGAGAGAACACATGCATCCATATGAGATCGAACCCGGGTCAATTGTCTTACATTACAAGTTTCTACAACTGAAGCACAAGGTTCTCTACTTCTACACCTACAACCCAACCCTCGCCTATTAGTAAGTTGAATCGCTACTTTGGGACCCCTCATCACGATAGACACTGGGGTCTTCGCTCTCTGTGCTCTTTCAACCTCGGCGAATGTAGTGGTCTTCTATTCTTCTCCTTTGACCTTTCCTATGAGAATTGTAAAGGATGATACGCCACTCTCCAGTCTTCTTTCAATGCTTTGCTTCCTCTCAGATGAATGAATACCGTTTGCCTGATCTAAATGTTCAGAATATCCTTTGATTATACACCCAGTTAAAAACACCACAAAGTTGCAATTTTCAAACATATCTAGCTACCATGCTCAAAAGGCAGATTGATTATGAAAACTTCAACTCCCTAAATGCCTGTTTTCTCAATGTCCTTCGATCTAATAAAATATAATCACCTGTGTCAATGAGATCAGAGTCCTGATTATTGCCAGAACAATCCTCTAAATTTGGAATATGAAAAGAACCATCTTGCATGCTATTTCTATTTTAACAACGTGCCACATATTTCCTCCTTTCCTCGGCTCCTGCTGCTCGCTTGATTCCCTAGCCATTACAACAGCACAAGAATATAAGCTCCATCATCTTCCACCAGCCGCATAGGAAGTCTCTGCTCACACTGAGGCTAAAGCATCAAAAACAAACAAACAAACAAACTCATAAGCTGCATAAACGTCTGCTGCCAAAGATTGACAAAGGTTATTATTACTTGCCAGTTAAAGAGTGTCTGACTAAGCGTATGGTAATTTTTAGAAAAGAGCTCTGAAAATAAGATGTTAGGAGCTCATAATTTGTTTTTTAAAGCTGGGAGATCCCAACTTATATTCATAATACGGTCTTATTTTAACTATCTCCTTGAATTTTGACTATTTTAATAATAAAACTGACATTACTAACAACTCAAAAGCTTCATCATCTTATTTTATCCAAACCGTTCAACAACTTATTTCAAAATATGATATGTCATCTTATAAGCTCTAAAAACATGTTCTGAGATGCACAAAAGTTTATAAGATCTTTCAAATAAGCTTCGCCAAACAACATCTCAGTCTTGATGGACTTGAAGCACGAATGCAGATAAACAAAAAAATGTCATAAGCCCAAATCTTGTATACTGAGCGAAATGAGATTAGCATAAGTGTAATAGGTCCTACAAACATGCTCACCGAGATTATACAGTTCAAATCGTTCAACAATTCCATCTGCAGAGCTCTCATAAAACCTATTAAGTTGTAGCTTGAACAAAACCACCTTCTTTGATATTACAACCATGATTATTCCCAGAGTAACTCTCTAAAATTGGAATAACAAAATCACCATCCTTTATAGCCACTCCATTTTCACTATTCGCATATTTTCTCTCTATTCCAGCTTCCTCTTGCTCTCTCAACTCTCTAGTATTACGACGACCCAACAACATAAGCTCCAACATTTTCCTCCGAACATCATATATTGCGTTTGGTTCAACCAAGCAACCTCCAACGACGCTTCCCTTAGGAAAACCATTTGAGCATTCCCTCGCGTCGATATGTAGAAAATCCCAGGATGTTTCAAAAGAAGCTCGCGCAAATTAACCTCTATACCTAAATCCTTCCTAAAATGCGCCAATCTCTCGACCTCCACCATCTTCTCCACCGTTAAGCACAAAAACTCATGAATAATTCCAACAGCCCGTTTCTCATACCTCTCAACCCCTCCGCAAGAATGGACTCGAACTTTTCGACCCTCTCATAGGGTTTCACATAGGAAACCCTCTGCCAGTTCCTCAGTTTCTCCTTAAACCCTGCAACTATCTTAAACCCTGTTGGGAAATTAATGGGAAATGCATATTTCACCTCAAATTCACTCAACCATTTGTCTTTATACTCTCTTTCCCTCCATTTTTCAACCTCTGCTAAATAACTCAAAGTCCCTTCATTATCATTCCAATCAACCAATTCCACTATCTCCCAAAAGGTTTTAATGAGGCCCCAACCATGTGACTTGATTTCATCCGATTTTCTCTTGTTTTTCTATTTGTTTGGCTCATTTTACTCTTTTTATTTTTATATATTCGAATTTATTCAAAAAAAAAAAAAAATCATTCTGAATATTTCATTGTGCTTTCTAATTATCAAATCCCTAAAATTTTCAGGTAACCCTAATTCCCTTCTCATCAATCTAATTGCGTGTAGATGGACTCTCCCATTCACGGACATGGACAAAATCTTCCTTATCTTAATCACATTAACATCCTCCATATTACATACAATTTCATCTTCCAGCTCAAGCAATTTCACAAAATTAGACGTAAATTTACAGCACGAGTTTTTCCTGACAGGGTGGGTGAATACCTCGAAAACATGTGGGTATTTCCGCAGGAACTCGCCGGCGGTGAGGGTATCGACGCCAGCGTGTGGGGCCCATCGGGAGAGGAGCTGTAAGGAGACAAATGGCCCGCGTTTCTTGGTGGACACGAGATTGTAAAGGCTGAGAACGAGGGCGAGGCGGCGGTGGTGGAAGGCGATGACATCAAGTTTTGGGTCGCGGGTGCGGGTCTCGAGCCGAGTTTGAGCGGTGTCGGCGGGTTTTCTGAATCGGGTCTGGAGTATGGAGGTGAATGGGCCGCGGGGAAATGGAAACTGGGGTTTGCTGGTGAATCTGTATATGATTCTCATATCCTGGAGAAGATAAAACTTCTTTACTTCAACATTTGATCCTGTTTGGGTGGTTTTTGAAAGGGTTTTGTGCAGATTTAGATTTATCTACAAGCACCTGTGCAACTAATGAACTAACTATTCCCCTTTGAATGTTCGCCATTGGTGAAATGAAAATCTCTCATAACCATGGAGCAGAGCCACGATTGCAGAAAGTAAAATCTAGCTACGTAGTGAGAGCAGTCAAACTAAGCATGACCGATGAAAAGCTGGGCTGGATGCATTTTCAAAACATAAGTTGGGTTCGGCTCCAAAAGTAGTAATCCAATGGGATGTCGGGTCTACCTAGCTTGGCCCTATTTTCTCTTTGGCCCAACACTAGGCCGGCCCGACCCATTAGATATCTTTGGAGTTAAAAAAGATAAAATTAGACTCATGCTTTTAAGTGTTGCTGAATGCTGTGTAACAAGATAAAAATTTATATACCAATAATTAAAAAATAATTTTATTTCTTGTATATATTCTAAACCACCGTATAATACTCTCCTTACTTTAGAAAAAAAAATGTTTTAATACAATGTTATACTTACTCATATAATAACACTCTATTTTAAAAATAATGTCGAGTTAAATTACATACTTGCTTCTAATAAATTTTTTATTGTTCATATTTTACACGTACCTCTTTGTATCGGAATTCCTTATTAACTATGTGTTTATTTACTATTCTTTCCATGATATGGAAATAAATATTGACAATACATTCATGTGTATCCAATTCTTTTTTTTAAGTACATATGCATTCAAGTGATTCAACCATTATTTGATTCTGGATTTAAAAGGCATAAAAAAATCCGTTAAACACAATAAATTTAAACAAATAAAGGACATACTTATCTCCTACATATCTCAATTAACTCCTACATATTTCGACATACAAATTACAAGGGTTTAAACAGTGTGTAGTAGTTAAAGTCAAGGGGTTAAACACTAATTTAAAATAGTTGGAGGAGAAAATATATGACCTATTATACTAGTATATTTTGCCACAAACTCAGTTACCACCACAAGGCAATCCTAATTCCTATCCTATCAAAAACTCTTCCCAGTCCCCTTCTATTTTCCGACTATTTAAAAATAGCAAAAATAAAAAAGGGTTATCCATACTCTGGAAAAATACTGGAGAGATGGCTCTCCTCTTCACCTCTTCCTTCTCCTCTCTTTCTTCACCTTCATCCTCCACTTGTGGACTCGCTGCTCATCCTTGTAAGTATAACTCTGTTTATTGCTTCCAAAGATATAATTGTGCTACCACATTTCTTGCCGCATTCTGCAGTTCTTATTCTGGTTGTGTGGAGATTTGCCTGTTTATTTGTATATAAATATGATTTTTTATTTGTATTAGATGATAAGATTGAGATATTTTTCGCTGTTTTAACTTAATTTTCTGCTTAAGATTTCTGGTAGTGGCTTTTTAATTGCAAGAAAAACTGAAATTTTTGTGGTGTGAGTGGCATTTCCTTATTTTTATGATTTTTTTATTAGGGTTTCGCAGGGGAAGATGGAAATATGCCTCTTTCTTGTATTTGTTAGTATTCCAGCTATTACTTTTATGTCTATGCTCTGCTCTACATATAAAACCTGGTTTAAACTGATTAGTTTTGTACAATGTGTGTAATTAGGATATCAATTATCTTATTGTAGACGGAAAAAAAATGAAACTTTTGTGGTACGGGTGGCATTTCCTATATGTCTCTTTTATTTTTGTATTTGTTAGTAACCCAGCAATTACTTTATGTGCATCTTCTGCTGCACAATTTGGTCTAAAACCTAGTTTCAACTAATTAATGGAGTTATTACGGTATATGTTATCCGATTGTGTATCTTTCTGGATGCTTCTTTACTTTTAGCTCTGCCTTTAACGCATTTCAGCAAACATGTGGTCTGCATTTGATAAGGACATTCGTTACTTGATTGTTGTATTGCAAATCTTACGAAGATTTCAGAATCATCCAAAACAAACTCCTTTGTAGTTTTGAAGGATCTGAGTGGTTTACGAGTTATATATTATGGGATGAGGAGCTAAGGTTGTGATGTTTTGGTGCTTAAATAAGTCTTTCATATATGAACATGGAACACGTATTACATGAGTTGCATTAAAATCACGATCCTCATTTTAAAAATGTCATTAGCCTTAGCAAGCTACCTCTTTTAGTTAGAGTTGTGAATGTTTTTGCATTCTATTTGAATTGTTCTTTCGTTATTAGTCTCCAGGTTATGCCACAAGTCAATCTCTTTGCATCCGAAAGCCTATGTTGGAGGCAAAATCCAAGCACCTTTCGTTCTCAACAATAGAGGTCCATTGATTGTTAAGGCATCTTCGGGTGTTGATGGAACAGACTCGACTGCTCCGGAGGCTCCTACCCCTCCCTCAGACAGCAAGGAAGAAAGTGTACCCGTTGAGAACCTTCCTTTGGAATCCAAGGTTCAGCTGAATCTCGAGCAGAAGATGAGAATGAAACTAGCAAAGAAGATTAGGCTAAGGAGAAAGAGGCTCGTGAGGAAGCGCCATTTGAGGAAGAAGGGACGATGGCCACCTTCGAAGTTGAAGAAGAACAAGAATGTTTAGTCGTTAACTCTAAATATCTTGCAGGTTTTCTGCTAACTTGTTTCCTTAATGTTTATCGGTTCCTCTTTTGTGACTGAAAAATTCATTTTTGTTGAGTGTAAATGTGACCTAATGATATCATTTACTATTATATCTCCGGAAGTTGATTCTGGATGTGATAGGAATATGATTATTTTCTTTATGATACATTTCAGTTATTGTTATCATGGCAGTATGTTGTTGCACATTTTATTTTACACAGAATCATTATTTTGAGTCTTAGAGGGGTTATGGTGATAAGTAACTGCCATTTTGCAGTTGTTAGAGATAAAGGGAGTGTTTGCAATCTTTAGTGTTTCTTATTTTTTGGCTTAGAAAAAGCACTTTTTAGTGTTTGCAAGTGCTAACTTCTGCTTCATTTAATCAGAATCTAAAAGCAGAGGGAGGGGTGCTTTGGATTCTCGCTTTAGTTTGATTTTTACACACAAATAAACACTTTTACAACTTTTCACCAAACACTCTCAACTTCTGATTCTCAACTTTTAATTCTATTTTTAAACACTACCAACTTCTAATTCTCAACTAGTTGTACTTATGTTACAATGCATTTTTTAATCTTTTTTTATTCGTTTTTTTCTGTTTTCGTTTTGGGAGAAATAGAGTGGTGAAGCTTTCTTGATTCTTTGTTATCTTTTGACATTTATGTATAATGGCAACATCAAAGTCCATAATGGTAGGTGCTGATATTGGAATTTTAAAAAATGTTAAACCACTATTGACTTAAAATGGACCACAAAACTGTGTTTGGAGGAATGTCCACTTACACTTAAACTCTTATAATCCAATCTGGGCAGGGGTTGGATTCTGTTGAATTTGTATTTCTCTGTTGGAAAACTCTTACCCAAATCAAGTCTGGGTATATCCAACTAATAACATGGAATTACTATTAACACTTGCCATGATTATTTGCTTTGGTATTGTTGTAAATAAAAAGAAGTTTGATTTTGAAAGTCTTATCCTTAAATTCTTTTCATAACCCAGAAATGCCCTCTCTCCCTAAATATCTCTATCATTCAGAAAAATATAATATTGACCTACTAACAATAAGAAATGTGCTTTTGCATCTCCATTCAAGACTTCATTTTGAAACTGTTTTTTATTGTTCTTTCCAAGTACTTCAACTTCAGTATTTTCAAGTTTTAGCTTCAATTTGAAAACACTGCCAACTTCTAATTCTCAATAATTTTGGTTTTTGCTACAATAAGTCACTTCTTTTAAAAACACAAGTGTCTACGTACAAACACTCCCCTAGTCTTAACTAGAATTTCCGCTGTAAACTTTCCACTATTATACTAATGGCTCAAACAGCGATTCAAATACATCATAATCAAGCTACCGATCGAACTCAAATTTGCAAAGTCTTGTTACATCTAAGAAAGCTAAAGCAAGACCACCTCTATGTTGGATTCACCTTTTTTCCACTGTACATTAGCTAGAAAATGAGGGCATATGTTTCTCTGTCATTTTCTGATCCTGTCAAGTAAATTTCGGAGTAAGTATTAGGCCGAGAGGGGTCACACCAACGTATCGCCTCTGAGAATGTTAAATTTGCAAAGAGGACAAGTTGCGTTGATCTGAAGCCATTTAGTAATGCATCTATGGTGGAAATGGTGGTTGCATGGAAGCGTACACAATTCGGCTCCATCTACGTATTTGTAAAGGCATATGCAGCATTCCTGCATGGTGAAGAAAAATGAAAAATGAAAAATGAAAAAATGAAAATCGATGTTAATCACCTGTTTATTTTCATTCAACTTGGCAACTTTAGGAGTCAGGACAAAAACCCGAGTTAAGGTACATACACCCCTTGATTATCTTAAGTTATTACAAATAACCCTTGAGGTTTGTAGTTATTTAACACATACATGATACACCCCTATTGAGGGTGCAATCTGTGAAAAACAGAAACAAGTATCAAGGGGGTTATTTGTAATTTTGAAAGGTACCTAGGTGTTTTTGTAACTATGCTAAATTTCAGAGGTAGTTTTTGTAATTATCCCTCCAATAAATCTAAAAGTTCAGTTTCAGTTTCCAAGACAAATCATGTAAAAATTTAACCAACAATAAGTCATAAATCATAATGCAAGAATATGAACAAATTGCTTTGTGACACATAGCCAGCAATAGTTTAGACTAATCTGTTGAATTATAACACGTTAACTCCGATTAAGGGAGGCACAAAAGGTAGCATAGGAATATGATACACACTATGAAAGACCTTTTTTCAGCAGTAAATAAACATGCCTACTATTTAATCCCATAGCTAATATTAAGTCTTTATTTTAGTCCACTTTACACAGCCAAGTTACTGTTTAATAACACAAGCCTACTCTTGTACAGTTTACTTGAACTGAATTCAAATAGTTTTCAAATAAAGAAAAGATGACCAAGGAATCAAAGTGAGAATACACTGAATTGAATTCAAAAGGTCAAGCCAATCACAAAGTTAAGAGGGATAAATGGTCGGAACACACACATCGCATTTATATTCTATGTGGTTTATTGGGGAAGAGGGAACTAATAATAGAACGGACTTTATTCAGTTAATAAGGAATAGTTAAAAAAAAAAACTGAGTTTTGGACTAATTACAAAAAAATCCAGAAGTTTTTAAAAATTACAAAACCCCCTTGAGGTCTGATTGTGTCCTATATTTTTTCCCTTCATAAGCAAAAAAACACTCCAAAAATCCCCTGACATTTATAGGAATATTACAGTTACCCCTTAAATAGTTAAATTTAAGACAGAATCAAACATGAGGGGCTTTTTTGTAATTTTGAAACATCTCTGGGTCTTTTCGTAATTAGTCCAAATCTGAGGGTTTTTTTTTTTGTAAGTATCCCATATTATAAAATAGAAGGTTCACAAGGCACATAGACATATAGCAGAGGTTTTCATTTGTTCAATTTCCCAAGTTCTAAACATAAGAACAGCGAAAAACTGCTTTTGGGTGATTGGATGTAAAATATAAGTATTATATAGCTTAAACAGAAAGAAAAACGAGAGATTGGGGACTAATAAATTATAAAGTAGCTAGCACAACCAGAGGAGAGAGATGAAAGATACTTACAGAATCCTCGGGATTAAGAACAAGCTCCGATGTGGAAATACTATTGCCAGGCAGTGGTTTAAAATTAACTTCCTGTTTCTCAACATTCTCAAATATCCCTACGGTATTTTGCTGCCGATATATATATTTGGGAAGAGACCTGATATCATTTTCAGAGGCTCCATCTCCAATAGTCATTGCATAGGCAACTGTTGCTAAGATTGGAAAACAACAGAACAGCAAAAAGAAAATAATGCACGCCATCGCAATGCAGAATATCATAAAAAAACACGTCGAAGGCTAAAAAAGACCACTGACAACCTGCAGTTTAGAGAATCAGGATTTTGGTGTCAATACTTCCAAGCAAACTGACAATGTGGTCTTAAGTTTAAATATCAGTAAACACTTGTAATATGGTTTTGATATTTGAAATGACAAACTGAGCCCTTTTCAGAGATAATACAATTAGAATGGCGAATCAAAGCAGAGGACAGACAAGCATACAAATATATATGTAGGAATAATTACAAAAACTGCCCTTGAGGTTTGGGATAATTACAAAAAAAAAAATAACCTTCAAAATTACAGAAACCCCCTTGATCTTTGATTCCGGTCTTACATTTTACCCCAACCATTAGTACTTAGTAGACGTCATGATTTACTGAAATCTTCAAATATCTTACAGTTACATCCTTAACTTTTCTAAATGTTACAAATAGCCCCAACTTTTCATCCGGCTATATGTAATATTTTAAAAAGTTGAGGGGTGTAATTGTAAAATGTAGATGAAAAGTTGGGGCTATTTGTAATATTTAATAAGTTGAGGGATGTAATTGTAAAATATTACCGATGTCAATTCAACTAACGATTGGGGTAAAATATAAGACGAAACCAAACCTCAAGGGGTTTTTGTAATTTTGAAATTTCTCTGGCTTTTTTGTAATTACCCCAAACCTCGGGTAGATATTGTAATTATCCCTATATATGTGCATATATACATAGAGAGAAAGAGAGATTTATCTTTTCATGTTTAAAAAATAGACATACCAGTAAAGACGAGGCGAATCTTGCAGAAGTGGCTGGCCTCCGATGACAATCCAATAAAATCCAAAAACCCACCACACTGATGAAACAATAGTATTAATGGACTCCAGCTTCTTGATGATGCTGAAAATATTTAAAAAAAAAAAAATTAAAGGAATTTCAATTATAAATTGCAGTAGTTCAAACATTAGTTTCCAATCCATCAACATGTCAGTAACAAGACATTCATTAACCCGACTAGTTCAGTCATTGGTTGTAATGAGTAGGAGATAACGATAAACAGATCAGTTGACTTGCCTCAATTAGTAGAAGAACTTCATACACATAGTATAAAACTAGGCTCATGCACGCAGAGAGATTGAATCGCACCATCCTTTGGCTTTGATTATTATTAATGATGTGCAAACAGGAAATTATGATTTGACTTGTATAAAATCCATAAAAATTAACTCGTTACAGTCCAGAAGGTGCAATGACGTCATGAATATGTTTCTATTGACAAGTTCTTGCAAAATGTACATGAATGTGTTTATTGTATTCCTATCGATCCAACTTAAGAAAGTGGTAACCATACTTTTCTGTACTAAAACATACACAAAGTTCCTCTTAAAACATCCTTTCATGTGATTTGAGGGGCACTATTCCTCAAGGAATATCACCGATCAATTTAACGAAGTGGTGCATCTGCTAGCCTTGGCCTCATAGTCCCAAACCACATCAATAGTTCTTCCTTCATCGAAGCACGATCTTTGATATGATCATTTTTGCACCATGATTGTTCTCATTTACTGCATACGCACCTTAAAATTCTCATTTCAACATCCTTATTTTATCTAAAATCTTTCTTAGCAGCTCATTATTCCTCGTCTAAACACCCCTATCTCCAATTCCTATTATTTGGCTATTGCACTTCATTAAAGAAAATTGTGCTACATATAGTAATTCTTCTCCAAATCATTTTTTTTAATATGTTTGCTTATTCCGATTTCACAACGGTAGACTTTCTACACTAATCTAATAACATAATGCATTTGCAAGAGCATTCTTCCTTGGACTTGATGATAACAAGTACTAAAGGCTAACTATAGATACATCTGCAACTTTATAGTTTGATTACAAACCAATACCATACTACTAAATTCGTTTCTTTATTAGAATACTCTGCATAAATGAAAACCATTATTACTTGCTATGAAACTTCAAATCTTAGAGGAAAGAAATCTATTTCTAAATACTTCCATCAGAAATAAAGATGAATAACTCCACCAAATGCAGCAATTTTTCAAACTCAAACAGAAACAATGACACCCTATCCACCAAAACTCCCACTCAAAATAATTAAATAATCTGCTATTCTTTTCTTTACGAGTCCACTCTAAAAATCAATAAAATGAACTTAAATTAAGGTACAATACAACAAGTCAACACTTACAGTATTACCCTATCTGTCATTTTCTGACTAGTAACATGGACAGAAATAAGTTTTTAAAAAAAAAAACACTTGCAAACAAAAATCAGAACCAACCCCAAAAAATTCCAAAACAAAACAAAAATGCCATCACCAATTTCACATCCCAAACCTTGAAACTTTGAAAGCAAAAAAATCACCAACCCTAAAAATTTTTGAAAAAAATTACCTTTTATGAGTGAGAGCAGAAAAAAATGCGATAATGTTCGGTTTAAAGATGGTTATGCAATAAGTGACTTAGTGTCAGATGAAATCAAGGCCACAACAGTAGGAATTAGAATTTACACGAGCATATAAAAAAAAAAGTGAAAATCAAGTGAATATCGCTGTTAAAATAAGTAGGACGTACACCTAAAAGACGACTAGTGTGTAATGAAGCCTAACTTCCTAAACTTACGGTGGCCACGCAATTCAAGTACATTTGTAATGCCCAAATTTACCAATGGGATAGTTACAATACCCCTGAGGTTTAGCTTAATTACAAAAGAATCAAGTTATCTTTTAAAATTACAAAAAAATGATGTATTATAAATTCCCCATTGAAGTTTGTATTTTTATACAAATTACCCCCTCTATAGGATGCAATTTTTTTAAATAGAAACAATTGTTAAGGGGTTTTTTGTACCTTTGAAAGATAACCGAGGTTTTTGTATTTAGGATACTATAAGCATTAATGAAAAATAAAAAGAAAAAAAGTTGCATACCCCGGTAATGTTTCTTTCCACAGTCCTCATTCCCCACTGCAACATATTTCAAATCAAAGGGTTGTGGGTGCCCCATTGCTGCTCGAACAGAACCCCATTTTGAACTAGAATCACCTCTGGCAAACTCAATACCATCCAGAATTTCCTGCAATTAATGCAGTGCGAAACTTTTAATGGTGTAATACACTAAAGAAGGAGTTAGATCTTAAGAATCGGTGAACTTTGTATAACATAAAGTTTAAAATCCTCAGAGACTAGCAGAAGTCCATGTTCATCCACCAAATAATTTCAGGTAATAAGACTCTTGGAATTTGCGCAAGCAACGGAAATAAGTCATGAGACCCTACACACTGATTCTGATAGTCCTCAACTCTTAACTTTTCTAAAATAAACATGACGTCATTTTCTAACTTCACAATCACATTAAATAAGTAACTTTAGGAGTGTTTGCAAAAACTTATGCTCTTAGAAGAAGTGTATTGTAGCAGAAGTAGAAGTATTTGAAAATCATAAGTTAGTAGTGTTTGCAAATAGAATCAGAAGCTGAGAGTGTTTGGTGAAAAAATTGTAAAAGTGCTTATGGTTTGTAAAAGTCAAACCAGAAGCAGATAGAAATCTAAAGAACCCGTCTCCCTGTTTTTATATTCTGATTAAATAAAGCAGAAGTTGGCATTTGCAAATACTAAAAAGTGTTCAGCCAAAAAGCTGAGAAGCACTGGAATATCTGCTTTTGGGACTCAGAATTTGACAGATTGACTTCACGGAAGCAAATGTAAAACACCCTCAGAGAAATTTCCATGAAATGCTGAAATAGAAGTGCCTAGTCTCAAATGCATATAAAATTAAATAAGATCAAATTCATTACTTGTACAAATGGTGAGATGCTGGGAGTATCGACTTCGTCATTGTGGCTAACACCTGAAAATCATAATTCGTTAGAAAAAGAGGAAAGGCCAATAAGCAATTATTGAGAAAGGATACAAACATAGTATAAAAAAGTACCATTGTTGAACACCCATATAGGTGCTGCACCCAAATCCTCAGCAAGCTGCAGAAAAAGTGATTGAAAAGGGACATGTAAAATAATTATAAAGAATTAAGAGTTCTTTGAACATCATTCATTATTTATTCCTGTGAGCTAAGCTTCCAATGCAAAGAAATAATAATAATAAAATATACCTGGAGAAACTCCAAATGACCTAGTCCATCATCAGTCCAGTAATGCCAAACATCACCAAAATGGCCCGGCCTCTCCTCCCACGGCCCAATAGTTTCTTTCCAACGGAATGCATTCCGTAACCATTCACCTTCGACAAAACAACCACCTGAAATCATGGGTTCAAACATGTTAGATCTCTAGTAGTATATAACTGCTGTTTTCAGTGGCCAACGGATGTCTAAGGTAATGCAGCATGACAAGTTAGCCATCGTTGGGATCATAAGATGAAACTCTAATCCTACTTTAATAACTTATTTATGCTTCCATCAGTGTTTAATGTATTGAAAATGTAATTGGAATACAATTCTCTAATCTTTGCCACAAAAATCATGTTTTCATCCACTTTTTCTTCATTTTCTTGTGGCTTTAAGAGTGAGTGAGGTTTTCATCATCGAATTTAATTATTATCAGAAATTTCAAAAAAGGATCTCAACATGTATGAAAAGGATAATGATTAGGTGCACACACATTACAAAAGTCACTAGATGAATCGAGGAGTATCTTAACATATTATACAAAAGATAGGTAATTCTTGATTGTTCTCGAAGAGTGATGAATTCATGTTCAGGTTGAAGATATTTTCAGACAATTGTATGAGCTTTATTCTTTGTTATTTTTAATGTTATCGTCCTTCCTCGATATAATATCCGATTATGCAGTATGCAGTTTATAATTGAAAATAAGAAAGCACAAAGTCTAAGACTTTTGTTAGTGATACCTGGGAATCTAACAAATCCTGGTCTTAAATTTTTCATCATCTCGAAGAGATCTTTGCGAAAACCATGTCCCTGTGTCAAGATAAAAACAAAAATCGACTATAATTTAAAAGTGAAAAATGAAAGGTCATGGTGTTATAAAGACTGCACCATGAGAAAATGCTCAAATTTGAGATTTTACTTCAGTTTGGAAAGAGAGATGCCATCAGGTACAAAACACAATATAGTATATTCTCAAATCATTATCTCTTCGGAGCATATCATGAGTATCACACAATCACCCAGGCAAAAAAACCTTAAACAATAGCACTAATATAATATTTAAAGTTTTTGTCAAAGAAAATAACAAAGGGAACAAAAGACATTTTGTATCATTGCTTCATTATATTAAAGCGTTAACACCCAGTAATAGTGGCAAAATAACACGATAGTGTTATGGCTCGAACACCTTGACATTTGTAAGTTCATTGATGATCCATCATTCTAGTGAAATATAGAAATCAAATAACAGAAAATTAAATGACAAGTATATTACCTTGTATGTATCTGTGGGCATTAATGAAACTTGATCAAACCATATGACACCTTTCTTGGTCGTTGTCAGTTGAAGTCTTGATTTTGCATCAGTTCCTTTTGCTTGCAAAGTAACCTCAAACTTAGTCCAGTTTGAAGCATCAGAAGCTCTGCAAGAACATATGTGACACAAAAATGTGAAAGAAGAAAACTCGGATGAATCAACAAATCTTAGTAGATATCAGGGATAAGTTGTAAGAACCGATTCTTACAAAATGTTAGCAGTAGCCAGTGTCAATCCAGTTGACCCAGTCAGTGACACGGACACATCAATTTGTCCTAATGAACGAGCATAGAGAACCAATTTATAGGTCTTCCCCTGTTCGATATTCTGCAGGGAAAATTTTGGTCCAGTTTGCAAACGATCAGCTAAAAGCGAGCATGAAACTGATCGATACTAACGAAAAATAATTTCAGTTTCAATTTTTACTAACATCAAGAGAAGAGCAGCTCCATAATAAGCTCAAAGTCATGTAAAAATTTAAAATTACAATGAAATTATTGTCAAATAACCTTTAAAGTCATTGGCTAATAATGTGGCTAAATGCTTTCACAGGTCTAATCTGACAGTTATCTCTAAAAACAAGGTTGATATTCAAATTCCATTCTTTTCTAGGAAAACCCAAATAACAGGTGGTAAAGCAAGATTAGGATTCAGGAAGCAAATTATATGTTTCAAATTATTTTGAGATGGGGAAATTTAGCATAATACAACTTTGGGTTCACCCTGTGGCATCAAAGTTCCATTTAGAAAATTTCACATCATTTTAGTGTGCAGAAAAATAATGTGAGTGAGAATATATAGTTTAAATGTTTGGAATCGTCACACTGACAAAAATAAAAACTGTCAAAACACTACTCAACTATATCCATTTGACACTTGAAGGTAAAGTAAAAATATATAGTTGAATTATCCATCACAGTAGCAAAGAATAACGTTGGCCTCTAGAATTCTGAAAGAGAATAACTTTTTACCATGCCCCAGAAGCCTGGGTTATAAATACCAACTCCTCCTGCTGGACAAATATTGGTGCCTTCATGGTCGCAAAGCACCTCCATTCGTAGTGCAATTTTATTTCGATCAAAGCATGACGAACGTTCTGTTGATACAATTAGAGATGACTCATTCCCAATGATAGACCAAGGATCAATATTCGAAGGTGTGTTGGGACCCCCTGCTTCAAAACCTGCAGTTAAATTTACTTGAGTCTCCAAATATTTGGCATCAATAAGGATGATAAAACCTGTCTCAAACTACATAATTCGTACTAATTTCATTCTAAGTGCTGATAATCTCTGAACATTATGACTTTCTTTAACTAATCATGGCAATATAGAATATAGGAAGGAGCAAGCAAGAAGTTACTTAATAGTTTTTGTTACTTTTTGAAATCAGGGCGGCTATTCAATTTTCTAATGTTCCTTCTCTAATAAAAGATCAAAGAAATTTCAGCTGACCTCTATTGCTGACAAGCTCTGCCCATAGTCCTCCAGCTCCAGCATGATTAATCTCCTGCAGATAATCAAAGAGTTTATATGACAGCAAGCACAATCATTAAACACTAGATTTGGTACATAGAAATCTCATAGAAGATTTCATTTTACAAACGTCATACCACCGTACAACGGAACAAGATAATCCAAGACTGTCGGTCTCCAAGCACAGGTAAAAGGATATGCTAATATTTAATTTTGTTAATAAATGAGGAAGACACAGTTAAATAAGTTTCTTTTTTTTTTTCTTGAAGATAATTTAAAATCTGTATGAAATTCAAAATGGATCTAGATAGGATATCATGGACCTGATCGGTATTAGCGGAACCTATTAGTTAATAGAATAACAAGAGATGCATTGTTCAAAGTGTTTTGTGGATGATTTCGAAAATAATTAAAATAAAAAAGAGAATACTTTGAACCTAAGAGCAGGGAATGCATGAAAAAACTATGATACTTCTGGTGCTACAACTATCACGAATAAAAACGACAGACGTAGTCAACATAAAAGTTCATCATGGCTGATTAACCTCACCTCAAAAAAATATACCGAACAAGGTTTGGTATCTTTTTGCTGATGCTTCAGAAGCATTTATGAAAAGTGCAACAGTCTGGTTTGCTTCAATCCCAGTAGCAGAAGATTGATAGAAAGCACTTAGCACAATGAAAAAGAAAAGCAGAATGCTGTGCAACATAGTAACAGTACCCATTTCTTCCTTAATGTATCCAGTGTTTCTGCAGCCTATTTAAGAACAGATGAAGATGCCAATTTCAGTTATCTTTTGTCAGTAAAAAGGAGAGGAAAACAAAAGTGCAAATCAGTTGAAAAAAAAAAAAAACAAATAGCACCGATATATTAATGGAAAAGCTATCTTTTACAACAACTTGGTCTTATGTGAAGTCGAATTGCACGTAAGACTTCCCAACAATAGCAAAAGTTGGAGCATTTAGTTTGGACTGAAAAACTTTACCAATTGGGATGACTATTTTATACGAAACCGCTACTATTTATAACCCATCCAACTATCCTTCTTTTTCTTTTTTCAAAGCAATTTCTTTTTATAACCTTTAAGAGATACATGCAAATATTTGACCCATTGGTCATTTGAACACGAGGAGATGACGATACATAGAGAGAGCTACCAAAAAGATTTCAAAGGCTAAAAATATGTTGTAGAAATCATTATTCGCTAGCATAATGAGAAAAATCATATATTTTAGAACTTTGTATTCATGAGAATGTTATACAATAATCAGCTTCACAGCATACAAGAATGAACCAAAAACCGACTACTAAAAGATATGTTAATTCGTTATTCGGTAAATATGACTAACACTTAAACTGCATAGCCAACAATGTCATTCGAATTTCTATTCGATTTCAGTATTTAGGCCAGTAATTATCAATGGACTCCTCTTATTCTTTCATAGTCTATTTATTAATTTATTAGTTTCTTTTTTTCTTCCTGTTGGGGTGTTGAAAAACAATATAGAATTTTTGTCTGAAGTATAGCATGTCACTCCACCTCAGTGTGATGGGCTCTTCCCCTTGATGCCCAAAATGACAATAGGAAAGTCAAAATTCTCTATTCCTTTTCAGTAATATTTCAAAAATTAAAATGCAACCAAATTCAGTACAAAACAGAAAAAAAAGTAACAGATAAACAGAATATGCATGAATAGAATAGTAAAAGCGATTAAACTCAACCAAGGATGGATTTTTACTACCAAATTTCACAGCACAAAATCCGGTGAAATGAAATATTCAAGAATTCACACCATTGTGATGAAATACCCACGACAGAGTAAAAATGAAAACTTTATTCAGTAAAAGTAAAAATTCTTTTTCTTTTTTTGTTTATATTTTTCTTTTTCAGGGGTGACAGTAATTTACCTGATAATGGTCAACCAGGGAAATTCTTGCTCAGATGTTTTGGAACTCTTTTGGTATTTTCTGTGTGTGGGACTGTGTGAGAGAGAAAAGGGTAATTGCAGTCTTGCAGTGATGAGGAGAGAGAGAAGGGGAGGCAGTTATATAGTGAGCTCACAGTCAGTTGCTTCTGCTTATCATTAATCACTTTATGACATTGAAATTTGTTGTGCACACACACTCCACTGTGTGACTGAGTGGGTGCAATTTATTGCTTGAAGCCACAAAATATTGACAAGAAAGAAGTCCAGATTTTGATCTTATCTTTGCCTTAACGTAAGTTGCTTTTTTTTTTTTGCAACTCTGCTTGTGGAGATAACGTATAATATAACATAAGCACTAAGCAGTTATTTTTTTTTTTTTTGGGAGAATATAAGCAAGATTGTTTTAAGTTGCCCTTCCTTCAGGGTTTCTTTTGTTGACAATAAAAAAAATAAATTTTTTTTAAGAAGTCAATTTTTATTTTTTTTGAGAATTTTTAAGAAGTCAATTGAGAAGGCAAATTACTTTTTTTTGGGTACTTCAAGTTGGTCTAAATACACTTTTAGTCCTCTATATTTTAGATGCGGCGTTTATCAACCACCAATGGCGGAGGTAGGGGGAATCCGGGCCCCGCCCCCTCTTTTTAATTTTTTTTTTACTAGGTAAAATTTTTGTAAATTTTTTTAGTTAATATTTATGTGTATTTTTTTTTAATTTTTTTATCTGGACACCCCAATTTCGTGTATCAGCCACCCCGTAATAATTCCTAGCTACGCCATTGTCAACCACCAACTTTTTTTTTGAGTACAATTACAAAGTCCTGATAGAGGTGAGACGGGTGGGATTTGATCCCAGGTCAATAGTCCCAGTTTCATGCAAAATCGCTTCAAACCAATCAGCCTCTCAATCAATTCTCAACCACCAACTTTTTAAAAAGTTGCACATTTGGTCCTATTTCAATTTTTGCGATATCTTATTCCTAAAATGCAGACATGACATAATTAATGCTTATGTGGATTGATATATATTATCCATGGTACACCACGTGTAGTACACTTGGTGCATGGATGCATAACAAATGTCTCATTTTTTACATATATTGATGCCAAGTTTTTTTTTTTGAGTACAATGGTGGGATCGAACCGGGGTCATTCACCCTTACAACACATCTCTCAACCACTAGAGTACAAGGTTGATCCCTTGATGCCAAGTATATTAATTTATAAGTAGTGGGACACTTGTATGGTAGATCTACACCAAGTATATGTACATCTGGTGTATCATCTACAAAACCATGTGGATTAAAAGTGGGTGTTTGGATGTAAATTATGAATGTTATGGCTTAATTGGTATAAATAGATGTATATTTACTTTTTTAATCTTACTACAAATTGGAGGGTGAATTGATCATAATATATATTCTATTTCTGCAGACAACCACGATAATATATATTCATTTTAGACCAAAATTGAAAAGTGGATTCAAATGAAGAAATGCATTTACTTATACCATCTACATAGATATGCACAAAATATACATATAATATATATATATATATATATATATATATAATACCCACATGTAAATTATTTACATCTATTTTTTTTGGTTGGTGGAGGGCAGGAACTGGTGGGACGGGTTCCTTAATTATTTTTTTTATGTTTTTTTATTCATTTACGTATATATACAAGATTTAATTATTTGCTTAGATTATACTCTATTTTATTAAATTTTCAATTTAAAATTAAATAAATATTTTAATTTTGAATATTATTATTTAGATTTATTAAAATACTAATAATATATATATATATATGATGTAAACTATTTTACTTTATCATGACTAATTTTATATACCTTTTCTCTTTTAAGTATGAAATTCCTAAAGTATTTTTTTATTTTTCTTTAATTTTCATATATGCGTATTTTTAATAATTAAGCATTTTTCTAAAACTTGTAAACTATTTTATTCTATTATTGTTGACAAAATAAATTATTTTCCAAATTTCATGCTATGTATGTTGCTAAGTAAGCACCATGTCACCAAATTCTATCCATATAAGCATTAATATTGCCACTTTAGTATTTTAGGAATAGGGTATCCCCCAAATTAAAAAATAAGACCAAATGTACAGTTTTTTAAAAATTAATGGTTGTCAAACGACACCCATAAAACATAGAGCACTAAAAATGTTTTTAGCTCAAACTTAAAAGACCGAAAATGCGATTTTGCCCAATTGAGAATATTATGGTTTATATAATCTTGAATTTATATTATAACTCTGGTCAAATATTATTATTAATTGTGATTATTGTTGTAGATTCTTAACCAAATGATTAACGATTCGATGCCTGTTAATCAAAATAAATTCTCTCTAAAATTTGAGATATTTGATAACAAAGAATCAAATAAATTTCATCTGTATATGTCTCTAATCATAAATTTGATTTTTAGTTCCTTGCCATTTTGGTAACATTCTTTTTGGGCACAGTTTGAAATACTTAATAATAGTTCATAATATTTATAGTTTATTCAATTAATTTATGGCTTGTATATACAGGGCCCCGCCAGAAAATGAACGTTAGGGGGTCGATATTTATTTTTTCTTAACAATAATGGATAAAGAAGTGTTTTTTAAATAATTTTTCTGGGAGGGGGATCAAATTTTAATAATTATACATGAAAAAATATAAAATTAATAATTATATATAAAAGATTTATAAAATTGAGGGAGGCAACCACCACATCCAGTCTTCGAGCTCCATCCTTGAATTTACTCTTATAGATGTGTTAAAGTATGTTAAAGTGTTCGGGAAATTCCAAAAAAAAAAAAAAAAAATTAGGGTCTTAAAAGTAAAAGACATAACTTTTATTTAAGTTGTAACAAGCTAATTTAATTTGACTGCTTAAATTAAAAAATTGATCACTGATATTTAATAGTCCCATGTCATTCTTTAATTGATTGTATTAATATTTTTTTTAAACAAAATTAGTATGTTATAAGTTAAAAATATCCCTAATATTAAAAACTTATAAGATAATTTTAAATAAGATTGTCAAACACCTTCGTAAGTAAGACTTCATGGTAATTGGTAAATATTTAAGAGTTTGATGATTTTGAGTCCATGATTATCGTTGCAGTAATAATAAATTGAAATACAATATTATATTATATTATATATATAAGTATACATATATTTAGGAAAACATTATAGACATTCTAGAAACAAGAAAAAGTCTTGGAGTTTTTGCCACCAGTAATATCTAACATAGATGTCTCCAAAATCAAGTAAAGTAAAATGTGGCATAAAGTCATAGTCTATGGGCATTTTCCTCTTTTTTCTTTCATTCAAGTCAAGTTTCCTTCTTATCATTTATCATAAAAGTTGGCAAGAAAGCAACTATGCACATCCATTATCTCATTGTCCGCATAATCTTTTCCTTAAAGGAGCGTTTTCGTTTATGTTACTATCTCAAATCTCAGTATGTACTCTGAAAAATGCTAGGCAAAAGCTTGTGTAAGATAGTCGCACGGTGCGACGGGTGATATTTTTGGTTAAAAAATGATATTTTTGGTGTAAAAGTGATATCTTATCTGAATACACTAAAATTAAGTGTATTCGAATAAAGTATCATTTTACACTAAAAGTATCACATTTTATACCAAAAGTATCACTTTTACCCTAAAAGTGCAACCCGTCGCGATTATACCACCGTCTTACAAGAGACATACTCAAAACGCTAAGACGAACTTAAGAAGTTGAATTTCTTACTTCAACTTTTAAACGTGTTAGCATTATAAAAGCTCTAACCCATTGCACCAAATTTTGGTGAATTGTTTACACCAAATTAAGTGTTTCAGTTTATTTTTGCCAAAACTATTTCCAACCAATTACAAAAAGTAAATTATTTTATTCTTTCTTTTTCATTTTTGTAATAAAAAAATATTTATTTATTTATAAAATTATTTTATTTACTTAAATTTCACACCAAATCCACGGGTCAAAGAAATTGGATATGACTCAATGTCGAAAGGATCATATATATAATTTTATTAAAAGATGTAGGTTCAATAAAGGATCCAAACTACGTGAGTATTTCACAGTCGAACAATCAAGAAATTTGTGAAAAAGAACTAATAACATGGTCAAGGATCTCAAAGTAGTTCTACTTCTATTGGTCCAGTTTTTGATGATCTTGTAGGACACGAAAAATGATTTACGAGACTATTGAATTATCTTATACTTAAAATTATCGACTATCACTAATTTAGTTTGTTTTGGTATTTTATTTTTTAAATTTCAATTTTTATTATAGAGTTTGTATGTATTTAAATTGATGCAAGTGGTATTAGTATATCGTTTAATTCAAATTATAATTATTTCTTCATTATTATAATTTTTATAGACATATATTAAATTTAAGAATTTATTGGTAAATATTAATTATTTGTTAGTTATTATAATCAATTATTATAGACGCGTTCATCCAAAACAATTACTATATACCAAATTTAAACAATTAAAACCATTATATAAATTAATTATTATATATGAAAGAATGTAATTCCTTGATCCTTTTCATTCATGGTGGATAGTTTTATACAAGATTACAAGATGAATTCTAGCCTATAATTAAGCTAAACTAAATATACACTTTCCTCATATAAAGAGGATTTCAAAGTTATAACTAAGCTACCAAATATACACTCGATTTACATAATATATTCTATCACACCCGCAGGTTGAAACGTGGGAGGTCGATGAACGCGTTGAGACCGTAGAAAATCTTCAAATAAAAATAATGGAGGCCTTTTGTAAAGATATCTGCTATCTGATGGCGTGACGGGACATGTAAGACACGAACTTCGCCTCGAGCAACCTTTTCTCGAACAAAGTGGATATCCATCTCGATATGTTTAGTGCGCTGATGTTGAACGGGATTGCCAGATAAATTTATGGCACTAACATTATCACAATATACCAATGTAGCTTTTTGAATAGGACAATGAAGTTCCAGAAGAAGGTTACATAACCAACAATATTCAGAGACCATATTGGCCACTCCGCGGTACTCGGCCTCTGCACTAGATCGAGATAAAGTAGCCTGCCATTTAGCGGACCAAGAGATCAAATTATCTCCAAGGAAAACACTGATAACGGAGGTGGAGCGCCGGTGTTTGGACATCCACCCCAATCAGCATCCGTATAAGACAAGAGAGTAGTTGTCGAAGACGGATATAGATGCAAGCCATGATCAAGTGTACCCTGAATGTAGCGCACAATGCGCTTGAGAGCATGCATGTGTTCTTCTCGCGGGTCATGCATGAACAAACAAATTTGTTGCACAACATAAGAAATGTCGGGCCTTGTGAATGTAAGATACTGCAGAGCCCCCGCAAGGCTTCGATAATGGGAAGGGTTTTCACATGGAGGGCTGGAATTAGCACTCATCTTTGATTGAGTATTAACCGGTGTGGGAGACGGCTTGCAATTTGTCATACCGGCTCGTTCTATAATCTCTGTTGCATATATCCTCTGTGATAAAAATAAACCACCTGCATTTTTTGTGACCGCGATACCCAAGAAATCACTCAAAGGCCACAAGTCTTTCATAGCAAATTCTGAGCTAATAAGAGATATGATGGACTTGCGAAGAACATCAGAGGACGCAATTAAGATAATATCATCAACATACGAAGAATGTAAAGCGTATCCGCACTTAGTGATGGTAGATGAAGAGCGAATGATCGACCGACTATGAGTAAAACCAATAGAATAAGCGTAATTCGCGAAAAACGCTTATACAAAGGCTCGAGGTGCTTGTATGAGTCCATCAAGGACTTTTTGAGCAAACAAACATAATTAGGATGAATGGGGTCCCAAAAACCCGTAGGGCCGATACATGTACACAATTTCGTTGAGTTCTCCATGCATGAATGCATTTTTCACATCAAGTTGGTGTATGGGCCAAGCTTTAGAGAGCTAAATTGAGTATAGTGCGAATGGTTGCGGTTTGACCACGAGATGAAAGTGTCTCCACAATCCACGCCAACCTGTTGAGTTTTGCCATCACCACAAGGCGGGCTTTATCGCTCAAAAGAACCATCGAGATCTTTCTTTATGAGTAAAAATCCACATAGACCAGAATGATATTAACATCGGGTGGGCGGGCACCAAATCCCACGTCTTATTTTTAATAAGAGCATTATATTCGTCTTCCGTGGCCATTTTCAATTCGGGTCATGAAGAGCAAAAATGGGGTTACGAGGAATAGGGGATTTAGACACATTGGTGTAGAGATCATAGTGATGTTTTGGTTTGAAAATCCGTGTTGGCTACGTGTGATTGGTTTGTGGGCGGGTATTGGCGTAGGGGTTGGGGGAGGCGGGTAGGGGAGTGTAGTGGGCCAACATCAATAGGGGTTGGGCTAACTTCACTCCCGAGATATTATACAACAGGTGAAATGGCACAAGAGATAAGTCCTCCTCCGTAGGCGGGGTTGGGTTGTGGAGGGGTTTGGCGACGGGCGGAGGATCTTGTGTCTTGTCGGTGGGGTGGGATGTCTTGGTGAGGAAGAAGGCATGTGTGTTTGTGAATTCGGATGGTGTATCACATATGGAGACAAGCCTCATTCAAGAAATCATAAGTGGGGGGAGACTATGCGGCTTAGCAAATGGAAAATTTGTCTCATCAAAAATGACATGGCGACTAATAATGATTTTTTGCGAAGATATATCATAACACTTGTAACCACAATGATTGGAAGGGTAACCCAAAAAAGACACATGGGGATGAACGAGGTTATAGTTTGTTATAGTGGTGGAGAAAAAAGAGGGTAGCATAAGCACCCGAACACCGAGAAGATGAGAATAAGATGGGTCCTTTTGATAGAGAATTTTAGAGAGGAGATTGATAGGCTAATTGCTTACTTGGAAGTATGTTGAGAAGGTAGGTTGCCGGTTGTAGTGCATGATGCCAAAAGGAAGGTGGTAGAGAAGAATGGGCAAGTAGTGTATCGAAAAAACAAACCATTATCGGTGACAAAATTTAAAGCGGCCCATTATTAAATTCTCGACCATTATCACATTGAATATTTTTAATGTCCGTTCAAATTGAGTGCGGATGAATGTGCGGAAGGATGAAAAAGTTGAGAAAACCTGAGATTTCTATGATAAAGGAAATGTCCACAAAACATTTGAGTAATCATCCAACAAAATTAAATACTAACGATGTCAGGAAGAGCTCAAACAGGAGATGTCCAAATATCACAATGAATAATATCAAAAGGCATAAAAGTGCATAAATTAGAAGTAACAAATGGCAACTTAATATGTGTTCCAAGAAGCAAGAACGACAAACATGAGAATTAAGAATTTTATTACACTTAATAAATTTATTTTGCTTAAGGAATCAAGCAGGGGTTCCCGAATGACTCAAACGATCATGCTATAAAGAAGGCGCTAATGCGGTAAAAGTCGATGGTGGGGCTGGAGTTGTGACGGATATAACTGCCCCGACTATCACATCTCATTAGATGCTTCCTCACCGAAAATCCTTCACTTAAAAACCCGAATGAATCAACTACCACGAAAACCAAGTTATTAGTGGTAAATTTCTAATCGAAACTAAATTCTTGATAAGATGAGGAGCATGAAGGACATTTTTAAGGATAAAGGTGGGTGTGGGGAAGATAAAGTTGTATGACCATAACCACGAATTGGAATTTTATGACCATTACCAACAATTATACCACAATTATTGCTCATAATAAAATAAGGCGAGAGATTATCGGAGTTAGATGTCATATGAGACGCAGCGGAATTTCCATGTACCATAATTACCGTTTGCATGAGAAGTAAGCCCAGTGTGTGCATCGCGGCTTCAATATCGTGGGAGAAGATTGGCTGTTGCGGGAATAAGCCTTTGTTGTGGTCGTGGCCTAAGTACCCCAGGAGTTCTTTGTTTTGATTATGGGCCTTGTCAAGGAGATGTAGGTATGGACAATGAAGGAGGAATTGCCCAGGAGACCACTACCAGGCGGCCACCGCTTCACGTCCATGGTGGAGACCACGCGGCCGCTGCCGGGAGTTGGTGACCCTACCACGTCGCCACCACCCACGATTGCCGCCTCTGCCACCCCGTGGCCACCACCACGATGTTTTAATTGGTGCCGTGGGGAGCTTGTTACCACCATTATTTCAATTTTGAGGTAGACGCGTCATATAAAGGTGGAGTACCATCATTCTCCTTGGTTATGGCATCCGTCATAAGTGAGTCGAATTTGTGGCGGCTTCTTAGCCAAGCCCGCTTCTTCAAGAATGAGCATAGAATGGGCTTGATAGAAAAGGGGAAGGGGTTGCTTTGGCGTATAAGTGTTCTAACACCACTATAGGCCTCAGTGAGTCTCGCAAACCATCTGAAGAACAAGCTGTCATTGGATCGGTGCGCCAACATTCTTTTTAGTTGATCCGACAATCCCTTGAGACATTGACAATACGCGAAGCATTGAGAAAATCCTCCATGTTGGTATGAGAAAACTCTTGTTCAAGTGTATTTGCTCGGGAGTTTTTTGTTGTCTTGAAAAAGATCGCAATCGATTCGAGCCTCCCAGCCGTGAGTAGGGCTCATTATGGTATGTAAAAGATCGGTTGAAATCGTGGAATAAATCCATGAAGAAGCGAGCATCTAAAGTTGACCATAATTCTTTTTAAGCATCGGTGGTGGGGCCTTGTTGTTGGCTTTCTCCGATGGGATGATATGGTGGAGGACGTGTAAGATTTGGCATGGATTTTGAAAAGCTCATGTCCATGTTGCATATTGACATGCCGATCTCCTTTTCAAGAGTAATGGGATATGGTTCTTGATGTTGGAGACAACAAGAGTTGGGTGAAATATTGATTTTGGTCATGGTGGTGATAGGGGAGGAAGATTGAAGAAGACAGAAAGATTGGTTGGAAAAAAAATAGGCACTACGGAAGAAACAAGAAGAAGTTTCCCTAGTTCTCGTGATACCATGAAAGAATGTAATTCCATGATCCCTTTCATTCATCAGTGGATAGATTTATACATGATTACAAGATGAATTCTAGCCTATAATTAAGCTAAACTAAATATACACTTTCTTCATATAAGAGAGGATTTCTAGGCTATAACTAAGCTACCAAATATACACTGATTTACATAATATATTCTATCAATATAAAATATAGGACGAAATTATAATTCAAATTTGAAGTAGAAGAAAATTTGGAGAGCAACAAGGGATATTCGTGGGAGTTTCTTTGTGGTGGCAGATCAAAGGTGGACCAATAGCAGATTAGCGGGGAGTAGTGATGTCGTGATGTGGCTCTGAATTTGGTGGAGGGAGAGACCATTTTTTTCTTTTTCTTTTTGGTTTTCCGGTTGTTCGTTTGGATTTGATGTAAGTTTTTATTTTTATTTTTTGTTGGTATCTTTGTTTTTGGTTGCGAAACTCGTAGGGTGGGTCAAGAGTTTCTGCCTTTGCGGTGCGTGATGTAGCTCTTGCCCGGGATTGTTCTAGTTGTAGGTCTCCATTGCGGAATGCTATCCTCATTTTGGGTGGTTAGTCTCTGGGTCGGAGTGCTTTGTTTTTATTTTGTTTTGTTGGTTTTAGTTTATTTTCTTTAGTCTTGTTTTACTCCTCGATAAGTGATTGTTTTTATCTCGTGCGAAGGTTTTCCTTGACATCCATGTCTATTCAAGATGGCCCTTTTGCAGTTAGCGGTATAATTTTGTTCTCAAATTTTAAATATATTTGCTATCGTTTTGATAAATAAAAAAGGATATTTATATTACAACAAAATTACGTAAATGAACGTGTTACACCAAATTGAGTAACACTATCCACTACACCAAATTTGAAGAGTTGAATTGGAGTGGGTTTACCTTCATTCGACCGCTAAACACCTAAAATAAACCGCAATCCTTGCAAGAAAAATGAGATCAATCGTAGTGTAGCAACTTGACCACAAGTCATCTCTCAAGAAAGACTTAGCCAGGCAAATAATTATTATGTTTCACAAATAACAGAAATTAAATCCTAAACACTCTAACAAGATTTGTGTTTTTTAATTAAATAAAGAAAAACAAGTAAAAAGACAATAATCAAACCGAACACGGATAAACTTTGAGAAAAATATATGAATAAAAGTCTAAGATTTGAATCATCTCATCAAACTTGCAAGTAGAATATCAATTAATTGATTATGCGGTTAACAAATATAACAAACATGTAAAAACTAGGCCTAGATCGATAACTCACGTATTATTCTGAGTTAGGGCTATCCCAACATAATTTGCTATTTTCATTAAGCTCGGGGTTAGATAATACATCTTTGATTCATATCAACCCCCTAAAATAAATTTAGTCAGAATAATATCTTGATCGATCTCAATTATTCTCCCAAAATAATCAAATGTTGATGGAGACAATCAATTATCAAATAAAACAATTCATTATGGAAGACAAATTAATTAATCAATACTCATGCTTGTTTGTTTGAATCAAATCATCCTAATCTAGAACAAGGAAATTAGTTCATGCTTGGGGATGGAATCATAATCTCAATTGAAGGAAATAAAACAATCATAAACATAATCATGCAACAATAATAATCACCCAACAATTGAAATCGGATAAAAGATGAAGAAATCTTCTTTCTTTGATTAAGAAACAAAATAACTTCAAGGGAAATAACCCAAACAATCACAATGTTGAATGGAAGAAAAATACCAAAAAAGTAAAGTCTAAAAGTGCTAAGACTAGAGTCTATACAAGTTGGAAGAGCCAAAAAACGCAAAAAAATCAAAAATTCATGTTCACGCAAGTCGAGAAAAGCGGCAGCAGGCACGATCAAGCCAACAACTTGCACGCGACCGCACAACCTCTAAACTTCGAATTTCATGTTGATATATTATTATGAATTGTAGCTCTATATATTAGCTTTCCATATCCACTTGAATCACCTCAATATCAATTTTTTAGAGAGAGTTACGGTCAATATACCAAGACGTGTCATTTCGAGATTTTGACATATTATTTTGACTTGTACATGATTTTAACCCATCTAACGTCTTGAGTTGCATTTCGTAATGGAGACATAAATATTGTAGAACTTTGTCTTAGATTTCCAATGGTGTATGAATCATGTCAATTGGGCTTGGATCACGACGTTACGCCCAATCGATATTGATGATTCTGACGAAATGACTTTTTAACATTTTTTTGCTCCAAAAAATTATTTTTTTCCACCAAAACCTAAAAAATCAATAAAATAATACAACATAACACTAAAACATGCAAATTCAAATAAAACACGTAAAAAATATGTATAAATCATCACACAAAACACACACAAAAATATGCAAAACATACACTATGTCATTTTGTATTATATTCCAAAATAGTGTTTCAACAACATTATTCAACACGAGGATGTTTGAAAAGTGTACAACACTTATCAAATTAATTTTCAAGTATAAATCAGCAGGAGACATTGTGGGATTTCAATATGATAAGTATTGTACACTTGTCAAAGCGCCACGATGGAAGAGATAAAACATGGTTTTAGAATAAGATCTCATCCAGGTTGTCACGTAATATTTGAGTTTCTTTGTACTTGAAATGTAAAGTAGCTTTGCATACAATCGATTACAATATCAAATGTAAAACAATTGTAAGCCCTACAGATCATAGAGGACCTATACGGATCTAAAACAAAAATAAACAAATCTAATCGATCCATAGATTGAGAACTTATAAGCATTTGGACAAAATGTATCGAAGAACTTGATCTCGGTTCTATCACATATCGTCAGTTAATGGCTCAAATCAATTTTTTGAGCAAAATCTCACAAATGGGAAAAATTTATTAACTAAAAAGGAAAAAAGCCATCTATTAGGGACAAATAAAAAGCCACATATTTGGGACAAGTTTATTGAAACTAATTACTAAAAGCATTGAAACTTATTTCTCCCATCCTCCATGGAAAATGAGGGAAGAAAAAGAGGAAGAAGGTGAAAAGAGTAGAAGCGGCTAGGTTTGAGAGAAAAGAAAACAGGTTATCGACGCTTTGATAAAAACATTCATATATATATATATATATATATATATATATATATATATATCGATCTTCTTCCAATTATTAAATATGTCTCAACTACATGTACATTTGCGTAAATTAGTAAATACAATAATCTTTAATAGAATTACACTTGTGAGATAACAAAGTTTTGCATTTTGTGTAAAATTAATATGTGGCCCACGTGCAAATGATTAAGGATTTAAATATTTAAATAATAAATTTAAAATATTTATATTAAGGTTTAAATAAATAAGTTATCGGATAACTCTTGATTGAACAGGTTAAGAGGTGGTTTCCATTCCACCTCTACTCACGTTGATAGAACGTGTTTTGAGAATATTTATGCGAGAATAGTTTTTGCGATAATCGCTATCGAAACCGATCATCTCTTGCCTTATAATAGAATCCATTGTAATCGGAAAATCTATCTGAAGAAATTATCTATCTATAGGATTAACAAAGGCAAGAGAGAAAGTGGTTTCTTCCATCTTCAACAAGAAAGACATGCAATGGCGGGAACTAAGGAGGAGCAAGTGGCGCCACGTCCCCCAAAATTTTTCAAAATTTAATTTTTCCTACTTGTTATTTATTTTAAAATTATATCTATACTAATGAAAAATTACATTTGCCCCCAAAAAAATTTTGAAGAAAAAATCATTTCATATGTCTTCAAAATAGATTTGCCCCTCCAAGTCCCGAATCGATCCGACACTCGAAGCATGGTTGCTCGAGGTTAGTACCGGGATTACAAATTAATTGTGAAAATCATGAAATTCAAGATCACGAATTTTGATTTTCGTTTCTATGATTTCATGAAAATTATGCTTACATTTTGTTCCAGTTATTGTGTATTGGATTAAATTTTTAATTTTCTAACAATAAAATAAAAAGAGAATGGGAAAAGTGGAACAATATAGTCAAAGTCTTCAAAGAGACTATCATGCTAATTGCTAATTTCACAATAAATACTATAGGATATCTATGATTTATATCAAGAAATATATAAACTACCATAAAAATAAAATTATGACACATGTAAAATATAGAGAATATCTTTAATTTGTTTATGTATTACTAAGGATTTGGTTTTTAACTTCTGAAAAACACTTATAAAATGTGAAATGTTTCATCGAGGTTTAGATTAATTAATAACTTTCTTTAGGAGGTCAAGTGGTCAACATGGGGCGATTTATCCATTCACAATTAGCGAAAGATGGGGAATCCGATAATAGTCTAGTGGTTAAAACTCTCTAACCCGGACAATAGGTATGAGGTTTGATTCGTATCACCCATCTCTTGACATGATATGTACTCCTCCTCCCCCAAAAAAAAAAAAAAAAAACAAAAGTTAAAACACAATAATTTTTAAATAATTTCAATAAAAACAAGAAAAACATTTTACTATTATCTCTTACTAGATGATTTACATGCGATGTAACCAATATAACTATCAAATGGGTCAACATGTGCTAGTCAAAATCGAGCCAAGGAGAAAATCGAAAGTCAGGCCATGACGAAATTCGTTAAGCGACTATTTTTAGATCCAAGCCATGAAAAATACACATGCAATGATCAGGTCGACTTAGGCCCACATAGGTGCAACTTTTGGGCCTCCAAAATTACAACCCAACCCATCTGAGCTCATTTTCGACACTCTCATAATTAATACTTGTATTCATATCAACTCGTCTTGAATAGTCTTGTAAAGATGGTGATTAATTCCAAAAAAGTTGCATCATCAATAATGGATAAGTTGTATTGACGGAGCGTGCGATTATTTTTCGTATATATAGATTTGAATATAATATAAACATTGGACACATTAAGATAAACTAATTCATTATAGATATAGAGATATTCAGTACAATCAAAATATATAATTTTAAATCATAATAACTCGTTAATATACTTTATATATCAAAGAAACCCCCGTACATATTTGTTCAGTTAAAAATTATATTATATTCCTTTTCATCGTTTATTATGAATAAAATATTATAAATTTCGGTTTGAAAACAAAAGAGATAAAAATTTATAGTATATGAAGATCGAGCAAGTAATGCATATTCATTTTTATATTTTTGTTTAGATCTTTTTTGAATTTATTTTATACAATATTTAATAAAGATAAATCATATATAAATTAGATTGTTAATGCATACCAAAATTAAAAATGAACAAAATTAATGATAAAGTACAATAATATCGGTCAACAAAATATTTTTTATTTATTTTAAATCTTTCCAAATTGGGACATGTATAGTATTTAATACTAATTAGACATACCTAAATTAAAATGTCAATGCTTACCATAATTAAGATAAACAAAATTAAAGATATAATTACAAATATTGGGCATATATGTTTATTTTCTTTTCCATTAAAAATATATAATTTCGTTTTTAGCAAATGCAAAAAGACGGAAAACAGATTTAGAAACAAGTTTGTTATTATATATATAGATTATATACCGAGCCGGAAAACCATACAATTTCTTATTCTAAACCGACATTATCAATGAAATTGGACAATGAGCACTAATTTTTGTATATATGCAAGTACATTATATTTATATATACATCTAAATTGGAAAAATTAATATAAATGGTCTTGTTTGTTTATGTTTCAAGAGCTTATTTCTATTTTCCAACTATTCATAAAAGTGGAATTATGCTTGTCCATAAAATTTCCAATTAAATCATCATTTTCATTTTCTATTTTCACATAAAACAATATCTCAAACCTATAATTTTATTTTCAAACATATACACTACCATACATCACTCATCAATCACTATTCTCATATTTTAACCCACTTATATATGTGAACCCCACTATCAACTTTATCTACTTAAAATATTATTATTTTTAAATTATATCTATCTAATGGGACCTCACCTACAATCTTATAAATATAGTATTATATATTCAAATTAAAATATTAAAAGTGGCCCCACCACTATCAACTTTTCAATTATTATATACATAAATAATATTTCAAAACTACTTAACCAAACACAATCTCATTTCCAACAATACATAAACACATTTCAATTTATTCATCCAAATACAATTCCAATTTCCACACGAAAATCAACAAATTCTCAAAATTCTATTTCCAACTCGAAAACCGAAAAATGGACCACGGAAACATAAACAAGCAGCCCATTGTCTTTTGCGGATGGTAATGTTGTAAGCCCAACAACTAACCCGGGCACTCCAACCTAAAAAAAAAAACACACCGCTCTTCTCTCTCTCTCGCGCTCCATGGAGTTCTCTCGCGACATCGTCCCCAAGTTCAAAATATCTCGCCAATGAACGCTCTTGTCTTTCCATCTTCTTCGTTTTCTGCGAGAATTTCCTCATTTCTATCATCATCTTTCTTTTTCTTTCTCTCTCATCTCTTCCTCATGGGTTTTAGAAAAGTGAGTAATGATGTTGAAGTGGAATGAAGTGGAGTTTTTGGAGGGATGATGATGTATTGATGACTTACAATGTGATTCATATTTTTATATTACTTTATCAAGTGATTAATATTTCATATCTTTATCTTGCTTTGATTGAATTTGGTGTAAAGCGATTTAGTCATTATTGTTCGAAAAGTGCATTCATCCATGCCATCACGGTGTTTCGATTTGATTGAATCAACTCTCAAGCATTTCGTGGAAGATCTAATACTTTTTGGAAGCTACTAATACTTTTTAAAGGGACTAATATTTTTCAGGAAAAAAACTATTTTTAATTAGGAGAAAGTACTATAAATTTTCGTGTGGACTACAAATACCTTTGTGAGAATAACTCATAATTTTATGGAGAACTACTAATACTTTTATGAGAAAAAACTAATATTTTTCATGGAAAATTACTAAAATAAATTTAATCCGAAAACTTAATACTTACTCAAAGGGACTACTAATATATTTTAGGGGATTACTAATACTTTGTATGGAAAAAATTTAATAATTTTCATGTGGACTATTAAAAATATTGTTCGAGGAATTATTAATACTTTTCCGAGGATCGCAAATATTTTGTGGAATAAACTAATACTTTTCAGGATCCTAGTGATTCTAGGCTCCAGCCATTGCCTTTATATCACAAAAAAATGTCACCGCGTCCCCTAGTGGTACTATGACACTTGTCTATATTACAAAAGCCCACCAAGCCCAAAATTACAAAAATTTCCACCTTTTGAATATTACAAAAATGCCACTACTAATTTTACAAAAATACCATCGAGTTGGTTTTTTGATATGTCTAACAAATTTTGGCCCGTTATCGCATGCCAGGAGTTTTGTCTAAAATAAAGTAGAACCCGCTTAATTTCTTCGTTGACACAATAATACCTAAGAAAAGAAATAAATCTTTTTGGAGCAAATGGTTCAAAAATAGTCACTTTGAACAGATCATCATCTCAGGTGAGATAGTGTGGGCTCATTATAGCCATTAATTATTAAAAAATGAATGGTTGTGATTAAATCAATTTTTTTCTATTTTTCGCTTATTTTAAGGGTAAGATTGTAATTTTATTATTCAAATAAATTATCCAGTGAAGAATCACGATAGTAACGAAGCTCCCGACCTATGGAAGCCAAGTACGGACCATTCCCTTACAAACGACCCATGAAACAATACACACACCCTCCTCCCACCCCCCCCCGATCGCAAAGAAACAACCCCATAACACCTCACCCCACTCAAATACTCAAACCCTCTCCAATTCCAACCACTCAAACCACCTACACTAATCGAGCTGTAACCCACAAAAAATCCTCTCTACCCTTATGAACACAAACATGCAACTCTTTACCATTGAATCCCTCCCCATTTCAAATTTGCAACTTCAAGAGCCCACACCACCAACCCATACCCCAAACGTCCACCACAACCCCACCAACACACCAATTCCAAAGCACCCATTAATAGATTGATGTATATCGAAAACAAATTTAGTTTTGTATTTTAAATTTGTAAACCTTATCTATGGTTATGTTCAAGCATATCTCATCCTTGTATATGGAGTCATTTAGCAAAGTAGTTCACGTAACTCATGTATATATATCTCGATTTATCATTAATAGAAACACCAATTTCTTCCAAACTCTTACTTTGTTATGGTATCAAAGCACTAGCCCATTTTTTTCCAAATCTCCACCATGAATCCTACTTGAGTTCTACTCTCCAAACCCAACAAACACTATCACCCATCCTATCAATGATTGCAACACCTCTTTAATTAGTTTTCAATGTTGCAGCTCAAACTCCACTCAAACTCACATCCGTCAACTATGTGTCCTCGGAAGCTACAATTTTAAACCTTGTTCATTGGTTATGATCTCTCGGGATACATGACGGCTCAACACACTTGTCCAACCGCAACCCTTACCCGTAATGGTTTTGATAAACCAAATCCGGCTATACACTTTGGATTAGACAAGACAATTAATTTTTTGAATGCCATCATTGATTTCTGTCTCTTACAATTATTCCATTCATTGCTCGAGCCAAAAACCGCACATGAAGCATGGAAAATTTTAGAAACCACATATGCTAAACCATCTCGTGGACCAATTAAACAAGCAAAACTTCAGACTTTAAGAATCTTGTCAAGGATCGATGGGATGACTACAAAGAACTAGTTCGTGCGGTCAAGCTCGCGATAATTCAATCTCCTTTGAAGAACTACATGAAAACTCTTGAACTTTTCAAATGCACAAAACCACTCCTTTCTATATTTTCCCGTCGGAAATCGGGCGAGTCGTTCCAATCGGGCGCTTAATTCACCTAACTGGAGGTCACTCGGCAACTTTAATGGTTCCGTCCTATTCGAGTCATAACAACAACAATACAGGTGGGCGTCCTCATCACCAAATGTTGGTCATAATGTCTCGTCATGATCATAATTCTCCAAGACCTATATCAGTTCTTGTCAAATTTGTCGCATTCAAGGACACACACGGCAAGCGTTGCCCCTCATTTAAGCCTTATACGGGTTGACAACTCCAATCACAAATGCCATTCTCACATGGCCAACCAAGAGCTCATTTTGTCTAATAAATCCAACACCCCAACACTAGCAGCTATTGGACATTGGTGCTTCTCATCATGTAACTTTTTGACTTGAGCAATTTATCTCTTCATACACATTTTCTGAGGCTCCGACAACATTATGATTGGCGATGTTTTTCTGCGACCCTTCCAATAACCCATATCGGGTTTCACTCTCTCAAACCCCAATGCTCAATTTACTCTTGATAATGTTGTGTCCCACATGAAAAAGAATTTGATTTCCATTTCTAAATTCTTCATTTCTAATAATGTTTCCATTGAATTTTACCATGTTCTTTTCTTGGAAGGATCTTCGCACGGAGCAACGCCATTGAAGGGCCAAACTAAGGATGGTGTCTATGGTGGCCCATCTCCTCCCCACCATGTGCATTCTCAAGCGTTAAGCTTACTTCCGAGTGGCATCATAGATTAGGACATCCAAGATTTTCAATTTTATAGCATATTGTTTCTAGTTATAACTTAGATTTATCCTATTCTTTACATTCAAATTTTTCTTGTGATGCATGTTATTGCATAAGAGTCACAAACTCTCATTTTCTACCTCTACTTTAGTTTTTGATAGGCCACTTCAAATTATTTTTCTCGATGTATGGACTTCACTGTTATTTCTCATGATGGCTTTAAATACTACGTTATTTTTGTTGATCATTTCACTAAATATATTTGGTTTTATCCTCTCAAACAAAAATCAGGTGTAAAAGAAGTATTCAATAGATTCAAAGCCATAGTGGAAAAGTTTTTTAATAAAAATATGACTACACTATATTCGGATAATGGTGGTGAATATATAGCATTTACCGACTTTCTTGCTCTCAATGGTATATCTCACCTTACTACTCCACCTCACACACCAGAATACAATGGTTTTTCAACGCCGTCGTCTCCATATTGTCGAAACTGAGGGTCTTACTCGCTCTCTCACCGCCTATTCCATTAATTTATTGGTCTCATGCATTTGCTATTGCAAAGCATGTATTTGATCAATCGTGATGCCCACCCAACATTAAAATCCTCTCATCCCCTTATGAAAAGATTTTTGGTGTTCCACCTAAATTATTCAAAACTCAAAGTATTCGGTTTGTTTATTTATCCTTGGCTTCGCCATACACTTCTAATAAACTTAAGTCACACTCTAAACCGTGTATTTTTCTTGGGTACTCTCTCACTCAAAGTGCATATATTCGTTATGACCCATCAGACTACAAAAATGCGTATTTCCTGAACATGTTAGGTTTGTTGGTCGAGTTTTTAGTTGCATCCTGCGTTGTCGGCTCCGTCCAGGTCTACTTTACTATTTCCATAGTTCACGAAAAATATAAAGTACATAAATCTCATCCCGCGTCACTCATGTCACCGTCGGAGGTTGGCACTCAAGAGCAACTCCACTATGAGCTCAACACAATCACCCTATTTCCCGTCTCTTAACCGCCCCATCAACGATTCGCAAGCATCGGCTCTCGCAATTCTACTCACTTCTCCCATAATACCCTCATTACCGGTCCGTCCAGTCAACACACCAAAACCGACCCATCCCATGCCCCAAACTAGAGCCAAAAATAAAAATTCATAAGCCAGAGTTCAAAAATTAAGCCTTCGTACGGTGTCCCGAACTCACCCCGACCTCACGACCCGTACCCGAGCCCTCAGATCGAAAATGGTGTCGGACCGTATCCCGAAGAATATGATGCTCTTGTTCGGAATGGTACTTGGGAGCTAGTACCATTTGAACCAATCAAATATTGTCGATTTGTAAGTTGTTGTGATAAGCGTAAACCGGTGGTTACATTAACCGGATTTAAAAAAAAAAGTGTGATTGACGTTGGTTTCCATCAGCGACCCGGTATTGATTATCATGATACCTTTTAGCACTGGTGGGTTAAAACCTCTGATGTTGACTTGTTCTCGAGTCTTGCGATTGAATCGTGATTGGTCACTTAGTCAACTTGATCTCCAGCAATGCCTTCTTACAAGGTCGTCTCGTGAAAGTGTATATATGAGTCGATCACGGCTTCGTTTGATCGTGACTTTCCTTCTCATGTTTGTAAGCTAGAAAAGCGTATATATATGGGCTCAAGCAAGATTCTCGAGACTTTACAGTATCAAGAACCATGCATTTCTTTGCCTCTGGATTCCAAAATTCTCATGTTGATACTTAGCTTTATTTGTCTAATTTTGGCGACCATATTATTTATTTCTTGTTTATGTTGATGATCTAATCATTAGGAGATAATATGGTACTAGTGAATCGGGATTTGTTCATCTATTGGCCAATCGATTTTCTCTTAAGGATCTTGTCCCATTCTGTTTTTAGGTGTTTGAGGTCATCACACAAGGCATGGTATTTTACTTTCTCAACGTCGATATATGTTGGATCTTCTTGCTCGTGCTAACATGTTGGGCGCTAAACATGTACAAACACCTATCCCCAAGTTCTGCCTTTCATATAGAACGGCTCTATGCGATCGCGAGTACATGCTATGGTGGGCGTTCTACGATATACATTGCTAGCCAAAACGATGTTGCGGCACAACGTAAATAAGTTATCTCGATGTCTGCGCCCCGACTCGCGATCATTGGGCTCTTGCCAAGCATACTCGCGAAATATCTAGAAACACTCTTATTACGGTCTCGGCTCTACCGTGACTCTCCAAGCTTCTTTGCATGCCTACTCACGTCTGCGATTAGGCGAAATACCGATGAATTTCTCTTCTCTGGGTGCTTATATTGCTCTATCTTGGGCTTTTACCATTTATGGAGGTTAAGCAAAAGAAACGGTAAGCGCGTTCCTCTCACCCAGGGCGAATACGCTCTGTTGCTATACTCTTGCTGAAATAAATTGGGTGATTGTCCTCACTTTGCGTTCTTGGTGTTGACTACCTAGTTGTCCGAGTGATTTACTATGATAATATTGGAGCAAATCGATTTGCTCTAATCTATTTTCATTAGCGTATGAAACATATTGCTATCGACTTTCACTTCATTCGTGACTAGGTACAAAATGGCACTTTGTGTATTTGCTCATGTTTCATCTGCTGATCGGCTCGCGGATATTAAATAAAGCCTCTCTGCACTCTCTTCTTGCTTCTTGCCGGACAAAGATTAGGCTATAACTTTGTCAGAAAAACATGTGAGGGGGCATAATAGATTGATGTATATATCGGCAAATTTAGTTTGTATTTTTAAATTTATAAACCTTATCTATGGTTATGTTCAAGCATATCTCATCTTGTATATAGTCGATTTGTAAAGTAGTTCATGTAACTCATGTATATATATGTCGATTCATCAATTGATAGAAACAACAATTTCTTCAGAAACTCTTACTCTGTTACCCATCACCACAAACACAAATTGATTTATGGTCGTCAGGGACTTGAAGTAATGGACATTATACAATATATCAATACACTAAATAACATCTCGGGAACATTGCACTTAATTTAGCTTGAAATAAGTGCATCGAGGAAAAGTCTCGTTAGTTGGTCTTGTTTGTCTGCGTCATAACTAAGACCATTCCTGGACAAATCTCCTTTTTTCCAAATATCACCGTTATTAATTAATGCGTCTACACCTCGTAAATTATCTTTCAAATCTCTCCTTTGAAATTCTTGAAATCAGTGGTAATTACCCTTTGTGAAAATCCACCAACCATTTGCTGAATAGGTGATGTGTCTTGTTTTTATGTTGGCCTTTGAGCAAGTGATAATGAATTGTTTGTGTCCAAAATTCAAATTTTGATTCACCCAAGAAAAATACATTTGATTCCAAATTGAAAGAAGCATTATAGCTCTTCGATTTTTTAGTGTATACCATTCATCGTGTATTCTGGTATGAAGTTGGCATTGCACCCTGGCAGTTTGATACTCTTGATTAGTTGTTTTTGTGTGTGCAAACTACTTCTTCCCCTATCCATAGCGATGTTTGTTTGGCGCCTTCCTGTTACAAGCGATGTATTGTGAGCATGAATCTCTTTGTTCTTAAATTTCCACGTAGCGTGCTTATTAGTATGTCAAAGCGCATCGTTTACCATATTCTTACTCTCGCTTTTAACTTTCTCCAGTAATGATGCATTGCCCGACAGTGGTATTTATCTTGTTATACTTGGAGGTAGCCAATATTGGTGAGCCGGGGGTATTACTGGGTGCCTACACTTCAACGCGTTGAATACTTTCATCACTAGCATCTGCTGAAGTTGTACACAATCAGTCAAATGTATCATAAAATAATTTTCAAAATATACAGCAATATAACT